>CM076684.1:131748413-132348413 GCA_038501925.1 Xenopus petersii
AAATTTTAGGCTACATTCACAATGCTCCAAGGCCCTCTCCATTCATATTCTGAGATCATGCCGAGCCATACCCCTGATCTACTCTCATGACCATGCCCAGCCACTCCCTATTGTCTCACCAAACCCTCTCCAATGTCAAGTAAGCTCAGTATCTCTGTATATCAATATTCATGAATGTCCTACAAAAGAAGAAACAGTTGAGGAGATTGAAATCTGCCATACATAAATTCATTCTTCTAATTCTTGAACTGCTAGTCCCAGTATACTGGCTGAAAATGGAAAGATGTGAAGAACATGAGACAGTCAAGATCATTTTGAAGAAGGAGGATTGAGGTGCCTTTAAATTGTCTATTATATAAGCACATTATTAGCTTAAGTTGTCGGAAGCTGCACATATTTTCCCACCATGTGCAAAAGACATCTGATTAGGAATCCTGTGTATGTAATAGAACATTTGCTTCAATTAAACTCTGGTTTAATAAACAGAATCACAATCTGTACGGTTCTCTAGTATCAACATACAACATACTTGGTGAGTCAGGCTTTTTGGCGAGTCTTCCACTTCAAAGTCAAGTCATCAAGCTTTTGAAGTGTCAGAATATCATACAAATGAGATAACAGGGAATCAGGGAATGCCATGGGAACATGTCGTGTCTCTGCATATCCAATCGAAGCAATTTTCAGTATAATCCATTTCACAGCAGTGCAGAAAAATATTCTCATTTTAACTATTACGTTTCATTTTATTAGCCTAGGAAACAGCTCTATGGTTCGAAGGGTTCCATGAATCAGATGAAACGTCTTCTATTACATAAGAACTCTCTAATGTCAGAGACCAACAAATCATAATGATATGATCTCCCACCAGTTAGATTGTCCTGACACAGCTCTCCAACTGATACTCATGTCTTGCACATCCCTTAAAATACTATCTCTAGTAAAAAGTCTGCAAAGAAGCTGAGGCCCTTCTACTCTGCTCTTCATGGGTGGACCTGGTTTAAAGTGTGTTTATCTGTTCAACCATTGTCATGGTCACTAATTTTATGAGACTTGGGACATACAACCCTCTAGCCTCTTGTACTTCAGAGGCACCTTCCATGCATGGTGCATCCTTATACAAGAAAAGAAGAAAGAATACTTGCCCTTCTGCATTTATTTGAAGAGCATGTGCAGTGATTTAGCAGAAAAGATGACAAAGACCTATTGGAGGCAGCTTTGGAGACACAGATCTTTACTGCTAAACTGATGTGGTGGCCCTGGACTGGTACAGAAATCGAAAAGCTTTGACTCTTCTTTCAAGAGAACCTACCTCTATAAAAATCGTTTTAACCAATTTTAACCAGATAGGTGGAGGTAAATTGCCTTAGGTGCCTCGTATCTAAAATTCAACTCAAGGAAAATTCTTGCCAACAGATTAGAAAGGAACATACCCCCATTTAATTGCAAAGAGGATACTAGTGATTTAACTGCCAGTCTATTTACTTAGCACTGCTGAAAGCCACCCTCCTAAGGAAAGGTTACAAACCACATGCTGAGGCTTGACTAAAAAAACACAGCCGCCCAGAGTGAATGAGTAGACTGAACACATGTTTTAACTGGGAACTACTTCAAATACATTGTGCAGTGCATGGAACAGCAGGTGTGAGCTCAGGTGCACTTCAAAGTACCCAGGAAGCAAGGAAAGATGTTCATTTGAGTGTTTTTACCCTAAATCTCTCAGTTCCTTTGACAGAAGGTCAAAGTGTCGACTTTTGGGAATGTTTCACCTGCACATGATTCTCTTTGATGTGGTTTAGTAAGAGTGAATATAAAGATATGTATAAATCTAGAAGACCTTCATCTCATATGCAAACCCTAGGCTCAGACCTACATCTCATATGCACCTTAGACTCAGACCTACATCTCATATATGGCTCAGACTAATGTATCAGAACTGCATCTACATCTCATATGCACCTTAGACTCAGATCTACAGCTCAAATATGCAACTCAGGCTCAGACTAACTTACTTTCAGAACTGCACCTACAACTCATGTGCACCATAGACTCAGAACTACGTCTATGGTGCACTGAAACCTCAGTCCTCATATATGCATCTTAGTTTCAGAGCTATTTCTACATCTCATATGAACCTTAGACTGAGACCTACATCTCATCTACACACCCTAGACTTAGACCTACATCTCATATATGGAACCTAAGCTCCCGCCTATCTCTCATATATACAACCATTGCTGCTCCTGTCATGAGACAATTGGAGAACTTTGACCTTCTATCCAAGAAACTGAGAGCACTATAGCGCTCATCGCTGGCCCACTCCAACTCCAAAGTTTTAAACGTGGAGCGGAAGGGGGAGCCATCGGTGCAAGCAGTCCAACTGTCTTCATTACAGTTCATTACAGTTAACAGATGTTATAATGGAGTAACCATTTTTAGCAAACAATCGGTAGGTGGAATTAAAGGTAAATTTAGAAATTACAGGAGTTCTTTAGACTCAAGCAGCAGCCTAGGAACAGACATCAGAATGTAACAGGATTTCAGTAATTACTTGGCATGTGACCACTGGGATCCTTGTTTCAGTAAATAACTACAGAACCGGTGTGAGTTCTGGCCTCCAGTTAATTATTCTTTATGATAAGACCAGACAGAATTAAACACGAGACTCACTGTACAACAAACTGTCATTTTCTTCTGTATTAGGGTTGATTTCCTCTCTCGTTGGTCCATTATAATTTCTCTTTCCTCCCCTGGGAAATCATAGGTTTTCCCCTGACTTGAGCAAATTTAAGTGGCATTTTAAATCTAATAAGTAGTGATGTGCGAATAAATTCGCCTGGCGCGAATTTGTGTCGAAATTCCGCGTTTCGCCGCCAGCGAATAAATCAACACTATTCAGATTTTATTTATTTTGTGAAAATGTCGAATTTCACGATTTTTCCGCGAAACGTTCCGATTTGATTTTTTTGCCATTTCGGGAATTTCGTGGAGAAATTCACCCATCACTACAAATAAGAAGTAGAGGTTCTTTTAAATAGGCTAATCATTCAAAATAGTGTAGGATGGAGCACATGGTAGGCAGGCTCTGCTGCAATAAATTTTATTCGGATCACAACATGTTTCGGATCTACATGGATCCTTTTTCAAGTGAACTTGATCTAATGAAAGCAGTCCAGGCAGTATTTTCCTGCACTATTTCACAGAGTACCGTATATACTCGAGTATAAGCCGTCCCGAGTATAAGCCGAGGTACCTAATTTTACCTCCAAAAACTGGGAAAGCTTATTGACTCGAGTGTAAGCCGAGGGTGAGAAATGCAGCAGCTTCTGGTAAGTCTCAATCTCGTTTTTGGATGACTATTCTTAGGCGCCGGCTACTATTCTAAGCGCTGGCGAATATTCTTATGCGCCGGCGAATATTCTTAGGTGCCGGCTACTATTCTAAGGCGCCTGCGAATATTCTTAGGCGCCGGCGACCGTTTTTGCGCTTGACCCAAGTATAAGCCGAGGTACAGTTTTTCAGCATATTTTGGGGGCTGAAAAACTCGGCTTATACTCGAGTATATCTTCTTTCTATACTTCAATTCAAAACAGATAAACAGCTTTCCCACTCATGCCCCGGTGCGTTCGGCGTGTTACCGTATAGCCGTGAACTATTTTTATAGAGCTTAAAAAAATCTCTATAGATTTTGAACTGCAATATGTTTGGAGGTCGCTTCCCAGAGGGTTCCTTACAGGCCTGTAGAAACGATCTCAAGCAAATGATAAATGTTCCCACTGCGGGTTCTTCCAAAGAAACTCTGCTAAGTGCTCAGAAATAATACATGCATTCATGTGTAGCCCTGGAGGCTATCATCTTAACATCGGGTGCATTTGTAGAAGAATGGAAAATCCATAGGCAAAACAGCTATAGAGGAACAAAAGAGAAGTTGTTGAGCAAATATATTGCTTTCTTATTTCTTCTGTTTTCCTAAGAACATACATAGGTCAGTATAAGTCACTAGAAGCATGCAATATAATGAGAGGGTCTCAGAACCTTCAAGTTGAGTTCTCTACAAATCTCCTAATTGGCCTTCAACCTGCCCAACAATTACTACTTTAAGAGGGTCGACCCCTCAGTTCAGGAACCACTGCAGTTTAACTCAACCTGCATATGTTGCTACAGTTGAGCGGTGAACATTGGTCACATGCATGATAGGTTGAGTGTGAGCCTGTCCAATCACTAATATACAGGTCTTTCCTCACCAGCACAAACAGATATCGTTCCATCAGATCACTATTGTTGACTGTATAGCCAAAAACACAGCTGCTCACCCTATGAGAAAGGAGGCAAATCACTATAGGTCCAACAGCAAGACCTTTGTATAGACAATTGACAGGGCTAATGCTAAAAAAGTATTAATCTTAGGTTTCCAATTCAATAATCCTATGGTTCCTGGTGCAAGAATGCAACATCGGTCTGGACACTGTTGAGTATAGACAAATAGATAATTTCGTTAAATTTTTGTATCTGTTGAGGTCCCTCTGTATACTGAACCACCCAATAATATAATGCCTGAGAACACAGGCAGCATATAGAGCGGATCTCCTAATATCAATGTCTCTATCTCTTCATGTGCTGGGATGGGCTTTTGCCTCCTGTATTTATTAGATTTTGGATTCTTAAAAATGCTCCTCCAAAATTTCCTGATCGGCCTATTAAAGGGGATCTGTCACCCAGATATAAAAAGCTATAAAATAAAAGTCATTTTCAAGTTAAACATGAAACCAAGATTATTTTTTTTATTAACACACCCATGACTGCTATAAACTTGTTTAAAATACTCAGCTGTCAATCATATATTGTTGGGGCATGGCAATTACTTTCACTTTCCATTCTGCACTTGCTAGATGTCACTGCACTTCCCACATTCCCCTTCCTTCCTACATGTAACCAGTGCATGGGCATGGGCATCAGGTGCCCCATTCTGGTGCATTAATAAGATTTTGTATTGCGGCAAAGCTTGCCTTAATAACACTTTTCACAAAATGGCTGCTTGCCTGCTTGCTGTGATTGTAAATTCCAAGACTAAAAGAAACAAGATTCAAATAATTCATTTAATGTAAGTAAAGTTTATTTTGCATGACTAACACCAGAAAAATAAGAAGTGGAATTATTTCTTAGGGTGACAGGTTCCCTTTAAGGGGGTGGTTCACCTTTTAGTTAACTTTCAATATATTTCATTAATGTTAATTCGAAGCAACTTTTCAAATGGCTTTCAATTTTTTCTGTTTTTATAGTTTTTAAATTAATTTGCCTTCTTCTTCTGATACTTTGAGGCTTTCAAATGGGGGTCACTGACCCCCTCCAAAAAACAAATTCTTTGTAAGGCTACAAATGTATTTATATTACTATGTTCAATTACTCTTCTTTCTATAAAGAACACTCCTACTCATACTCCAGTCTCTTTTTCAAATCAGTGTGTGGTTGCTAGGGTAATTTGGACCCTAGCAACCAGATTTCTGAAATTGCAAACTGTATAGTTGCTGAATAAAAATGCTAAATAACTCAAAACCCACAAGTAATAAAAAATGAAAACCAATTGCAAATTGTCTCAGAATATCGCCCTCTACATCATACTAAAAGTTAATTTAAAAGTGAAAAACTCCTTTAAGAAAAGAGAATGGATGACGACCTAATCACAATGAAATGCTGTGACCGTTCTAAAGCTCTAATTGGTTTGAAGATGTCCTTTAGCCACACCCATTTAAACATGTCTACATACAGTCACATAAAGGGACAAAGCTATTTCAGTAAGCATCCGAACAACCTTCAATAAAAAGCTGTGCACGATATATTCTATATTCTGCATGTAACAGTATTTTTCTATTAAACTGAACCGTCAGATTAATTTACAGAAATTGTTTTCATAACATTTCCGACTGCTAAAGCATTTTCGAATTCTTTGCTGAAGGAATTCACAGAAACGTCGCTCCTATATATCACTCAGTTATGTCAGAGTGATTTTTTGTATTGTCTCCTAGCGATTCAGAACTATTTGAACTCTGGCTTTGTGCTGGCTGCCTGACAATAACGGTATTTAATTAGTATGCAAAACACACACAGGGATAGCCGCATGGATGACCCGAATTTCCTATTAAGCAGAACAATCGATCAGTAATGCTGGGCCATCAATGCGTAGAGAGTAAGTCACACTGCTTGTGCTGGGGACACAGTGTCACTGTATGAAGAGTAATTGAAGAGAATTCCCTAAAAATGGGGACACCAGAAATCTATGGAGCCTGTTACACACATAACTTGAGCTAAAACACTCAGAAGTCAAACAGGATTAGGATATACTGTATATTCATATTGTATGTTCTTGTTAAGTAACCCCCTTTCGTTTTTTATTGCATTTAGTGGGATTTTGGTAGCAAATGATGGTCACAAGATTACGTCTACCTCTACTAGCCATTAGTGATGGGCGAATAAATATGCCTGGCGCAAACTCGCAGCGAATTTCCACGAAACTCCCATGAAAATTCGACAGCGTCAAAAAATTTTGGACGCACGTAAGTCGCTCACAGCACAATCGCCGCATCAACACTATTCGGACGTCCATTGACTTTAACGCCGGTGTAAAAATTGATGCAAGCGACTTTTTGGACCCGGGCATCAATTTTGAGTTTCACGAGTTTTTCGCCATTTCACAAATTTTCATTGGAAATTCGCCAGTGTCAATATTTTGGACACCGTCAGTAGCTTGTGTCATAATCGCAGCGCGTCAACACTATTCGGACGCCCGTTGACTTTAATGCGGCTGTCAAAATTAATGCGAGTGACTTTTTTTTGACGCGGGCGGCAATTTTGAGTTTTACGAATTTTCGCGGGAAATTCGCGAAATTTTTCATCGAAGCGAGACGGGAGAAAATTACTAGCCATAGCTGCTACTAATACTGCAGAGAGGATGCTACTAACTCCTCATATGGACAGGCTTGGAAATATTATTCCCGAAATGCAACCATAGTGCGATTCTGAGACTTTATCTGTTTACAGAGCTGGGAAATGCTTGAGAGACACCTATGTGCCATTTAAGCTTTTAATATGTTATAGAATGGCCAGTTCTAAGTAACTTTTCAATTGGTGTTCATTATTTATTTTTTATTAGTTTTTTAATTATTCGCTGCCTTCTTCTGACTCTTTCCAGCTTTCAAATGGGGGTCACTGACCCCATCTAAAAAACAAATGCTCCATAAAGCTAAAAATGTATTGTTATTGCGACTTTTTATTACTCATCTTTCTATGCAGGCCCTGTCCTATACATATTCCAGTTTATTATTCAAACCAATGCATGGTTGCTAGGGTAACTTGGATCTTAGCAACCAGATTTCTGAAATTGCAAACTGGAGAGCTGCTGAATAAAAAGCTAAATAACTCAAAAACCATAAATAATAAAAAATGAAAACCAAATGCAGATTGTCTCAGAATAGTACTCTCTACATCAGTGGCGAAACTACCGGGGGTGCAGGAGGTGCAATTGCACCGGGGCCCACAACCCCTCAGGGGCCGCCGTATGTTGACACGTGCGCAAATGCGACGGCAACAATAGTTTCTAGAGGGGGGCCTGGCTGCACACGCTGCAACCGGGCTCTGCATCGGATAGTTACGGTACTGCTCTACATCATACTAAAAGTTAACTCAAAAGGTGATCAACCCTTTTAAGGCAAGAATTAAAACTTTTATTGAGTGAAAGTTTCATGTAATTGAACTGTAAGGGCTGCCCTGGTGGCTCTCACATCAATTCCTCCCTTCCCCCCTCTCATCAGTTTAGTTTCCCTGATTCTCTGACAAACAAGCAGTAAATTCCAGGACCTTTGATCCTCTGACAGTGGAATCTTGGGGTCCCAGCAGGTGGGGGAAAGGGCTGGATGTGTCAGTACAGGGCAAAGTTCCAGCAATAACACTGATTTAAGCATGAGATAAACAAGCAGCAGTTAAATGAACTATGTACTTGCCTTTATAAGGGTAAGGGCACACCTGGAGATGTGGGGAGATTTAGTCGCCGGGCGAGTAATCGCTTCTTCTTTGGTTCGACTAATCTCCCCGAACTGCTTACCTTTGCTTCCCCCGCCGGCTTCCATGAAAAAACGCCTGCGCCAATGCACTCGTGTCGCTTCCATTTCCGGATTCAGCTGCTGAATAAAAAGCTAAATAACTCAAAAACCATAAATAATAAAAAATGAAAACCAACTGCAAATTGTCTCAGTATAAGTCTCTACATCATACTAAACGTTAAGTCAAAGGTGAACTACCGCTTTAAGCCCGCCACTGGCCAGTGGGACAGATAATTATATCAGCTCATTTTGTCCCACCAAGGGGGTGATCAATTAAAATCTTTTTAACGATTTTTGCGCTTCGATGAGCACAATGAAACGGGCTCCTGCGTTCTAAACCAAAACAATTAACAGGGAAGCAGTTGTTTATTAACCTTCATAATTAGAAACAGTGGCCCAGGATTCCTGCAGCTGATTAACTTTATTATAGTTCCCATAGTCATAACACAACCATTTAAATGCAGCTTTTATAGGTTCTAAGCCTGTTTTTTTATGCCCGCCCTTTAAATTTCAGAATAATTTCATTATCATCTTTGAACCAATTTCTAAGTAGACAGACAATGTATTATTATTATGACGTTGGGTGGGTGTATGGGTGGCTTCCCTAAAGGAGAACTAAACCCTAAAAATGAATATGGCTAAAAATGCCGTATTTTATATACTGAACTTATTGCACCAGCCTAAAGCTTCTCAATAGCATCAATGATCCAGGACTTCAAACTTGTCACAGGGGGTCACCATCTTGGAAAGTGTCTGTGACACTCACATGCTCAGTGGGCTCTGATTGGCTGTTGAGAAGCTAAGCTTAGGGCTCGTCACTAATTATCCAGCAGAAAATGAGCTTCCCCTGTAATATAAGCTGATGCTACAGGTTTGCTGATTATTACATTCTGATGCTAATTGCACTGGTTTCTGTGCTGCCATGTAGTAATTATCTGTATTAATTACTAATCAGCCTTATATTGTGACATTTCTATTCTATGTGTACTGTATATTGTGAGTGGGTCCCTAAGCTCAGTAAGTGACAGCAGCACAGAGCATGTGCAGTGCATCAGCAGAAAAGAAGATGGGGAGCTACTGGGGCATCTTTGGAGACACAGATCTTTACTGCTAAAGGGCTGTGGTTGCCTTGGGCTGGTACAGAAGCACAAAACATCATGTACAACATTTCAAGCTACTTCTTTAGTTAGGCTTTAGTTTCGCTCCATTGAGTTCTAAATGGGAATGGGGTTTATAGTGTACACACTCAACGACAAAATGGACAATGCAAGACGTACTGTACATAGGGCATCCCTACTTTTGACACAGGGGAACCTTTGAGCTACAGCCACCTTCGGGTTGTTGGTAATTCCAGGGGGGCTGCTATAATGGCTGCAACAGACTTGTGCTTAAAATGGGTTGTTCCCCATTAAAGTAACTTTTAGGGGCAAATTTACGAAAGAGCGAAGCAGCTAACGTTAGTGCAAATTCACCAGCGTGACGTTGTTTCGTTACTTTGCCGATTTACTAACGGGTGCTGGCGTAAATTTACTAGCAAAGTGGACCTACTCTAGCACTACTTCGCGCCCTTACGCCAGGCAAATTTGCAAAATGGCATAGGGACTTAACAACGCTAATTCACTAGTTTGCGCATTTTACTGAACGTCCTCTTGCGCCAGACTTTACTTCACCAGGTCAGACCAGTCGAAATGCAATACAATAGATAGGAGTTTGTCCAAAAAGAGTTGAAATTTTTTCTAAGTCCCAAAAAACGCTGGGGACTTTTACTTTTTTAAGGGTGATAGTATGAAAAATAGCGTACATTTTTTGGGGGTACCCTCCTTCCCCCCTATATTTCCTAACATACTGTATGGCAACTCAACGATACAGTGAGCACATGTGTAGGACATATTTATTTTATTTTTTAAAGGTTTCCTGGGCTTGTTTACTGTAATGTAGTTGCTGCAGCATATACGACCATTATATTTGAACTTTGTATGCAAATTAGGCATCGCTAGCGTAAGTTCGCTTATTCGCTTTGCCTGACGAAGTAACGGTAGTGCAACTTCGCTACCGTTCGCCTACCTGAGTACAACTTTGCATTCCAGTGAATTTGCATAGCGCTGGCGAAACTACGCCTGGTGAAGTGCGGCAAAGCTGTCGCTGGCGCAAGTTCGGATCTTAGTGAATTTGCCCCTTAGTATGATGTAGAGAGTGATATTCTAAGCTAATTTGCAATTGGTTTTCATTTTTTATTATTTGTGGTTTTCGAGTAATTTAGCTTTGTATTCAGCAGTTCTCCAGTTTGTAAATTAGCAATCTGGTTGCTAGGGTCCAAATTCCCCTAGCAACCATGCATTGATTTGAATAAGAGACTGGAATATGAATAGTAGAGGCCTGAATAGAAAGATGAGTAATAAAAAGTAGCAATAACAATATATTTGTAGCCTTACGGGGCATTTGTTTTTTTAGATGGGATCAGTGACCCCCATTTGAAAGCCGAAAAGAGTCAGAAGAAGAAGGCAAATAATTAAAAAAAACTATTAAAAATAAATAATGATGACCAGTTGAAAAGTTTCTTAGAATTGGCCATTCTATACTAAAAGTTAACTTAATGTGATCCACCCCTTTAAGGAGTCATGAGCACTGAGCTAACCGAAAATGACGCAGAAAACGGCGCAATCTCGACACCAAATATTTTTAGTGCAATGGGTTCAGATTCCACAAACCCTCAAATAAAATAGCATTTGTCTTGACACTTTGGGTACACTTGTATCAGCCCAGCTTGGTGGAACCTCGCTATGCACAACAAACCCCTATTTGCTCCACTAAAGAGAGCTCTCATGATACCGACCCCTTGTTAAAATCCTACTATCCACAGTCATTTTCAGAAGGAATTTTTAAAAATGGATCTAAATGGAGATTTAAACATGAGGCTTATTGACCTAAATGAAAATACAGGTATGATATGCCTAATCCACAAACCCGTTCTCCAGAAAGCTCTGAATTTCAGGAAGCCCGTCCAATTTTTAAAAAATGATTTCCCTTTTCTGTGTAATAATAAAACAGTCGCTTGTACTTG
Source organism: Xenopus petersii (assembly GCA_038501925.1). Classification (NCBI taxonomy): domain Eukaryota; kingdom Metazoa; phylum Chordata; class Amphibia; order Anura; family Pipidae; genus Xenopus; species Xenopus petersii. Next base: position 131,759,565 of record CM076684.1, read on the forward strand.
ATCCCAACTAAGATATAATTAATCGTTATTGGAAGCAAAACCAGCCTATTGGGTTTATTTAATGTTCAATTCATTTTTTTTTAGTAGATTTAAAGTATGCAGATCCATTATCCGGAAAACTCCAGGTCCCGGTTAATTATAGGTCCCATAACTGTAATTTGCAAAATTAATTTTTCTTCTTCGTATCCTCTTGTTCTTCTACCCTGAGGAATTTTATCTTCAAACTTGAACTTTTTTCCTGCACTATTTCTTAATTAACTGTCAATTAAAATCCCTTTCCAGCTTCATGTAAGCGGCCATCTTGGATTTCTAAGTCCAGTCCACCACTATGAAACTGTCATAGTGCTGATTCCATATGAGACAGAAGAAGCTTCCATACCCTTCACACCTTCCTCAAATAATATTTAATCTCCCATGTCTAATTAATAAATGAACAAATTACAATGGGGGTTGCTATAAAGGGGCCAATTTATGAATCTTTGGTATTTTGTTACCGAGCAGTAACAATTAGTGAGATGACAATATTTTCCGAAAGGAAACAATGGAAGTTAATGAGAAACAGAATGGAACGAAATGGAACCTGTTGATATATCAACAACACTTTTAATTATTTTCTAACAATATAGACCCACCCAAAGAAAATGTATAAACAGTTCTTTTTAGAGACAATTCATCCTCACTTGACTTTATATCTGGAGTTCAATGACTTGAGTAAAGGGAACTTGCCCTTGAGCCTTTGTGTAGATGTCAATGAAATTCAGATATCTTTAATATTGATGGTATGAAATGACCCTATATGATATAAAATATAAGGGGAATAGTGAGAAGAAAGCAACATGCTGAGTGAGAGAACTGGCTGTAAGTGCATGAAAAACACCCCCTACTGTAAATGATAAGGATATTGGAAGTCACTGAGGGGTTCTGTGACCATATAAAGGCACAAGGCTGCAGGCTGAGTTATACAGGGAACTCTGAGTATCACTCATGTATTATAAGGGATAATGTACCCCCTACTGTAAATGATAAGGATATTAGAAGTCACTGAGGGGTTGTTCTGTGACCATATAAAGGCACAAGGCTGCAGGCTGAGTTATACAGGGAACTCTGAGTATCACTCATGTATTATAAGGGATAATGTACCTCCTACTGTAAATGATAAGGATATTAGAAGTCACTGAGGGGTTGTTCTGTGACCATATAAAGACACAAGGCTGCAGGCTGAGTTATACAGGGAACTCTGAGTATCACTCATGTATTATAAGGGATAGTGTACCCCCTACTGTAAATGATAAGGATATTAGAAGTCACTGACGGGTTCTGTGACCATATAAAGGAGCAAGGCTGCAGGCTGAGTTATACAAGGAACTTTGATTATCAGGAATATCTTATAAGGGACAATATACCCCCTACTTTAAACTATAAGTATATTATAAGTCACTGAGCAGATCCATGTTCGTAGAACTTAGTTAACTCTAAATATCTTCATCATGTACAACAGAAGTACATTATTTTTTTATGCATTTACTGTGAGTACTGACACTTTAATATACCTTGGTATTTCACTGATTAACAGGATTTAGCAGTTCAGAATACTAACGTCTACTCTGCAACTAACACTGAGTACTCGTGGAAGGAACACAGCATTGATCTCTAACTCACCATTAAATATCTGCCGTGAAGCCGACGGCGCAGCCTAATAAGGTCCAACAAATTATTCCCACCAACCCGAGTTCTACACTGGTTAATAGCACGCGGTTAGTCCCATTAAGTGACCTTCCTTTGTTTATAAATGGAACAATAAAGAATATTGACCAGTATTCAGCGTGCAACTAAATACCAGAACCGATCGTAAAAAATATAATTTCCATTTTATAACCAGCAATCGATAAGAAATTAGCAATGAAAACATCAGTTAATGTAAAAAGATATTTTTTTGAACAACAGGGACTGTAAGTGAGTACTTATAGTGACCTATATAAACTCATTTCCCCATAGGTAAGGGAAAAATCAATAACTTTCATACAGCTGCCTTAACCGTTTTTTTTTATTCTGCAACAGTATCACAGAAGAGCGCCTTAAAGAAAATATATTGATTTGGGGAATGATTAATACATAATTATGGCAAGCTGGTTTATGGGAAACAGAACCAAATTTCTGGCATGAGACAGAGTATGAAAATGTAAGAATGGGACTCAGCAGGGGGGCCTTAGACATTAAAGATTCTTGCTGTAACATTATATATGGTAGATGACATTATTATTAACTAGACATTAAGCCCGTTAAATTAACGGGCGCTAGAACATATGTAGTCAAACATTTATAAAAACAGAATTGTTCTAAAAAAAAATTTGCGAGAGATGGTCCGTGGGGCACATGCGCAGTAGCCCAATCCCACGGACACAGGGACTGGACGCAGAGACACTTCAACTTTATTATATAGGATGTGCAAACTAATTTGGGTATTCAGATTTGAGTACAGCATCATCTGTGATGAAAAATAAAACCACATGAGCACTTTCTTGTACTTTTACTTCCATATGTAATAAAAGGCACAGAGTTTGCCCAGATCCATAGCTAGCAACCAATAAGATTATTGCTTTTAACCAGGTGACCAATAAGTACTACCTGCCGATTGGCTGCTATAGGTGACTCGGCAAACTTGACTTACATAACCCTATATGTGTGCTGCCTGCAGGTTCACCTTGAAAGTGAAAGGCTTATGCTTTATATGGATGGAGGACACATGCAGTACAAATACGGTACTTATGCCCTTAAAGGAGACATATAGGATAAATGAAAAAAAATATAATTTTGTAGGCAATTATAAGTAATATACGGTGTTGCTTTTACATGGTGCTGAAAATTATTTTTAAAAATAGCCCCTTTATTGGAGCTCCCTATAGATGTTCTCTGGTCCCTGTCTGTGTTTGAAATGAGGGGTGGGCGTGTCCTAACAGTACCAGAATCACTGTAGGAGGGGGACAGCCAATCACAGCCCTGCAGTCACACAAGCACAGACAGACTTCAGTTCCCTATCAGGTCCTGCTGGCAGCTGATTGGTTCCTGTCCTACAGTGCAGTGAGCTGAGCGAACAGCCTGGGAATTCTTCTTATTAGGGTTTTTGCAGAAATATTCAATAAATCAGCCTGAAACACTATTTTTTTAAGCACAATTCTTTTATATCTAAATTAGTTTAATGCACTGGTACATTATTTACACAAAATGTCTCCTTTAATACACAATATAAGGTGCACTTACAGTATTTACATTGGATTTTTGTCCTCATTCAGGGTGCACTCATATGCAGGTCTGGACTGGAAGTCAAAATAGGCCCTGACATTCCAAGTACACAGAGACCTAAACAGCCCCCACCAGCCCACTAAATAGTGATTTTCTATGGCGTCTTACAGCAGCCCCTCTGGCATTTTTCAGATCCCACAGCCAGTCCGCACCTTCTCATATGTAGTCCTGCTTGCATGAACATAAAAGGCACTAATTAGCACTCATTTCACTTGCCGTAAGGTTTGTCTAAATACTGAGAGTCTTGAAATATGTGGGATTCATCTGGATCCTAAACCAAATCATGAGTTCTCCTATGCTTTTTTTAATGTCTTATTTAATACTCTACTGATGTCCAACTGTTACTAATCTGCCACTCCCATCATCCCGTGGCAATCATACAGTAGCTGATGGGAACAGCAACTCCAGAATGTGTATATCTATATCTATCTATCTATATATATATATATATATATATATATATAGATATATATATATATATATATATATATATATATATACAGATTAGCAAAAGGACCCACACTCCATTTTGTAGTGAATGAAATGTGTTTTATTTTCAATGCATAACCAACGTTTCAGCCCACATTAGGGCCTTTTTCATTGTTATAGTAGCCCTGATTATACTGGGGGCCCTTGGTCTATTTGCAATTGCCAAGGGACTCTTTATAACCATTTAAGGGTAAACTAAACAAATAATAAATATGCACCAGAATTTCCATATTACTGAAAATACAGATACAAGATAGATAGATAGATAGATAGATAGATAGATAGATAGATAGATAGATAGATAGATAGATAGATGATAATAGATACAGTAAATAGAGATAGAGAGACAGATGATAGATAGAAAATAAAGATATATAGAGATAAATGATAGACAGATAATAGATAGATAGATAGATAGATAGATAGATAGATAGATAGATAGATAGATAGATGATAGATAGATAGATAGATAGACAGACAGACAGACAGACAGACAGACACGCAGGTAGGCAGGCAGGCAGGCAGACAGACAGACAGACAGACAGACAGATAGATAAGAGATAGATGATAGATAGATAGATAGATAGATAGATAGATAGATAGATAGATAGATAGATAGATAGTGATACATCCTCTTGTTCCCTAGTCATACAGAAAGCCAATACTATTAATACACGCATCCCCATTCCTTTATCTGTTAATTCCACAATACATTTGCAACCCGAGCAACTAAACTAAATAACACTGACAGAAAATAAATGGTTTTCACACACACTGCCACTATATGTTACACACAACACAAACACTGCTGCCATAATCCAGACCAGAGTCGCAAAAAATTTACCATCGCTTTCCATTTTTCCACATGCAAAATGCCTTTCCAGGGGCTTTTCTTTCTTCTTTAAAAAGATGTGGTGCAGTAAATGACACCGATTTATTATTAGCTGCATTCACGGTAACACTCTAGCATGTCACCAGAGTCATGGTGAGCAAAGGGTTACAGAAAAAGAAATGAGCTGCTTTTAAGGACAAACTGCCTGATTTCAGCCCAATAGTGTGGGTCTTAGACACCATGTAGACATTGCATCAGAAATAATGCGCAAGGGGCAGTAATGTCCAGTCTGTGGTGCTCTCTCCCTCTGTTTTTGAACTTCAACTACAACCCCCTTTCAAAAGGAATCTGGGAGTTGCTGTCGGAGCTGCATCTTGGCCAATATAATTTGCCCCTTTACAGCTGTGACAATGGAGTGGCCCTCCAGCAGTTGCTCCTTTCCCTATACCCCCATCTCAGCCTTGAGATGCACTTGCCTTTTGCACGCTGTAGTTGTAGGGGCTGCAGGTGGGTCTGAAAGAATCGCTGAATTCATTTGTTTTCCAGCTAACTTGCAATTTCTCCTATGGATCTTGCAAAGTGTCAGCCCTGATAACACCCAGGTGTCAGTCAAACCATAATAATAATCACAAGTCTGCCTTCATTCTTGCACATTTACTAGACGGCACGTGCGAGGCGCATTCCTATCATTGTAGCTCTGGAAAATACCATTGACTTAGCGGAGCCCCTCCTGTCGCTCTCTCAGTTCAGCTCCATGCACAGGATCCAGTAAGGGCATCTGTCCATGGTGCTGAAACCGCATTTACCATTCTTCTAACCTAGGCTCCCTTCCCCCATCACACGCCCCCCTTGATATCACCAATTACCCAGATTTCCCTCCCCCCAACACATGTTTAGTGATACGATTAATTCCCAGTCTGGGCTTTATAAAGACAAACGAAGCAGATGGCACCATGAGTAGATTTGCATGAATCAGACATTTCTTTCCCTGTGCAAATGGGAGAAGTTGTGAGCGCAGATGCCCATAAGGGAGCAATGCTTTGCATGGGAGCAGCAGCCCTGCACTGTCTCAAATAAAATGCTGCAATAAAAAAATCATTCCCAGTGGCAGTGAGAGCTTGGGGAAGGGAAGAAATCAATGGCAGGCAGGGGCTCCTTATACAGCAGGGGGATGAAAGGGGGCTCCATACGCTCCTCTCAAGCTCCTTTGTTCATGGCATGGAGCTGGCGGGGTACTGGGTCTGCTATGGGCACCAGGTAACAATGGAGGGGCTGGGAAGGGGGTGGGAAGGCAGATTAGAGATAAGGGGAGCTTACCGTCCCTCTCACACAGCTGAATATTCTCCAGGCTGAGGTTCTTGATCATGTCCTCGCAGGGGCTATTCGGGGTGCTGATATGCTGACTCAGGCGTGGGACCTCCATGTCTTCCCCTTGTTTGGAGCCTGTTCCTTGTGGATGGGAAAAGCCTCAGCTGTGTCTCCTCTAAAGTCTCCTACTGTCTCTTGGCTGTGTTTCTCCCTTCAGCCTTGACAGTGGCTCCCCCTGCCCCTTGAATGTGTGTGACACCTCCTTTAGTCTAATATCCCTGCTGTCACCCCCTTACTTGTCCTTGCCACTCCCCTGCTTGGCAGTCTCCTCTTTTCCTTGGTTCTGTCTCCCCTTGTTTGGCAGAGTCTCCCCCTTTTCTCCCTTGGTAGAGTCTCAGAGGTGCCTTGCAGTGCCTGGGTCTGGCTGGAAGAGGAGGAGGAGCTGGGGGAGTCCAGGCAGATCTCTACTATGGGCTGGTGGCAGCGTCACACGCACGGGCTGATCTGGGCGATTTAAAGGGGAAGGGAGAGGAAAAAAACAAGTCCAAAAATGTGAGCAGATTCCTCGTGCGCTTCCCAGATCTCCTCATTCATAGAGAGTGCTGCAGGCAGGAGGCTGGGGGTTGGAGGGGGAGATGGAGTCCCCCTATTATGTAATAGTTCAGCCTGCACTGGAGGGAGCTTGTCTCACACACACAGACACATCAGTCGCCAGTGAGACCAGGCAGCAGCAGCACAAACGTCGTTTCCATGGGGAGAATGTGAATGGAGAATCAGCAGCAGCGGGAAGTCACAGCGTCGGGGAGGCGTTTTTGCGGGGTTGCGACAATGTATCAATCCGAGATCAAATGTCAGTGTCACAGCGGCTGCCTTGTTTCTGACAGCTGGGCGGGGAATGGAATTAAATCCTGCATTATCATGGCAGGGGGAGCAGGCACGGAGCGGGGCCCAGCTAAGCACAAGAAACCTGTCACTCAAAGCGGAGGCAGCTGCTGAAAACCTCTTCTTGTTCTTGGGAAAGATTAATTGTTCAGGGGCAGAACTAGGGGCAGAATTGCACCAACCGTGGGTCACGTGTGCTGCCTGCACCTCTCTCTGTATATCTATAGATCTATATATGCACCATTTCTTCTCCTATGTCTATGTCACTTACAACCAATCCCTTCATTCATTTCCATATTGTCACTAGGAAGGAATATGTTATATCACAGCAGTAATATACCAGATTCTTCTCCAAACAATCATTCTTTGTTGCATTGTGTATCAGCTAATACAACTTTCACAAGATGTTATATATATATATACATACAGGGCTGCCATTAGAAATCACGGGGCCCTCTGGGCCCAGCCCCAGAACCCGCCCACTCCACATCACAGTTAAAAACCACACAGACAGCGCTAAAAAATACCCCCCCACACACAAGTTTTTTAAAAAAATTGGTGCCAGTGCCCCCTTACAAGTTACAAAAGAAATTGGGGCCCACAAAAAATTTTTTACAAAAAAATTAACACAGTGTACTATGCACTACCCTTATAAGCATACAAAATAAGTCTGGGGCATGGAGTACTCTGACTTACCCAAGGCCACACATATCTGACTTCTCAAGGATCAAGTCTGTATTAAATGGAAATTACTGTTTAAATTCCCCAAACACTTATCTGCCTCCATATATAGAAAGAGTTTGAAAGAAGAACGATGCCTTAGGTCTGTGCCCTGTAACTGATGACATCACTAAGAAATGACTGTAACAGATGACATCACCAAATATAACAGATGACATCATTAAGCACTGACTGTAACAGATGACATCACTAAACAACGAATGTAACAGATGACATCACCTAGCACTGACTGCAACAGATGATATTATTAAGCACTGCTCATTCACTCACTAATTCTTTCCCATTTCTTATATATGGGTTTTCTAATTTAACGCAGTGCACTATGCATTATAAGCATACAGACCGAATCTCGGGCATGGAGTATTCTGACTTACCCAAGGCCACACATATCTGACTTCTCATTGGCAGAAACCCCAGGTCATTGCTAATTTGGCCAAAATGCAGAATCCCTTGGCAGTTTTCAGTGTAACCTATACAGGATTGCATGCACTTGACTTAAATAATAATATAGATTTTTGCACAGAGTCTTCCATTTGTTGCACATTTAGGTCAATAATTATTGACAAAAGGTGTGGCCCCCTGAGTCTGGCCTAAGGTAATAGAAGCCGAAGGTTAATTACAGCAGTGGAGTGAGGCTGTCATTCAGGTATTAACATCCGCTCACAAAGGCTGCTGGGAAATGTAGTTTAGCAATAGCTTAACAGCAACAGGCTGCCGGTGGAGGATTGAGGTTAAATTTAATGGTGAGGACACAAGGCTCTCCCTTGGGACAGCCGGTTGTATAAACACATGTAGGAATGTACACGCAGAATCCCCGGTGTGTTGAACAATAACATTCAGCGAAGCAGAGACACAACAGCAAAGCAGCTGATTTCATTTCGACAGCGAATGAATGAAAATCAGAGATATTTTCTTGAATGTTTTTCTCTAATCACATTCCAGGGAAGAGAATGTAACTGCTAAACTGCATTTTCTTGATTTAAAATAAATGGAGACAATATCAGAGATTAAAACCTTTATAATCTAACCATTCCTGTCCCCATACTCTTAACATAACATTAAGAACACCACCATCTTTTCAAGTCCTTATGTTATTTTTATAGAATGCTAGAATTATTATGACATTTGGAAGTTGAGTGGTTATGGTTGGCCTGTCTCAGCCAAGTTGTCTTATCTCATTGTGCGGCACCCTCATTCCAGGCCAATCCTGGAAGAAGCAATGATTTGGATAATAGATCCGGTATATGGCAACGGTTGGGCGGCAGGAGAGTAAATGTAAGCTCACCTTTCTGTGTAACTGATCCTGTGTCTTAGGAGCCACTTGCTCTGATTCTAAGGAGGTCATTTACTGAGACTTTGGGCACAAGTGCAAGAGAACTACGGGGAGCAAAAGCACTCCCAAAAACACTTGCATATGGTCTGGTTCCACTCTGCAGACCCGAAATGCAGAGCCCAGCACCATAGGTGCAAGCTAAGAGACAGGCGGGATGTCTAAGGGGCATGTTTACTAACATTGGAGATAAATATCTGGAGAGATTTCTGGAGATGTTGCCCATAGCAACCAATCAGATCTTTGCTTTTGTTTTCTAACTTGGCTGTGGCTGTTTAAATCTAATTGCTGATTGGTTGCCATGGGCAACATCTCCAGAAATCTCTCCAGATATTTATCTCCAATGTTAGTAAACATGCCCCTAAGTGCCATCTAGCGATGGGCGAATTTCTCCCGTTTCGCTGTAAATGGGAGAAACGTGGAAATTTGCCGCAAATTCACACCTGCCGAATTAATTGGCCCATCACTAGTGCCATCTCCTGCCCCATATGTATATAACTTAGTATTCGTGGTGAGAGAACTTTGCACCCTGTGCTGCTCTTGATAAATTAACAATATGTATGGACCAAGAATTCTTGCCATAAAGCAAAAAAGGACTGCTGTGCTTCTCTTAGAAAGGAAGCAGAGTAGCAGTAGATCCATGCAAGGGCAATAAGCCACTAAACTGTTTCTTTGTTGCATTGTGTATTAGCTAATACAACTTTCACAAGATGTTAAATATTTATATATAATTCCCCAAACAAGTAGACTTTACTGAATATCACAGCTTGATTTGCATCACAAATAACGACTTATTTTATGGACAACTTCAGGTAGTTGTTATGCAGTGCTTCATGGGTAATGTAGTTCCTTCTTTCTTCTAACTTCTTGGATATACATTCTGCTGTGATTCAGGATCAAGTTTATATTAAATGCAAATTACCAGTTGAATTCTGTTGCTCTGTGCCCTGACTGTAACAGATGACATCACTAAAAACTGACTGTAACAGATGACATCACTAAGAACTGACTGTAACAGATGACATCACTAAGAACTGACTGTAACAGATGACATCACTAAGAACTAGGGTTGCCACCTTTTGCAATTTTTTTTTCCAGGTGGTGGGGGGCAGGTACAAAAAGGGGCGTGGTGTGATGTCAAAGGGGGTGGGGTTGTGATGCAAAGGGGCGGGGCCACCGCGTGGCCAGGAGAAAAACTGAAGGACAAGCTAAGTTTACAGGGGATGGGGGGCTGGCCGAGGGGTCTTTTTAAGGGTATTACAAATTTACCGGCAGCTATATTGCCGGTAAATTTGTAATACCGGCCCCGGCCTTGGCAGGTGTTTTAACTGACTGTAACAGATGACATCACTAAGAACTGACTGCAACAGATGACATGACGAATCACTGACTGTAACAGATGACATCACTAAGCACTGAATGTAACAGATGACATCACTAATCACTGCTCATTCACTCACTAATTCATTCCCTTTTCTTATATATGTTTTCTAATTTAAAGCAGTGCACTATGTACTCTCCCTATAAGCATACAGTTAAATCTGGGGCATGGAGTACTCTGACTTACCCAAGGCCACAAGGGCAATCCATGCACGGGTAATAAGTCGCTATACTGTTTGAGAGTAGAGTAAATAATTCTCCCCTCCCCCAAATCTACAGTACCTTTTAAACGTACATTGAGGCTGTGTCAATAATGCTTGGGTATTTGGATCCTGGGGTTGGCACGGTTTCAGGGGCTCCCTAAACCTTTAGGTTGTACTCATTCTGCAGTGCCTATGGAGCGACAGAATTTTACCCTATAGCAGCACACACTAATCTGACTGCCTATAAAGGACTTGCAGCAGTGGCTCTGGTATTTTTGGGCTGCAGCAGCATTAAATATATAATGTCCATTCCATTCACTATTACATGTTGTTTTCAAGCACAAGCCATTATTGTTTCTGCCGCAGAATCTCCTTTAACCAGCCCAATGCGGCCGCAGCACATTGTTGTGCCGGGGAAATATGTAATCAGTGAAGCTGGTGGATAAATCAGGCTGAAATTCTCGGAGTGCATAAATATGCCATCAGATATGAGAAGTGACAAATTGATGTCGGCGTCTGTTGTCAAGAGATTCCAGTCCGGCTCTCATTTTGGGAAAGGAGCCAGGCTCTACATATAGATGAGACTGTGGGTATGTGAGAAAGTTTGCTCAGTCTCATGCGAATCCAAAGAGCTTTTGGCAACTCTTCATAGAGGGACAAGAAATAAAACAGAACACATTTGTATGCTAGGGAATGGGCGGCCGAGTGCAAGGCATTCATCTGTCCCTTCATTCAAAGGCTTGTTTCATAAACTTGATGCCAGAACAGTAAAAAGATGTTCCTTCTCCTTTTTCCAATCCTTTATTCTCAACCTTACATTTTTTTCTACATTCATGCTGTGAGTCGCTGACTAAAGTTATACCTGTTCTGATTGGCTGATATGCAGTGAGTCGGCATTTGGCAATGAAGTACTGACACACACCGTGAGATAAATATTTTCGGCTAAGGGAGTGCACACATAAACCATTTATATCCATAACATAAACTGGGATTTGCAGTCACCCCTCATTTGGCATACAGTGTTTTCAGGGGAAATTACTTGCCAAGTACAAGTGTGTTAAGTGCAATTTTTAGAATACTTTTCCTTACTGGATTACCCAAATAAACTACTGCCACGATGATGCTTTTATAAAGCATCTGTTGAAAAATAATAATTGGGATTTTTTTTTCTGCTTTAATTAAAGGAGATTTGTCTGTAATCTCTGAAAAAAAAATGCATTCAAAACAAAAAAGTTATTTATAATAGTGTATCCTGGTTGTATATAGTTAGTGCACACATTCCTAAGGCTTTATAGAACACTTCCAAAGGAATCAAGGGTTTCAATGCTAAAGTCCACATTCTGTTGAGGAGTTCACAATAGATTCACTTTCCTGTAATTTCCAGGCATGTTTTACGTATGTAAGTTTTCTGGGAAGTAATCTGGAGTTCACAGTAATGCTAGTGAATTAGGGCAATAGAAACAATACATGTAGGGGCACATTTACTAAGCTCGAGTGTAGGATTCGAAGTAAAAAAAACTTCGAATTTCAAAGTTTTTTTTTGGGTACTTCGACTATCGAATTGGCTACTTCGACCTTTGACTACGACTTCGAATCGAACAATTCGAACTAAAAATCATTTGACTATTCGACCATTCGATTCGACCAGTCTCTTTTAAAAAAACTTTGTCTACCTACTTCGGAGCACCAATGTTAGCCTATGGGGACGTTCCCCATAAGCTTTCTAAGCAATTTCTAATCGATTCGAAAGATTTAATCGTTCGATCTAACGATTTTTCCTTCGATCGTTCAATCAAAGTATTTGCGGTAAATCCTTCGACTTCGATATTCGAAGTCGAAGGATTTTACTTCGATGGTAGAATATCGAGGGTTAATTAACCCTCGATATTCTACCCTTAGTAAATGGGCCTCCGCGTGTTGGACTGGGCCTCCTAGAGACCAGCAAAGAACCTGACTTCCAGTACCAAATAGTATAGAGGTTATAGTGAAAATAAGAAAGGGTTGATGGGAGTTGTCTCACATTGGGGCCCACTAGGACCTGGGTCCACAGGGAGATGATTTGGGCCAGTTTGCCCATGTTAAGGCTAACAACTGGGCTCTGCCTAAAGGCACAATATAAGGGTGGAGTTATGGGAAATGCATGCATAGGGAGAGGAGAGGAGGGACAGACAAGTAGGGAGTGGATAAAAACAGAATTATAGGAATAATAATATTAATAACCATAACCAAATAAAGATCAAAACAACATCATATAAATTATATGGTCTGCATTACTGCTCCTTGTTGTAAAATGATTACTCATAGTGTAATACCCTCCCATCCCTATTTGCTCCTCTTCCTCAAGTTCCTCTCTCCTCTCAGGTTTTACATTAAAATAGCGGTCGCTCCTGTACATAATTCTCTACATAAGCAGAGACTGAATTGATCTATACAAGCAGGGAGGCATCTAAAGAGGGCAATGAGTAACAGGCAGAGGAAAGTAACAACTGGCAATGTAGAAAGCCAATGTAACACGGTGAATTTATTCTTGTGAATTTTCTTCTCCAAATAGTAGTTCTGGTTTGCTAAAGACTAAAAGGAATAACAGGAAGGAAAACCTTTGGGCTGTACCAACACGCTTACAATGTTTTGCAATGAGAACTTGTTACTGTTTATTAGGATGAAAACAGGCTATAAGTGATTTATGACAGAAGTTACACCTCATTGTTTCATATAATCATAGACTAAATCAGTGGAGAACATATACCAGACTATATCTGTGTAATGGGTCCCATTTGAAGCCTCTCCAATTTGCCTCGGAGAGGGAAAATATTCGTTCCTGGCTTCAAGATGCAACTGAACCAGTCCCTGGATCAACTTGTACTATGAGCTATCTCCCATATCTCTGTATTCCCTCACTTGCTAAACACCATCCAACCCCTTCTTATACCTATCTAATGTATCAGCCTGTACCACTGATTCAGGGAGACAATTCCACATCTTCACAGCTCTCACTGTAACAAACACCTTCCCAATATTTAGCTGGAACCTCTTTTATTCTAATTGGAATGGGTGATCTTGTGTCAGCTGGGAAGACCTATTGGTAAATAAAGCATTAGAGAGATTATTATATGATCCCCTTAGATATTTATACATAGTTATCATATCACCCCCCAAGTGCCTCTTCTCCAGAGTGAACATCCCCAATTTGGCCAGTCTTTCTGCATACTGTAGCTGTTTTACTGGGCTCCAGCCAAGTGCACGCATTTTGTATACTAAACATAAAAATGAACTTACTGCACCACAAGCCTAATCAAACAAATGATTTATGCTTTCAAAGTTGGCCACAGGGGGTCACCATCTTGTAACTTTGTTAAACATCTTTGCAAGACCAAGACTGTGCACATGCTCAGTGTGGGCTGATGCTTAGTCATAAATGATCAAAACAGCACAAATCCAATAATTTCTGACAGAAGCTGATACAGCAAGACTGATTAATAATCAGAATATACAGACTGCACTGGGTCCTGTGTTGTCATGTAATCTAATGTGGATTTTATAGTTTTTGTATTGTTTAATAGAAACTTTCTCCAACTCTGCAGAACCAGTGGCTGCAGCAAAATAATCCTCCAAATAGAATCCCAGTTTATCCGTTTAAATCTGGCTCCATGATCTTTGTCCCTGCAGCTGGAGTTGGAAACAGTAAAGGGGATGTAAAGGCAAAAATAAAATCCAATACAAACCTATACACAGTCGCCGACTGCTCTACAGGGAAACAAACAAAGCTGCTTGAGTTCTGCATGGCTGGCAAGTAAGAGAATTTCACTGCATACAGTCAGGTTTTATATATATATATATATATATATATATATATATATATATATATATATATATATATATATACTGTATATAGTATATATATATATATATATATATATATATATATATATATATACACACATATATACATATATATATATATATATATATATATATATATATATATATATATATATATATATTAAAGTATATAGGAGATAGGGGTTTTGTTTTCCTTTTTCTTTTTCATTAAAGAAAGTAAAAATGGGATTTTATTTTTTTGCTTTTACATGCCCTTTAATAAAGAGTTGGAAACCCCAGAAAAACTCCATTCGAGTTCTTTCGTTAGCAGCCGTGTGTCTATATGATGAGTGAGTGTGGGGATCCTGGTGCCTGTAAATAAGTTACACCAGTGTGTGATGGACTTGATTCAACATGCCCACGATGTCTGCTAACAGAGCTGAAGCAGGTAAACTGCAAACATAGAACATGGAATGTCATCATGTTGTACCAGTTGCAAAACATGGGACAACAACCAAAAAAAGCCCAAAAGAACTAATTTATCTTAAAAAGCCTTGGAGCAACCTCTCATAAACCTGCATCCATGCTAGTGGAATGCCATTACTATCACAACCAAAGACTGGCCATATATCCTTTATGATGTCAGATAACTGCCCCACCACCCGTTAGCTTGTTTTAACCCAATTATAACACATCAGGAGGTCTATGGGACATGAAGATCGTTGACAGCTTGACAACAATGCAATCTTTTGGAACAAAATCTACAAGGTCAATTGACAATGCCATTACAGAAGTTAGGTGAATGCAGCAAGAAAACAATCTACAGAAACAATGTACACTTCTCAATACCCAGCACATGTTAAAGCATTATGGAATTATGGGTAATTATTAGGCGGCACATGAAAAGAGCTTAATGTCTGCTGTCTATGCACAGGGATATGGGGTGGACAGTGGCCAAATGACCTATTTTCTGTCATTTTCAGCACCACTTGCTTTACTTAATTAGCCGTATTGACTCATGCCATGTTTCATTCACTAATTAGCTAATGGCCTTGGACTGAAATCTTAGGCAATTGTATTTATTCTATTGGTAAACATGCATGCTATAATTAGACCTTGTGTTAAAGGACTTTCATGCCTCCCCTCATCACCCAGCTTTTCTTTCATAATTAAAGTTCCTCCTTTATCTTTTGTTTGTAAGAACGGAATGTATGTATAATAAACGTTGTTTCTCTTGCCAGTGACCTTTCAGATCTATACCAAAATAAATGAATGTTACAAATGATACAGAAAGATCTTCTAAAAGTCATTTTGAATAAGAGGGTATCCAGCTGAAGGTTTGTAACGGAGGACATCACCAACGTGTTCCAGGACACAAGTCTTCTGCATAGGGCATAACAAGGTTTATTTAGACATTTCTATTGATAATTTGGCATGTATAGTAAATTCAAGTTTATTTTCAAATATAAAAATGTTTCAATAGAAATGAAATAACAAGGGAACTGTATCTACAGAACTAGGGGCGCCTGGCAGTGAAGAGGCTCCATCTGAAGGTAAAAATTACATATAGGTTCCCTTCCAAGGAACCCCTCTGAATGTAGTGTCTGTAATGCCTATATGCCCTGAATAGACACATCTTCTTCTGCTTCATTATCATCATCATCACCATCATCATCAATCATCATCATATATTTATACCAACCCAGGAAGCTGAATTGAGAACAGGAGGATCAAACGGCACCAAAGCAATGAAAAGATTTGGAACAAATTAATTAAAAGTATGCCAGAGATAAATCCTCATCGTGATTGTATGGTTGGCATCCTTGACCACCAACTGGGTCTACAGGGATTTTATAAAAGTGTCATATTATCCTATGGTCAAAAGTAACTGGGCATGTGCCTTTCCAACATCTCACCATCTCATTCCCAAACCATGAATTTGGTAACATAACTGTATATCTACTCTTCTGGGAAGATTTCCACTGGTTGTTGGAATATTTTTGGTGGGATTTGCTTCCATTTGACCAAAAGAGTATAAGTAAGCAAAATCCCTACAAAGGGAAGGGGCCTGTGATAATAATGGTGGGATGGTGACATTTGAGAATGAACTGGTTATGTTTATAGGTGGACTGGTGGTTTTTGGAGTTGGGCTGGTAATTTTGTGGGCGAGGCTATGACATCCTATGATGCAAGCTTGGGAGAAATTTGCGCAATTTGGTATCCTGGTGCAAGGCCTCTTCAAAAATCAAGCTGTTCAGTTGAAGACCAGATAGGGGCAACTCTAAGGGGGGTTATTTACTAAAATCCAAATTGAATTCATAATATCAATAAAAATAGCTCGACCAAATGCCTTGAGCTTATTTATTAATAAAAAAACTAGATGTAATCGGATCGTGGAAAACCAATAAAACTGAGCGAAAACCTAAATCGTATGAAAGTTTCAGGCTTATTTCCTGAATCGCTCGATTTTTTTGAGTTTTTGGGCGAAAACCTCAAAAAGGTGGGATTTTGGGGCTAAACCCAGCGCAGACCACGATAACTTCAAATTGAGATAGGTGCCTCTCCCATTGGGGCAAGTTCACTAAAGGGCGAGTTTTCACGTGCAAAGGCTTCACCTTTGACAATGTTTTGCCTGCGTAAATTCATCAGAGCGAGCATTTCCTAGCGAACTTTCGCTAACGTTCGTTTCTGCCTATCGCAACTTCATTAGTAGAGTTACACTTAGGTCATTTTGAATAGGGCGGGTACATATAGATCCTATATAAGTCTTTATTAGAGATGTTGCTGCATGTTGCTTGAAGTGGGCTCTTATTATTCAGAATGTCCAATCTAGCAAAATTAAGACAAGAGATCTTCCAATGCCCTAAACATTAGCCCACCCTAAAACAAATGTGACATGCCCCTCAAATGGTCTAAAAAAATGTTTTATACAAAAAATTTTAACAGTTACAACTTTTAAAGACAATGCCACTTTAAAATATGAAAGAACGCTAGCGTTTTTTTCCCCCCATTTTTATGACTTTTCAGGATACAGGATATGATGTCACTGACATAAGATTGAGGAGGAAGAAGCTACATCTTATCAGTTCGCCAGGTCTAAGCTGGCAAAGGAAACTCTGGCAAAAGGGGTAACAGTTTGCAGAGTAATGATGGTTCGCCTGAGCAAAAATTAGTCTGGCAAAATGGCACGAAACTTCACTAGCGTTGAACTCTTTCACTTGGGAATTGTCCTCTACACCTGTTAGTTAATTGGTGATGTCCCCGTGGATGGGATTTCTGGCAAATTTACACTAGCGACAGCCATTTCAGCCTTTTGTAAATCTGCCCCATTGACTTATATAGGACCTCGACAGGTCTGAGATGGTGGATCTTCGAAATCTGACTTTTTGCAGCATCGGGGTATAATATATCTTGAAAAACGTTAGTTTTTTTCACGAAAAATTTAAATTTTTGCCCCAAAAAACCAAACCAGGTAAATTCAAGGTTTAGTAAATAACCCCCAATGAATTAGTGGGGTTGGGCACTGATGTTGAGAATAAGGCCTGGATCACAGTCAACTGTTGCCACAAAGTAGAAATCGCAGAATTGCCAAGAATGTCATTGTACTCTGTAGGTTTGCTTCCGATGGAGCCAACGCTCAGAGGCAGAGATACCTGACAGCCAAAAACTAGGCTTAATTTTATATTGAAATTCTCTTTTTATTTATTTGGTCTCCCAGCCTGGTTGCTAGGGCAGATGGGGAATGTCAAACAGCAACTTATTTAATATTTTAAAACTACAGGGCATAAAAAACAAGAACCAATTGCAAAGCATATTGGGATATGTGACTCTTAGGGGCCGATTCACCAAGGGTCGAACATCGAGGGTTAATTAACCCTCGATATTCGACTGGGAATTAAAATCCTTCGACTTCGAATATCGAAGTCGAAGGATTTAGCGCAGATACTACGATTGAACGATCGAAAAAACTTAGGAACGATCAAAAAAACTTAGGAAAGCTAACATTGAGTTCGGTAGGTTTTAGATGGCGAACTAGGGGGTCGAAGTTTTTTTTTAAAGAGACAGTACTTTGACTATCGAATGGTCGAATAGTCGAGCGATTTTTAGTTCGAATCCTTCGATTCAAAGTCGTAGTCGAAGGTCGAAGTAGCCCATTCGATGGTCGAAGTAGCCCAAAAAACACTTCGAAATTTGAAGTTTTTTTACTTCGAATCCTTCACTCGAAGTTAGTGAATCGGCCCCTTAATATCAAGTCAATTCAAGATGAAGATTCCCAAAAACGCATTTGTACCTTGCATTTAGATGGCCTTTTTTTTTCTTTGTAGCACAGTGATGATTGCGGCTCAGCATCCAGCACAGGGTGGTGGGTCTCGGGGCAGCCTTTTTGATTGCTTAGCGTAATTAGGAGGCTTTGAATGGAACTGCAGCACAACAAGGGCTTTCAGTGGGAATATCATGGCAGCGGGATCCACAGAGCTAAACACATCAGCTATTCATTCCAGAGTGTGATGAGATGGACTTTACTCTGGCTCAACAGCGAATGGGAAATATAAAATGATCTGTATCATCTCCCAGCATTCCAGTGTTATTGCTGCAAAACGTATGCATCATTTCCTCCCAGAATCCCAGTGGAATTGGGCCTGCCCAAAGTAACCATACGAAGGGCCAGATTTATCAAGGGTCGAACTTTGAATAAAAAAAAACTTTGAAATTCGAATAAAAAAAAAAGACCAAGCGAAATTTATAAAAAAAAAAAAATCGAAGTGTTTTTTTTTTGGTTGAATAGTTTTCGTTCGAATTCGAATCGTATGAATCCAAGTAACATGGTATGTGATCAAATTAGATTCAAAGTTTTTCTAAAAAAAACCTTCGATTTTTCAAAGTCCACCAATTGACTCCAAATAGGTTCTAGGAGGTCCCCCATAGGCTAAAACAGCAATTTGGCAGGTTTTAGATGGCAATAATCAAAGTCTAATTTTTAAAGAGACAGTACATGATAAATTTCGATATTCAAATTTTCGAATTTTTTTCACATTCGAATAGAATTTGGACTATTCCCTAGTCAATGTACACAAAAATAGCTTGAAATTCGAGTTTTCACTTCAACCCTTCATAAATCTGCCCCTAGTTAAAGGGGGGATTTACTTTTCAGTTTACTTTTATAATGTAACAGAATGGCTAATTCTACGCAACTTTGCAATTGGCCTTCATTTTTTTATTATAGTTTTTGAATTCTTTGCCTCCTTCTTCTGACTCTTTCCAGTGGAGGGTCGCTGACCCCATCTAAAAAGACACAAATGCTCTGTAAGGCTACAAATGTATTGTTATTGCTACTTTTTATTACTCATGTTCCTATTCAGGCCTCTCCTATTTATATTCCAGTCTCTTATTCAAATCAATGCGTGGTTGTTATCAAAGTCCGAATTTATCTCAATATTTTCTGAAAAAAACTCTGACCAAATCCGCAAAGGTTTTTTCTGTTTATTTATTAATACACTTTCAAGAAAATTTTGTTTGCGGGAAAAAAATCTCGAAAAATCTGATTTTCACGATTTCGGATTTTTCACCAGAAAACTTAGATTTTTTTATGTTTTTTTCCCCAAAAATACGGGGTATTGCACGAAACCCTGCGCACATCAAAAAATCCTTGGGACTTCTCCCATTGACTTATACGCAACCTCGACAGGTCTGAGATGTCGAATTTTCTGATTCTGACTTTTCCATCCTCGGGGTTTAATACATTCAGAAAAAAAGATTTTTTAAAAGTCTGATTTTATATAAAAAAAAAAAAATCACACATTTTTCGTGATTTTTGTATTCGGAGTTTAGTAAATAACCCCCTTTTTGTCACACATTTCACCGGGGTGGTCCAATCCACCTTCTCTATGGCGATTAAAAGGAAATTCTGTTTTATTACCTGATGTCTCTGTGTTCCACATCCCTAATATTTTCACAAACAAACTTCCCTTGGAGCACCCGTGGCTCCTCTTTCCCTTTGTGCCTGGGACTTCTCTTGTGTTGCCGTTCAACGGCCTTAGAAACGAGAGCTTCTTGCCAATCCAATGAGTTGCCATGGTGATGTCAACCAAGCAGCAGTACCCATAATATGACCAATTCAATGGCTTCCCACTCTGCCGCTGGGCTAATGAGCATTCTGCTTGCCCTCCTGCCAGTGGAAAGGAGATTTATGTTGCTCTGATTCAGCATTTGAGAAGATTGCTGCGCGAGGATTCTGAGAACAAATTGTTCCTGGAGTTTAAAAGCCAGTCGTCTGAGGAAATCCTTGTTGCAACTACTTTGTATGATTTAAAACGCCCAAAAGTCCCCAGGAGCATTACATTACATTACAGGGGACTCGACTTATTATCAAAAATATCTTTCATCTCCTTAAAGTTTAGTCTAATTATAGTTATTTCATGCAGATTTGTGTTCCAGGTCATTTCCAGTGTTTAATATCAGTGACTTAAAGGAGTTTTAACCTGGAACTTTTTTAACCGGTCATGAAACTCCAAGGAGAGTTTTTAAATCCTTATATATTACAACAGGGGGTACATGATATATATAAAAAAATGCATACGTTTTAATGGGTCATGTGACAGAAATTACATCACTATTCACCAGTTTTACCGGATGACATCATGGCTCTTGTGTATAATATCAGACAGTACAGGTATGGGACCTGTTATCCAGAATGTTCGGGACCTGGGGTTTTCTGGATTGAATACCTTAAGTCTACTAGTAAATATTAAACCCAAATAGGCTGGTTTTGCTTCTCATAAGGATTAATTATATCTTAGTTGGGATCAAGTACAAGCTACTGTTTTATTATTACACAGAAAAAGGAAAATGTTTTTGAAAATCTGAATTATTTGGATAAAATGGGAGACAGCCTTTCCATAATTTGGGTCAAATAGAGTGAACAGGGCACACCAGTCTATTTAAAAGAATTATTTCCTTTATTTCATAACTCTATAATATTACATATTACATATATTATCTTTCGTCAGGGGCACATGCAAAATTGAAAATGCAGTAGTGGACAGCTTTTCTGCAATGTGGAGCTTTCTGGATAACGGGTTTCTGGATAATGGATCCCATACTTGTATTTATGACTGACAAGAAGCATTTTCCAAAAAAAGAGAATACCTTAAAACTACCATGCAGGAGCTGGTGGCCTTGGTGACCTTCATTCTCTAATTGACGTTCTTCCTTATTGATATTAGTCATCAGATGACTCTTCTCTGCTCACTAGCGTCCGTCTCTAAGCAGATAAACACCACTAGACTTTCCTTTTCTTACATCATTAAAGGGGTGGTTCACCTTTAAGATCACTTTTAATATGAAATAGAACGGCCAATTCTAAGCAACTTTTCAGTTGGTTTTCATTATTTATATTTCATAGTTTTATAATTATTTGCTTTTTTCTTCTCACTCTTTCCAGCTTTCAAATGGGCGTCGCTGACCCCCTTGCCTGGCATGACCTGAATCTGAAACCTTAAAATCGTGGGCCTTTAGACCACATGACAGTTGAAGGTGGCAATATACAGTATATATAGTGTTGGTTTCATTAGTGTAACTCGATGTTAATAGGCCCCACAGCAAACTAATTTTAGGGCCCACAACATATCCAGAGCTTGTCCTGTTTTACTAATATATGTTGAAATTGAAATTTATTTGGGCCTCATGGGCCCCTGTAGCAGCCGCAGGGTCTGCTTCCTCTGTCGTTATGCCTCTGGCTGGTTTGGAGATTTTGATGAATCTGAAAAAAGTGAATTTGGTGCATCATTTGAAGGTACAGGGCTCCCTGGAACTATTTACGTCCCTGTGCACCTAGAGTACCTACCATCCTTTCTGATTGCCAGGGCCGCTGTTAGAAATGATGGGGCCCCGTGCAACAACATTTTCTGGGCCCCCCTGTGCCCCGCCCATCCCCCTGGCCCCCAAGCCCCACCCAGATCTGCCCACTCCACATCACAGTTAAAAGACCACACTCACATAAGCGTTAAAATAGGTAACCCCCCCACACACACACAAGTTATAAAAAGCTATTGGGGACCAGGGCCCCCCTATAAAAAACATTGGTGCCAGGGCCCCCCATAAAAGTTTTTATTTAAAAAAACTTGGTGCCATAGCCCCCTTTACAAGTAAAAAAATATTGGGGTCCCAAAGAATATTTTTAAAAAAAACATTGGTGGCAGGGGTCTATAGAGTATTAAAATAATACATTGGTGGCCAGGGGATTAAAAAAAATAACAAAACATGCATTGGTGTTCAGAGGAATTGAACTTGTGGCTTCAGGACTTCAACTTTGCCTCCTTTCGGGACTTAAGGTCTTTTTGCCACTTCAGGACTTCAACGTCGGCTGTTTCCGTGACTTTGAGTCTTTTCGCCGCTTGGCTATGGAGCCAGGACCCCTCATAAAAACTTGGTGCCAGGCCCCCCATAAAAGTTTTTACTTAAAAAAAACTTGGTGCCATAGCCCCCTTTACAAGTTAAAAAAAAATGGGGCCCCAAAGAATATTTTTTAAAAAAAACATTGGTGGCAGGGGCCTATAGAATATTAAAATAATACATTGGTGGCCAGGGGATTAAAAAAAAAAAAAAAACACACACATTGGTGTTCAGTAGAATTAAACTCGTGGCTTCAGGACTTCAACGTCTCCTCCTTTCGTGACTTCGGGTCTTTTCGCTGCTTCAGGACTTCAGCTTCGGCTGTTTTCGTGACTTCGGATCTTTCCGCCAATTCGGGACTTTTTTGGCACTTCCACATTTCGGCTGTTCGGCACTGTCAAGCGGGGCCCGGCTCGAAAAGTTCAGCACTCCCAGGCACCCCTTCAGGCCCAGTACACTTAGTAACATAGTAACATAGTAAGTAAGGTTGAAAAAAGACACATGTCCATCGAGTTCAACCTTTTTTTTTTTTTATTAACTACCTATCTGCCAGTTGATCCAGAGGAAGGCAAAAAAACCCATCTGAAGCCTCTCTAATTTGCCTTAGAGGGGGAAAAATTCCTTCCTGACTCCAAAATGGCAATCGGACTAGTCCCTGGATCAACTTGGACTATGAGCTATTTCCCATAACCCTGTATTCCCTTACTTGCTAAAAAGCCATCCAACCCCTTCTTAAAGCTATCTAATGTATCAGCCTGTACCACTGATTCAGGGAGACAATTCCACATCTTCACAGCTCTCACTGTAACAAACCCCTTCCCAATATTTAGGCGGAACCTCTTTTCTTCTAATCGGAATGGGTGACCTCGTGTCAGCTGGAAAGACCTACTGGTAAATAAAGCATTAGAGAGATTATTATATGATCCGCTTATATATTTATACATAGTTATCATATCACCCCTTAAGCGCCTCTTCTCCAGAGTGAACATCCCCAATTTGGCCAGTCTTTCCTCATAGCTAAGATTTTCAATACCTTTTACCAGCTTAGTTGCCCTTCTCTGTCCCCTCTCTAATACAATAATGTCCTGTTTGAGTGATGGAGACCAAAACTGTACGGCATATTCTAGATGGGGCCTTACCAGTGCTCTGTACAGTGGAAGAATGACCCCCTCCTCCCTTGACTCTATGCCCCTTTTAATACAGCTCAAGACCTTATTTGCCCTTGATGCTGCTGACTGGCATTGCTTGCTACAGCCAAGTTTATCATCTACAAGGACTCCAAGGTCCTTTTCCATAATGGATTTGCCTAGTGCAGTCCCATTAAGGGTATAAGTGGATATTTTTACATCCCAGGTGCATGACTTTACATTTATCAACATTGAATCTCATTTGCCACTTAGCTGCCCAGATTGCCAGTATGTCAAGATCATGTTACAAGGATGCCACATCCTGGATGGAATTAATTGGGCTGGATAATTTTGTGTCATCTGCAAACACTGATACATTACTTACAACACCCTCCCCTAAGTCATTAATGAACAAATTAAATAAAAGTGGACCCAATACTGAGCCCTGGGGGACCCCACTAAGAACCTTACTCCAAGTAGAGAATGTCCCATTAACAACTACCCTCTGTACCCGATCCTGTAGCCAGTTTCCTATCCATGTGCAAACGACTTCATTAAGCCCAACAGACCTTAGTTTAGAAAGCAGCCGTTTGTGGGGCACAGTATCAAACGCTTTGGCGAAATCCAAATAGATCACATCTACTGCCCCCCCAGTATCCAGAATCTTACTTACCACATCATAAAATGCAATCAAATTCGTCTGACATGACCTATCCTTCATAAAGCCATGCTGATTGTTGCTCATAATGCCATTCATTAGGACAAAATTTTGAATGTGGTCCCTTAACAAGCCTTCAAATAATTTGCCCACCACAGATGTCAAGCTTACTGGCCTATAATTGCCAGGCTGAGATCGTAATCCCTTTTTAAATATTGGAATAACATCAGCTTTTCTCCAATCCATAGGCACCATACCAGATGACAGTGAATCTGAGAAAATCAGAAATAAGGGCTGGTCTAAAACTGAACTAAGCTCTCTTAGAACCCGGGGGTGTATGCCATCAGGCCCTGGAGCCTTGTTTACATTAATTTGTATTAAAGCTTTTTGAATCATATCCTGAGTCAGCCACTGACTAGATTGAGCTGAACCATTCGTGCAGTTATTAAGTGAGCCTGTGAACCCAGACTCCTCTATTGTATACACTGAAGAAAAGAACTGATTTAACACATTTGCCTTATCTGTATCTGTTACAACCATACTGGTACCATTATTTAATGGAGCAACACTCTCAACCTGCATCTTTTTACTATTAATATATTTAAAAAACTTTTTAGGGTTAGTTTTCACCTCCACTGCAATTAACCCTTCATTTATTTTCTTAGCCTTCCGGATTGCTGATTTACAACATTTATTACAGTGTTTATATTCATTAAATGCAGCTTCTGTCCTACAGATTTGTAGTTTTTAAATGCCTTTCTCTTCTTTCCCATTCACTTCTTTACTTCTGTATTAAGCCACACAGGATGATTCTTAGAGCTTCTACGTTTAGTCCTTAAGGGAATAAATTGAGAACAGTAATGATTTAATATCATTTTAAAGGACAACCATTTCTGTTCTGTGTTTTTAGCTGAAAACCTAATGCCCCAATCAATGCTCTGTAGGGCAGCCTTCAAGGCACTAAAATTAGCTTTTGCAAAATTCATGGTTTTTGTTGCCCCAGTATATTTTTGTTTTTTGCACCAGACATTAAAAGATATAACATTATGGTCACTATTACCCAGGGGTTCAATGACTTGCACATTTGCTATAAGTTCTGGGTCATTTGAGATCACTAAATCAAGAATAGCATTTTTTCTGGTAGGCTCCTCTATAACCTGTGCTAAAAAATTGTCGTGCAATAAGTTTATAAACTTGTTCCCATTAACTGATCTAGCAGTACCGTTGCTCCAGTCAATATCTGGGTAATTAAAATCCCCCATTATCATTACTTTACCTAAACTAGTAGCCTTTTCTATTTGCATTAGGAGCTTTGTCTCCTCCTCCTCACTTACATTAGGGGGTCTATAGCATACGCCTACAATTAATTTGCTGGATTCTTTACAATTGGTGAAGAACTCCACCCATATGACTTCTGCCCCCTCATTTTCTAACATAACCTCCTCCTTTATATGAGCTTTTAAATCCTGCCTAACATACAGACATACCCCTCCTCCTTTTCTATTGCCTCTGTCCCTCCGAAACAAAGTATAGCCACTGATATTTACTGCCCAGTCATGCGACTCATTCAGCCATGTTTCGGCCACACCAATCACATCATATTTTCCTTCCATCACCAGCAGCTCCAGCTCTCCCATTTTACCAGCCAGACTTCTTGCATTTGTAAACATACATTTAATACTGGCACCATATTGAACATATGACATGTGGTCCTCCCTATCCTTAACAGTAACACTTGTACCCCCTTTGCCCCCCTGATGGCGGCCCTGCTGATTGCAATGTTGCCGCAGGCAGTGCTGCATTCAAAATCGGGAGCAACTCCATTCTAGGAGTTCCCCTTTAAAATATGCCCTTGAATTAGCCTTGTGTAAAATTCCCAGCTGAATAAATGTATTTCTCCTGCCAAGAGACACAGTCATTCCTTCCATGTTCCTTCCAGTGAAGGGTGATGAAGCCTCAGCACTTGGGGAGAAAAACATTTCCATCCATTGTCCAGAGCACATTATTT
Source organism: Xenopus petersii (assembly GCA_038501925.1). Taxonomy (NCBI): domain Eukaryota; kingdom Metazoa; phylum Chordata; class Amphibia; order Anura; family Pipidae; genus Xenopus; species Xenopus petersii. The sequence continues at coordinate 131,786,033 of CM076684.1, forward strand.
TTTCAGTGGACATTTACAATCAATTTTGTCCAGTCCTTTCTTTTGCTGGAGCTCAAAACGAGAAAAAGAAAAATCCATGTCAAGAAGCGGAATTGTCAAGTGATTGATTGGCTGACACAGAAGCCAAGCGCTCCCCCTGGGTCACTCCAAAGAGCTGCATTACAAGTGAGCAACAAAAGTGTATTTCATTTTTTTGGGCTAATTTCAGTATTTAGAGTGTATAAATACTCTTTGTTCATTTTTAAAGTTAAAAAAAAATTAAAAACGACACAAGCGAGGATAAATTAGGGTGTTTTGCAACACTGAACACTCTCAGAACAGATTATTTTGCCAGAGATAAAAGGCAACGTGGCATGAAAAGGAATAGAAACAGGACATTAGACGAAATAATTGAGAGGAATGGATCTGGGAATGTTTTTCAGCAGGCCGGCCCATTCCAGAGATACCATGAAAAGAATCCAGTTTAGGTCAAATAAAAGGGTAAACTAATTCCGAAAAAAGGGACGATTAAAATCTATAACCATTTTTTATTGTCAGGACTGGAATTCAGAACTGAGCTCTGTAAAACTGCACCCAAGGACCTGTTAAAAGTAGGGATTCACTGAACCTGCTTCTCAGGGCTCTGCCAAACCCCAAATCAAGGGGTACAAATTCAGCCTAACACCGAATTCAATATGAACTCTTCGCCTGCGCTGAAACAGCCGGCGCACACGGAAATACCAGATGCACTACTGACGTTGTATCAGCAATTTTTTGTGACTTTTTCATTCGGAGTTTAGTAAATAAGCCCCTACGTGGACTGGGATAATGACTGGAACAGCATTTTTTTTCATCTTTCCATAGCTGAACATTCTAAATAAAATATTCCCTATAGTCAGATGTTAACTGCCTGCACTGAGCCAGTTCATATTTCCCTTCAGTCGGAAATGCTGTTAAAATGACTAATAGCTGTTAAATTATTCTTTTCATTGGAAAGCCAGTACAGATGTATAGCGTTCAGCTGCGCACAGATCATCCCTAAACACAAGAATTCTCCGATAAATTGACATGATATCCATTAAAGTTTCCACTTTCCACTTACAGTCTGAGTTGTGGAAGTGCAGCCTCAAAGTTTGTAGAAGATATGAGATCTTGGATATTCTCTCATACCATAACCATTGAGCCATTACCCATGAGCAACATTCAATGTAAGAAGAGTTGGGGAGCAACATAAGCATGAAAAATGTCCCTGGATACGGGCTGCGATTGACTATTTGATAAAACAATGCAGCCTACAAGAAGCTCTGTTTGGCAGTACACATGTTTTTTAGGCAAAACTTGCCCCAAAGCCAGGAATTCAAAAATTAGCAGTCACTGCCCTAGAACAATGGTAAAGCCATTCAAAGGTGGAGAGCCATCCAAATTTATATTACACCTTGTGTTGTGTCAGGTCCCTGCAGTGGTCTCCCAACCTACCAGGGAGTCCCTGGATATACCGCAGTATTTTGGGAAATAGTTTGGGGTTAAGATGCTGGACAATAGTGGATCTTTATGAGGAACTGGTGGTTTCTTACAGTTAGACTTGATGAAGGGACTACAGAGGCCCAAACGTTGCTATGTGTTTGTCAGGAGCAAATAACCGACTCCTACCTGTTTAGTGGAATCAAATCATTGTCCATTAACTGATTTTCAGATTCCCTAAACGATAGACATTTTCTTATGAGTTCCACTAATCCCCATTTCATAATCACCCAAAACTAGTAGCTTGAGCACAAGGTTGTGAACACGTCTGGTCATGCTTCCGCGCAGTTACATTTTAGTTAATGTTAGGTTTAGATATGTGAAAGGCCAAATGGCCCAGGACTGGATATAATGCCTGGCCCTGCACATGACTCATGTTGTACATAATTATATAGAGGGGTAAGGGTATGTCCTCCCTTTTAAAAATGTCCCCAAAAGGGTGAACTCCACTTATGGGTAAGGTTATTAGCGTTTCCAGGTTAGGCATGCTCTGGAGGAAGTCGGGAGTATTTTATTGAAGGTTCAGTTCTTTGCAGGAGGTGGATGATGCTGAAGAACAGTAGCATAAGAAGATCTGCAAGGTACTAGACTAGGTAATGTGAGTTCTCCTAGGATAGGAGAGGTTGGATCGTGGTAGGCAATAGACCAGATAGAGGTTCCACTAGTAGAACAGAAGGGTATATTTCAACAAACATCATCTACAAGTGTAGGGATAGGCTCCGAGATAGGGGCAGATTTACTAAAGGGCGAAGTGACTAGCGTTGTCGACGATTGACCAGCATTACCACTTTTAGGCACTTCGCAGATTTACTAATGGGCGCGGGCGTGACTTCACTAGCGAAAGAGACAGACGCTAGCATTAATTCGCACTCTATGGATGTTACTCCGCAAATTCACTAAGATACGGATTTTACTAGGGATGCACCGAATTCACTTTTTTGGATTCGCCAAACCCCTAAATCCTTCACGAAAAATTCGGCCGAATCCCGAAACGAATCCGAATCCTAATTTGCATATGCAAATTAAGGGTGGGAAGAGGAAAACATTTTTTACTTCCTTGTTTTGTGACAAAAGTCACGCGATTTCCCTCCCTGGCCCTAATTTGCATATGCAAATTAGGATTCAGATTCGGTTCGGCCGAATCCTGCTGAATAAGGCAGAATCCTGGCCGAATCCCAAACCGAATCCTGGATTTGGTGCATCCCTAGGTTTTACTGAACGTTACGTCTTTCGCCAGCAGTAAATTTACCCCATAGAGAAGTGAAGTAAATTTACCCCATAGCCAAGAGAAGTGCCGCTGCGAGGACTTGGTACTCTGGGGACTGGAATAAATGATCACTGTCACTGGCTGTAACTAATACCCTGACCAAGCCCATGTCATCCGAAGAGTAGTGATGGGCGAATTTATTCGCCAGGCGCGAATTTGCGCGATTCGCCGCCAGCGAATAAATTCGCGAATCACCCGCGAAAATTCACGGAGAAAATTCGCCGGCGTCAAAAAAAATTTCAGAAAAAAACGGACGCCGGCGTCAAAAACGGGCCGGCGCAGTTTCGCAAATTTTTCTCCATTTCGCGAATTTCGCGTGAAATTTGCGAATTTTCCGGCGAAGCGAAACGGCGTAAATTCGCCCATCACTACCGAAGAGTAAAAAATACTAAGTGAATTGGTGCCGTAATTAGGGATGCACCGAATCCAGGATTCGGTTCGGGATTCGGCCAGGATTCGGCCTTTTTCAGCAGGATTCGGATTCAGACGAATCCTTCTGCCCAGCCGAACCGAATCCGAATCCTAATTTGCATATGTAAGTTAGGGGCGGGAAGGGAAATTGCTTGACTTTTTGTCAGAGAGCAAGGAAGTAAAAAATGTTTTCCCCTTCCTGCCCCTAATTTGCATATGCAAATTAGGGTTCAGATTCGGTTCGGTATTCGGTCGAATCTTTCATGAAGGATTCGGGGGTTCGGCCGAATCCAAAAAAGTGGATTCGGTGCATCCCTAGCCGTAATGTATAATGTACCATCCCTGTGAAGTTCCCGCAGTAAAATTGTTAAATGTAATTTAATCAAATGAGCACTTTATATGAATGGTTATTAAGTTGCGTCTCATTATTGTATGTATATCCCTTTTTTATCTTGTTTTCTAGCCATTCCTGCTCCTGCATTCTCTTATCTCACATATAAATGCCCCAGCCAGTTCCCATCCCAAATAAATGCATGTGATTATCAGGTCAATAAAATCTGGGTGTTATTTATTTTGCCTGGGTAAAATGGAGCGTCTCTATTTCTCTCTGTGGCTGATTGTAGGTTTAATAACATCATCATAATTCATATTTGGCACCGTTGGTTTCTCTGCTCAGCTGGGCTCACATCATATTTAGGCTTCACACAGATTTTAACAGCAAGAAAAAAGATGCTTAAACAGTGGGGTAACAATTGGGGGACTGCAAGGATGGGGGTCACTGACCCCAACCTAAAAAACAATTGCTTTTTAAGGCTACAAATGTATTTTGTTACTTTTTATTACTCGTCTTTCTATTCAGCCCTCTCCTATTCATATGCCAGTCTTTTATTTATATCAGTGCATGGTTGCTAGGGTAATTTGGAGCCTAGCAACTAGGTACCTGAAATCGCAAACTGGAGAGCTGCTGAATAAAAAGCTAAATAACTCAAAAACCACAAATAATAAAACATGAAAAGCAATTACTAATTATCTCAGAATATCACTCTCTACGCCAAAGTTAACTCAAAGGTGAACAAAAAAAACCCCCTACCTCCTCCCACCCAGCCTAAGTGTTACCCCGGGCAAATGCCCCTAAGTCTTTACTTACCTCTCTGTGCAGATTCTGTCCAGCGGAGTTCACGGGCGCCATCTTCTTCTCATCGGTAATCTTCCGAATGAGATTGGCATTCTGAAGATTACCGAAGTGGCTGAAGATGGTGCCTGTGAATAGTGAAGGACGAATTTGTCCTGTTTCATTTAATTTCCTGCGAAATTCACAAAACGGGCGAGAAATTTGCGAGACATCAATTTTGTCACCGGTGTCAAAATGGGCGCTGGCTGAAGTCAAAGGGCGTCCGCTAATCATCGCCACCGTCTGAATTGTCGTGGGCATCTATTCTGTCACTGGCATCAAAAAAACTTTGAAGCCAGCAAAATTTTCGTAGCAAATTCTACGAAATTTGCTTCTGGCAAATAATTTCGCCCATCACTACCCATGAACTCCGATGCCTGAATCTGCACCGTGGGGTAAGTAAAGAATTAGGGGCATTTGCTGGGGTAACACTTAGGGGCCGATTCACGAAGGGTCGAATATCGAGGGTTAATTAACCCTCGATATTCGACCAGGAACTAAAATCGTTCGACTTCGAATATCGAAGTTGAACGATTTTGCGCAAATCCTGCGATAGATCGAAGGATTTTTCATTCGATCGAACGATTAAAGCCTTCGAATCGAATGATTCAAAGGATTTTAATCCAACGATCGAAGGAAAATTCTTCGATCAAAAAATCCCAGGCAAGCCTATGGGGACCTTCCCCATAGGCTAACATTGACTTCGGTAGCTTTTATCTGCCGAAGTAGGGGGTCGAAGTTTTTCTTAAAGAGACAGTACTTCGACTATCGAATGGTCGAATAGTCGAACGATTTTTAGTTCGAATCGTTCGATTTTCGTAGTCGAAGGTCGAAGTAGCCCATTCGATGGTCGAAGTAGCCCAAAAAAACTTCGAAATTCTAATTTTTTTTAATTCGAACCCTTCACTCGAATTTAGTGAATCGGCCCCTTAGGCTGGGGGGAGGAGGTTCTAGGTAGAGTAGGGGGTAATGTTTTTTAACTTTTGGGTTTGTTTCTCCTTTAAAGAAGAGGAGCAGACCCAAGTGAGTGGTATCTGACAAATCTGTACCCTCTATTCTTTTATTTTACTTCTCCTTTAACACAGTGCAAATGATTGTGCCTTTTGTATGGAGGCAGCTGGATGCCTGGGGGAACAAAAATATTATTTGTGGTTATTAAAGTATAACAAGAGCATAGAAATGATATTTATTCGCTGCCTGAGATTACAGGGGGCCTCCGGGAATAGGACAAGTCTTCTGCTCTTTATTTTTTAACCTGAAAAATCTCAATTCCCCGTTCTTTCCAGTGGCTGGAAAACAAGTCTTTTGTTGCCTTTGTGCTTAAACGCCAGTAAGTTTTCCCTAGTGGGTTTCAGTGCCCCCTGTGAGTCTGTCAGAGAGGAGCGCAGCGACTTTGTTCTCTCATTGGCTGCTGCTATGCATATTTAATATCCATAACAAACACCAGATATTGCTTCCCATAAAGCTGACATAATGGTTTTTGCTGCCGCTAACGTGATGTTTAATTAAACGTAGGAGTAGGCGCGCGATCATTAAACATTTTATTACTTTTCTTTGAATTTTCACACATTTTCTTTTCCTTGTGCCGCATTCAATATTCATTTTCTTGTTGTTGTTTTAAATAAACAAATATGTAAAAATGAAAACAGTTAAGTGGGGCTCTGGTTGTGTTTTCCCATTGGTTCGTCAACAGACAACAGAAGGTGGGCGCACAATTACCTTCGTCCTGGGTTTCTTTTCCTGGCTTTTTATATGAAGCTTTTACTGTTGGCTGATCTTTCAGTTTCAGCCTTTAACAAAACTCCATTGTTCTCTATTTCTCTGGCCAAAATCCGTCTAATCTTCCCCCATAGACCTCCTGTAGTGTTATGATTTAGTGATGCGCGAATCTGTTCCATTTCATTTTGCCAAAAAATTTGCAAAACTGCAAAACAAATTAGCGAAACGGCAAAATTTTGCGAAATGCATCAAAGTCAATGGCCATTTTTTCTTAGGGCAACTTTTTTTTGTCCTAATTTGTTGAAGTCAATGGCCGTTTTTTCTTATGGCGACTTTTTTTGTCCTAATTCGATGAAGTCAATGAGCGTTTTTTCTTATGGCAACCTTTTTTGGTCCTAATGCATTAAAGTCAATGGGCGTTTTTTGTTATGGTGACTTTTTTTGTCCTAATTCGTTGAAGTCAATGAGCGTTTTTTCTTATGGCGACCTTTTTTTGTCCTAATGCATTAAAGTCAATGGCCCTTTTTTCTTATGGCGACTTTTTTGTCCAAATGCATTTAAGTCAATGGGTGTTTTTTTTTTATGGCGACTTTTTTTGTCCTAATTCGTTGAAGTCAATGGGCGTTTTTTCTTATGGTGACTTTTTTGTCCAAATGCATTAAAGTCAATGGCCATTTTTTCTTATGGCGACCTTTTTTGTTCCTAATGCATTAAAGTCAATGGGCATTTTTTCTTGAGGCGACTTTTTTTGTTCTAATGCATTAAACTCAACGGGTTTTTGTTTTTTATGGCAACTTTTTTTGTCCTAGTGCAGTAAAGTAAATGCGCGTTTTCTCTTATGGGCATTTTTCTCAGCAAATTTTCCTGTGGTGAATTCTCACAGCGGTTTTGCGACATAATTCGCACATGGCGAATAAATTCGCTCATCTCTATTATAATTGCCACCTAAGAAGTTACCATAAGTAATAAGCTACTTGACCTAAATCCAGCCAGACTTGCGTTTTAGGCAAGTTGAAGCCAAGAAGGTGAGCCCTAGTTGCAGATTTGGGTGGGTGGTGTTTCAGATGTCAAGCAGGGCCGCTGCTTTGGTTGCATTGGAATGTCTTATGGATATTAATGTCCCTAAAAGCAAATTTATGAGTTGAAACTTTCCCAGCTTCTTTCTTTTATAGTCTCACAGGGCAGAGGGAGCAAATTCTGTAGTTTTCACACCAGAAGTGGCCCAGCTCCGGATATTATGGTGGAACATTAGAAACTTCCACAGGGTCGTGTTGTTCTGAAGCAAAACAGCTTGAGCATCTAAAGCTGGCCATAGATACAAAGATCCGATCGTACGATGGGACTTTCCCATCTCCTGACCCGCCACTAACCATTCAGATCAAAGTCTTACCAGTCAGATTAGTTAAAGAACAGATCAGCAATGTTCTGCCCCTGACAGCAATCGTACGATATCTATGTCCAACCAAAGCTAGTGACAGTCTCCCACTGAAAATCGTACGATCGGCAATACACGCAGAGATATTATCGGCAGCCGACAGAAATTTTCTAAAGTGTCTGATCGACCAAACGACCGATCTCCGCCGGACGAAAAATGACGGGACTCTCCACACACGGTCCGAAAATCGTACTAATCCTCGATTCGTACGATCAGATCTTTGTGTCTATGGCCAGCTTTAGCGAGTGAATTATGTACAAATACTGCTAAAGAAAGTGCTGTAATAGAAGGAGCAACGGGGAAGGCATGTAACATCAATAATCATGTTTATCCTTACCCGCATGTCATTTATGATGTCCTGGGAGCATCCCTGCAAACCCACCCCTGCTGCTGGGCCATAGATGCCTGAAAGTCATTACATTTGAAGCCCTATTTACAAAGGAACTGAGGCAACTGCACAAGTGCAGCCGTGGGAACCCCATGCATTAGACATCTGTACCCAGCCCTTAAATGTTGTTACTGAGCTCTTCTTCTTCAGGCAATGGAGTCCCAGTGCAACGGAGCATAGAGATATGAGATAGGGAGCCAGTAAGTACCGGGACCTACAGAACCTGCAACTCCTCAGCTAGTATGTCAATGGCATAACTAGATATTACTGAGCTCCACAGCAAATTATTTTTCAGGCCCCCAAAATGTCTTGAGGTTGACTTGTTTTATCAATATAAAATTAAATTGTATGAAGTTATGAATTATACCTCCTGGACCCCCTGCAGCTGCAGGGTCTGCTTCCTCTGTAGTTACGCCCGTGTGTTCTGAATGAAGTGCAAGCTAGGGGTATTCCAGGGGACACCGATGTGCCAACCGTTCGACTATTCGACCATTCGATAATCGAAGTACTGTCTCTTTAAAAAAATGTCGACTTCAATACTTTGCCAACTTAAACCTGCCGAAGTGCTATGTTAGCTTATGGGAACCTTCCAGAGCATATTTCTACGTTTTTTGTATTCGAAGGAAAAGATAAAATCGATAAAATCCTTAGAATCGTACAATTCAAATCGTACGTTTCGAATCGTACGATTCAAAGTACGATCGGCGTAAGACCGTACGATCGTACTACGATCCCACACTGCAAAAAATCTTACAAATTTGACTTTGAATTTTGTAGTATTCAATTCGATGGTCGAATTTCGAAGTATTTTCCACTTCGAAATTCGACCCTTGATAAATCTGCCCCTAAATGTGTAGTTTCAGCAATGTAGTTGGTAGAGTCCAAATTGCCCTAGCAACCATGCATTGATTTGAATAAGAGACTGGAATATGAATAGGAGAGGCCTGAATAGAAAGATGAGTGATAAAAAGTAGCAATAACAATACATTTGTTTTTTAGATGGAGTCAGTGACCCCCATTTAAAAGCTGGAAAGAGTCAGAAGAAGAAGACAAATAATGAAAACTATAAAAAATAAATAATGAAGGCCAATTGAAAAGTTGCTCAGATTTGGCCGTACTACAACGTACTAAAAGTTAGCTTGAAGGTGAACCATCCCTTTAAGAGGGCAGATAAGACTGGAGGAAAACTGGGAAGGCAGTAAAGCAGCTGCTGTAAAATGTCAGTTATTCATTGTGACGGCACATAACGCATTTCATGCATTAGACAGCATTACAATGACATCTTCCACTTAAAGGGGCACCATGATAAATATAGTTAATTTATACTCCACTCTGCAGTAAGAACATGAATAATGGCAGAGAAAAAAATATGATCCTTGATAGTGAGAAATAATCTGAATTTACTGCACAATTATACAAAGACAGTATTGTACAGAGATTTCCATAACTGAAAAGTAATTATCAAAGAGAATGTTCTACCATTCCCTAAAGGTGTAGGGAGTTACAGCAGAAAGTATTCTGGGCGCATAATACATTACACCTATTTCGTTTGCAGCTTTAATCAGACATCATGGAGACAACTGAGAGTCTTTCAAGTTTCCCGAAAGGCCATTGGATGCATTTAGGGATTTTTAAAATTCCTATTGAGTAGGTTCATTTGACAGGTCACTTGGACCATTTCAAACATTCTCAGTATTTATTAGTGTCTGAGTCCTCAGGGATGTTTTAAATCAGACTACCAAGCTTAAGGTTGGACATTTTGATTCCCTTAGAAGGCTATGGGATATTGCCCAGTACATTAGTATTAGGGATGCACCGAATCCAGGATTCGGTTCGGGATTCGGCCAGGATTCGGCCTTTTTCAGCAGGATTCGGATTCGGCTGAATCCTTCTACCCGAACCAAATCCGAATCCTAATATGCAAATTAGGAGCAGGGAGGGAAATTGCGTGACTTTTTGTCAGAGAACAAGGAAGTAAAAAATGTTTTCCCCTTCCTGCCCCTAATTTGCATATGCAAATTAGGGTTCAGATTCGGTTCGGTATTCGGTCGAATCTTTCACGAAGGATTCGGGGGTTCGGCCGAATCCAAAAAAGTGGATTCGGTGCATCCCTAATTAGTATTAATATTGAGCAAGTCTTACTAGAATCAGTTCAGAATGATTTGCTCAGAATCAAGCCGAATTTGTTAGATTCCTTATTTGCTGAAAGGGGTAGTTCACCTTTAAATTAACATTTAGTATGATGTAGAGACTGATATTCGGAGATAATTTACAATGGGTTTTCATTTTTTATTATTTGTGGCTTTTGAGTTATTTAGCTTTTTATTCAGCAGCTCTCCAGTTTGCAATTTCAGCCGTCTGGTTGCTGGGGTCCAAATTACCCTAGCAACCATGCATTGATTTAGGTGAGACACAGAAATATGAACAGGGGAGCATCTGAATAGAAAAAGGAGTCATAGAAAGCGGCAAGATCAATAAATGTGTAGTTTTACAGAGCATTTGTATTTTAGATGGGGTCAGAAGAAGAAGGCAAATAGTTAAAAAAAAAATGAAGACCAGTTGAAAAGTTGCTTAGAATTAGCTATTCTATAACATACTAAAAGTTACCGGTAACTTAAAATTAAACTTTAATAAATGATTATGGATGCCCTTAATAATAATAATAATAATAATAATAATAATAATATTATTATTATTATTATTATTAATCATTATTATTGCCCTTCCATCTGCTCCTAAATCGGGCCACCTTGCTCTGGCAATAGACTTATCTATTCCCAGTTCTGTTGACATTGCCTTCATTACAGCCAGGAAAATGTTTCAAATTCCAATGAAGCAGATGCATTGTGGGTAAAATGCTGTAGAATTAAGCTGCTCTTGAAGGTTCTTCTTGGAGAAGGAAAGTTGTGCGCTGCGGAATCTCTCCCCTTCTCATCTTTCAGTATAACAACTTACTCTGGGATTCTTGTGCCCTTTCGCCGGTTTCAGAAGAAGACAATGGCACTGTTATGCCTTGTGGTATCTCATGAGCATTGTATTGTAAAGAGCAAATAATGAAGGCAGATCAAATTATGGGGCAGATTCACTAACTTCGAGTGAAGAATTCGAATGAAAAAAACTTCGAATTTCGAAGTTTTTTTTGGCTACTTCGACCATAGAATTGGTTAAATTCGTTCGAATTCGATCGAAGTCGAACGAAATCGAACGATTCGAAGTAAAAATCGTTCGACTATTCGACCATTCGATAGTCGAAGTACTTACCCTTTAAAAAAAACTTCGACCCCCTAGTTCGGCAGATAAAACCTACCGAAGTCAATGTTAGCCTATGGGGAAGGTCCCCATAGGCTTGCTAAGCTTTTTTTGATCGAAGGATTTTCCTTCGATCGTTTGATTAAAATCATTCGAATCGTTCGATTCGAAGGATTTAATCGTTCGATCGAACGAAAAATCCTTCGATCGTTCGATCGAATGTTTAGCGCTATATCCTTCGACTTCGATATTCGAAGTCGAAGGATTTCAATTCGAGGGTCGAATTTCGAAGTATTTTTAACTTCGAAATTCGACCCTTAGTGAATCTGCCCCTAAATGTTAGCAAAAAAAGAACATTTGCAATGAAATTATCCCTGCCTTCATACAACATATGGTTTATTCTGAGATTTCTTGTGCTTGGAATCCCATTACCTCCCTCAGCCACAATTACACACCCTGAACCACCAAAGAGCTGCATGGGAGCATAAAGTGACAATATAATACTGTGCCAATGCTCATTCAATCTGCTCCCCACATTGTCCTTCCAGGGGGGCAGAAGGTGTCATTTACAATCACATGTGCAATGTTTTTTGACCCACAATGCAGACTTGTTTCCACTAGTTCAAGTCCAAGCTGTGTGGTGCTTGCTGGAATAACCTGGGGTTGGTGCAGTTTTCTCCTAATAGGTGCACCAGCCCGGGGTTTTAGGTAGTTAAATTGGATCGCTTGGGGATGCCTAACTTTAGGCACCCCCAAGTTAAAAGACCTTTCCTTTAAAGGGATACTGTCATGGGAAAAAAACATTTTTTTCAAAATGAATCAGTTAATAGTGCTGCTCCAGCAGAATTCTGCTCTGAAATCCATTTCTCAAAAGAGCCAACAGATTTTTTTATATTCAATTTTGAAATCTGACATGGGGCTAGACATATTGTCAATTTCCCAGCTGTATGGTGTATGAGTCTTCCCTAGCGACTGAAAACTTTACTTTACTGGAGCTTTACTCCAGGCTTGGAAAGAGAATGGGACTCTAAAGGGCCGATTCACTAAGGGTCGAATATCGAGGGTTAATTAACCCTCGATATTCGAACTAAAATCGTACGACTTCGAATATCGAAGTCGAACGATTTTGCGCAAATCCTGTGATCGATCGATCGAAGGATTTTTCGTTCGATCGAACGATTAAATCCTTCGAATCGAACGATTCGAAGGATTTTAATCCAACGATCGAAGGAAAATCCTTCGATCAAAAAATCCCAGGCAAGCCTATGGGGACCTTCCCCATAGGCTAACATTGACTTCGGTAGCTTTTAGCTGCCGAAGTAGGGGGTCGAAGTTTTTTTTAAAGGGACAGTACTTCGACTATCGAATGGTCGAATAGTCGAACGATTTTTAGTTCGAATCGTTCGATTCGAAGTCGAAGGTCGTAGTCGAAGGTCGAAGTAGCCCATTCGATGGTCGAAGCAGCCCAAAAAAACTTCGAAATTCGAAGTTTTTTTTATTCTAACCCTTCACCCGAATTTAGTGAATCGGCCGCTTACTCTGTGGCTCATGAAAAATGCCATATCTATCTAGAATTGTTCCTGCAAAAATGTGCATTGGGCAGTACCACTGCATACAGATGGAGCAGAATACAGTTGAGCATAACGGTTTAACACATTGTAGGAGGACTCAACCTCAATAGTGCCATATCTACAGTATATAAGAGATTTACCTGTAAGGACAGGCAGGGCTCCATTTATAAGTACCACTGCATACAGATGGAGCAGGCTACAGCTGAGCATAAGGGGAGGATTCCAGCTTTTACCATTTTGATGGAAGACATTTTTATTCAACACATGCTTACATGTTGGGCCCATAAAGCCCTCTCCGTCTCTATCAGCCATATCTCCAGGTATAGCTCCATGTATAGGATCTGTTATTCAAAATTCTTGGGACCTGGGGTTTTCTGAATAATGGATGTTTCCGTAATTTGGATCTTTGTACCTTAAGTCTACTAGAAAATCATGTAATCATATCCTAAGGTGGCCATACATGGGCCGATAAAAGCTGCCGACAGACCGTGTCGGCAGCTTATTGGCCCGTGTATGGGGCCCCCCGACGGGCTTCACCGATTGAGATCTGGCCGAAAGTCGGCCAGATCTCGATCGGATGGGACAGAAAATCCAGTCGGATCGCGGCCGCATCTATTCGTTGATGCAGTCCCGTGATCCGACCGCCCATTAAGGCATCGTTAAGGATCCGATCGTTTGGCCCTAGGGCCCACGATCGGATCAGCCCAATATTACCCACCTCAAGGTGGGCATATCGGAGGGAGATCCGCTCGTTTGGCGTCATTGCCAAACCAGCGGATCTCTCAGTGTATGGGGACCTTTAGTTTGGATCAAGTACAAGTTACTGTTTGATTATTACAGAGAAAAATGAAATCGTTTGTAAAAATTTGTATTAATTGGATAAAATTGAGTCTATGGGAGATGGCCTTTCCGAAATTCAGAGCTTTCTGGATAACGTATCCTATACCTGTATGAGAAACTTCACTATTCCACTCATCTACAATAACCATTACTCCGATGGCACCAATAGATTGTCTGTCGAGGAATTTGTGCCTTCGTCAGTGTGCCAGGCAAGTAGGCGTTGCTTTGCTTACTAAATATTCCCTAATTATTCCTATTAGCTTGTGAAGTCGTGTCTATTAAGGAAGCTGTGAAGCCAGTGTTATATGTCAGCTGCTAAATCAAACCCATGTGCTCTCTGCCCACAGCAGGAATAAAGGGAACAGAGATGCTCAGTGTTTATGTGCGTCTATTTAAATCATGCACTCGGATAGTTTATTTTCCTAATATAACTTTCCCAGGACCTCCCTTGCTGCCTCTGCCTCCCTTTGGTGGTAAATAACAGCCGCTGATTTTGGGGTTTATGTCGCCACGTGGGAAGACCGGCTGTACCAATAACTCTTCTGCTCTGTTTTTTATTTGTTTATTTAGTTTTTATGCTCAATACGGCAGCACTGAAATTGACACGGAAAAAAAACGAATGTGGATTTGGACAAGATTAATTTACATGCAACGGCCGGACAGTGAAATTATTTAGGTTTGGGGTTTTTAGGTTAGGCAAGAGGGGGAGCCCCTGGATAGTCAACCCTGCTGAATATGCTTTAGATATAGAAGAACACCTACTGCATTGGTTTGTAACCAACCACAGAAGCCCCACAAAGTGGTCAGGATTAGGTTGTAAAAGCCTTGATTTACCAAGTTATTGCTATGAATGATAAATGCACATTAAAACTGTTGATTCTATGAGCTACTTATGTATACCGTGCTTTTAATATGCTGTAATTGGAATTTATATTCTCCTTTAGGAGTTTTCTCCCACTGGCTCATTTTAAATGAATGCATTTCTTTTTATGTTAATATCTTTATTACAGATGTATTTTTACTGCTGCTGCTGCTGCTGCTGCTGCTTCTGCCTCGGATGGACCTCCTAGTTCTACAGCCTCAGGTTCTCTATGAAACCAAGGAAGGAGTGGTGCGATGTTTGCGAATCGGTCGATGGCGACAATTCTCCCTTTAGCGAATCTGCCCCCCAGGATGGTGGTTAATGTTGCTGGAGGTACAGTGGGAGGTCTCAGTAAGAAACGTAAGCCCTACGGTAAATTAAGCCATTAAGTCTGGATAGGAGACTCTGTAAATGATGCAGAGTTATAGGCTTTGGGGGCCTTATAGGCTTTGTCCTCCATCAAGGAGTTTATTGCATGGGAAGTTCCTCAGTGATACCCACCTCATTGTAAGGTCTCAGGAACAGAGAGTGAAATCTTATGGAGCACACTGTGAAGATCCTGGTCCAATGAGTAATACACAAAATGAATATGATGTGTTCAACAAATCTACTGTTCCTGGTGCCCAAGTCTCTTTGTGAAAGTAAATGTGTTGCGATGTATAGTTCATCCTGGAGATACCGTTCCTCCAATACTTCTGCAAGGGCCTAAATGAGTTGATGGGTCTCATGTAACAGTCCTCTACCCTTGAAAACAGTTGGAAATGGTCTCGCCCCAAGTATCTCTAGTGTTACAAACAGATACACTGGTGGCATTTCTTACTACAAAGCTAGAACTAGACTGGATTCAGATAGTGACACATGTAAAAGATAACTTAAAATGTATGTTTTTTTCATATTCTTGAAGGAACGTCCTTCCAACGACTCTGGATACCCTCAGTATTATTGCTCTGCCCTTTAGGCAGTATTTGAGGAGGATCAATTAGTGCTTATATGCTGAGTTGTTCCCCCCTCACCCCATACAATCTCTGTGTTAATTTAACTCAGCACTTAATTATACTGTGTATGGAACTGTCGATATGATGTGATTTACTGGAGTCCTGTGGAAAGTGGCGGCTGATTGACGTGACCTGAAACAGTAAGTGGTGTCAACTGTGGTCTTGTGCTCTGTATCTATTAATGAAATAGGAAAACCAACATAATCTATATGTTAAACCTACCTGTGTAGGACATTAAGTTCTTAAACTGAGCTTGTTTCTTTTCCTTAGAGGGATCCTGTCATCAGAAAACGTGTTTTTTTCAAAACACATCAGTTAATAGCGCTACTCCAGCAAAATTCTGCACTGAAATCCATTTCTCAAAAGAGCAAACAGATTTTTTTATATTCAATTTTAAAATCTGACATGGGGCTAGACATTTTGTCAATTTCCCAGCTGCCCCTGGTCATGTGACTTGTGCCTGCACTTTAGGAGAGAAATGCTTTCTGGCAGGCTGCTGTTTTTCCTTCTCAATGTAACTGAATGTGTCTCAGTGGGACATGGGTTTTTACTATTGAGTGTTGTTCTTAGATCTACCAGGCAGTTGTTATCTTGTGTTAGGGAGCTGCTATCTGGTTACCTTCCCATTGTTCTTTTGTTTGGCTGCTGGGGGGGAGAAGGGAGAGGGGTGATATCACTCCAACTTGCAGTACAGCAGTAAAGAGTGATTGAAGTTTATCAGAGCACAAGTCACATGACTTGGGGCAGCTGGGAAATTGATAATATGTCTAGCCCCATGTCAGATTTCAAATTGAATATAAAAAAATCTGTTTGCTTTTGAGAAATGGATTTCAGTGCAGAATTCTGCTGGAGCCGCACTATTAACTGATACATTTTGAAAAAAATGTTTTTCCCCATGACAGTATCCCTTTAAAATAACCCGGCGAAATGTAAATGGTTTTATCTGTTTTTTCACTTTAATCACAAGTCACCAGGTTAAACATTTATTTTCCACCTGCAATAAATCAGTAGTTAGATACGTTTTAGAATATTTTAACAATTGTCTCCAAGGTTCACGGTTTTAAATGGCTGGAGCCTCATCTCAATGCGGTGATTTCAGTTACAAGGTCTGTCTTCTCAGGATAAAGAGAACCTCTGTGGCTTTCAATGTGTCCTTCTGAAAGCCTTGCTCTGTTTATAAAGGACTGTGCAATACAATAGAAGAAAGATGTGTGTAACGTTACCTGGTTTTACCTCTGCCAGCACAAAGACTCGTGTAGCTAAAGGAATAAGAACAGACTGATTGTCCTTCCTCATTTGCACAGAGAACTTTACTTGATTTCCCTTTCCCCAGAAAGTTATAATAAATAACTATGAAGATTTTCATTCATCCAGGTCATAGTATATCTAGTATAGGTCAATCTAAAAACAACTGGACTTGCTGAGTAATCAATGAAGACATTTCACTACTCATCCGAGCAGCTTCTTCAGTTCAACTGACTGGTGTGGGAAGTTCTCGGCATATAAACTCTTCCACTAATCCATTTACAATGGCACATTGTAACTCTTCAAAGAGGTGACATCTGAAGAAACTCACAGAGGTGTTGATTCTGTGTAGTTGTGATAGGATTATCCAATGTGTCATGCAACTCCTAGATACAGGTGTTACTTGTGAGTAGGGATGGGCGAATTTGACCCATTTCGTTTCGCCAAAAATTTGCATTAAAGTCTATGGGTGTCAAAAAAAATTTGTCGCGCGGCGAAATTTTTTTTGTCGCGCGTCTTTTTATTTTGACGTACAACTCCATACAAGTCTATGGGCGTCATTTTTTCGGCGAAACTAGGTGAAAAAATTCGCCCATCCCTACTTGTGAGAGTTGCATGAATGGATGTGTGAAGTGTTCTGAATCCGCCGGGGTACAGATGTTAGAACAGCATTGTATGTAGCAGACAGGTGGTGTCGAAGGCCCCCACCTCTGTTCAGAGATGGTCTCTCCACCTTGACATGAATCGCCTCTTTCACGCCTCGTTCAAACCAGCGGTCTTCTTTATACAAGATTTGGACCTTGCTGTCTTCAAAGGAGTGTCCCTTGTCTTTTAAGTGTAGAAAGACAGCTGAGTTTTGCCCTGTAGAGTTCTCCCTCCTGTGCTGAGCCATTCACTTGGAGAGCAGTTGTTTTGTCTCCCCGATGTATAGATCTGTGCACTCCTCGCTACACTGGACTCCGTATACCACATTGCTTTGTTTTTCTTTTGGTGTTTGATCCTTTGGGTGTACCAGTTTTTGTCTCAGTGTGTTGCTAGGTTTGAAAAACACAGGGACATGGTGTTTGTTGAAAATCCTCCTGAGTTTCTCTGACACTCCAGCTACGTGTAGCTGGAGTGTCAGAGAAACTCAGGAAACTCAGGAGGACAAACTCAGGAGGACAAGGGACACTCCTTTGAAGACAGCAAGGTCCAAATCTTGGATAAAGAAGACCGCTGGTTTGAACGAGGCGTGAAAGAGGCGATTCATGTCAAGGTGGAGAGACCATCTCTGAACAGAGGTGGGGGCCTTCGACACCACCTGTCTGCTACATACAATGCTGTTCTAACATCTGTACCCCGGCGGATTCAGAACACTTCACACGTCCATTCATGCAACTCTCACAAGTAACACCTGTATCTAGGAGTTGCATGACACATTGGATAATCACAACTACACAGAATCAACACCACTGTGAGTTTCTTCAGATGTCACCTCTTTGAAGAGTTACAATGTGCCATTGTAAATGGATTAGTGGAAGAGTTTATATGCCGAGAACTTCCCACACCAGTCAGTTGAACTGAAGAAGCTGCTCGGATGAGTAGTGAAACGTCTTCATTGATTACTCAGCAAGTCCAGTTGTTTTTAGATTGACCTATACTAGATATAATAAATAACAAACCTTTAACCAGAACCCTAACAAAGGGGTGATGAATTGAAGACCTCCTCTTGCATAGTTTGCAGTATTAGACATTAGAGAAGGCCAAAAAAGCTCCATGCAACCACCTCCTGCCTCACCTTGGTGCCTCCTGGAATGGGTTGGCTCTTACAAGAGACTGATCTTCTCAATTCCCTTATCCTGATACCAACCTGGAATTTTCGCTGCATGGGAGATAAGATAATGTCTCATTTGGGTGGGGGACTATTTGACAGCTTACATTACAATTAATGAAGAGTGAAGAAGAAGGTTTTGTGCAGAAGGAGCAGCGGCTACAACATCTATGAACATCAGATATGCAGGTTGGGCCTCACAATTTGAGAAAGACTAACAATAAGAACAATATTGAAAGTCAACTGGATCTCATTTGTCAACTGATGCTACAGGTTTGCTGATTATTACATTCTGATGCTAATTGCACTGGTTTCTGTGCTGCCATGTATAGGTATGGGACCTGTTATCCAGAATGCTCGGGACCTGGGATTTTCCGCATAATGGATCTTTCCGTAATTTGGGTCTGCATACCTTAAGTCTACTAGAAATTCATTTAAACATGAAATAAACCCAACAGGCTGGTTTTGCTTCCAATAAGGATTAATTATATCTTAGTGGGGATCAAGTACAAGCTACTGTTTTATTATTACACAGAAAAAGGAAATCATTTTTAAAAATTTGGTTTATTTGGATAAAATGGAGTCTATGGGAGACAGCCAGGAGCTTTCTGGATATTGGATTTCCGGATAAGGGGTCCTATACCTGTAGTAATTATCTGTATTAATTACTAATCAGCCTTATATTGTAACATTTCTATTCTATGTGTACTGTATATTGTGAGTGGGTCCCTAAGCTCAGTAAGTGACAGCAGCACAGAGCATGTGCAGTGAATTAGCAGAAAAGAAGATGGGGAGCTACTGGGGCATCTTTGGAGACACAGATCTTTACTGCTAAAGGGCTGTGGTTGCCTTGGGCTGGTACGGAAGCCCAAAACATAATGTACAACATTTCTAGTCTACTTCTTTAGTTAGGCTTTAGTTCTCCTTTAAATCAATACCTGCTTTGTATTCATCACATTAAATATTTGAAAGCTTCCATCAATCCCCCCCCCCCACTGCCCAATTTTTGCATTCTTAGCGGGATGCCTTCTAGATATCTTTTATTGCATTTGCAAGAGATGAAAGTGCATGATGAGGAATGTAACAATGCATCATATACTTTAACATCAGGCACCAGATGTCAGACCGTTTTTCTGTCCCACCACAAGACTGGAAACATAATGTAACAAATCAGAGGGGATCTAAATGACAAAGAAATGCAATTCATTCTAATGGAAAATCTTGTCATTCCCTAATGAATGAAGGGCACGAGTAAAATTACACGAGGATAAAAAAGGTAGTGTAGCCATCTACATAAACCTGAGGCTCGTATCCAGTGTCTTCTCTCCGTTTCTTTTCAGCCACATTAAGCAAAAGCAATTAGTGAAATTTTCTATGGAAACCATAGCAACAGATACATCAACACAATCAACCTGTTTGCCTTTGACATAATTTGGCCAAATGCAAAACAGGCACAAGGAACAAGCGTTGAAGAGAATTTTTTAGTGGGACCATGGATAGATAAATATATTCACCATAAAGGAGAACTAAAGCTTAACTAAAGAAGTAGCTAGAAATGTTGTACAGTATGTTTTGGGCTTCTGTACCAGCCCAAGGCAACCACAGCCCTTTATTCTTAATATTTGTTCCTGTTTCACCCCTTGGCACAACTTGGTTATCCAGAATGCTTGGGACCTGGGGTTTTCTGGATAATGGGTCTTTCCGTAATTTGGATCGTCATACCTTAAGTCTACTAAAAAATCTTAAAACATTAAATAAACCCAATAGGCTGGTTTTGCTTCCAATAAGAATTAATTATATCTTAGTTGGGATCAAGTACAGTTATGGGACCTGTTATCCAGAATTCTCAGGACCCGAGGTTTTCTGGATTTCTGTGATTTGGATCTTCATACCTTAAGTCTACTAGAAAATCATGAAAACGTTAAATAAACCCAATAGGCTGGTTTTGCTTTCAATAAGGATTAATTATATCTTAGTTGGGATCAAGTACAAGCCACTGTTTTATTATTACAGAGAAAAAGTAAATACATTTTAAAAATTTGGATAAAATTAAGTCTATGAGAGACTTCTGTATAATGGACCCCATACCTGTACAAGGGACTGTTTTATTATTACATAGAAAAAAATGAATTATTTGATTAAACTGGGGTCTATGGGAGATAGAATTCCATTAATTCGGAGCTTCCAGATAACGGATTCTATCCCTGTCTTTTTACCCTCCCTACAACTCTGAATTCCTTTTTCATATCTGCAATCTTTTTTTGTTTTATTTTATGCTGTACCTTTTTATTTTATTTTTTATTTTTACAAATGAAAATGTATTTTTAGATTAAAATAAAAAAAATCTCCCGTCAAGTACAAGTTACTAATCTTTTCCATCAGTAGAGCTTCATCCCAAGCCATCCCTGCAAATAGGAGCAGTTCCGAGAACAGCGCGCCCCTGGGGATTTGCCGGCATTGCAATGGATGCGGGGTTTGTGTTTTCTCTTTGTTCTCACATGTTCAGCAACAACTGTTTCAATTAGCGAGGAATCAATGCAGCGGTTTTGTAGGTAATAGGGCAGAAAAATACATTTTTCCAGTTTATTTTCAAGACCATTTTCAAAGGCCATTTTCCGAAAAGCTTGACTAATAAATCATCTTTTTCTAAAAATTCTACATATATCAAAGACTATTATATTTGTATCACGTCAACCCCAGTGACATATCCATGTCGTACATCTGTAACATCTGTCATGTGTCTTCCTCCATGTATTCCAGACCTGCAGAACATATCTCATACAAGTATTATGCCTCCATATCTGCAGACCTCAATTTCCAAGGTTTCTAGAACAATATGCATATTATTAGTGAGGGGCGAATAAATTCGCCTGGCGCAATTCGCTGCAAACTTCCGCGTTTCGCTGCCGGTGAATAAATTTGCAAAACACCGGCGAAAATTCGCCAGCGTCAAAAAATTTTGGATGAGCATCAGAAAATCTACGCAGTTGTCAGTTTTTTCGAGTTTCACGGGAGAAATTCGCCCATCACTATGTATCATGCCTCGCATATTTGTAGATCATAGTGCATATATGCATCTTGCTTCTTTAAAGGTATGGGATCCTTTATCTGGAAACCCCTTATACAAAAAGCTCTGAATTACTGGAAGGCTGACTCTTTTTTTATCCAAAATACAAATTTTTAAAAATGATTTCCTTATTCTCTGTAATAATAAAACAGTGGCTTGTACTTGATCCCAACTAAGATATAATTAATCCTTATTGGAGGCAAAACCAGCCTATTGGGTTTAATGTTTAAAAGGGGGGTTGTGGCCAAGGCTAAATAAAAACACATTTAAATACAATGGAAGTGCTACTGATCAGGCGAAATTAACTACAATCCCTGGTCCCCTGCTTCATAAGTAATCCAATATCTATGCAAGTACGTGTATTTTCAAAAACAGGGGTTTTAAGTTACAAAGTTATGATCATAAAACTGTTAAGCCACCATACTGCGTCAAGGTAAACCCCACTATTTAACTTCGGTCAGGGTATTAAAAGGCTTCTAATAGACTTAAGGAATGAAGATCCAAGTTACCGAAATCCAGAAAACCCCAGGCCCAGAGCATTTTGGATAACAGGACCCATACCTGTATCTGAAAAATGAGTATCTATCAAGACATCTATGCTGCCTCTCAGATCTGTAAAACACAGCTCATACATGTACAGGGTCGGACTGGCCCGCCAGAACACCTGAAAAAACTAGGTGGAGCCACGCCAGCCTAGATCCGTGATTTTCAGGCTGTTTAGTGCCGCGTCCACCCGAAAAACAAAGTGCGCACCTGTGCTTGGTGGCACGGCAGGGTGGCAGATACGCTCTGTGGCGTGGAGGTGCACCAGGGGGGTCTGGAGGGGGGCCCTGGACAGCAGCCCTGGTGGGGCTCCCCAGTCCGAACCTGCACATGTATTATAGTATATTCCTCAATCTGTAGGACAAAGGTCATTTTGTGTATTATGCATCCAGGATCTCTAGAACACAGGTCACTGTTAGGGGCATATTTATCAAGGGTTGAATGTGGAATTGAAAAAAATTGAAATTCGAATTCAGACAGGCCCCCCCACTCGCACCCCTACTGCCTCACCTACTCCCCACTGCTGCTGGTGCAGATTGACAGCATTGGGGAACAGCAGATGGCATGGCACCCCCAGATCTTTGCCACCCTAGGACCAGGTCTTTGTGTTCTGCCCACAAATCCAGGCCTAGTGGCTTGAGCCATTTAGTTGTTGTAGGCCTTTGGCTTGATCAAAATCATTTGGACTTGTTTTGGAGTGAAACAAAGGTTGACAATCAATCCATGGTCAACTGATCCAGCTTTCCCCAAAATATACTCCACAGTCTCCTCTCCCTCCCTCTCTCTCTCTCTCTCTCTCTCTCTCACTCTCTGTCTCTCTCCCAGTGGCCTCAAAGCAGGTGCTTATTTTTGAATTCCAGGCTTGGAGGCAAGTTCTGGTTGTATAAAAACCAGATGAACTGCCAAACAGAGCCTCCTATAGGCTGCCAGTCCTCATAGGGGCTACCAAAGAGCCAATCACAGTACTTATTTGGCACCCCAGGGACTTTTTTCATGCTTGTGTTGCTCCCCGAAATCCTTTTACATCTGATTTTGGCACACAGGTAAAAAAGGTTGGGGGTCCCTGCTGCATTGTGCAGTCACCTGGCATCTACATCACAAACCTTTGTATCCTTGGTATAATAGGGTCCCTTTTAAAAGTTAGAATGCCTGATGACAAAAACTTCCAGACCAACTTTACTGAATACTTTTTGTTTAGCAATGGAATTGAAAGGGATGTTATCCTTCTTAATTGTAGGGGACGTCAGTCACTGGATAGAACACTTGGCTAAGGCTGAAATAATGATTTATTCTCATTACGTTGCTCTGGTAACAACTAAACAAGCAAATCAAACCTATCAAGTGGAATATGCAGTAAATTACAGTACATAATTATAGACGCCTTTGGAAAAAGGTACAAATAAGTGAAATGAAACGTGCCTTGGCATAACATGTAATACTTATACTACAACTGTTAAGATCCTAACACCACTGTGTGCTGTTCTTGTGACTCTGTTTAGCTATTTATCTAACTTCTATTATCTATCTATCTATCTGTCTGTCTGTCTGTCTGTCTGTCTGTCTGTCTGTCTATCTGTCTATCTATCTATCTATCTATCTATCTATCTATCTATCTATCTATCTATCTATCTATCATGATATCTATCTATCTTGAATTCCAACTATCATTCAAGACCCTAAATAACATAACCACATGCTCCTTTCATAGCCTAATCTCATTCTCAACATAATGTCTCTCTTGAGTTTCTATGAAATTTTATATTACCGCACACCTCCTTCCACTTATTCTGCGTGGTGGTGCTGGTCCTCCGCTGACCTTGCCTGGCCACCTCACTGCTTTGTAATTTCGAAAAACGGTCCGCACACACCAATGTTGCAGTCGGGGATTGTACCCCTTTTAATAATGCCACCAACAATCAAAATTCAACGTTTCGGGGGGACACAGCCTCCCTTCTTCAGGATAAATTCACAAAGTGCACAGTGCTATCATTTTATACCCTTAACTCCTCCCCTCTCACATGTGTAACATCTCATTAGTGTCAATTGTGTGATTAACCCATTCAGTTCATTTAAGTCCAACATATCATTGTGAATCTTATTTGCAACCTTGTTACAATAAAACATATATTTCCTTAATAAATGAAATGCATTTCTTTCAATAAAACAACATTTTTTACTCACTGTCCCTGGTTGCGTTTTACTTTAGCTTTAATATTGGGAAATCTTAACACCTCTTGTGTGTAATTGGGCTATCATGTACTTCATCTGTGAAGGAAAAGGGTGATTATATAAATTATTAAATAGTGTATAAATATCTAAAAACCTACAAAACCACATAATTTACAGAAAACATGTCAGATTAAAATCTTCATTGAGGCCTTTAGGTGAAAGTGTTTTCAATCGCCAAATCCAATAGGCTTCTCTCCTCAATAATGATTTTTTAAAATCAACACCTGCATTTTTATAAATAACTTCTAAAACTTGCCATCTTATTTGGGAGACGTTATGTTTTACATTATAAAAGGGGTATGTGGGTCAAACTTCAAGAGCGGTGAAAACACGTCTAAATGAACATAAAAGCGTGATTAGAAATTACAAACTAGATGAGGGAACTGATCCTAAAGATAATAAAAGTAAAGAGAAGTATAAAAGGGAAACCCTATTGGCCAGACACTTTTATAATGTAAAACATAACGTCTCCCAAATAAGATGGCAAGTTTTAGAAGTTATTTATAAAAATGCAGGTGTTGATTTTAAAAAATCATTATTGAGGAGAGAAGCCTATTGGATTTGGCGATTGAAAACACTTTCACCTAAAGGCCTCAATGAAGATTTTAATCTGACATGTTTTCTGTAAATTATGTGGTTTTGTAGGTTTTTAGATATTTATACACTATTTAATAATTTATATAATCACCCTTTTCCTTCACAGATGAAGTACATGATAGCCCAATTACACACAAGAGGTGTTAAGATTTCCCAATATTAAAGCTAAAGTAAAACGCAACCAGGGACAGTGAGTAAAAAATGTTGTTTTATTGAAAGAAATGCATTTCATTTATTAAGGAAATATATGTTTTATTGTAACAAGGTTGCAAATAAGATTCACAATGATATGTTGGACTTAAATGAACTGAATGGGTTAATCACACAATTGACACTAATGAGATGTTACACATGTGAGAGGGGAGGAGTTAAGGGTATAAAATTATAGCACTGTGCACTTTGTGAATTTATCCTGAAGAAGGGAGGCTGTGTCCCCCCGAAACGTTGAATTTTGATTGTTGGTGGCATTATTAAAAAGGGTACAATCCCCGACTGCAACATTGGTGTGTGCGGACCGTCTCTTGAGTTTCTGCCTGCCACTGGACCCATGCCCACAACCCTTTGGATAAACCTTCTAATTCTCTTGTAGTGTCCTCTTTCCTATATTATTTTTGTAAATCTTGCCCTATAAATAAGCTTTAATAATTGAAAAAAAGGTACGATGTAGAAAAAGAACACTTTGAGGAAGTGTATGGAAGGGAAGGAGATGGTCAAATTGGAAAGGTCAGAAGGCAATGTACTGTAGTCCAAGGGGAGGATATTAAGCCCATAGAATCTGGGGACAATGCCACACACTTCATCAGTGGCTATGGTCATGTTGATGGTAAAGGCGCTTAAAGGGATACTGTCATTAGGGATGTAGCGAACGTCGGAAAAAAAGTTTGCGAACATATTCGCGAACTTGCGCAAAAATGCGAGCGGTTCGCGAACGGTTCGCGAACCCCATAGACTTCAATGGGAAGGCGAACTTTAACATCTAAAAAAGACATTTCTGGCCAGAAAAATGATTTTAAAGTTGTTTAAAGGGTGCAACGACCTGGACAGTGGCATGCCAGAGGGGGATCAAGGGCAAAAATGTATCTGAAAAATCTGCCTGTGTGTGCTTGGAAGAGATAGTGTAGGGGGAGAGCTGTTAGTGATTTCAGGGACAGATGATAGTAAGTTTGCTGGCTAGTAATCTGCTTGATACTGCTCTGTATTGGAACAAAAAAATAAATAAAAGCAGTCCTTACAAGGACTACTGTTATTGCAGCAGTCAGCAGATGAGATCAGAAGCAGGACAGCTGCCCACTGCAGCTACATACAGAGCACTGCAGTAGAAGGTAGATTACTAGCCAGCAAAGCTACCTAAGCTTAAATGTCCCTCAAACCCCTGCAGACTTCTGTCCCTCCAATAACAGAGCAGTATCAACACGATTACTAGCCAGCAAACTTTCAACTGTCCCTGAAATCACTAACAGGCAGCAGCTCTCTCCCTACACTATCTCTTCAGCACACACAGGCAGAGTGAAAAAACGCTGCAGGGCTTCGGTTTTTATAGGGAAGGGGAGTGGTCCAGGGGAGAGCTTCCTGATTGGCTGCCATGTACCTGCTGGTCTGGGGTGAGAGGGCAAAAAAAAGCGCCAACAATGGCGAACCCAAAATGGCGAGCGCGAACACCCGATGTTCGCAGCGAACAAGTTCGCCGGCGAACAGTTCGCGCCATCTCTAACTGTCATGGGAAAACATGTTTTTCTAAAAATGCACCAGTTAATAGTGCTGCTCCAGCAGAATTCTGCACTGAAATCCGTTTCTCAAAAGAGCAAAGAGATTTTTTTATATTTAATTTTGAAATCTGACATGGGGCTAGACATATTGTCAGTTTCCCAGCTGTCCCAGTCATGTGACTTGTGCTCTGATAAACTTCAGTCACTCTTTACTGCTGTACTGCAAGTTGTAGTGATCTCACACCCTCCCTTTCCCCCCCAGCAGCCTAGAACAGAACAATGGGAAGGTAACCAGATAGCAGCTCCCTAACACAATATAACAGCTTCCTGGTAGATCTAAGAACAGCACTCAATAGTAAAATCCAGGTCCCACTGCGACACATTTAGTTACATTGAGTAGGAGAAACAACAGCCTGCCAGAAAGCAGTTCCATCCTAAAGTGCTGGCTCTTTCTGAAAGCACATGAACAGGCAAAATGACCTGAGATGCACCTACACACCAATATTACAACTAAATACACTTGTTGGTTCAGGAATGAAATTTTATATTGCAGAGTGAATTATTTGCAGTGTAAACAGTGTAATTTAGAAATAAAAAAATAAAAAAACATCTTAAAAATTATGACAGAATCCCTTTAAGATATAGTCAATCCCAAAAAGATATCTCAAGGTCAAACAAAAAAATGTCACCATAAAGCCGAGTTTCATGATTTATGATTGCACAGTAGCAGCTTGTTCTTATTTAAAACACTTCAATGTTCAATTTCAATAACTTTTAAAATAAATTTTACAATTCCCCCCAAATCCTTGAAGAAGTGAAGTTTGCCGCCAGTCTACTCAACATTAGCTATGAAGATTTATTCAGATTAAAAGAACTTCAAAGACCGGAGCTGAAATTGTAATCACAACGAATAAAATACTGCTGAATCCTCTGCATTCGCTCTTCCGACTTTGCATATCAAATAATTAGAAGAATTCAGAAAAATCATGTAGAAGTAACACCTACATTTCAAATGACTGATTAAAACCTGCAAACGAATTACAAAGCTGCCCAAGAATGAAACAGAATATAAAGAATGGAGGACTGGATTGTATGGTTGTAGCCCTTTTCTTACCACGCTTAAAGGGATACTGTCATCGTAAAAAAAACGTGTCAAAATGAATCAGTTAATAGCGCTACTCCAGCAGAAATCTGCACTGAAAATCCATTTCTCAAAAGAGCAAACAGATTTTTTTATATTCAATTTTGAAATCTGACATGGGGCTAGACATTTTGTCAATTTCCCAGCTGCCCCTGGTTATGTGACTTGTGCCTGCACTTTAAGAGAGAAATGCTTTCTGGCAGGCTGCTGTTTTTCCTTCTCAATGTAACTGAATGTGTCTCAGTGGGTTTTTACTATTGAGTGTTGTTCTTAGATCTACCAGGCAGCTTTTATCTTGTGTTAGGGAGCTGTTATCTGGTTACCTTCCCATTGTTCTTTTGTTTGGCTGCTGGGGGGGTGGAAGGGAGGGGGTGATATCACTCCAACTTGCAGTACAGCAGAAAAGAGTGATTGAAGTTTATCAGAGCACAAGTCACATGACTTGGGGCAGCTGGGAAATTGACAATATGTCTAGCCCCATGTCAGATTTCAAAATTGAATATAAAAAAATCAGTTTGCTCTTTTGAGAAATGGATTTCAGTGCAGAATTCTGCTGGAGCAGCACTATTAACTCATTCATTTTGATTTTTTTTCCCATAACAGTATCCCTTTAAGGGGTTGAGGGCCATTTGGACTCCCCATTGCTGAAGCTAGGGGGAGTCCCATCTACCATGGGTTCTGCCACCAGGGTGCAATTCTTTGCCTGGGGTCAAGCCCAAAGTACTATGACACCCATCCAGGGTGCTCAAACCAAACACAAAAAAGGTGCTGGAGCATGCGGGTCCAATGCCATTGATTGTCTTGGTAAGGCTCCAGCTGGCGGCCGGAAAAAGAAAAAACTTCCCGACGCCTAATGGCCGGGGCAAAGTAAGTGAAGCATGATGAGGCAAAGGTGCATGTGCATAGCCGCTTGCCAGCCTAGTCCAGAGGACCAAGTGTTTCTCAGTTCTTCACATAGAATCATAAGAACAGATACTCCTCCTTGATCTTGCCAGCCAGAGGACCAAGTGTGTTTCCTTCTTCAAGTGTGTTTCCTTTAGCCAAAAGGCCTAGCACTACACTTGATCTTAGCCAAAAGGCCGAGAAGGGATTTACAACTCAGATCCTCCAGCTAGTGGGCACTGAGGAGCACCCCTCATGGGGATTCCACTAGGAAAATAAAACACACAGTTGCAGTAAACCCAGATGAACTTTATATTAGGGATGCACCAAATCCAGGATTCGGTTCTGGATTCGACCAGGATTCGGCATTTTTCAGCAGGATTCAGATCGGCTGAATCCTTCTGCCCCTAAACCAAATCTGAATCCTAATTTGCTTAGGAGGGAAATTGTGTGACTTTTTGTCACAAAACAAGGAAGTAAAAAATGTTTTACCCTTCCCATCCCTAATTTGGATTTGGTTCGGTAACCGGCCGAATCTTTCACGAAGGATTTTAATAGAGTGAGCTCTAATACATCTTCTAGGCAAAAGGAGCCCCCCTATAAGATATATTGGATCTAACTGTCAATGAATATCTGACACCCAACTGCTGCATGAAGACAGAATGAAGAGAAACAGATGCTGATTATACTTGATTATTTCAGAAATGATGCAGAATTTTAATTGATTGTATTTAGTATGATGAAGCTTCTATTAAATTTTAATTTTTGCAAAACTTCCCCTTTAAATGAACCCAATAGGCTGGGTTTGCCTCCAATATGGATTAATTATATCTTAGTTGGGATCAAGTATAAGCTACTGTTTTATTATTACATAGAAAAAGGAAATCATTTTTTAAAAACTTGGATTATTTGGATAAAGTGGAGTCTATGGGAGACGGACGTCACGTAGCTTTCTGGATAACGGGTTTCCGGATGATGGATCCCATACCTGTATTATTAGAAATATTGAAAATACTGAATATATAATTTAAAATTCAAAACATGATTTAAAAAACAAAAACAAATCATATTAGCGCTGATTGACCTCATTCTGTTCACTTTTCACATGTAACAAAGGAATCAGGTCCATCAGTTATATCTATAACTATAATATTTCCATCTCACGTGCTTCAGAACACGCCTGGCAGTTTCTGTTACACAAACCTTTCCATTATTCATCACGTTACACGTTTTAAAGATACCGTGAAGTTGACTTCTTCTCCCTCGCTAAGCTTTCATATCTCACTAATTAATCACGTTACGCGCTCAAAATCCTGCTGAGACGTAAACAATAGAATTCAAATGGGATCCTCACACCTCTGTGATGTGAATGCTCAATTATCAAAGTAGCTAAGAGTCTCGGCCATAAAGTGGGGCAGAACTGCTGTTTCTGGTTATGCTTCACTATGTGAGCTCTAAACCCCTATGTTACCAAGTATTATAACATTACATTTTGCTGTCAGGCAAACCACACTTTTTGATAGAATCTCTTTAAGGAGTGGTTCACCTTTATGTTAAGTTATAGAATGGTTAATTCTAAGCAACCTTTCAATTGATCTTCATTATTTATTTTTGATGTTTTTTTTTATTTATCTGCCTTCTTCTGACTCTTTCCAGCTTTTAAATGAGGGTCACTGACCCCATCTAAAAAACAAATGCTCTGTAAGGCTACACATGTATTGTTATTGCTACTTTTTAATACTCATCTTTCTATTCAGGCCTCTCCTATTCATATTCCAGTCTCTTATTCAAATCAATGCATGGTTGCTAGGGGAATTTGGACCCTAGCAATCACACTGCTGAAATTGCAAACTCGAGTGCTGATGAATGACTTTAAATCAGTATATACTTACAGGCTCAATGTAATATATATATATATATATATATATATATATATATATATATATATATACACCGTATATACTCGAGTATAAGCCGTCCCGAGTATAAGCCGAGGTACCTAATTTTACCTCCAAAAACTGGGAAAGCTTATTGACTCGAGTATAAGCCGAGGGTGAGAAATGCAGCAGCTTCTGGTAAGTTTCAATCTCGTTTTTGGATGACTATTCTTAGGCGCCGGCTACTATTCTAAGGCGCCGGCGAATATTGAAAGTTCTAGCTGACTCAAGTGTCCCAATCTCATACAACTACTGGAATCAACACCTACAAGGGACTCAACCTTAAAGGAACATTAACATCAAAAAATGATACAAATAGGGGTAAATTTACTAAGCGCCAAAAATTTGTCAATGACGGCTTCGCAGAATCGAGTAGACATTGCTAATTTACTAAAATGCAAATTTACATCCAGGGCACCAAACTCTGGCGAATTTTCACCTAGCGCAACTTCGTTAGAAGTCTTCGCTCAGGCTAATTTGCATAAGGCGGGAAATTGTAACGTTGAATGGACGTATACGTTGCAGCAAATACATTACATAACACAAGTCCAGGGAACCTTAATAAAGAAAATAGAGTTGTTATAATGCCCTACACATGAGCCCAAGGTATAATAAATGTTCCATATGTTAGAAAATGTATAGGGGAACCCGGTTACCCAAAAATATTTTTAAGGACTTTTGCAGGCTATCACTATGAAAAAAGGAAAGCGTTTTTTTGACTTAGAAACTTTTTCAACTAAAAAATATGATGTAAGTGCACTTCTCCTGGTCTGAGCTGGCGAAGGCAAGTCTGGCGAAAGAGGTAACGTTCAGTAAAATCCGCATCTTAGTGAATTTGTGGAGTTACGTCCATTCAGCAGAGCGAAAATTCTCCTGGCAATAGAGTGCGAATCACAGCTAGCGTCTATCTCCATCGCTAGTGAATTGACGCCTGCGCCCGGCGACAATGTATTTTATTTTTGATGCAGCAAATTTTCACGGCCGTTTTGCAAGAACACTCGCATTCGGCGATGTGCGGAAATTCGCAGAGAATCCATGCCTGGCGAATATATTTGCCCATCACTAAGTTTGGTGCCTATGGCTTTTCCACAAACATATGTGCCAGACCCTAGTGCAAAATAAAAGACAGAACATCATTGAAAAAATAGACCAACCTGTGCCTTGCAGGAACTCTGCAGCTGCTGATACAGTCCTTTGTCAAATCTCACTTTTCTTTTGTCAAACACTGCAATTTTCATACGTTTAGAGCACATTACCAACCGGGAAATGTTCTTTATAGCTCTGTCTCACAGGCTTTCTGACATTGAAAATAAAAGGAAATTAGAGGTGAAAAGTAGAAGGTGGTGCCTTCATGAAGTACATTGCTCATTATAACCACAAATGCCCATAAATAACAGTTCCTTAAAACGAATAATTTCTATTTCATATCAGCGGGTAACCTGGCAACTTTGGGTACAACAGTGCTCAAGACATATAAAGTACAGTAACATTGTTTGGTGTATTGTGCACATAATACTACTACAATGTGCTTGATTCTCACCAAAAAATCAACATCTGAGCAATGTAATGTAATGGAGAATGGAATATCTCATTGCAAAATTAAAATGAACCCAAATGCACCAATTTTTACAACGAACCCAAGTGCAATGAAGTTTGATTGCAGCCTGACTAGACCTCACTTGCCTCTCTCCACTCCACCTGCTCCCTGTCTCCACCTCGGGTAAGATCAGTGCCAGTGTGGGCTGATTTGGATTTTGTCTATGATTGGTTCTCCTCATCTGTGACACTTCCTTAGTCTCCTGATGGAAAACACTGGTGTTGACAGGCAGGCAGTGCTTAGTAGTGTTCCCTTTAGCATATCAATGTTATGTGGTGTCCCATGCTCTCTTGGGATACTTAGTACAGTAACACACACAATTGTCCCCTCCCTAGAGAAGTCTGTACCACATCGTAGCCACAAATAAACTGGAGGTCCATGACACACTTCTAATGAACTCAAGATCAGGGTAATTATAAACCACTAGTAGGCAATGAGATGTATTAAATCTATCCAATCTCTTGACAGTTAGGGTTCTTCCCCAGACCACTGGCCCCAGCCTCCTGCCTACTTGCCTGATCCTCCTTGGCTGTTCTTTGCCACAGACTTTCAGCAGAGGAGTCAGTGTTATGTTCCAAGTACACAAAACCCTACGTACCCTAATCCCTATCCTTCTGGGTCCCTAACTGGGCTGGTACCACAGGGACACTGGGAACTCTCTTCTTCCTAGTTGGAGCCTCAGCTGCTTGTCTCTCTACCCTGCCACTAACTCTCGCCACCTGCAGTGAGCTCCAACCAGTCTTCCCTTCCATTTTTAGGTTAATATGGGCAACATCTCCAGAAATCTCTCCAGATATTTATCTCCAATGTTAGTAAAAATGCCCATATCTCACCTAATTACCTTCATGTGGTGGCCTATCTCAGGCTCCCTGGTGCCATTGCCTTCTTATCGGCCAAAGAGGAGGTGGCTTACTTGAGAGGAGGTGGCTCAATTGAGTACCCCTAATCTACAGTAGCTTCTCCCAGGGCATTCCCCTTCCCAACAATGAAACCCGGTGCCTGAACCAAAATTCACAATAATTTCAATAAAGACATTTTCCCTACTCCTTACACCAAGGCAGTTGCCACCCGTGAACACCAGTATCTGCTATAGCCATTTACCATTGTTTTCAAAGGGAAGTCATAATAAGTGATTAAGGACATTTGACCACTAGGGTTCCCCCTGAGAGGACTGTAGCAGTCCAAATATCATTTGTGCCACAGGCTTTATCAAGATTGTGTGGTTTGTTCACTGTAATGTAACTGAAAGCTAATAGAGATTGAATGGCAGGAAAACTGAATTATGTTTCCTTCTGTGCTTTTAGAAGCTAATGGCGAATATCTCCCAGACACAATGTTAATGGAAGGAGCAGTAATAGACTAATCCTTATACATTATTCAGCATACAAACATGGTAAGATGATATTCACGGAGAGTAAAAATGGAGCATGGGGCCCCATTAAGGAGTTATCAGGCACAAATGAAGAGATGGCATATTATATCCTTATAGAAAGCCTGACTTTAAGACAAGTTTAAGTAAGTCTGTTTATGGATTAACAGGTGACAGCCCTTAAGAAGAATGATGAAACATTCTAGGTTGAGTTTAATGGCGGCAACTGTGGCAACTGATTGACTCAACTGTAACCCAACTCTTATTGATTGTAGATTAGAAGAAGCATTAAACCTCCCTCCTTCACTGGTATTATTAATTATATTGTTAGTTATTGGGCTGTACTGCATATTGCTTGTGGTAAGTGTTTAACCCCATGTCTGCCTTATAAATACATTCTTTATACAACAGGTCATAGTAACTCCAAGCGCTGCTAGAAGTAGGACCAAGTGAATGTCTGGGAGCTGCTATATCCATTGAATATGAGGGAGAGCTCCATTAGTACCTCAAGTCAGGTAGGGTCAAAACCAGGAAGATCAATACAAAAAAGGCTAAGCAGACATTCAGGAGGACCTTCAGCATCTCCTGTATTTCCTTCAACATATCCAGCTTGAGCGCTGTAAGTCATCAAGATATTGTTTTAATAGGACTTTTATCACAAAAACATTGTATAAAGGCTCAAAAACAAATGAAAGGTCAATTGCTCAGAGAAGACCAGAGAAAGGTCAGACGGCTTTCCTCTTCTTCGGAAAGTTATCAAAACCGTCAGTCTGGTCTGCAGAAATGACCAGCAGGTGGTGCTGTGTCAATGAAAAAAACAATTACTACAAATTGCAAAAGTGCTCAGAAGAACACTTTTTACAATTTGACATTTATTTGTTCTGAGGGTTTTACATGTCCTTTCATTAAATACAGTATATGTTTGTATTACTATGATTATTTACTATTTGTAGTCTCAGAATATCTACAGATATACTTGCACAAGTGGGCATTACTATAATGGCAGCAAATTAAATTTCCACAAACCAGCAACAATACAATATATGTGTGCAGGGTCGTACTGGGTCAGCGGGACACCAGGGAAAAAGCCTAGTGGAACTCACAACTCAGTGGGCCCTGCCGGCCGAGACTGAAACCCCACCGGCACTCCCCCAGGCCACTGTTCTCCCTCTCTCAACACGCTGAAGGTAGGTGTTTCATTTATATGCCCTTGGGGAAGGGCTGGGTGCTGGTGGCCCCTGTAGGGGGGTTGGATTGAGGCACGATGGAGGCAATGGAGTGTATAGGACTTCCTCAATGTTTTTGTTGAGAAATGTTCTAAGTCCCGAAAAACGCCAGCATCTTTTAATTTTTTCAGCGTGATAGGTTGCAAAAGTCCATAAAATTTTTTGTTGGGTACCCGGTTCCCCCCCACATTTCTATGGCACATAAACTATACACTGGGCTTATGTGTAGGACAATATAACAACTCTATTTTATTTTTTAAGCTTCCCTGGGCTTGTGTAATGTAATGTATTTGCTGCAACATATACGTCCATTCAACTTTCACTTCCCGCCGTATGCAAATTAGTCAACGCTTTCCTTGCCGAAGTAACGCTAACCCAACTTCGC
The DNA here is from genome assembly GCA_038501925.1 of Xenopus petersii. Lineage (NCBI taxonomy): Eukaryota > Metazoa > Chordata > Amphibia > Anura > Pipidae > Xenopus > Xenopus petersii. Next base: position 131,821,175 of record CM076684.1, read on the forward strand.
CAGCGTTCGTCGCCCTGGACGTAACTTCACATGTTAGTTAATTAGCATTGTCTGGGCCAATTTACGCCTGGCGAAGTGTTGGGATGTGAGCGAAGCGGACGATAGCGCAAATTCGGCGCTTAGTGAATCTGCCCCCAGAGTAACCAGAATAGGTGAGATATTGACATGTGTGCGCATGTGAATTGGGGAAAGAGGGCACATGCGCTTGCACCCCCTACTTCAACTAAATCGCATATGCCCCCTACACCAAACCCATGGGGAAGGGGGCACACACGCATGTGTTGAGGTAGGGATGAGCACACCTGTGCATTGGGGTAAGGGACCCAGGAGAGGGGCGCCTCATTTGCAAATCCACATTGGCTGTAGTGTCTTAATAGGAAAACCACTTACACAGATACAGATACATACAAATATGCAGACAAACAATGATCAGGGCTCTCATGCTCTCAAAACCTTTTACTGATTCTAAATAAAGAAAACAAGAGAACAAAGTATGAATTTTCCCATTAGCTTTAAGCAGAACAACCCTAAAAGAAGAAATATTAGGAAAAAGCCAGGTTAAATAGCTAAAACATTCATAAAAGAGATTCCCTGAGAAACGGTCAAGCCAGGTTAAAGTAAAATAAAGTAAAATGAAGTTAGTAATCCACATGGCAAATAGAGTGAAACCAATCAAAAAAAGCAGATAAATCAGCGGCAAAGAGATGAAAGGTAATATTGACCTTCTAAGGAGGTGAGGAGTAAGCAGAATAATGAGAATGAGAAAGAAGTGGCAGTACTGAGCCAGAACCTTCTCTTCAGTGTGCGTGAGGAATGGACAAGGAAATCACTGGCTGAAACCATAGTTTAATCTTATCCTAATTGGGTGGGTAGTCTGGGGTGCCAAAATTGTTGACGTGATGGTCAATATATGACACTTTTGAGAAGACCATTTCCAAAGAGCTCGCTCTCTATTTTGCACTATGAAGGAAGGGTTCCCGGTTCCCCCCATCTCAACAAACTATTAAATTTACAGTGTCAACCAAAAGTAGGTATAATCTAATATATTTTTTTAGCTGTGTCTTATTTAAGATGTCTGTACCTATTGGCTTTCTCTGTGGTTCCCGGGAGATTTGTACATTTTCTGGAGAAAACTGTAGTTATTAAAGTGGGATAAGGACCAACGAGGCCAAGAAGCTGATTCCCAGAGGCTGAGGAACGGGGCTCCATCGTTGCTGCATTTCATATAAACATCTTGTTTTTCTCGCTGCCGATTTTCCCAGGTTCTGTTTTTTTTTGTGAGAACTTTCTGTTCACATCAGCTTGGAACTAAAATACAGACATATGTGGGTTATGTAAGTTGTTGAAAATGATCCAGGAAAAGAGAGATGTTGGCAACTGCTGGAAATACACAGAATTATGTCTATCACATTTTCCGCATAGCTTTCACAGCCTTCAATTCATTGGGGAAAGGGCACGGCTATGAGTTCCAAATGCTCCAATTAGGTCTGCTCCATCTGTACACAATGTACATCATATAACATAGCACATTTAAATGACAAACCACTTTAATTTACACATATTTTATATCAGTGGTCATCATATGTTGTACGTTTCCAGCTTCATCTCCCAACTGAAGGTTCAACCTTTGGTCACGGTCCCCTTTAGTCCATGAAATAAGTTTAGATGTTGGTATATACTGGTGTATTAGTCATTCAATCATAGTTGCAAGGCTATCTAGGGCAGCAAAAACATTTTCACCCCAAATCTCCCCCTACCTGATCTCAAAGCTGGGCTTCCAGTTGTAAGTAGAAGAGTATATAGCCATTCTCCACCTATTTTAAACTTATCTGGCCTTCAAGCTTACTCTTCAAGCTCCACCTCCAATGGGTGACAACCTTACAATTTGGGAAACAATGATTTATATCATGATACATACATTGCTAATGGAAAGAGTTTTTGACCTAAGCAGTAAACTAGGGTAAGACATTAACAACATTTTTAGATTTGGCTTTAACCTCCATCTTCAAAACTGTCTTGAAGAAGAACTGTTTGAATATTTTAATTGAAAAAGAACATTTACCAAGTTCTGCCCTCTACTCTACTAAATGTCATCTATACCACCCTCAGAGTATGCCGACACTGTTATGTTCCTGGGAGTCAATAGCATGGTGTCCAGGGCACCATTGGAACCTTGTTAGCTATGTGATTTATTTGTGGGGCTCTGATGTACTTTGTTGGGGTGATAACATACTCTTTTGGTATTGTAATTCCCTCTGGAAGACCTTGGGTCCATTTGGGGGCATTGTTGCCTATAAAATGCATGGATTAAAGTATGAAGGCAAGTAGGAGGCATCTCAAAGATATATCCCCCTTGTCTAAACCACAGTGGTCCTCTGCTTATCCTCAAGCTTATGGAAAACATTGAGATGTGAATGATGCCCAAACAACTTGAACAAGTTAAATCATACCTCCCAACTGTCCCTTTTTCGGAGGGACAGTCCCTTTTTTGACAGCTCAACCTGCAGTCCCTCATTTGCACTGGAAAGTCTCGATTTTCTCTGCACTGAACAGCCAGAAAAAGAAACAAAGTTTCTCACTTAATTGGCTTTTAGCAGAGAGCCCAGAACAGCTAACAGGTGCAAATAAGATACTTTGTAACAATTCTGAGACACAAAAAAACAGTTTAGATAAGGAGAAATATTTTCAAACTTTCATAACCTGCCACATTTTGGAAAATGAACATGGTAATTAGGGGGTGTGGCCACATAAAGGGGCGTGGTCAAAACATTATCAATCTTTTTACTTCCAAAATGTTGGGAGGTATGGTTAAATATCAAAGATAATGATTCTCTTCCCAACAATGTGCAAGAAACTTCTCTCATTTCAGACTACAACCTATCTTTAATCATGGATATACTGTATTTTAGGAGAGGACATGAGCATTGTGATGCACTTTTGAAGACATTTATTCACAACTGGGGGACGGGGGTTATGTGCTGCAGTTTAGGGGGACCTTGGTGGTACAAATTACAAATAAATGCTATACAAGTAAGAAAGAAAGGCCGTCTCCCATTGACTCCATTGTAATCAAATAATCCACATTTTCAAAAATGATTTCCTTTTTCTCTGTAATAATAAAACAGTAACTTGTACTTGATCCCAACTAAGATATAATTAATCCTTATTGGACTCCAAACTAGCCTATTGGGTTTATTTAATGTTTACATGATTTTCTGGTAAACGTAAAGTATGAAGATTAAAATTAAGGAAAGATACGTTATCCAGAAAACTCCAGGTCCCGGGCATTCTGGATAATAGGTCCCATACCTGTATCATTAAAATTGCACTTTAACACAACAAACTGAGTGATAATACCTCATTATATGCACTTCTCAATCATCCCACTGAATTAAATTCTCTTTACACAGGACACTTTAATTAGGAAAGCTAATTAACCTCTGTATTTATGTTAATTGTGGACTCATTCATTTTTTTTATGCAATCAATTTTATTATTCACGTTCCAGAGTAATGAATAAGTAGGATTTCGTATTAAGCAAGCCTGCAGTAGTATAAGAGTGCAAAAACAAAAGGCTTTTCTTTTCGGTGAGAATATTGTAAGAAGAGAGGCTCTCAGTGCTTCCTTTAACAAGTCCCACTGACATTACAAATGTTTAATACATTGGACTAGACTGGGCCTGTCTGTATATCAATGGCACCCTGAGGCTCTAGGTTTAAGCCTCTACATGTCTCAGACGGCAACAGCTTGTTATGCACACGAGCCAGCACCAAACAGTAACGTCAGCAACTACATTCACCTTGTATGACTCCAACCCAAAGTCACATATCTATATAGACAGCCAGCACCAGATTAGAACTTCATTAGTACTGTGCCAAGAGTAGTGATGGGCAAATTTATTTGCCAGGCATGGATTTGCGGCGAATTTCCGCAATTTTACCACCTGCAAATTTTTTCCGCAAAAATTTACCACTGAAAAAATTTGATGCAACAAAAAATTATTTACTGCGCATAATAATTGACGAATGCATTTGGACAAAAAAGTCGCAAGTGTAAAAATTGTGGCACGCGTAAAAATTGTGGCACGTCAAAATTATATTGATGCCCATTGGCCTCAAATTTATCGCTATTTTGCTACATTTTTCTGAGTTTCGCACATTTTTAGGCAAACGGGACAGATTCTCCCATCACTAGCCAAGAGCTTTTAGGTCAATGCTTTTAGGTCAATGCTTTTAGGTCAATGCTTTTAGGGCAATGCTTTTTTATAAAAAGAGATTGAAATGGGAAGGCACCCTTGGTTGGCCCCCGTCCCCAAGTTGTGCCCGTAGATGCCATTTAGCTCTATATTAATGAGAGGTGGGCTGAGAGATACAGGGAAGCAATTGGGGCAGTGGTGGAGGTCCCCGAGTAGGCAACCCTAGTGGGCCCAGGTCCCCGGTGCAATGCTGTTCCAGAATGTTCTTGAAATGACTGTTCCCTACAGCAAAAGGGGATATAGGCATATATCTATAGGTATATATAGGCAGGGCCACCATCAGGGGGCACAGGGGGTGCTCATGTATGGGGCCCGGGCCTAAAGGGGGGCCTGGCTATGCTGCATTTTTCTAAATAGCCAGGCCCCCTTGACATTGCAGAAGCCGTGCCGTATCTTCCGAAGTCCTTAAAACGCAGAAGTCCCAAAGAGCCAAAGGTCCCGACTCCCAAACTGTCGAAGTCCCGAAGCCATGAAAAGAGCCGAACTTGAAGTCCCGAAGCCACGAAAAGACCCAAAGTCACGAAAAGAGCCGAACTTGACGTCCCAAAGCCACGAAAAGACCCGAAGTCACAAAAAGAGCCAAACTTGACGTCCCGAAGCTGCGAAAATACCCAAAGTCACGAAAAGAGCCGGACTTGAAATCCCAAAGCCGCAAAAAGACCCGAAGTCACGAAAAGAGCCAAACTTGAAGTCCCGAAGCTGCGAAAATACCCATAGTCATGAAAAGAGCTGAACTTGAAAGGAGTCCTTCTACTGAACACCAATGTGTGTTTTTTTATTTTTTTAAACCCCTAATCACCAATGTATTATTTTAATACTTTATATGCCCATTCCACCAATGTTTTTTTTTTAAATATTCTCTGGGGCCCCAAGGTTTTTTTTAACTTTTATGGCGAGCCCCGGTGCCAATGTTAAAATAAAAAAAAAACTTGTATGGGGGGCCCTGGCGCCAATGTTTTTTTTTTTTTTTAATTGAAAAGTTTGTTGTACGGGCCCCGTGATTTCTAATGGCGGCCCTGTATATAGGTATATAGGCATGTCCCTATCTCTCCGTGGAAACTGTGGTTAAGAAATTATAGGGGTGTCCTACCTGCGACCTGAGAGTTTCAAGCTGAACATCCCTGATCTTTACAATAAATGTAACTAACAATTGTCCCTTGGGGCCCAGAGTAAATATATTTAAACTATCACATTGAGTATATATCCGGCATATGGAGGTTTTGTAACCTCATTTATTTTTGGTATATTCTGATTTATATGAAACAAGCACCTTGAGCGAAATGTGCTGAGATTAATTAAAGAGAAGGCATTTTATACAGTCGGTGCCGGAGAGTCGGAAGAGACAGATGCAGATTTTTTCCAAGAGGTAAATGAATGAGCTTAATTTATCTTCTCACTTACCATAAAAGCACAGGCATAAATCTGGGTTTATTCCAATTGAAACAATCACAATACATTGTTTCTAGTCAACCTGGAGGGGTTTGTGAAAGGCACAAAAAAGACTGACTGACAAATGATCCGACTTCTGATGCGTCTTCCGTCGGCTCCTTCTCAATCATCGTCACTAATATCAGCCAGGTTATATGAATATTTCCCAATATTTTTCACGGGATCGGCAGATATAATTCATCTGGAAAGTCAGAGTCCTCTGAGGCATTTTCATTTGCAAATAAAATAAAGAAATGTCACTGTACTAAGATTTATAGATGAGAAAAGATACAATATAGACAGAGGAATCTGCCGGATTCAGAGTACATAATAAATAGCAATGAAGATGGGGTGCAGGGTTTGAACTTACAATTAAATTGCTATGTGGCTGCACGGGTCACTTTGGGATCATCACTGCAGCTGTAATGACTGGACTGGAGAGTTACCTGCCTGATAACATGGAGTTGGTTGATGTCTCTGTGGCAGGTCTAGTGATGAGTGAATTTTTTCCCCGCCATTGATTCATGCCGAAATTCTGCATTTTGCCATTGCCATTTTTTTTTGCAAAACTGCGAGAAAAGTTTGCCATGACAAAAAAGTCACAGAGACAAAAGACAAAAGTCGCCATAAGAAATACTCCAATTGACTTTAATGTATTTGGACAAAAAAGTCGCCATAAGAAAAAACGCCCATTGACTTTAATGCATTAGGACACGAAAAAAATGCCTTAAAATACGTCAGTTGACTTCAATGCATTTGGACAAAAAAGTCACAGAGACAAAAGACAAGAGTCACTGTAAGAAAAACATCCATTGACTTTAATACAATTGGGAAAAAAAGTCTCCATAAGAAAAAAACGCCTGTTGACTTTAATGCAGGACCAAATGGGACAGATTCTCTCATCACTAATCAGATTTAGGTTTAGGGTCGGACTTGAGGATCTGTGGTTGGGTGCAGGTCGGTGAGTAATGGGTCAAATCTCAATATAAGCAAATGTTACTCCTTCACTCATTTCTTCTGTTTTTTGTCACCTCCCCTGCCTTCTGATGGTGTTACTTTGGGGTTTATGGGGGGCAGTAGTGATGCACAGATTGATCAAATTGTTCAATAGGTGTCAGTCCTAAACCCGCCGTAACCCAACTCAAGCCCACCACAATGAGTTATATCATAAAAATCAATCATGACAATCACTTTCCGCCATCAGAAGTGAGATTGGGACTGGTTCACCTTTAATTTAACTTTTAGTGTGTTATATATGAATGAAATATTCCTAGCAACTTTGCAATTGGTTTTGCTTTTTTTTTTTATAGCTTTTAATTTAATTCCTTTCTATTCTGCCTCTTTCCGGCTTTCAAATGGGGGGGGGGGTCACTGACCCCAGCAGCCAGAAACAAATGCTCTGTGAGACTACAATTTTATTATTACTTTTTATTAGGGATGCCCTGACTCGGTTTGGAATTCAGCCAGGATTTGCCCTTTTTTATCAGGACCGAACTGAATCAGAATCCTAATTTGCATATGCAAATTAGGGATGGGAAGGGAAATCACTTGACTATTCGTAGCAAAAACAAGGGGGTAAAAAAAATCCCACTTTTTTCTTTCTCGCCCCTAATTTACATATGCAAATTGAGAGTCTGATACAGTTCAGTATTCGCCCGAATTTTGCACGAAAAATTCGGTTGAATCCCAAAATGGGATTTCATTGGGCAGAGGTTCCTAGCTGGTAAAAATGTGGTTTGTGGGTCCAGGTGCAGGTCGCTGGTTGTGGGACGGGATCCTGTTTTCCAAAATTGGACCCATGCAGGACTCTACTCAGGAGTATATGGTAATTCATAATATCCAGTGCTCCACCAGTAATTATCTACATATATGACTAGGGCACCGGGATATTTCTGAATTAAAAAGCTTCATCTCCATCTCACTAAAGAAGAATTAAAGGGATACTGTCATGGGAAAACATGTTTTGCTCCAGCAGAATTCTGCACTGAAATCCATTTTTCAAAAGAGCAAACAGATTTTTTTATATTCAATTTTGAAATCTGACATGGGGTTAGACATATTGTCAGTTTTCCAGCTGCCCCCAGTCATGGGACTTGTGACTGCACTTTAGGATGGAACTACTTTCTGGCAGGTTGTTATTTCTCCTACTTAATGTAACTGAATCAGTCTCAGTGGGACTTGGCTTTTACTATTGAGTGTTGTTCTTAGATCTACCAGGCAGCTGTTATCTTGTGTTAGGGCGCTGCTATCTCTTTAACTTCCCATTGTTCTGTTGTTAGGCTGCTGGGGGGGAAGGGCAGTAGCGTTCGTTGAGGGGGCCCTGGTGCGTGATGCTCAGCCGGGCCCCGCCCCCTCCGTACCACCGCAATTGCCCGCATTTCTTAGTGGCACACGGACTGCCGGGGGGGCCCTGAGGGGGTGCTGGCCCTAACCCGCTCGCATCCCCCTGCTCCCCCGGTAGTTCCGCCACTGGGGAAGGGAGGGGGTGATATCACTCCAACTTGCAGTACAGCAGTAAAGAGTGACTGAAGTTTGTCAGAGCACAAGTCACATGACTGGGGGCAGCTGGGAAACTGGCAATATGTCTAGCCCCATGTCAGATTTCAAAATTGAATATAACAAAATATGTTTGCTCTTTTGAAAAATGGATTTCAGTGCAGAATTCTGCTGGAGCAGCACTATTAACTGATGTGTTTTGAAATAAACATTTTTCCCATGACATATATGGCCATACACTCCTTTGTGCTGTGTCTTTATACTATAGATTCAGTCGAAGTGGAGAAGATAACTTTTTAGCCATAAATCTTACTCCCCTTCTAACAACTCCCCAGATGGGTATTTATGTAGAGAGACTAAGATTGTACATGCATTCAGGTATTATTCAAAGTTTTGATGTGCAGTCAGTCCCTGCTCCAGTAGAGCTTACAATCTAATTACCCTATCTCTAACAATTTCACTCCAGGGTCAATTAGCCTCATTCCTGGTGAATTGCTTTATTATTAATTATGGTGTCATTTACCAATGGTGTAACTGAAACAACAAGAAGAGGATGCCTACGTGGGACATCTTGGAAACCACAGCCGCCCTGTCCCATTTATTTGGCTACTAATCGTCTAGAAAAGAACAGAACAAATTCTGAATGTTGGGAAGCGGAGACAGCCAAGCCCGATGCACTAATTCCTTTACTCCTGGCAAAATCAATTTGTTGTGCTTTACAGAATGTTTCCAAGATGCAGTTACTTCATAAGAGGCTCTTGCTGGCAGCGGAAGTGTCTGAGCTCAGCAGCGAGGGTATTATCAGAAACAATATCTACTGCTGCTTCTGTTATAGGTCAGAACATTGGGCTGTGTCTGGACAAGAGTAAAACACTAGCTAAGGAACTCTTCCCACTAGCAGCAACTGGAGCCCTGCTTGAGGCATCGGCAGCCACACATTCTACTGATGAGCTTATTTGGGTTTATTTGGGCTCATTTGGGCCACAGGAACCTTCATGGCAGACATTTTTGGACTTGCTGGGCATGTTCTTTTGCCTGTTCCCTCGTGCATGTAAATTAGAATACAATGTTATATTTATTCAGCTGCAAATATTTTTTCACAACTTTGTTGGCAAGAAGCAATAAGGATAAAATCAGCACAACCGCACCTTAAAAGATCATTTACTGAAATGTGCTCAATATTCTGGGATCAAATTGACACTAGCTCCAAATCACATACTTTGGACTTGCTACAATATTAAGCTAATCCATAAAGGTTCAATGAAAATGTCTTTGTATTCTTTATTTTTATTCATTTTATTACAACTGTACTATTTTAGAATTTTGTAATATTCGCCGAGTGTTACTTTAAGGATAGGTAGTTTAGTAGTTTGGTTGTATGATTGGTGTAACCCATGTGTCTTAATCTCTTGAACAATCAAGATGGCTCCATCTACTGTTTTATAACTGAAGGAGCTTCACTGTTCAGCCTTCATTCTTTTTAACTTGGAAAAACAATACAAATCATTTAAGACGAAAAAAAAATAGTGCGTTTAAATGTATTTTTCACAAGTGTAGGGGAAGAAGAAACAGGGAGGCTCAGACCGCGGGGTCAGCTTGTAGTAGGGTAAAATGTTAATTGTTTCATGCAAATGTGTAATTAATGGTTAAAACAGGTATGTTCAGGTGTGCCACTAGGGGGAGCTAGAGGATAACTGTTAGGGAAAGTCACCAGTGGGTGGAGAGTAGGAGGTTATAAAAGGGAAGGTTGCAGGCAGGGATTTTGGAGATGAGTCTTGGGAAGAGAGATGAACAGCAGGCTCTGCAGCAGTAGAGTCATCTCTCTGAAGAGCTACTGAGCTTAGACAGTGAGAGGGTGTAATAAACGACTGAACCTTTATCAGTAATAAAACTTGTATTCATTAAAATAAATATAGTAATACAAATATATAGGATTAATGATTAAACCTTTTGATATACTGCTTGTGAGCAATAATTTACACACACACAAGGAAAGGTAGAATTTAAAGCTTCGTATGATGGTAATTACAAGAATAGCCAGTTCAGCATCAATCAATCAGCACAATCAGGGAGCCCCACAAGCTTTGGTTCATGACCCTCAGGTTCCCGACAATCAAGCGATGATACAAATCCTTCAACCCACTTATGGGTCCGAGGCGAACAGGCCCGGACTGGCAATCTGTGGGTTCTGCCAAAGGCCAGAGTGACTGCTATAAGGTCCCATAGAAAGTCAGTATTTAGTGGGCTGTTGGGGGGGTGTTTAGGCCTCTATGTCGGCTGATTGGGCCTCTGTGTACCTGAAATGCCAGGGCCTATTTTAATTCTCAGTCCAGACCTGGAGGCAAAGCTACCCATGTAAAGTGAATGTCACGGCCGGCACCCGATACCAGAACAAATGCCAAGCACCCTGGTCTCGGCTCGGCTTCACCAGTAGTGTGACCACCGTTGGGCTTCGGGAGGAGCCCTCAGCTTACTTGGGTACCACCTGGACTTTACGAGGGGTGCAAGGCGAGATGTTCTGGCTGGCGAAGGGGCACGGCTGTTAGCAAAGTCTTTTGGGCCGAAGGTCATGGTACAAAAGGATTAGGCAGAAGGATGGTCAGACAGGCTGGGTCGAGGCAGGCGGATATCAGAATCGTCAGGCAGGCAAGGGTCAAACCGGTTTGTCAATCAAGGGGTTAAGCAGGAGAGTTGTCGTAGGCAGGCCAAGGTCAGGATACAGAGTTCAGAGTAGTCAGGATACAGGCAGGGTCAAACACAGGTTATCAGACAGACAAGATTCAGATCAGATGCACTAGGCTCAGGAAACCACAAGAAACAAGTTCTATCACGGGCAAGGAACAGTACACTGAATGGGCCTTAAGTAGTATTCAAAATTTGCACCAAAACGTGCGCAAAAACGCGCTGGCGCAAACACGCCAGCGCGCCTGCGTCTTTAAGAGGCGCGCCCTAATAACAAAGATGCTAGGAGACACGCGGCGGGCGTCCCCGTCGGTGGAGCGGTGGCAGACCCCACCGTGTAGGTAATTTTATTACAGTGAAGGTGTGCTTTATAATTAACAGCTAAAGAGACCTTCAACCCAGAATGCTGACCTAGACAATATAGTTTAAGCTTAAGGAGGTCTTCAGCCCAAAATGCTGTCCAATGCAATTCTAAAAGATCAGCAAGAACTTTGTATCTCTTTCACCAAGACTCAGTTTGTTACTCAATCTGAGTCTTGTCTGTCTGCTGTCTGTTTATTCATTCTTAAAGATGTTTGCTGGGCAACAATGTCTATGTTTGCTATAGAACGTTTGCCCAGCAATATAACTACATCAGGGACATTGGACTCAAATAACTATCCCAAAATCTGCTGAGTTATACTCACTTATAAATCATATATGAATATATTGTAAATCATTAAATCAAATATTCACCGTGCTACAGATGGATAGTGTTAAACTTTTCACCCTAGGAAGTGTAAGATAGTTAGGTAACTAGCATGTGCAGTTGTGGCCCCTGCGAGGAGGTAGTGAGCATAGTGTGCCCAGCGGGAAACCAGCCTGGGCCTAAGAGGAGAGGCTTATCTGGATAGACATACCTCCCAACATTTAGGAAATAGAGGGACAAAAAAAGTTGCCTTGCTGCACGCGGCCACACCCCATAATTATCATGTTCATTTTACAAAATTTGGCAGGTTATGAAAATTTGAACATATTTCTGTGTTATTTTTTCAGTTATTACAGTTTTGTTCATGAGATGAATTGCCCTTTAAGCTGTGAGTCTAACAATTCCCAAGCGACCTCCTTATCTAAATTGTTACAATTACTTATTTGCTTGTCTCAAAATTGATACAGTATCTTAACTGCCCCTGCGGCTGTTTTGGGCTCTCTGCCAAAAGCCAATTCATTTAGAAACATTGTTTTTCTGGCTGTTCAGTGCAGAGAAAGTCGGGCCTTTTCAGTACAAACGCGGGACTGTAGGTTGAGCTGTCAAAAGCGGGACTGTCCCTCTGAAAATGGGACAGTTGGGAGGTATGGAATAGAGCCGGCCAGGACCCAAGAGGGGTGCCTGCGAGAGCGAGTCCCCCTTGGCAGCGTGTAGTTACAAGAAGAATCAAAGGTGGAAAACCGGGGGGGGGGGGGTAGAGCCCTGCTAATGAGCTACTGTTCTGTTGAAGGCCATGAACAATAAAGGAAGAAGTGTTTGACTACAATTCTCTGCAGTGTGTGTCTTTACTGGAGGTTTCCCCGACACTACAGGTCAGTGGTACATTGAGGTTAATACGGGTGTAGAAGGTAGTTGCCCCGTTACATGCCTCCTCTATAGCAGTAAAAAAAACAAGGTAGGGAATAGGGGTGGGAGGCAGGGAATGGGAGGGTAGGATGCGGGGAGTGGGAGAGTAGGATGCGGGGATTGGGATTGAAGGAGGCGGGGAATGGGAGGGTAGGAGGCAGGGAGTGGGTGGGTAGGGGGTCGAGTAGGGGTCTCTGTGTGGCGGGCCCCTCTGAAGATTTAATTGAGGGAGGCAAAGGTTATGTATGCCGCCCCCAGACTTCTGGAGCCCTATGCCTGGGCCTTTTTGGCCTGCCCACAAATCGAAGCCTGAAAGTTGTCAAATAAATATTCAGTTGCACTACACTAACAGGTAGTATCACCTGGGAGAGTTCCAATCTATTACTCCTACATTTCTAACTCAACCTGTCGTCTTTATACTCCTATAGTGATAGTATAACAGCATATCAACTACCACTATCGACACCTTATTCACTGGGCCCTGTTCCTCTTCAGGGATAAATGCCAATTCTTTTACTGGGACCTAAATCCCAAGCTCTCCAGTAGACACCCACCAATATATAAATTTATACTGCACTGTGGACTCTCCCTGATTAAACTGACCCACTCCAGCCATTATAGGCACTGCTGCCAGAATTGTGCACTTTCCCTTCTGCTCCACAAGTGCCACCTCTCTCTGCCAGTCCCACCACTGACTACCGATCATACACTCATTTTCTTCCAGAGGAATAATCACATTTCTATCACTGGTACAACCACAATCTCACCTCCTCTCCTCATTAATTTATTAATTATTAATTAATTTATTATCTTCCTAACCCCCTTACACCGCTCACATACACACTAGCTACTGGTTTAACAACTTTCACTACATTATGACCCCCATCTTATGTGATATTCAATGATTCAGGCAGGTGTTAGTGCTCAGTTCTGTTGCTGAACAGCTCTAAGCACTAACACTCCATAGAACCAAATACTATTTTACTGACCAAAGCAGTAGTATTTGTTCCTGTTTCACCACTTGGCTGGTGGTACAGGTATGAGACCTGTTATCCAGAATGCTCGGGACTTGGAGTTTTCCAGATAATGGATCTTTCTGTAATTTGGATCTTCATACCTTAAGTCTACTAAAAAATCATTAAAACATTAAATAAACCCAATAGGATGGTTTTGCCTCCAATAAGGATTAATTATATCTTAGTTGGGATCAAGTACAAGCTACTGTTTTATTATTACAGAGAAAAGGGAAATCATTTTTAAAAATTTGGATAAAATGGAATCTATGGGAGATGACCTTTCAGTAACTCTGAGCTTTCTGGATAATGGGTTTCTGGATAACGGATTCCACACTTGTACTATGTTATTTTTACAGAGAAAAAGGAAAAAAAATTGGATCATTTGGATAAACTAGAGGCCTTTAAATAATTTTGAGCTTTTGGGACAATGGATTTTGTGATTATACAACTAAATCACATGAATTCTATACATAGAACATATGGAGTTACATACATCACAATCAATACCGGTACGAAAGGTGAGGAAGGCCCTATGCAAAAGAGCTTACACTCTAAAGGGAAGGGAGTAATACACAAGGTGTGGGAGTGGGCAAGATTGAATTAAGTGGGTGACAAATGTGTTACTGTATGTGGTGTTGCGTTTGGTAGTTAAGCAGAGTGAGGGTAGGCTTCTCGAAAGAAGTTAGTTTTAAGAGATTTCTTGAAAGCAGAAAAGTTGGGAGAAAGTGAGACAGACCGTGGGAGAGAGTTCCAGAGGAGGGGTGCAGCCCTTGCAAAGTCTTGAACGCGAGTGTGTGAGGAGGTAATGAGAGAAGAGTTGAGTAGCAGGTCAGTAGAGGAGCGTAGTAAGCGGTTGGGTGAGTATATAGAGATGAGTTCAGAGATGTAGGGTGGGGCAGAGTTATGAAGTGCTTTGAATGTCAGGGTCATTAATTTGAATTTGATTCTGAAAGGTAGCGGAAGCCAGTGCAGGGATGGACAGTATATCCTGTATACAATCAATACAATCATCATAGCATATATTGCTTGCATTATTACTAGTCTATTTTCTCATTATTCTCTACTCCTTTCTTTACCAATCAACTTATTCAATTGTCTAATGATTCAATAAGTCTATACCAGTAAATGACACGGTTATTGTGGTATATATGTGTTAATTCCTCTAACTACAGTTAGGGATCCATAATTTTGAGCTTTCGGGACAATGGATCCCATACACATATTTATTTCTTACTAAAGATTATGATTGTTCTTATTGTTTAACAACTCTACCTACTTTCCATATATCTTGGCAGAATAACAACCAGACGCTGGGATAGAAGCAGAACTTTTTTTTTCAAGCGGCATCGGAACTGGATCATTCAGCCGAAGGGGACAGACAGTTCTATCATTCCGTGCAGTGCTGGAAAGGCTGGGGAGCTTTCTATCTATTCTATTTTTTCTCCCTGTACAAATGATATAATCTTATCACCACATTTGCAGAAACTGCTGGAGAGAATCCTGAGACACTTTATTTTGATTTGTGCCTCTTAAAATGATAAAATATTCCGGATGCTGCGGTACCCGAACACAAACACATATTTGTATCCCTTCCCACCTGTAGTCAGTTATAAATAATATATAACTCATCCCCTTTGCTTTCCGGCAGATCAGAAACGTACAGTGATGTTCTCAGGCTGTTGTAACATTATTCATATCATGTACAACAATAGCCTCCCGTGCAATATAGCTGCAGGGACCCACAATGCCTTTTATCATTTGTGCTGTTTGCTCACATTCTAGAAGAGTTGCTTAAAGGATAAGTAAACCTTAAAATTAAGTGAATGTAAAATTGATGAGGGGGCTATTATAGGAACTTTCATTCATTCATTATTTATTTATTTTTTAATTCCAAGATATTAAGTCATACATGTGCTGTTAATATGAATGAATTGTGTTACAACAGTGCCACCTGCTGGTCAGTTTCCCAGCAGTCTGACCACCAAGTAGTCAAGAAAGTTGTCAGGAGAAAGAAAGAGGCTGCTCTGATGTTCTTCTGCTTAGGAAAGATTTGAGAAAGGTTTCTAATTGTTTTCCTAAGCAGAAGAACATCAGAGCAGCCTCTTTCTTTCTCCTGACAACTTCCTTGACTACTTGGTGGTCAAACTGGTGGGAAACTGACCAGCAGGTGGTGCTGTTGTAACAAAAATCATTCATTTTAACAGTACAGGGCAGATGTATTAAGGGTAGAATAGCGAGGGTTAATTAACCCTCGATATTCGACTGGCGAATTAAAATCCTTCGACTACGAATATCGAAGTTGAAGGAATTTGCGCAATTTGTTCGATCGAGCGATCTAAGGAATAATCGTTAGATCGAACGATTAAATCCTTCGAATCGAACGATTCGAAGGAGTTTAATCCATCGATCGAAGGATTATCCTTCGATCAGAAAAAAACTTGGAAAGCCTGTGGGGACCTTCCCCATAGGCTAACATTGACTTCGGTAGCTTTTAGGTGGCGAACTACGGGGTCTAAGTTTTTTCTTAAAGAGACAGTACTTCAACTATCGAGTGGTCGAATAGTCGAACGATTTTTCGTTCGAATCATTCGATTCGAAGTCAAAGGTCGTAGTCGAAGGTCGCAGTAGCCAATTCGATGGTCGAAGTAGCCAAAAAAAAAACATTTGAAAATCTATTTTTCCTCTATTCCTTCACTCGAACTTAGTGAATGGGCCCCTACATGTATCCTTTAATATCTTGGAATTAAATTCATTATTTGGCTATTTATTTGGCTATTTCCTGTGATTCTGTTCAGCTTTCAAAAAGGGGTCACTGACCCCATCTAAACAATGGCTTCACATTTATTGTTCCTGCTACTTTTTATTACTCATCTTTCTATTCAGGCCTCTCCTATTCATATTCCAGTCTCTTATTCAAATCAATGCATGGTTGCTAGGGTAATTTGGACCCTAGCAACCGGATTGCTGAAACTGCAAACTGGAGAGCTGCTGACTACAACGTCAAATAACTAAAAAAAAAGCCACAAAAAAATAAAAAATGAAAACCAATTGCAAATTGTCTCAGAATATCACTCTCTACATCATACTAAATGTTAATTTAAAGGTGAGCGACCCCTTTAATATTATTATATTAAAATGAGCCCTTTAACCATTATTTCTGTTCCAGAGAAGCAGAACATGGGAATTAGTGAAGTTATTTGGCAGTGAGCGTGTGTATCTGTTCCTTGGTATTCTGGGCCGCGTTCCCTGTGAGCTAAGTAACCAGCTAAGCAGGACTAAGGCATTTCTGACCTTTGGCTGGGCTCTGCCTTTCGCAGAAAACAGTACAGGCCACACAACAGTAAATTTTATTGCTGAGAAAAGCATTAAAAATAAAAAAAATGAGGCATCCTTTAAATACAGTGCTCCATTGTTGCCTCACTCCGTGTCTCAAATTAAAAATCTGCCTGGGTTTGTCTTGCTGTGCTGGGTATGATAAATGCAGATTTGACCGGGGATTATCCAATCATTTGTTTTCCTTCTTTTGTGTCCTGCCTTTAAATTGGCAACATGTGAGCCAGAAGCTGCAAAGGGCAGAATGAGAAGGGCTAAAGTAACAGTGAGTTATTGATGGTGTGGCTGCCGGGATACGTTGCCAGGCAATAACAATACAACAGAAAAGCCTCTAATACATTTAACACAGGCTTATTTATCAAGCGCCGTTTCTTGAATCATCAGAATTCAGCGCGTCGTTCCATTATATCAGCCTGAGCCGCACCAATAAGTCATCGTGACTTGGGCAAAATGTTCCGATCCGCCCCAGGCTTGTATCATGTGCAATGATCCGTGAAGGAAAAACACCTATATAAGAGCTGGAAGGAAGACAAAGAAGGAAGGGATAGTGTATGGTGTACAGATATTATTATTCTATAATAGGGATGTAATGTTACATTGGGTCTATTCACATCATTGGCGCACAAAAATGTTCTTGTCCGGGGCTTTAAAGGATAAATAACTTTAAAAATAAGCAAATGTAAAATTGATGACGGTGCTATTCATCTACATTCATTATTTTTTTTTCTTTTCATTCCAAGATATTAAAGGAAACATGTGCTGTTAATATGAATGAATTTTGTTACAACAGCGCCACCTGCTGGTCAGTTTCCCTGGATAATCTCCAAAGGGTATAAGTGATTGTGGCTGGTTCCTAATGCTGGCTACATAAATAAGAACCACTTATATGCCACCACCAGGCTACCAGAAAAACTCCCAGTTGGCCCATGTAACACTGAGACCTCCTGCTCACCCAACATTATGGTACTGCATGCCTATAACATGGCCATTTGCTTGTGCAAGCAATGAGAATACAGACGGTGAGTAAAAAGAGTTGGAAAAATAGTTTGGCCAGTGTCAGGGCCTAACGGCTCTAGTTGATTGGAGTCGGGACCAAGGAGGAAGTTGTATGCAGCAAAGACCAAGATGGGTTAAGAAAGTTTGTTGTCGTTTTCCAGTAGGGATGCACTGAATCCACTTTTTTGGATTCAGCTGAACCCCCGAATCCTTCACGAAGGATTCGGCCGAATACCGAACCGAATCCGAACCCTAATTTGCATATGCAAATTAGGGGTGGGAAGGGGAAAACATTTTTTACTTTTACCTTGTTTTCTGACAAAAAGTCACGCAATTTCCCTCCCTGCCCCTAATTTGCATATGCAAATTCGGATTCGGTTCGGCCGGGCAGAAGGATTCGGCCGAATCCGAATCCTGCTGAAAAAGGCCGAATCCTGGCCGAATCCCGAACCGAATCCTGGATTCGGTGCATCCCTATTTTCCAGGCAAAAGATCAGGGCAGGCAGAAAGCAGCGAAGTCAGAGTCAGGGCAGGCAGCCATAAACCGATGGATCAAGGCAAAATAGGAGCACCCAGGACCTTTAACAAGGCAGGCCTATATTTGGGCATTGAACCCAGATCTTTGGCTTCCAATTGTATTGAATTTTCGTGCTGAAACACAGGTCAATTGTCAGGAGCACTAGGAGCATTCCATTACGGATCGTTCCACTCCACGTACAACAGCCGTGCCAGGTGCGTGACGTCATCACTCCGGGAATGCCGCAAAATTCTAAAATAAAAAGAGTCCCAGGTCACGGGTTCAATGTCCGATTATAGGATTTGCTTATTGTATTTCTGGATGTTCCTAAATGTATTATAGCTTGATTCCTGGACTTTTGACTTCTTGGTTACAGCGAACTTGGACTTTATCCTGAAGCTTCTTCCTTGGTCTGGACTCCTCCGATAGGAGCCGCCAGGCCCCTTGACATCAATGCTGTCACTATGCACTTTGCAGCCATGGGCACCACCATCTTGGATCCGAATCACAACACTCCACCAAGGAGCACTCCTGACAGACAGTGGGTCTGTGGTCCCAGACTTCCTGGTGGGTCCTTGGAGACCCATTTGCATAGGTGCTGTTCAGGGTCGGACTGGAGGGGTCAGGGCCCAGCGGGGCTGCCATATCAGGGCCCCCGCACACCCCCAAGGGGAGGAGGTCAGGCTCTGTTAAGCGCGTCTGGACACCATGTCCCGATTTATTACTATAGAATTGTGACGCTGGTGCTGTTAATGCCTTTGTATTTTGGGTTTAAGCAAACAATTGCCACCAGGGCTGAGCAGGATCCCTGTGAATAGCCAATGCACGTATTTCAATCTAATAATAATAATATGTGATTTATAACTATTTGTTGGACCGTTTATACTGCAAATGCCCACAGTATTATAATAAGAGTATTCTATATATTTTTCTATTCAAATCAATAAGACGTAGCATTAATGGAAAGGCAGTAAAAGAAGCAGCAAGATGAGGCATTTTTCTTCATTTGAGAGAGTGGATGCGGCTCAGCAGAGCTTCTGGTACATGATCATCTCCAGGTTCCCATCAGGTGGTTTGGCAGAGAATGTGCCCGGAATGCTAATGACGGGATGTACAAAGCCAGGAACGACGTGCAGCAGAATATACTGGTGCATAGCCTAATATCCCTGCCTTATCACATGCTTCCAGATGCAGGCTGCATTTAGAGAGAAGGAGGTGCGGAGCCCACAGACTAGGGTCCTCAGACTGACATTGTTGTTGAACTGCAATTCCCAGCACCTCCTTCCTGAGCTAAAAGGATGTTGCACTTGAAAAAAGCTGGGCAGCTTCAGCTTGGATATCCCTGATGTAACTAATCTCTGATATTATTAATACTAATTACTAAGGGTTCTATTCTATTTAAAGGAGAACTCAGCACCTGGCGTGCAAAGTCGGCCTGCATTGTGTAAGTTGCTGCAGGCCTCTGTCCTCCTTTTTGTAACTTAGGGACCTGTGTCTTGCCCCTTGCACTGCCTGTGTTACTCATCATTCTATCCAAGATGGGCAGACACATAGGGGCAAATTCACTAAGATTCGAAGTTGCGCCAGGCGCAACTTCACCGCACTTCGCCACACTTCGCCAGGCGTATTTTCGCCAGCACTCCGCAAATTCACTAAAATCTGAAGCTGCACACAGGGGTAGCGTAAGTTTTCGAAGTTGCGCTACATTAATCCGCCAAGCGAAGCGAAGTTTCGCTAGCGATGGTTCATTTGCATACGGCGCCAAATTCAAATTTCAATGGAGGAATACGTATCTGCACTACAAATGCCTAGAAACCCTTCAAAACATCAAATAAAAATTTTATTTTGCCCTACACATGTGCCCACTGTCTAGGTAAGTTGCCATGAGTCAGGAAATGTAGGGGGGAAGGAGGGGAGCCCCAAAAAAATTTTCGATCTTTTTCAGCCTATCACCCATCATGTAGAAAACACGCCAGCGTTTTTTGGGACTTAGAAAAAATTTTGACTTTTTTTGAAACAATCCCTATCTACTCTATTGCGCTTCCCCAGGTCTGAGGTGGCGAAGGAAGTCTAGCGTAAAAGGTAGCGTTCAGTACACTGCGCAAGTTAGTGAATTTGCGTAGTTACGTCGCTAGCGAAAATTTGCCTGGCGTAAGGGTGCGAAGTAACACTAGCAAAAATACGCCAGCGTTCGTTAGTGAATTTGCGCAGTAACGAAAAATGCAAAACGCTAGCGAATTAGCGCTAGCGTTCGGCGCTTCGGCGCTTAGTGAATTTGCATCATAGTGGTCCCCTACCTGCCCCCTAACTTGCATGTCATTCAGATGCCCAATTTAGGGAGTGTCAGAAGGAACACCCCTCTTCTCAACAGCAGCCCAGAGCACAGTGAGCATGTGCAGTGCCACTGACACCCAAAAGATGGTCTGACAAGATCCAAGATGGCGAGCTACTATAGACCTGTTTGAAGGCCTGAATCTTTACTGCAATAGGGCTACTGGACCTCTGGACTGGATCATTAAGTTCAGTATATAAAATACAGCATTTCTAGCTATAATGATTTTTAGAATTTCAGTACATCTTTAAGGGCCCTGCTGAGAGGCGGGAACCTACAAGTGGCCTGATACAGAAAAGACAGAGGTTGCTTAGAGCGCTGGGCTGTATTTTTTTCTACAGAGTTTTTAGTCCTATCCCTACCACTCTCTGCCTTTAATGTTGTCAACGACCCCTACTGTCTGACCCCTGCTGCTCTTCTTTAAAAGGGTTATTCACCTTTAAGTTAAATTTTTGTATGACGTAAAGAGTGATATTCAGAGATGATTTGCAATTAGTTTTCATTTTTTATTGTTTGTGGTTTTTGAGTTATTTGGCTTTTAATTCAGCAGCTCTCCAGTTTGTAATGTCAGCCATCTGGTTGCTAGTGTCCAAATTACCCTAGCAACCATGCATTGATTTGAATAAGAGACTGGAATATGAATAGGAGAGGCCTGAATAGAAAGATGAGTAATAAAAAGTAGCAATAACAATACATTTGTAGCCTTACAGAGCATATGTTTTTTTTAGATGGGGTCAGTGACCCCCATTTGAAAGCTGGAAAGAGGCTGGATAAAGGGCTGGAATAGCCCGAAACGTCGCTTGGCTAGTGCACGAATAAATATTTGATTCACTTATCGGAGTGCTGCTGGATTTTATGGTATAGCAATCCAAATAATGTTTCCACAAAAAAATTATGTTTTTCCACTTTAAAAGGCCAATGATAAAATAATCTGACTTTAATAAATCACTAGTGATGGGCGAATTTCACCCGTTTTGCTTTGCCAAAAAATTAGCAAATTTCCAGCAAATGGCCAAAAATTTGCCAAACTCGAAAGTTGACGTCCGTGTCAATTTTGACGCCAGTGTTAAAGGCAATGGGCGTCCAAATAGTGTTGACGCGCGTCAGTTTTGACAAGATCAACTTTTCCAATGCGCGTGGAAAATTTTTTAATGCAGCGAATTTTCGCGGGAGTTTCACGAATTTAAACGCCGGCGGCAAAACACGGAAATTCCCGCCAGCCGAATTTTTTTGCCCATCAGTAGAAATAACCCCCAATAATGTGCTCCCTCCAATTCTTTGGGTGAGTGAGAAGGTTTCCAGTTGTAGTTTGACAGCCATTTATTTCAGGATTTTTCTGACCTGGGTGGTGGCCAGTGTCAACCCTTGAACCTGATTTTATCTTTATTCCTACAGATATTGCATCGCTCAGCATTTTCCTATGCAATATGTTTTTTTCCCCCACTGAACAGAAAGTTATTTATTGTCTGATTTGCGTGGAGCTGTCTGCAGCTGAATGGATGTCAGGCCTGGAACATTAGCATTGTGATGGTGATGGATCAATACCGGCTTAGCCTGGATTAATGTTTAAATAAATGTAGATTTCGTCCCATCTGCATTTGTCGGCAGGTGCTGGAGTCAAGTTTTACTTTTATTAACAGGAGAAATTTTCCTTATGCATTTTTCAGCGGGATGTGCCATGAGTTCCAGCCGTACAATTTGTTAGTTTATAATCCAAACAGTCCGTATCCCGGAATTAATCGCCCTTCAGCTCTTCTGCAGCGTCAGCTTAACATGACTTTGTGCTCCGGAGGAATTCTGAGCAGCTGGGATTTGTTTGCACCCACTAAGCACCCTGATAAAACTCCCTGCAGCGCCTAGCTGCCCGCACAAAGTTGGGAAAACTGGAAATTGCAGGGAAAAAAATTGATTATATTTTTTTATTTATATCATAATAAATTGGAAATATGTAGTGGAAGAACCAAAGTTGGACAATAAAAAATTTGGGGAGTTAAGTCGTTAAGCACCTGTAAACCCTCCTGCACCTCCACTTGGTTGTCAGTGCATCTCTCCTGCTGTTGTTGATGGCGCTGAAATGTACCTATTGATATTAGGGAACCCTGGATCTGCCATCACCCTAAACCTGCCATTATGGCTCCTGGAATCACACAGCAGGTTGCGTCAATAGATGCACCAGACTTGTGCCCGATGCATCTGATGCAAATGCCAGTTTGAATGCCTACTCCAAAAGTGATGCAACCACAATCCATGAGCTACAGCCACTGTGGACCTGGAGGTCTAGTAGGATCAACAATAGGGGTAGGCAGAAGAGGCACGTTCCTAGGGTGCAATGGTGGTTGGGGTGCTTGGTATGTATCTCTTTTTTCTTCTACCTCTAGTCAGGGCCCTTGTCTCATAAACTCCCGCATGTCACCTGTATTCAACGTGGCCTCTTCTTCGCGCACACACATTCATACATACATGCTGGGGCAAGGAGGCTTAGAGCGCGGCTGAGCTCCAGTGATCCCACAGTAGGTTGCACCAGAACATCATTTTCAATGTGCACCCAGAAAGTTATATAACCCCCACTAGGAAAATACTAGATGCAACTTTCTCCCAGTTTGTGTCAAAACATAAGCACAATGGCATTCATTTTTACACCATATATTGGGCACAATAAAATTTGGAACACAAAAGCAATTACACTGGAATTAAACTTCCATCAAGCCTACATCGTGGGTAAAAACCAGGGCAATTTGTGTCCATGTTTCGCTTGCTTCCATGTTTTCCACCCCAAAAAGTGACCTAATGCTATACATTTATATATAATCAGCGGCGAATTTTAAATTGATGCACCCCGAGGCTGATCATATTCTGCAGTCATATTCTTACCCACACTAGAACCACTTCGAATATGTGCCCAACTCTTAGTCCCCGAAAACTCATGCATGCACCGCCAGGGCCGGATTTACATAGCAGGTGCTCCTAGGCCCACTGCCGTTTGTTGCCCCTGTCCCTCCCCTTTATTCGTACAAATTTTTATCATTGGGACTAGAGCAATGGGGATTGGCGCACAGGAAATGTAAAAAACTATTGTATCTCCTGCGGATCTCTAGTGTTTCTGAACCAATGTGGGTTCATGCCACCCCCTAAAATCCTGCCACCCTAGGCCCGGGCCTTGGTGGCCTTTCCACAAATCCGGGCCTGTGCACCTCATCAGCCTCTACCTAAACAAATAGGAGCCACACCGGGAC
The DNA here is from genome assembly GCA_038501925.1 of Xenopus petersii. Classification (NCBI taxonomy): domain Eukaryota; kingdom Metazoa; phylum Chordata; class Amphibia; order Anura; family Pipidae; genus Xenopus; species Xenopus petersii. The sequence continues at coordinate 131,845,057 of CM076684.1, forward strand.
AGGAAATTCAAATTCTGGCTCAGTCCCTGTTGCAGCATCTAATCAATATGGCAAGTGTGTGGCATGCTGCCCCTAAGCCCAGGCCTCATTGTAAAGCCTTCAGTTGGCAGCCTCCCCAAACAAAAATGCCCCCTCTTCCCCTATTCAAGGCAAGAAGTGCCAGTTTAACTTGCACAAGACAGTTGGCTATCCACATAGAGACAAAGCTAGGTCAGAATTAAAAGTCGGGCATTGGAATGGATAATATTGGTATCCATACACCCTAAAAGTGCTCAAGTATGGTAACAAAGTAGCTCATGCACTTTGATGGGTGAAGTGTCCCTATATGCATCGTGCAAATGCAAGGTCTAGAAAAAGTCAACATTGACCCTTTTGTACCTACAAAATATTTATACACCCCCTAAAGCAGTGGTTCCCAAACTGTGGGGCCTGCCCACCCTTGGATACCATTGGGCACTAGCAGAGGAGTGATCTTTTAAGGTGAAATTTAGGGATAATGCTTATATCCTTCTCTAGACACCCCCCAGAACGCCCAGCAAGAAGATAATTTAGGATAAGATTTTACATATGAGTCCTTATTGGCTCTACTATTAGTATTCTTGAAACTATTGGATGCACCAATGTTTTCCTTTATCTGTAACTTTATTATGAGGAAGAGCGGATCTGAGCTCTTGGTCCTACCAGAAAAGCTCAACATATTCCCATATTCCTTCCATAACACTCCCAGTACTGACCAAAATATCTCCCAATGTGGAGGCCAATGAATTCTGCTTCACAGCAAAACTTCAACTGATACATTTATTCAGACTTGATGGCTTTGGAATCCAGATCCAAGATGCACATTTGCATGGCAAGTAGGATTTCATGCAATCAATTGGCCTATGAAGAGCACATTATTCTTTCAGTCTGTAATGTAATTATAAAGATATTGTGGAGTGATGAGCTTGATGATTGGTGTTCCCAATAATAACCTCCCTTTGCCCCTAATGCACCCCATATGTTCATTCACAGCCGGGGAGAGTAAACATGGACATAATTATTCCATGTATAATATTTTTATTAGAAAAGTGCCTAATGCAGAAGAAAAATTTGCAGTAAGAAAACATTTCAGTCCCCACGTTATAAGATTTGATGTGTGAATTTAAGGATTTTTTCCAACCTTTTTTTTTTTCTTTGCCTGAAGCTTTTGCACACAGTCATTGATTTAAATCTGTTTTTCCCCTTATTTCAGTTGCCCAAGGGTTTAAATTGATAGGTTTATTCATTCACCAACAGTTTTTAAGATCGGCCATTTTTTATCTGTGACTTTTCCCACTAGGAGTTTAGGAGCAGCCGAGATGCGAATAAAAGACAATAAATGCTCTTTGCTTTCCAGAGTAATTGTTTCTATAAACCAATGGTTCCCCTCTCAGAATATTATAACAGTCTCTGAGAAGGGAGTGTGACTGTGGGATAGCAGGTATAGTAGGGAGAGATGGCGCCTATAGTAACAGTGGGATAATAGTCTCTGGGAAGGGAGTGTGACTGTGGGATAGCAGGTATAGTAGGGAGAGATGGTGCCTATAGTAACAGTGGATAATAGTCTCTGGGAAGGGAGTGTGACTGTGGGATAGCAGGTATAGTAGGGAGAGATGGTGTCTATAGTAACAGTGGATAATAGTCTCTGGGAAGGGAGTGTGACTGTGGGATAGCAGGTATAGTAGGGAGAGATGGTGTCTATAGTAACAGTGGGATAATAGTCTCTGGGAAGGGAGTGTGACTGTGGGATAGCAGGTATAGTAGGGAGAGATGGTGTCTATAGTAACAGTGGATAATAGTCTCTGGGAAGGGAGTGTGACTGTGGGATAGCAGGTATAGTATGGAGAGATGGTGCCTATAGTAATATTGGGATACTAGTCTCTGGGAAGGGAGTGTGGCTTGGGATATCAGATAAAATGCTAAACAATTACTAAAAAAGTGCTGTATTTTGGAAAACAACACTAAAACTTTGCATTTGTCCAAAAATAAACCACAAATTGCAATTCTTTTGTACACAATTTGACTCTGGTGTTATTTGATAAGCTTTATTGTGATTATCGTGTGCATTTCATTCCTCATCCCTAGTAAGTCCACTTGGTTATTTTTAATGTTACAAGCCATTCCTATTAGTGAGGCGTCATTCAGTATAAGTGAACAAAGGGCTCCATTTGGAGAGAGAGATGGCACGGTATGTAGTTAAAGAAAAACTGACTATTTAGCAGCCTCGCTCGGTTAATGATTCTGTATTATGTGAAGGCTTCTGATCTGGGCAGACGCAGGGCTTCTATTCAATGTGCAGCTGCAATCATATCGCTCATATTTCAATCCATCAAAAAAATGTCTGCAAATATTTCTGCACGGTACTTACGTCATACTGAATAAAGGGGAAGTATTATTAGCACATACTTGCAAATGAATAATGGAAACTTTATTTCATTAGCTAGGTAGCAGTCTGTGGCCTGAGGCTCTCAAGTAGTTGTTGGTGATATATCAAGGATATTTAGAAGTTTAGCATAAAAAAACCCTTTAGCAAATGCTCAGGCCAGTCTGATCATCTGCTCCATCTACAGTGACTGGTGAGGAGGGGGCATGGTTATGACTTAACAGGACCGTGGCCATTTCTAATTAAACTTGGGATTGGGGGAATGAATTTGTTTACTCAACTGAGTCATGAAAGACCTTCATCTGACTCAATACTTTATAGGCCACGTTGATGTATCTGCTTGCTCCGCGTCATCGATCATGAGATGGAAGATTCCGGACGTGGGCAATTACACTTGGAGGTAGATGCAAAAGAGAAGTTGATAAAATGTTTATATTTTTAGTTGTATCTAGGGTTTGACATCCTGCCGGCATAGCCGGTAAAACACATGCCAAGTCTGGGGCCAGTATTACAAATTTTCAGACAATGTAGTTGCCAGTAAATTTGTAATACCCTTAACAAAACTCCTTGGCCTGCCCCCAATCCACTGGAAACTTCACTGTTCCCCTTTATTTGGCCATCGCTGCTATGTGGCCCCACCCCTTTTACATCATGGGCCGCCCCCTTTTTATCACGGGCCTGCCCATTTTGTTCACACCCTCAACACTGGCAGGTAGAAAATTTATGAAAAGGTGGTAACTCTAGTTGCATCTGACTCCATCAACAACACTTGCTTCCATCACTCATCCACCCAAACTCCCAGAAATGAAGGCCAATATGATTCTAATAAGATTTCTTCGCCTCGCATTGGCCCATGGGCTGGAAATTGAATGGGGTACAGACCACATTTGTTTTGATTTATTTCCTAGGGTGGAAAAGCTGATGAGAACCAAACAGGGTGAAATGTCTCCTTTCAACAAAACATCTGGCAAGGAGATACAACCCAAAAAGAAGAGGCAGATTACATTATTTGTCCAGGAACACCAATTGTGATCCAGCTGGACATATCTAAGACCACATAGTCTCCCCAGATCTCAACATAATTTAAGGAGGAGAGGAGCCCTCGTCCTGCTATTGTTCCAACCCCCAGATTGGAAATCAGTGGTCTAATGTAGGGGGCTGATTTATGAAATCTTTATCTTTTAATTAAAATTAATGTATAATTGTTTTGGGAGAGGTGTAGAATGTTGACAATTAAATAAAATGCATCCATACAACTACATGGCAGAAGTTGGAATTGTGAAACAGCTAAAAAGAATGACTGTTCCTAAGGTGAGAGGTTAATGTTCCATAAACCTAGATCCAAGAATCAGCAACAAATCCTAAGCCACACTGTGCTCAAAACAGGCTGCGTGGGGATACTGTGTATTTTATGGATATAGTGAAGCCATGTATCTCTATAGACGGCAGCACCAGATTTAATTCTACTCAAGCCACTTAGTGACCCCTGTCAATTTCAATATTTTGTTTAAACAAATGAATATTCAACTTTAAATTGCCAGTAGAAGTGATGGAGCTGGGAAGTTCCAGGTCTCTAGAGTAAATGACAGTAAGAGGAAGAGCAATAGCCATGGTAACTTCAAGCAGGTGGCCACCTGTGTTTATTCATACCAGGGTTTTCACTATATAAAATGCTAATTCTTACTCCTGCACAGGTTCAAGATGAAAACATTTTTTTTATGTCCACAACACAATTTGTTTGGCTCAACTGCGCCCCTGGATGCAGGTTTCTCGGGAAACACTGGAACTACCAACTGGTTTGGAGGTGAATGCAGCTCTAGAGTTCCCTCAAAAATCTGTGTCACGTAATTTGGAACAGGTACCTAAAGCAAGAACCTTTCATAAATAGGGTCTTTTGTGCAACTGAAAAGTTGCAGATATGCAACTGTGGTGCAGTAGAGTAAACCCTTGTGTATCTAATGGATAGTAATGCTTCTTGCCTTCTCAACCAAACCCTACATATCCAATCAAGAGTCATGTTTCTTGCCTTTTGACATATTCAATAAAGAGTCATGCGCCTGCCTTCTGGCCCCAAAGTCTATGTATCTAATGGAGAGTCATGCCACCTGTTTTCAGACACCAAATCTATGTATCCAACAACAAGTCATGCTGCCTTCGGCATTTTGGCTATGCCTCATTCTGGCCCAGAAGAAGATCTGCATCTTGCATGTTCCTAGGGTACTTTGTTTACTTGTTGGAATCTACGTTTCTCTTGCTACTTATGCTTCTGTGACTTGGTAACAAAGCATTCTATTGTCTACATCTTGGCTCCAAGGATAAGGGGAAAAAGAGCTCATCTACCTTTATGTCCTTTTGTGATTGATTATGCAGTCAGATGCCTATGCCCAACAGTCTCAGACTATACAAGAAGCATATTAAGTAATGTCTTAAAAAGTCTGCACCAGGTCTAGTAACCCATAGTAACCAATAAGTGGGTAGCCATAACAGACTGATTGGTTGATATTGCTTAGTAGACCTGTTGAAAACTTCATGACTTTAGGAAATTAGATTCATTTCATAACTAAACTTTTTGGAGCCACCCAAAAAAGGTTAACAGAAACGGCTCAGTCAAAGTGACACCGGCAAACTTTCCAAAAGCAGAGAAGGCAAAACATAAATTAATTCTAAGATCTAGATCTTTTTTATCATAAGATCCCTTCTAGCCTTCCATGGTGCAGTCCATTGACTTAATTCAAGGATACAGGGCAATATGAGATGTGCCAGAACATTTTCCTTTCCAATCACATTTGCAGGTAACAAGTCGCCTCTGGTCATCTGAGTCACCAACGTACCTGTTTCCACAGCAACTCATTTGTGAAATCAAAGTTTCATCTGAGAAATATTAAGTTATTCAAAGGAGCGTCTTGCGAGAATCTTGCTTGACCTCTTTTAGAACATAGGATGGATAGAATTAAATACAAATTTGACTGAAACAGATGGGGCAAGTATAAAGGAGCACAAAAGTCTTAAAAACGATATGCCTAGAAATAACATATGTTATATAGCAGACTTACTGTACTGGTTCAGAGGTTCTGCAGCCCTATAACTGCAATTACCCAAGTCTTCAAAATATAAATGAAAATAATATGAAGAACTACTGGGGGGCATCTTTGGAGGCACATGTCTTCAATACTAAAGGGCTGTGGTAGCCTTGGGGTGGTACAGATGACTTTTACCTCAAAATTAAGCACTGGTTATGGCCAGCATCAGCCTGGTGTACATGGGGCCCACCAAAGAATAGGACCTCAAGGGCCTGCCATGACTTCTGCTCCTGCAGCCATTGCCCCCCTCCACAGGACCTTAGGTCTGGAACTTATCAGAACTGGATTCCACTGAAATTTTTCCTGCTGCCCTAGTTGGCCAGTCCAGTGCTAGGTATAGTTTGTAGTGATGCCACTACTTGGAGAGACTGAAGTGCACAACCACCATCGATATGCAAGGAGAAGGGACACCTCACTATTGCAACTGCTATACGCTGGGCGTGTGGGGGCCAGAGCAGACCGTTCTTATCAGTTTAGAATTACTGGATCCTATCAAATTCTACTTTTTAACTTCCAAACAGATGAGCATTAGGGTTCTTTCAGACGATGAAGCCAAGGTGATTAACCATCTCCACTTGAGGTGCAGCAATTCATTTTTGTAGACGTCTAGTCAATTAATTCTTATCACTTTTTTAATATTTTAAATTGCTTCGGCTATGGAAGTGGTTTGGGAAAATGATTCCCAGAATCTATTGAAAAAAATCTACAACCAAAAGCTTGTTTCACAAAAGTCCAATCAAAGAAACTGCTAAGGCTCTAACCTGTTTCTTGGACTGTAGTTGCTTTTCTACCAGACAAGATCCCATAACCTTCTGCAGAGAGATGACGCTGAGGGGAAACCATGCTGGGGGGTAAAACAGATTGCATAGCCATGGGCATTGGCCGCTGACCAGGAATACATGTCCCGATGTTAGTCTGAATGGACCGTACTGCTCAACCATATCTAGACATTTATGGTCAAGATGAATTGGAGGACTCAAACATTCCTTGGAGTTAGACAGAATGTTTCCCTTCCCTCCTGATAAAGACAATGAAGTGTGTAACAGGAAGGTCATTGTACAGGTATGGGACCTGTTATCCAAAATGCTCAGGACCTCAGGTTTTCCAGATAAGGGATCTTTCTGTAATTTGGATCTTCATACTGTACCTTAAGTCTACTAGAAAATCATATAATCATTAAAAAAAACTCATTAAACTGGTTCTGGGGCCATATACCCAGCTATTGGGTCCAGATGGACACCCTTGCTTTTAGAGAGAGGCTGTTGAACTTTAATACAGGTATGGGATCTGTTATCCAGAATTCTCGGATCTCAATGCCTTAGGTCTACTACTACTGGTTTTGCTTCCAATAAGGATTAATTATATCTCAGTTGGGATCAAGTACAAGCTACTGTTTTATTATTACAGAGAAAAGGGAAATAATTTTTAAAAATTTGGATTATTTGATTATAACAGAGTCTATGGGAGACGACCTTTCAGTAATTCTGAGATTTCTGGTTGGTTTCCGGATAACGGATCCCATCCCTGTATATGGTTTGTCCTTTCCTCTATCAAAATAAAATTCAAAGTTGGTACATAGAGCGGCCTTGGAGTTGGCTATTTGTCCAGGTATGGGATCTGTTTTCCAGAAACCATTATCCGGAAAGCTCCGAATTACAGAAAGGCTGCGTACCATACGATTTCCTTTTTCTCTGTAATAATAAATCAGTACCTTGTACTTGATTCCAACTAAGATATAATTATACAGGTATGGAACCTGCTATCCAGAATGCTCGGGACCTGGGGTTTTCCAGATAATGGATCTTTCCATAGTTTGGATCTTCATACCTTAAATCCACTAGAATATCATCTAAACATTAAATAAACCCAATATGCTGGTTTTTCTTCCAATAAGGATTAATTATAGTTTAGTTGGCATCAAGTCCAAGCTACTGTTTTATTGTTATTTGATTATAATGGGAGAAGGCCTTTTTTTTAAAGAAAATTTGGATTATTTGATTATAATGGAGTCTATGGGAGAAGACCTTTCCGTAATTCTGAGCTTTACTTGATAATGGGTTTCCTTATAAAGGATTCAATACCAACCCAAAACCAGCCTATTGGGGTTGTTTAATGTTTAAATGATTCTTTAGCTGGCTGAAGGTATAACGATCCATTATCCAGAAAACCCCAGGTCCCAAGCATTCTGGCTAACAGGTCCCATACCTGTACCATTGTATAGGAGCTCCAGGCAATGGAACAGGGCACTGCAATATAAAAGGTAGACCATCGCATCGTTATTTCATATTAGAAAGGGAACCCAATGCGTTTTGACCCCATAAACACGGGTTTTTGTCAAGGGCAAATGCAAATAATAGACAAAGACTACTGAATATGGGATCGAAACGCGTTGGGTTGCCTTTTTTAATTTGAAATCAAGATTTGATAACTGATTGGTTTATAGTATGGGGCTTTCAGGTACCCCCCTCGTAGTGAGAACCCTTTTTCTAACCAATAGTGAGCCAATATGATACTCTTGAATAACTTAGGGAGAATCATAGAAGTTAATATTCCTTTAAAAGTAATGAGGAGGCCGGAACCCTGTTATGGGCTTGGAAACCCTAAATTGAGCACTGCTGCTCCAGCCAACGCCATTGTCTCCATTGCCAATATTTCCCTTTCATGTGACAGTTGGCAAAGGGAATTTGGCAATTTTATCATTTTTACAGATTGGCAGGTAAATTGTATTGGGTCTTAGTGATATTCTTTTGGTCTGTGCATTAAACCAGTGCAAAATATCCCTCCCTGCGTTGCTTGCCCTTTAATACCGGGGAAACGCTTCACGAACCCTGGGCTTCTGAGCCAATGAAATTTAAGGTCAGATAAACCCAGCGATATGAATTTAACCTCTGATGCATTATGTACGTCAGCAGTTCCCTACATTGCTGGCTCCAGTGCTGCCTATCAGGTATATATTTTATATAACATTGCAATAACATTGTATTCTAATGGATTGTGATGGTATATCCCGCCTGCATCTGTCAAGTGCTGCTGGGAGTTGTAGTCCAACATTTGGATTTGGATGAGAATATTACTATTATATCAGCTATATAGGGGCATCCACTTGTTTATTCCCATCGACGTTAGGAAGGAATGTCAGTATAATATTTGTTACAATTTATCGTATACATTTTTATATATATATATATATATAATTCAATGCAGAAGGAGAATATTTTAACCCCGGAGGCGGAGGGTTAAAAAAAAATTCTATTTGTTCCAGCCAGGAAAAAATGATGCAGTAGAATAGGCTTTGGCAGCAGCAAGTGTGACATTGTTTTGCTATATCATCATGGAGAGATAGGTTACTAGATACTTGGGTGTGAGCAGTACAAGGGCTCCACCTAGTGGGCAGTTTCTAGAATGGACACAGATTAGACATTTTGCATTTCGATATGGCCTTTAAATAGAGGGGCTGTAAATGAAATTGTTCTATAATGATTTTGCACAGGATGCATTATTTGCTTCTCATGCAGAGAGAATCATAGCTGAACTGAATTCTAAAAATCCACTTGGGTAGAAGAGAGATTATTAACATGGGGCTAGAGCTAGGGGGTTATTTATCAAGGTCCGAATTTATTTAAGTATTTTTAAGTTAGAAATCCGAGCTACTCAAATTGCCTGAATGGACCTTATTTATGAAGGAAAAGGCCCGAAAAAATAGGGTCGAGCAAGCTTCGGACCTTTCCCAAAAAAATCTGTTCGGGGTTTTGCACAAAAACTAAGATTTTTTGAGCAGATACCACAAACTCATTGGATATCGGTACGGACATCAGCACAGACACTGGGACCTTTCCCATTGACTTATACAGGACCTTGAGAGCTTTTAGATGCCGGGGTTTCGGATTTGGAGTTGTTTTTTTTCTCCGAAAACCACAAATTATTCAAGGTTCGGATTCAGAGCAGGTTAATATGTTTCTTCAACCCTTCTGTGCAATAATGAAGCAAACATGGTCAATGCTGTATACAGGCAGGACTAAAAGGGCAGCGGCCCACCAGAAAATCTTAGACTGTAAGCTCACTCTCCAAAATAAGAGAAACATAGGACTCAATATGGAGACATTCCAGTAGACTCACTCAGGTGCTCAATCCCCAGACCATAATCTAGAGGAGAATACCATAGGCCTGTCATTAAAGTGGACCTGTCAACCAGACATAAATAGATGGATAATAAAAGTCCTTTTCAAATTAAACATGAAATACAAATTCTTTTTTTATTACAGTGTTCATAGCTGTTGTAAACTCATTTAAAAATCTCAGCTGTCAATCAAATATCTCCTGCCTCTCCTCTATGCCTTAGGCAATTAATTTCACTTTCCATTCAGCACTTCCTACATGTCACTGCTCTCCACACATTCCCCTGTTCTCTTCACCATTTAATTGTGTAACCAGTACATGGGGATGGACATCAGGTCCCCCATTCTGGTGCACAAACAAGATTCTGAGATGATACAAGACTTGTCTTAATAACAGTGTCCACAAAATGGCTCCTGCCTGAAGGAAACAAGATTCAAATAATTTATAAAGTGTAAGTAAAGTTCATTTTGCTTGACTAATGTGATAAAATAGGATATGGAATATTTTTTTTTGGGTGACGGGTCCCCTTTAATTGCCCTAGAAAGGCATAAAACGAGTAAGGCTTTTTTGCAGCTGTAAAAGTAAAAGAAAAATAAATATTTTTAGCAGCAATCCTTTGATGTGATCCAGTATTCGACCAACCCAACTCTGTCTGATGTTTGACATAGTGTAAGACACGCTGGGAGATCCCCGGGTCTCCCTCCCGCCCGGCACTTCTCTCCCCGCATCTCCAGGCACAGGCGGACCTTGGTGCTGACGTCAGCAGGGAATTGATGCTGGTGTCGGTTCCTTGCTGGTGACGCTAGCGTAATGATGCTTGTATCTCTACGCAGAAATTCATGATGTCATCTCTCAAAATTTTAAATCTTTAAAAAGGGAATTCTTCATCTTGACAATGCCAATTCCAATTGCCTCCTGTCTCGACCCTTTTGCCTGATCTTCGACTACGTTTTTGTCTAATCCTTGCCGGTACCTCGTTTTCGGGACTTGTTACTATTTTGCACTACTCCTGTAGGTTCCGCAGCAGAAAGTCCCAGGACCCCAAAAGAAACGCCGGAATCCACCGAGTGTACCCACGGCTTTAAAAGGTTCCCAACTGACTAGTACGTTACCCATGGGTTCGCTCTTTCAAACTATTTATCCTCCTCTCCTTATTCCTATTCCTCTTTATTTCCCTGGTCCTTACACATTATAATCTATTCTTCCATCTATTTAGCCTCTTTGTTCCCATAAATGACCATGAAATATGCTGCACAGAAGCAATTCTAAGCCACTTTTCAATTGGTCTTCATTTTTTTTATAGTGTTTTAATTATTTGCCTATTTCTTCAGACTCTTTCCAGGTTTCAAACGCGGGTCACTGACCCCATCTAAAAAAGCAAATGCTCTGTAAAGGCTACAAATTTATTGTTATTCCTACTGTTTTTACTCATCCTTCTATTCGGTCCCTCTCCTATTCATATTCCAGTCTCTTATTCAAATCAATGCATGGTTGCTAGGGTCATTTCGACCCTAGCAACCAGATTGCTGGAATTGCAAACCAGAGAGCTGCTGAATAAAAAGCGAAATAACTCAAAAACCACAAATAATAAAAAATGAAACCCAATTGCAAATTGTCTCAGAATACCCCTCACTGCATCATAATACAAATTCATTCAAAGGCAAACAACCCCTTTAATAGCACTTATCGTTAACCATTACTTCTGTTCTGTTCCACAGTAGCATTGAAATTGCTGAATAAAAAGGCAAATAGGCTGCATACAAAAACACTTTTCTGGTTAATTTTGTGAATGCAAAGTGTCACATCTATAGGCACCAGGGGAAGCTGCAAAGTGCAAGTATTATGTTTCATTTTTCAAAAGATTTTTCACTTGCGTCATGATCAGTGGCAGAACTAGATGTTACTGGGCCCCATAACTACTTCAAGTTTGGGACCAATTCTACCCAGATATATTGAAGTTGCCCCTTAATTAGGGACTCACTAGGCCCCCCTATTTCCTCTGTGGTTACACCCCTGCCCATGATTGTAAATGAGCCTTATGTCTTTATTAATTGGTAAATTCTAATAAACACCATTAATAGCACATTCCTTTCTTCAGACTTTACCATGGCGTGCTTGTTATTTCTCTGTACTTTGCTAATGAATGTAAAATAATGAATCACGCAGCGACGAGTAGGATTAATCAAGGGAGCGAGGGCTGCGTTGCGCTCCCGATGACAAGTAAGATTAATTAAAGTCATTATAATCCTTTCCAGCGCCGCTAGCTTCTGTACGGATTTAGTCAAATAAATTAGCCATATTTTACAATAACAAATCAAAAAGGCAAATTGATTGGGGGAAAGGCGTGTTAACGGTGTGAGAATCCTGATGTTCCTGGTGGCATTAAAGGAAAACTATACCCCCAAAATGAATACTTAAGCAACAGATAGTTTATATCAAATTGAATGACATATTAAAGAATCTTACCAAACTGGAATATATATTTACATAAATATTGCTCTTTTACATCTCTTGCCTTGAACCACCATTTCGTGACTCTATCTGTGCTGCCTCAGAGATCACCTGACCAGAAATACTACAACACTAACTGTAACAGGAAGAAGTGAGGAAGCAAAAGGCAGAACTCTGTCTGTTAATTGGCTCATGTGACCTTACATGTGGTTTGTATGTGTGCACAGTGAATCTTACGATCTCAGGGGGCGGCCCTTATTTTTTAAAATGGCAGTTTTCTATTTATGATTACCCAATGGCACATACTACTAAAAAAGTATATTATTATGATAATGGTTCATTTACATGAAGCAGGGTTTTACACATGAGCTGTTTTACTCAGTATCTTTTAATAGAGACCTACATTGTTTAGGGGGTATAGTTTTCCTTTAATCTGTTTTAGTAGGGGAAATGTCTTAAATATTGTTATTTATCCTTTCCGGGATCCGTTACTGGAAACCCATTATCCAGAAAGCTCTGAAATACAGGAAGGTCGTCTCCCATAGAATTTCCTTTTCTGTGTAATAATAAAACAGTCGCTTGTACTTGATCCCAACTGAGATATAATTAATCCTTATTGGAGGCAAAACCAGCCTATTGGGTTTATTTCATGTTTACATGATTTTCTAGTAGACTTAAGGTATGAAGATGAAAATTACGAAAAGATCCGTTATCCAGAAAACCCCAGATCCTGAGCATTCAGGATAACAGGTCCCATACCTGTACTTGATCCCAACTAAGATAGAATTAATCTTTATTGGAGGCAAAACCAGCCTATTGGGTTTATTTCATGTTTACATGATATTCTAGTAGACTTAAGGTATGAAGATCTAAAGTACAAAAAGATCCCTTATTTGCAAAGTATTCTGGATAACAGGTCCTATACCTGTATTTTGGTGCTTTACAAATACATACTCAATGCGCCATTAATATTGCCATGTTTTTTTTTACCCACAATGCAGTATTTTCCCATCATTCCATTGTAGAGCAGCCACACTTGCAAGTGCCCCCCCCCAAGGGATAAGAATACATAAATTAAGGAAAAGACAAAAAAACAAAACAAAAAAAAACCCACCAATCTCCACGTATATGGACAGGGCATAGAAAAAAATCTCATCCCCCACAAATCCACTAATCCTTAACCCATGGGTTAGGACCCAAAAGTAGGTCCTGGAGCTGTTTTCCTACTATGGGAAATAGTAATTAAATTTTCTAGGGGTGGGGCGGCAAACTGGGGGTCATTTATCAACACTGAGCAAATTTGCCCCTGGGCAGTAATCCATGGCAACCAATCAAATTGTTGCATTCATTGTACTACTTGCAGCTGGCTTTAAAAAGCTAATCAGTGATTGGTTGCTATTAGTGATGGGTGAATTTATTCTGCAAGAGCGAATTTTTGACGCCGGCAACAATTTCTATGCTGTCGACAATTAAACGGATGCCCATTGACTTTATTATGCATCAAATGTCGCCGGCGTCGGAATTGTTTCACAATTTTTTTTTGCCTGTTTTGCGAATTTGGTGGCGAATCGAAACAGGACAAATTCACCCATCACTAGTTGCTATGGGTAATTGCCCATTGGCAAATTTGCCCAGAGTTGATAAGTGAGGCCCACTGACTCCCAAACTTAATTTGATTCAGTTGAGAAATTGGTTATGAAACCAAGACAAGATTTTGTCTGTAGGTGCCCCAAGGCCAACACCACGCCTGCGGGCGCACCCACTCTCCCACCCCCCTCAGGATCAGTTGCAGACAGGCCCGGATTTGCGGCAAGGCCGCATAGGCCCGGGCCTAGGGCGGCAAAAAAATAGGGGCGGCATGCCGCCCAGCCGCACTATGGGGACGCGTGCGTCCCCATTCAATTACAGCAGCTGCGCCGGCGAAAAAACGCTGGCGCGCTGGGAAGGGGAGGGGAGGTGGGCGATAGGACCGCGCGGCCGCCTGGTCGGACCGCGCGGCCTAGGGGTGGCGCACACTGAAATCCGGCGCTGGTTGCAGAGGGGTCAGAACTGCAGAGAACTGCGCTCCTAGACCCCAGAGTTCCCCACATGTGGCTGGGCAGCTTGTGCCCCTTTATCTGTGCCGCCCGAGGCCCAGGCCTCTATGAAACTTTGTGAGACTTGTGAGAAAGGCCAAAAGGATCTACAGAGTTTTCTGCTGAGTTAGATGTAACAGTGCCCCCCCCCCAAAGCTGCAGGGGGGCCCATGAGGTATAGGGGACCCAAGGAGGTATAGGGGGCTCGTGAGGCCCTAATTAATGAGCAATTTCATCATATATTGTTAAAACAGAATAACTTCTGTACATACCTCCCGACTATCCTGGATTGTTACTGAAATGTCCCAAGTTTCTCTTTGATCTCCTACATCAGCGCAAGCATTTCATTTCACTAACGGTCGTTTCTGCCTAACGAAACATCATTAGTACACTTAGGGGCAAATTTACTTATGGTCGAATATCAAGGGCTAATTAACCCTCGATATTCGACTGTCGAAGGTAAATCCTTCGACTTTCGAATATCGAAGTCGAAAGGATTTACCGCAATTCGTTCGATCGAACGATTGAATGAAAAATCGTTTGATCAATTCGAAGGATTTTAATCCATCGATTGAACGATTTTTTTTCAACCAAAAAAAGATTGCAAAGCCTATTGGGACCTTCCCCATAGGCTAACATTGACTTCGGTAGGTTTCAGGTGGCGAACTAGGGGGTCGAAGTTTTTTTTTAAAGAGACAGTACTTTGACTATCGAATGGTCGAATAGTTGAACGATTTTGAGTTCGAATCGTTCGATTCGAAGTCGAAGTTGAAGGTCGAAGTAGCCCATTCAATTTGTCCCGTTTTGCTTCACCGAAAAACGTGTGATTTTCCAGCGAAATTCGTGAAACGGTGAAAAATTTTCTAAACTCAAATTTTGACGCCCGCGTCAATTTTGATGCCGTCATTGAAATCAATGGAATATGAATAATGTTGACGCGTGCCGGTTTTGACGCAAACTAATTTTCCAAATTTTTTTGACCCTGCCAAATTTCCACGCCAGTTTAGAGAATTTATTCGCCCATCACTAGTGGCATGCCACTCAAATGGTTAAAAAAAATGATCAAACATAAAAAAAATAAAAAATTTTAATAGTCAAAAATTTTAAACACAATCCCACTTTAAAATATGAAACAACACCAGCGTTTTTTTTACATTTTTTTTATGATTTTCGGGCATGCAGGATATGATGTCACTGACATAAGATTGAGAAGAATGTAACTTCATCTTATCAGTTCGCCAGGTCTAAGCTGGTAACATTCTGTAAAATTCGCACAAGTAACGTGATAGGGAGTGAAACCTTGTTATCGATAGTCTCTTTCACTAGTGAATTATAATCTACGCCTGTTAGTAAATTGGCAATGTCCCTGCGGATGGCATTTCTGGTGAATTTTTGCTACAGGTAGCCACTTCACCCTTTAGTAAATCTACCCCATTAATTTCAATGCATTTTGGCCAATTTTCGCCTTTTCACTAATTTTCTGCGAATCG
Organism: Xenopus petersii; assembly: GCA_038501925.1. Lineage (NCBI taxonomy): Eukaryota > Metazoa > Chordata > Amphibia > Anura > Pipidae > Xenopus > Xenopus petersii. Next base: position 131,860,670 of record CM076684.1, read on the forward strand.
AAACAGGTCAGATTCGCCCATCACTTTTGATGCATCAAATGCACTAATGCCAGGTTCAGCTACCCGCTACCTATGGATAGTGATGGGTGAATTTTGGCACCCGCGTCAATTTTGACACCCGCATTAGTCAATGGGTGTCAGTATAATGTTGACGCGTGACAGTTTTAATGCAAGCGACTATTCCCACGCAAGTCTACATTTTTTTGATGCCGGCAAATTTTTGCTGCAGTTTCGTGAATTTTTCAACGGTGACGTAACGTGGAAATTCTCCACAAATTCGTGCCTGCCGGATTTATTCGCCCATCACTACCCATGGAGGCTGCAGTCAAAAGAAGTATTTGGACTGCACTTGGACTCACAAATGGGCCCTTAGATTTCCCCAGTCCAATGTGGGGCCCTTGAAAGGTTGGTATAACCTTTACATCAACTTATCATTCCTGTACTCATGATGTAATGCTGAAGTTGGCCTTTAAATACCCGACCTCTGCAAATATTTGTCGAGTTCTCTCAGTTCAGCAGTCTGAGAACTCCCCGTGCTTAAACAAACAGTTAATCATCGTTATATGCCTATAAAATGAATGGCTCTATAGCAAGACACCAAACCACATTGCTAAAGCCAAAAATACAAGGATTATGGATTGGTAAAGGGGAAACAAAAGTCTCCGAGTGTTTTTATCCCTTTATAGTTCACGGCTCATGGATCCGGATTAAAGTTAAATAAAAACGTATATATGAAAACATTCTGGAGATGCCACAAGCTCGTGACCTGGCTCTGGACTTCAAAGCTCTTCCACTGGAAACCATAATAGAACCGTATAAAAAAAAAATAACATTGTGTGTGAATGTAACAATTGATCTGCCCGGCTCCATTATTAAAAATCTAGTTTGGTGATAGAAAAACACAAATTCCCTTGGATGAACCACGACGACCATAAAGCGTTGGGCTTTGGTTAACCAGGAAAAAGGAGTCGACACTTTTCTCTCACCTCATTCTAGAGCCCGATCCAAACCCACATTTCCCTCTTTGCTTTGCACATTCCCTGTGTAGAATTTATATACATTAGCCTCGTAGTAAATTGTGTTTAATGGGGAATTGTCATTCTGATTGTGTGCGTATGTGTATTGTGCATTAAGAAAACGACTTCCAGTTATTGATTTCTTCTCTGTCTGACAATAACCCCAGGACATACAGTAAAATGAAACCATTTACATTGCTCGGTAATAACGAAATCACTAATAGTAATAATCGTATGTTTTATCTGTTGCCATATATACTGTATATATAGGTAGTGTGACGTGGCCATGGCAGCTTCACAATCACAAACTTTTGTTTGGTTTTTTGTTTTTTTCAACCAGAATAATTTGTCGGTGGTTTAATCAGTCGTCTCATATATATATTTCTGTTTTGGATTTTTCGGCGGCATTTATTGCTTTATTTTCTTCTTACGGGAAATGGCGAGTCTGAATTCAGATGCTTTCGGCATTTTCCTAATTAGCTACCGAGAAAACATTTTGAGCGCAATCAGTGTAACAATTTAATGTCTGCAACGTGAGTCCAAGAGGGGCCTCAAATATTGTTGCCTGTTACTCAAATGATGGCAAATGTGCCAGTCTCTCCTCAACTGAAACAAATGCCCTAGTCAAGTTCTCAAGGCAATCAATACAGGTATTGGATCCGCTATCCGGAAACCTGTTATCCAGAATGCTTCTCAACAGCCAATCAGAGCCCACTGAGCATGTGAGTGTCACAGACACTTTCCAAGATGGTGACCCCCTGTGACAAGTTTGAAGTCCTGGATCATTGCTGCTATTGACAAGCTGAAACTTTAGGTGCAATAAGTTCAATATATAAAATATGGTATTTTTATTCTTTTTTTAGGGTTTAGTTCTTCTTAAAGTCACACAAACCCAGCAGGATTCTACTGGTTTTGAGGAATGGCCATCAAGGCCTCCGACAAGCATGTTAAAGTCCCACTGTGACCTTCCACCCAACTCCAAAGAAATAAGATGTGCAAATATACTTCGAGTAAAGAAGACAACAGCTTTATTAACTATTAAATTAATATACAAAACCTTGCCCATTATTAAAGGAACTAATTAAATCCCCAACTTCCAGGAGCCTTGAGTGGGGAACTAGAAGTACAGGTATGGGACCTGTTATCCAGAATGCTCGGGACCTGGGGTTTTCCGGATAACGCATCTTTCCATAATTTGGGTCTTCATGCCTTAAGTCTACTAGAAAATCATGTAAACATGAAATAAACCCAATAGGCTGGTTTTGCTTCCAATAAGGATTAATTATATCTTAGTTGGGATCAAGTACAGGTATGGGACCTGTTATCCAGAATGCTCGGGACCTGGGGTTTTCCGGATAACGCATCTTTCCGTAATTTGGGTCTTCATGCCTTAAGTCTACTAGAAAATCATGTAAACATGAAATAAACCCAATAGGCTGGTTTTGCTTCCAATAAGGATTAATTATATCTTAGTTGGGATCAAGTACAAGCGACTGTTTTATTATTACAGAGAAAAAGGAAATCATTTTTAAAAATTTGGATTATTTGGATAAAATGGAGTCTATGGGAGCTTTCTGGATATCGGGTTTCCGGATAAGGGATCCTATAGCCGTATAAGCTACTGAGTGCCCATCACTAATAAACTTATAACAATGATGCGCCGCGTATATATAATACCTGGCTAATGATCTAAATTGGAACATCTTCCCACCAACTCAAAAAGAGCCGATATACATGGGTCACCTGCTATGTGATTATATTGTTCTGTACATTTAAATCTGAACAGGCAGTTTCTGTATCTGGCCTTTGCATGGCTTTGGTCACGTTGCCTTGGCAGCTGGGAAACATTCCAAAGCACGATTTTACATTTACCAAATAAAAAGATTCCAAATCTGCCAATGCCGCATTGTTTTTTCCCTATTCTTCGGGGCTTGCCTCCAAAACGTTATTGAACACATCTGGTCCGTGGTTTGCTTACTCTGCAGATAGAGCGCTCCAGGCAATCTAAAAACTTGACAAGAGATATTTCTTTCATTTGGGTCTTGCAGTTCATCACATTCAGCTGTGACTTATGAAGTGAATGCAAAAATAACATTTGCGAACGCACAGAAGCGCCAAGCTCCTCTGAACCACACGTCAGAGACTCCTCTCCGAGTCAACCTCGTGCGGTGATGTTAGAGAAAATGAAATATAATAATATTTGGAGTTGTTCTTGTTCAAGATCCCTCTGATATAGGCTTGTAGGGCACAAAGTAACTGCCATATTTGCATTATTTGGAAAAACGGATTTAGCGGCCAAAGTCAATCAGCCCATATAACTGGGTTTAAAAGAAAAGATAGCTATTCTTATTTATTTATATAATGCCACCACATTAACTGAGGCTGTTCATCATTCACATTAATCCCTGCCCCAGAGGAGCTTACAGTCCAAAGCCCTGCTCATGTAACACACTGTGTGGAGTTTCAATATGTCTGCTTGTATCGGGACTGTGAAAGGAAAACCACACAAGCCCCAATGTACACAACTATAGAATCACATTCCAGTATCCATTACCAGTTGCGTCCAGCAGATCAGTGGGAAAAGGTTCAACCTTAGAGCAATGGCCAGGTCTCTTATATGTGGAGCCACATTTTTATACATTTATTCGTTTTTGCCCAAGTATGTCGCTGCTTGTTATTTCTTTTGGGTAGAGTGGAAAGTCACAGTGGGACATCAATTAAATTGTTGGAGGCCGTGGTGGTCATTCCTGAAAACCAGTAGACTCCTGTTGGGTTTGTATGACTTAATGGCATGGACAGCAAGTTAGAATAGAACTTATGACCAATAGCTGCAAGAGAGCAGTAGACCAACTACTATCAACTAATATCCAAATGCAAACCAAAGTAAGTCTAATAAGGTCATTCAAATTTTAACTGTTGGTGTTGTATGGGCCTACCCAAAGACACACAGGTTGGGTGGGTTTTATGTAGGATAAATGAAGGCCTCTCATTCCCCAAAAGTCTCCTTTGCTTTTGGAACAATGTGGTCTCCAAATAGACCCCCTCAAAAAAAGTTTCTGCTAAAAAGTCTCCTTTGCTTTTGGAGAAATGTGGTCTCCAAGTAGACCCCCCCCCTTTTAAATAAAGTCTCCACCAAAAAGTTTCCTTTGCTTTTGGAAAACTGTCTCCAAGTAGCCCCCTCTAACAAAAAGTCTACACCAAAAAATCTCCTTTGCTTTTGGAAAAATGGTATCTCTCCGTAGACCTTCCTCAAATACAATACCTAATTTCTGTATCAAAACAGCCTTCTTGTTTTCCTTGGTTTTCTAAATGAAGCCTTGTAGGTTTCAGTCTTTGCACGAAGAGGACAGGTTTCCCATCAGGACTACGACTTCCTGATACGTACAGGAGGCCACCTATTGTAAACAAAACCTGATCCCAGCTTAATTAAGTGGTAATGTCTGGTACTGAGCCAAGATGCCATGCACTCATCCTATTCTGCTGTCTACATCAACTTTAACATAAATAATGTGTGTCAACCTACAGTCAGTCTCATGTAACATGTAGGGAGATCTAAAACATATGACTGACATTCTGTTCAAGACTACATCTAGTTTTGGACATTTCTCCATCTACTGGATGTTTATAATGAGCAAACAGCACCCTAGTTAAAACCCTGTATAACCCCAGACTCCTTTGTAACAAAGACTCATTTTTCATGGAAACAGTTGACAGGTCTTCACCTACTCTCTAAATACTTTGTGCCTACAAAAATGCCCAACTGATCCTGGTAACTCAAACAGTTTGTAACTGATAGTTTTTTTATTTATTTTTTTCCACAAATTCTTTGCTCAGTTTATTTTTCCACTAACATTTAATCTACAGAAAAGGGTTCTGCATATTTACATTAGCGTTTTGAAGCTGAAGATCAAACGTGCACTACCTTGCCCACAGCCGTGCAAACACTCCATCATTGAATTAAGCACAGCCGGTGTGCCAAGCCGTATTGGTTTTATTGGGTTTCAGATTTCAGGAAAGGAGTTGGAAACTATGTTTTTTTGGCACAAAGATTAAAATGAAAAGGGATTGGTTTCATGCACCACCTTTAATGCGAACAATATCCAAATGGAGGTCCTGTTCCATGACAACACACAGAAGCAATATAAGTAATGGAAGGAAACGTGTGAAAATTTATTGGACTGTTTATTTATCCGACTGTCACAAGGTTTCCTTCATGTCTAAAGTAAATGGAAAGTCTTAAAGGATATTCTGCTGGACAAGTGAATGGAACTTTATGAATCCTACTTGGGTCCTGAGACAATTCCTCAAGATTCCAATCCATTGTTCTTTGAGAAACTCAACGATTTCAAACAATACTAGAAATTTTAAATGCTGTGGAAACAATAAATGCAGGTAAACTCATGAAAGTAAAAAAAACAAACTTGCCCTCTGTTGATGTTAGAAAGGTAAGCAGAAGAACAATAACCATTAAGGGAATAAGAATGAGGCAGAAGATGGTATATGGGAAGTGAATTATGAGTTGTTAAAAGAGTGGAGCTCAGGTGAAGACAACTGGAGGGTAAGTATAATTACCAAAGGGAAGGAGGATAATGCCAGAATTGGAAAAGTCAAGGAAGGATGATAAAGGTTAAATCAACTAACAAAGGATAGGTGCTTAGGTGGATGTATAGCTGCCTGGTGAGGACACAATAAAGGTTCTATGAGAAGTACAATGTCTATACTACACTCAGTCTGCAGAAAGCACCCAATACAGTTGGATTTACTATATCCAGTAGCCTGCTCTTTGTAGACTCTTCCAGGACAGGTTAAATAATATGGGTTAAATATAAGGTAAAGTGAGGACAAGAAGTTCTGATGCAAATAGGAGGGGTTGGGAAAAGTAACCAGCATGGGGTTGTGTTTAGTGAATAAAAAAAACAAGGCTGGTGCACAGGAGGCAACATCACGAGGGTGAAGGTATGGATGTTAAAGAGAACTTAGGTAGAACATTCAGGAGATTACATCAGTCTACCATTGACATAACTAGAAATCTCAGGGCATCTGTGTTATACACCAGTCAGGTCAGCAACTTGCTCTGTTTTCCATGTAATTAATTTATCAATCTCTGTCTTTGGGTTGAACTCTCCACTATTTGTCCTCCACCATGAGTTTAGCAGGAGCATAGACATGTCACCTTGGGTAAGTGTACTGCTAAGCACTTCTGACCAGAGATGTATGAGGATGGAGGCTTTTTGTAGCCAAACCAAGTAAGTCAGGGTACGAGACAAAACGTAGCCAAATCATGCCAAGAACAGGGCCGGCAGAAATATTGACAGAAAACCAGGCAAGGAAAAAAATAAGCAATCAGGATCCATGCAATCCAAATATTGGAGATTAGACAGTCGTGGTGCTCCCAGTAACACACTAGGGGGCTGATTCACTAAGGGTCGAATATCGAGGGTTAATTAACCCTCGATATTCGACTGGGAATTGAAATCCTTCGACTTCGAATATCGAAGATGAAGGATTTATTGCAGATAGTACGATCAAAGGATTATTCCTTTGATCGACCGATAAAATCCTTCGAATTGAACGAATCGAAGGATTTAAATCCAACGAACAAAGGAATATCCTTCGATCAAAAAAAGTTAGGCAAGCCTATGGGGACCTTCCCCATAGGCTAACATTGACTTCGGTAGCTTTTAGATGGCAAACTAGGGGGTCGAAGTTTTTTTTAAAGAGACAGTACTTCGACTATCGAATGGTCGAATAGTCTAACGATTTTTACTTCGAATACTTCGATAGTCGTAGTCGAAGGTCGAAGTAGCCCAAAAAAAAACTTCGACATTCGAAGTTTTTTAACTTCGAATAATTTACTCGAAATTAGTGAATCGGCCCCTAGATGTGGAAACTGTAAACAGGTCAATACATTCATTAGTGACTGAGTACTAGAAGGCTTCAGGGTGGACTTCATTGATGTACAGTATGTGTTGAAAATGTTTAACAAATTACCCAAAAAAGTGTTAGTCCTTCAGAACTGCAAATACTGTAAAGTTCAATGGTGGCATCTGCTGTTGTATGTCTGAAAATGTAATTCTTTATCAGTATGAAATTGAAAGTGTGCCGGTGTGAGCTGAAAGCATACTGTATAAATATGGCAATGAGGAATGCAATATGCCAAACACTATATATAAATTACAATCCTGAACTGAAAGCACATAGCTCAGTAGATAACAACCACCTTCATTCTCATTCTAAGTTTCCGCATCCGTTTGATCATCCTTATCTACACTATTCTAAGATACAGCAGCCGTGGCTCAAGTTGCAAAAAAGTTAGGGAGTTTTCCTTCCACTTCATTGACACCTGAAATGTGACAGCAGAAAATAACCATTTGGTCCATCTAATCCAATAAATCTGTTATTGTCACTTTACTATGGAGATAGAGACAAATCCCTTTATGCAGATGGTTAGTTTTAAAAAATTTCCAGGGACAAGAGAGATTAAAAACCAGGGGCTGTGCCTAGGAATTAGAGATTATTTGGCTGCCATGGAAAAGCTGCAACTTTCTGCCTTATTTTGTAGCCAAACTATTTTGAAATAGGTTTTGTTTTTATTGGAGGGTTAAAGAATAATTTCAGGAGCGTGTGCAGGAATCTCCCCGTGGACTCCATCTTTTATTTTTCCAGGTGTGGCACAGTCTCAGCAAAGTCACGTTTGCTGGATTTTGCTTCACGGGGCCCTCACGGAGCAGCAATAGAAATTACAGCCCCTTGTACACGCTGCAACTTCTGCCCGAACATTTATTTGACTGGACACGAGGAAGTTGAGAGAGTCAGAAATGGAAAATGTGATCTTTATTGATTGTGCCACATGCAATTGGCTTGACAGGCTCTGGCTAAAGTGCTTCGTAGTTTAAGGGTTTCTGGGTCAAACATTATGTCATAGAACGTATGGCAGAAAGCAATTATATGAGTTTATTTATTTCTTAAAAAAGACAATTTTGTGTTTGAGCTTATCGTCCATTCCTCTGGCTTCAGGTTATGCTCTGTTGTGCTTATGGGCAAGAAATTGACTATTACTTAATGTAAAAGCAGTTTTTTATTTGATGCTATAGAACTGGCTGAAATTATTAACTTCATCTAGTTGTAACGACTAATGAGACAATTCTGTGTAAGATGCAAGTTACGTGCAGAAAGCATGGCAGTTAATCCTTGATTTGACTTGAGGGCTAGTTTACAAAAGAAATAAACTGCTTCTGTGTGACCTTTAGTATGCTTTTCCAGGCGTGATTTTCTGGAGTATGAGCACATACATAGACTGGTTTATGCTCGAGATATATATGTGTAAATGATCTTGAAGTGCATATGTACAGGGAAAGAGTCTTAACCTCCAACTACTAGCCCACCCATATGTTGCAATTAATCAAAACAACAATATAAAGATAAAGTTAAAAGGCAATATTTATTCACCACCTATCTTTATATTGTTGTTTTGCTTTGTTTCTCTGAACGTATTCACATTCAATTTGGTTGTGGACACTGTAAATCTACATAGGCCACCGACTTAACAATTCTGCATGCACCCCACATGAATCAAATTGGTATTGTAAATGATTTTGAAGTGGTACATGCAAGTGATCTAAGGTGATAGTGACTAATAGTGAGAGCCTGAAGATAATGTATGAAAATAGGGAGAGGGGTCTTTTGCTGTCCTAGATACACCTAAAGCCAGTGTAAAGGGATGTTTGGGTGAGGTTTCAGGTTGACTATACATTTGATGTTCTTCAAACTATGCTGAATGACTGACACCCTACTATTTTCCTATATCTGTACACATTTCATGAATGGCCAAAGGTCAGACCTTCAAGTAGGACTAAAACGTACAGGATGAGACACAATTAGAGCAGAGAAAGATATGGGGCATTGGCCCATAGCTCCTGCCAAGGCTGTAGAGGTTGAAATGCATGATATGAAGGAGGGTGTTCTGAGCATTTTTAAAGATATTACAGGTGCCATCCCCAAAGAGAACAGAAGCAGAACAGACAGAAGAGAGAATTAGGGAATTTGCTGTCCTAGATACACTTAAAGATCCAATGTAAAGGGACATTTGAGTGAGATTTGAGTTGACTGGGTGTTTGATGTCCTAGATGTTCTTCAAACTATGGCCGACTGAGTGATATATCCTCTGTACACATTTCATGAATAGCCAATAGTTGGACCTTCAAGTGGGGCTAAAATGTTTAGCAAGAGACAATAAGAGAGACGTGTATTGGGGGTTGTCCGATAGCTCCTGCCAAGACTGTAGATACTTGTTCTGCAGGACTTGAAGTAAGGTCTTCTGCCCATTTATAAATCTATTACAGGTGCAAACCTGGGATCGTTCCTGTAAAATGAAATCTAGCTCACTTGGCATGTACATAGATTGAGTATGTTTGTTTTAATACATGTATTGATGGAGCAGGACTTACTAAACAAAGAAAAATATTAAATAGGCTGTTGGCTTCTAGGGAACAAGCAAGTTGACAGCAGCTGGTGATTTGAAATTTTTAGTTTTCGCTATTCTAAAGAAGAACAATGATTTTGCAATCTGATCCTGCCTATGAACTGGTAGAAACAACATTGATATGTTCCTTTCCAAGGAGCCAACCAAGGCACTTGGGTGGTCTCAATGAATTGTATGAAAAATATAAAATTGCCCATAAACATTGTGAGGTTAATTCTTTGGAAAGGGTTTCCTAAAATGATTGGTCTGTGGTAACACCAAAGCATTAGAAAAGGGTGTTTCTGAGTGATTCATATAATTTCTTCTCCATGTTAATTGGTGATCATTTCAGCCTGTCAAGGAATTGGTTGAACTTGGCGTGACTGGTGAGCAAGCAGATTTTTGTAGAGTACAGTTCTTTAATTGTTCAAGGTCTCAAAATTTGGGAACTCCTGAACTGCTCAGTCATTCTTGTATTAGACCACAAGAAAAACGATTAGAACTCTTACGAGCGATCACCATGTTTCTCTAGCCATGTATATTAGTTATAGTCTGTTCCATCCCTTTTAAAAATTTTTAGAACTTTTAAAAAATGGGTAAAAAAAAACAACACCTTTTGTATAAAACAGATGAACCAAGAAAAGGCAACCCACTCCCTTAACATAGGCTTAATACAATATCAAACTTTCCTGACTTGCCTGTGTCTCAGTTTTCTTGGAATTTGTATCTCTACTTTGCTTTTTCCAAGTTCCTTATACCCATACCCTGAATGAATCAATCTGTGGCCGGTATTAGTGAATCAAACCCAACAAACCTGCACTGACCTTTAGTAACACATTATTACATGTAATATTGCCATGAACTTGAGTCTCTACAAGCTTATATACTTCTGTTTAGGTTATTAAATTCTCAGGTCAAGGAGTCTGTTATAAGACCCTTACAATGCAAGCCAATGGACTGGTATCGTTACCCTCTACAAAATACTAGCCCCACATTCACAAAGCACCTTTGCCTACTGGCAGAGCAGTGTCTCCAAGGTCTAGAGGTTTTAGGGGTCTTTTTGAGTGAGTCTGCAAATGGTTTAACCCTTAAAATTAATCAAACTCAGTGATCATGAATTCATATGCTGACTATAGTACAAATATTAATAAGAATTTGTAAATTGCATTGGTACACAATATTAAAATCTTAAAAATGCTCTTCCTCTGCAAATTACCAACTTTGGTCTGACCACAGTTATTATAGCTGTAGAGTCCAAGTGTTTTATGTACAGTAAATAAATTATACACTAATGGGCAGATTTATCAATGGTTGAATTGAAAATTAGATTTTCGATTTTTTTATAATAATATAATATAATATTTTATGGCCAAAACTGTCAAATTTCACTAGGGAATTGTTCAAATTCAATTAGAGTTTTTAAAAAAAAATTCAAATTATATTTTTGAGATTTATCATACTCTGGCCTTTTAAGAATATTCACCACCTAAAACCTGCCAAATTGTTGTTTAAGTCAATGGGGACCAATTTGGAGTTGTTTGAAGCCTTCCTGACAGTCAAGTCAATTCAAGAGAATTCGATTCGAATTTTTGGGTCGATCCTATTCACCCGAGTTTAAAAAATTCTATTTTTTTTAATAAATTTCAATTGGTCGAATTTCGAGTTCATGCAAGTTTTTAAAAACTCGCATGAATTCAAAATTCAACCTTAGATAAATGTGCCTCCCCATGGAAGTGTGTGTGGGGGGGGCCTCCTTAATTGTAAAGGATTGGTGGGATATTGTGCACAACAGACTTTGCAACTCTAGGCAGTGTCAGTCATCATTAAAAAAAAAGTACAGGGTTGCTCTGGCATTCTAAGGGTTAACATGGAAACATTTAGTTGTGGGTCTACAAAGAGTAACTTAATTAGACACTTCCACAGCTCCTGATTGCAGAGCAACTGAATTGGTACAAGAAATGAAACAAATAAACTAAGAAGAAAGCATATCTTAGACAGGTTGCCACTATTTTGCTGGCCCTGGAAACCATTGGTGTGACATTAGCCTTAGAGTTAAAAGAAAGGAATGGCTAGTGATGTCACTCTGAACTGACCAGAGAAAAGTCCGAAAAAACATCACAAGACTTTCCATTTCTCGCTGAATTCATTTTCCGCCAACTGTAGCCATTTAACCATAAAGGAACAGCAGGTGGTGCTGTTTAAATTTCATTATTGTCACGTTTGGCACCCTATATCCAGAACCCAAGCTAAGCTCCCTGGTCTCGGCTCTCACTTCTGCCTTTAACCGCTGGCTTTCACCTCGGGAGGAGCCCTCGACTAATTGGATACCACCAGGTCTTAACAGGGAGAGGAGCAAAGCTAATGATTCTGGACGAGTAAAGGGGCACAATCGTCTCACCAGGATACTGGAAGAAAGAACACCACCAGGAACAGGCAGGCCAGGCCAGCACAAGCAGATAGAATGGTCAGACAGGCCGGAATCAGGATTGGAGAATGTAGAATAGTCAGTGGACAGGCAAGGAATCAGGATGGGAGAGGTCAGAATAGTCAGACAGGCAGGATCAGGATTGGAGAGGTCAGAAGAGTCAAACAGGCAGGCAAGGGTCAAAACACAGTAGATCAATAGGAATCAGAAGTTATAAAGCACCCAGGAACAAGGCAAATTGAACCTAACAAAGGGCAACTTGCTGAAAACTGAATTCCCCTTTTATACTGTTTGAATTTAGCGTCATCACGCCAGCGTCTTTAAGAAATGGATGTGTGCGCGCCATAAGGAGCCCCGGAACCAGGAACAACGGGGGCGTCACCAGGGACGTGGCGTGGACCCTGATGCCCACTAGACCACCAGTTAACTTCCTTCCAATTATATTGTCTGTTTAAAACCTACTAGTAAAGGATGTGGCCTTAGCGGACCAACTTTTTAAATCTGAACTTTCTGCAAACAGAAAAAAAGAGACGTCACAAAGTGGGGGTTATATAAATTTATTTTCAACATAACAAAATGATTAGTTAAAAAAATCCATTTTAATGGTCTCAACCCACAATTAAAAAAGTAAAAAAAAAAATCATTATCACCCCCCACTGAAATAACAATCTGTATCTGTTCTACATTTACAGATAACTTGTCTCTCTCAAGGCACAAAATAAAATGCAACTAACATTGGGATTGAACGTGTATTTGGTGCAGAATGCAGCACTGACGGACAACACTCTGGTCTAGTTTGCCATAAATGAGATTAAAACAAAAACAGAAGGATTCTGGAGTACCTATATGTTTATGTGCATTGGTGTGTGTGTGTATATAAAGCCCTTTAACAGTTATAATTACACAAACGTTTGGAGAAATTCTTAAACTAGAATCAAACAAAATTCAGAAATCGAAAAATTCAAATGACTTAAAGGGGAAGAACAAAAAACGCTGGAATATATCAACTTAGCAATACCCACGTGAGCTGTATTAAATGCAGTACTGATCCAAAAAGAACAAAAACAGTTGCCGTGGTATAAAACGCTTCCTGTTACTTTACACCACGCTTTTATATAAAAAAAAGGAAGTGGTTCACAAAATGTAGTGTTTAAAGACCCCAAACCACCACCCAATGAAACAGTGCCTTAAAAATGAATAACATATTAAATGCTGCATTGCTTATGCCCATAACATTTTTAGTTGCAGCAAAAGAAAAGAAAAAAATTCTCTCTAAAATATCTAATTTTTTTTTCCAAAAATTCCCTTATTTGAGTGTGCAAATGCTTGTGCAGCAAGTTTACCTTGAAATAAAATCTTATTGTGACTTTCCCACCCAACCCCAGTCTCCCACACCAAGTTTTCTCCGAGTGCCTATGCACAGGTCTCCGTTTGGCCAGTCTGATTTAGAAAATTTACAGTTTTCTGGAAATAAAAACCTGGAATGTTTCCATAGTAAACAGTCAAAAAAAAGTGAGGTGTCGCTTGCGGTATCGGCGACCTGTGCTCTCAAGACCTCGGTATCATTAAAACATATTTTCACAGTATAAAAAATAACCGATAATTGGAATGGACGTAGTAGACTATTCTCCATCAAAATACGTTTGATAATACATCTTTGGTTACAGAAAGTATTGCTTTCCCAATCGGCAGACCTGAAGGTAAACTGGCTTACGTGAATCCAACAAATGTGATGGTCCTTTCAAAAAAGTCTCATTGCAGATTTCGGCGGCTGCTAATAAATCTATATATATATATATCTGTTGGTTTGTAGGGGGAAAGGAATAGATAAAAACTTTTGCTTAAATAAAGGAAAGGTAAATGACATTGTAATCATCGACTTCTTCATTTGATTTGATGTGCCAGCAGTGCAAAAAAAAAAATAAAACAAGTTTGATTGAACGTCTACACTGGTCCTTTCGTCTGTTACAGTGAATTTGTTTCATTGTAAGCGTTGATAGTAGGGATGCACCGAAACCACTATTTTGGATTTGGCCGAACCCCAGAATCCTTTGCATATGCAAATTAGGATTTGGTTCGGCCAGGCAGAAGGATTCGAACCAAATCCTGCTGAAAAAGGCCGAATCCCGAACCGAATCCTGGATTTGGTGCATCCCTAGTTGATAGGAATCGTAAAAGAAAGGAGGGGGCGGAACTTATCTACCAGTGATAAGGTTCGAACCGGATTCCTCGCGTTCCGCCATTAATATCTGCAAAATGAACCGTAACGTCGCTATACACAGATGACATAACTGCAACTACTGTAAAAAAAACAAAAAAAGCACAAGTCTATGGTTTTCGATTAGTGACAAGGAATGGTGTTACATGTAGGGATGCACCGAATTCAGGATTCGGTTCGGGATTCAGCCTTTTTCAGCAGGATTCGGATTAGGCGAATCCTTCTGCCCAGGCCAAACGGAGTCCTAATTTGCATATGCAAATTAGAGACTAAAGGGAAATCATGTGAATTTGTCACAAAACAAGGAAGTATTTTTTCCCCTTCCCACCCCTTATTTGCATATGCAAATTAGGGTTCTGTATTTGCCAGAATCTTCGGCCGAATCCAAAATAGTGGGACCGTCCATTGCATCCCTAGTTACATGGCAATAAGAGAAAAGCACATTTACCACGGGAGACAAAAAATAAAAACCGGGAGTATGTAAAGTGCAGACGCATCATGATTATTTTGAATACTAGAAAAAATCCTTCACAATAAAACCATTAATTCATGCCCTCTGTAATTTGAGAGATTCATCCTTCATTCAATAAGGTAAAAATTTCAGTGCATACATTATAGTTATACATAAAATCATTATTTTTTTTTTGTCTGTTTTGCGATTGCAATTCGGTCCAGTCTACAAAGGCATACAAAACATATTCCGCATTGGAAACGTTCGGAAAAGTTTTTCTTTTGGCACACGTGTGGGGCACGATGCTTTGGTCCTCGGTACCGTGGCTTTAAAGTGCTGATGGTACATAATAAAACAAAATATGAAATGACGCCTTTCCACAGGTCAGCCATGGTCGTCTCTGTGGTTATCACCTAAAAAGTGATCCTGCCCGGGTGCTACCAGCGCCCACTGACGCTCGCAATGTCTGTGTGATATTGCCTCGGGAGTCTTCCGCTGGCCCCGCCCTCTAGAAATGAGGAGCGTATATTGGTGGGTTCAAATAACTTCCTCCGGTTTTTATTCAGTTCTGCAAAAAAAAAAAAAAAAAAACATTTAAAAATGTAAAATAAAAAAAACTTTTATTTATAAATAAAAGGTATTTAAGATAATTTTTCCCACATTCAGCTTCAGCTTCAGCCACAGGTTATCTCAAGTCTGATTCTGACCTTAAAAAGTCTATGAAAACAATCTGCCTCAACATATTGTCATTTATCAGCAAAGGGGAAACAGAGCAACTTTTGCAGCACTGCCGTTTTCCAAGGATTTCAGCAAAATGTAAGACAGAAGAAAATATTAATGCTCCACCTAGTGGCAGATTGCAGAATCCATAAAACAAAAGAAATGAACAATGGCAAAAGTTTGGCCAGGAGCAGTAACCCATAACAACCAATCAGCAGGTAGCATTTACTGGTAACTAGGGATGGGCAAATTATACTCGTTTCGCCGAAAATTCACCGCCGGCGAAATGCATTAAAGTCTATGGTCGTCAATTTTTGACGCGCCTCATTTTTATTCTCCCATTGAAGTCTATTGGCATCGTTTCGCGGCAAAACTTAGTGAAAAAATCTGTGCCTTTTTTTACATATGGGGGAAAGACTAAAGAATGCCAAATTGTTTTGGTCCTGTGGATAGCAATGCAAAGCAGTAATATTTAGGGATGCACAGAATACACCATTTTAGGATTCAGTCAAATCCCGAATCCTTTGTGAAAGATAAGTCAGAATACTGAACCAAACCCTAATTTGCATATGTAAATTAGGAAAATGAGGGGAAGAGAGAACTGCTTGCTGCGCACACAGTTAAAAAATGTTTAACTTCCTTGTTTGCGTGATTTTTTGGATTTTGTTCGATCAACCGCTTGGATTCAGCCGAATCCTGCTGAAAGACCAAATCTTAGCCGAATCCCGAACTGAATCCTGGGTTCTGGGCATCCTATTTTATAGCAACCTTAAGTTCTAAACACTTGGAAAATGACCAATTCCAAAATCCCATCAAACAATCCTAAAAGCTACAGGGATGGATCTCTGACCAAACGTAAAAACTGTTCCAAGGGCAGTGAGTTTCAGTAAACCAACATTGGTCACAGAGTGAACGCTCTGCTAGTCAGAATCTCAGCCGTAAGGCAGTACAAGACTGCTGCTTACAATGGGTTCCGTACAAGACTCATGACCATTAGAAACAAATATCCTCTTATGTTCTGCCCATTCAAGAACATTGATAATAATGTACCTTTAGTATATTTTCTTCTACAATTCCAGGAAAAATTTGCCTATATCCCTTTTGATAATTGCTCCTTATTGGTCCCACTAATTGTACCCATGCGTCCGTGTGTTCTACAGCACATTACCTGAGATAGCCAGCAACATTTTCCTTCGAGCACCAAAAGTCGTAATGCCAAGTTCCTTTAAATCCTGATCGGTTAATGTGAGGAACGTCTGAAGGTCAATCTAGAAACACACAATAAAATCTTATAATCCTGCAGAGAACTTTGCCTAAAATAACCACCTGTCTACAGTGCCATCTTTAGTTATATCAGGGTCTGGGGGAAACAAGCCTTTACACACACCTACCTTATATTTAATAATGGAGCTCCTCCAACTATAGCCAATCAGCCAATGCTGGCAAAACATAACCTAACACAAAGTAGGTCTGTCCAACCTATGACCCTTCAGCTGTTGGCAAAACCAGACCTTGAGAAGCTCCATTAACAATGTAGGTCTTTCCAACCTATGACCATTCAGCCGTTGGCAAAACCAGACCTTGAGAAGCTCCATTAAAAAAGTAGGTCTTTCCAACCTATGACCCTTTAGCTGTTGGAAAAATCCAACATTAAAAAGCTCCATTAACAAAGTAGGTCTTTCCAAACTATGACCCTTTAGCTGTTGGAAAAACCAGACCTTGAGAAGCTCCATTAACAAAGTAGGTCTTTCCAAATAGGCCATTTCAGCTGTTGTTGAAGAAACACTTCTTGAGCAGAAGATCTCTGCAAGCTGGACATCATCATCATCATCATCATACTGGCACTATTTTAACCTACATACCTTATAGCGGCTTTTTAACCCTCCACCCTTTCTACCTACAACTGCTGCTTTATCTAGGCACTACTGATTACATCTTTGAGGAACGTCACCTATTTCACAGCTTATGGCGGTAAAAGTTAAAACTTTATGAGGGGAAAAAAAAGAGATGCTGTCTGGCCTATTGATGAAACTAAAATTATCAAGTTTTGACATCGATATCTACAAGGCAATACCTCACTTATCAATCAAGCCAGGTGGAAATTCCATTGTCCAAGGACTACACTGACCTTAAACAGGTTCCATAGCTTGACTGGATCAGACTAACTGGGTCCACTACATAGAGGCCAAAGATGCACTGAACTAGAGACCTAAACCCAGATCTATGACATAACCAATGAATCACCCCTTCTTTCTATGCTTCGTTCAAAAATACAGAAATGTATAACACGGTGAATTATATTTTCCTGTTTAAAATTAATGTCACTGCCAGTTGGTGCTTGGTTTTTTCCAACATTCCAAGGTTTTCACTTCATCGCCATAAAGATTTCATAGGCAATTAACATGTTATAGCATGTGGATTGCATTAAGTTACATACAAACACTGGTATAAGTAAAGACAGAAGGGAACCCAGATAATAAATACTGAATGATCATTAGGTTATTTACACAGCTTATAGTAGTCAGGGGAGAAACGTATGTTGTCACATCGGTCAGCCCAATCTTAAATAATCCAGATTTGAAGCTCACTGACCTCTTGCTGCTGGAATATATCGGTGTACTTCCCCAGGCCCAGTTTGCTGAAGAGTTCAGGAAGATCAGAACCTTTGAATGAACTGTTTAGGTTACAGCCATTGCTTCCAGTTAGTGAGGAAATGCAGTCCATGTAATTACTGCTGCTTAGATAGTGTTCTGCTGTAGAGTTATTATGGAAAAGAAAACACAAAAATGGTGATGATGTAGGTAAGATATGAGCTAAAGAACGTCAACGTCGGGCAGGGAGTGGCAAATGGGACCAGGAGCTGCCCAACACATTTTCAGAGACCGTTTAAATTATGTGATCATAATGATCTCATTTTCATCGCTTATACAATTCCTGCCACAACCGGCATAATGATGCGGTCTACAAAGCTCAACCACCAAAATGGAGTCATCTTTTCTGCCTAATTTTTTTTTACATAAAGAACTCATTATATATGGAAAGAGAGGCTCTGTTGGAAGTAAATTAGTCGTTAAAATGTAAATATTCGTGTTGCCACTGAGCTTTCATGAGGATGTCTCTGGCGCAGCATCAAGCAGACGAATAAAATCAAGGGATCATGCACTCACTTTAATGAACGTACACTTTTGAGCAATAAACTTATTAGCAGTTTCAGATGTATATTTTAAAATTGAAGGCAAATTAAATGATCTCAATAAGACAATTACTTATCAAAGCTAAGGGGCCGATTCACTAACTTCGAGTGAAGGATTCGAAGTAAAAAAAATTTGAATTTCAAAGTGTTTTTTGGGCTACTTCGAATCGAAGGATTCAAACTAAAAATCGTTCGACTATTCGATAGCTGAAGTACTGTCTCTTTAAGAAAAAACTTCGACCCCCTAGTTCGCCATCTAAAAGCTATCAAAGTCAATGTTAGCCTATGGGGAAGGTCTCCATAGGCTTTCCTAAGTTTTTTTGGTTGAAGGATAATCCTTTGATCGTTGGATTAAAAATCCTTCGAATCGTTCGATTCAAAGGATTTAATCGTTCGATCGAAGGATTATTCCTTCGACCGTTCGATCAAACTATTTGTGCTAAAATCCCAGTCGAATATCGAGGGTTAATTAACCCTCGATATTCGACCCTTGGTGAATCGGCCCCTAAAGGTGGCCATACACGGGCCGATAAAAGCTGCCGACAGACCGTGTCGGCAGCTTATTGGCCCGTGTATGGGGGCCCCCGACGGGCTTCCCCGATCGAGATCTGGCCGAAAGTCGGTCAGATCTCGATCGGATGGGGTTAAAAATCCCGTCGGATCGCGGCCGCATCTGTTCGTTGATGCGGTTCTGCGATCCGACCGCCCGTTTGTGAAAGCTAGGATCCGAACGTTGGGCCCTAGGGCCCACGATCTGATCTGCCCGATATTGCCCACCTCAAGGGGGCATATCGGAGGGAGATCCGCTCGTTTGGCGACATCGCCAAACAAGCGGATCTATCCATGTATGGCCACCTTAAGTCTCACACTAACCTACCCACTGTATTTAGTTTTAAATATCTGCATTAAGTTTGATCATGATCTTCTCTTGGCTTTCACTCATTGACCAACCCTTAGCTTGTTAAGCATTTAGAATGTGTGCACCCATCACATTTCCATCAATGGTTATTAATAGACTGAAATGTATAGTAGTGATTGTCATAGTATATAGACAGGGATGTGTTTATGGAGGTCACCATAATAAAAGCATCTAAACCATCACCACATCTCCCCAGGCCCGGTGCCTTAGGGTTATCCTAGATTCTGCCCTGTCCTTCACTCCTCATATCCAGTCACTTATTAAATAATGGAACAAATGCAAAATACAATCATTTATCACCCAACATGCCTCAAAAACGCTTATTCACTCTCTCATCATATCACGTCTAGACTACTGTAACTCTCTATTAATTGGCCTTCCCCTCCAGAGACTGTCACCTCTCCAGTCCATAATGAATACTGCCGCCAGGCTTATACACCTCAGCAACCGCTCCTCCTGCCATGTCACTCTGCCAATCCCTACACTGGCTTCCACTACCTGTCAGAATAAAATTCAAACTAATGACACTGACATTCAAAACAATTCATAATTCTGTCCCATATCTGAACTCATCTCTAGATACTTACCCAACCACTTACTCTACTGACCTGCTCTTCAACTCTTCTCTCATTCTCACCTCACACTCCCATTTAAGACTTTGCAAGGTTTGCACCACTCCTCTGTAAATTCTCTCCCACAGTCTGTCTGACTTTTTACTCAACCTTTCTGCTTTCAAAAGATCTCTTAAAACGCACTTACTTATTTAGTGAAGCCTACACCCTACACTAAAGCGCTGTGCAATATTTTGGCACTCTAAAAATACATAATACAAAAATACATAATAATAATGGACGTCATTATGTCCTTAACACCTAATACACTGATGGGAGTAAACAGCCCTCCACTCCAAAGGCTCTCAGTAACAGCTCTACTAAACATAAACCACCTATAGATGGGAGGCAACAGGAAAGAATGGGAGAGGCTGGGAATGAATGACAGCAGGAAACATGTGAATAAGATAGGACTAATACGGATTAAATAAGAAACCTCTTATTAAATGATGGAGTGCCAATTCCTTATATAACCAATAATAAAGAGGTCAGGAAAGCAATCGTCTACAAAACGGAATGAATTACTTTTACAATATATTGCCGTTCTGCAATCGCCACGTGAAAAAACACCATTGTTTAAACAGCTTCTAAGCTCTGCCAGCACTTTTGATCAGGTACATCAATGCGCTCTAAATGCTGTCTAATGAGGACGGATTGGGAAATCTATTGTGTATTTAATACTTGTTCCCTGAAAGGCTCTTCCAAAGACAACACGATTCTTTCTGTACAGTGAAAGCCTTAAAAACACATGCGTACCAGATTTGTTTTGCTTTCGCTTGGGACTCCCTATGGAGGACGAGTAGTCGTTATGAGACGAGTCAATCCCATTCCTCTCCCTCCAGTTATCGGAGTCACTGCCGTTTCCCAGCTGCTCCCGGCTGTTGGACCGTGAAAGAGACATGGGGGAGTTCTGACATAAAGATACGAAAAACAAAATGAAGCCTTATGCTCGTATAAAATGGTTTCTCCTTGGAGATTACTTTGTTTCAACACTGTACAGATAACCAATACCAAAGTCAGTTATTTGTTATATCTACCGATTTACAGGGCCAAATTTATTGAATTAAGGAAGACATTAAAAAATTTTTTTAAAAAAAAAAACCATTGGGGGCCATGAAAATTGTTCTGAGGTTACTTTCCTCCAAGTAATAAAGATGGACAGACCTGTTTTTTTCTTGGAATATGTCAAGAAAGAGACATCAAGTAATACAAAAACAGCCTTTGTCCAGTTTTATTAAAACCGGAGGCCAAGTGCGCTTCTCCTATGTGTTTGGTCACTCTGAGTAGAGAGTTGAAATTCTACAAATGTAGATGATTAGAAACAAAAACTCTCTCAGAAAACCACCGTGGGCGCAGAAGTTTCATAACTGCAGCCTTAATAACGGCAATAATCTCCTTCAAGCCTATATTTATACAGGAAATCCTGGAGATCATCAAGATCATAGGACTGATAGAGATACTTACATAGGGCAGTCTCAACAGAAAAAAAAAAAAAACTAATTTGGAATGTCAGTCAAAGGGGCATATGGTTAATTACACTAGGCTATACAGCCCATACAAAAACAGATCAGGTTATAGAAATATTAATACTGAATCATATAACCCAGTCATTTAAAATGATTAGAAATAAAAACATATTACAAGTTCCTTTAAAGACATTCTGCTGTCCTGCATTTTTATTTTGAATCATATTACAGGTATGGGATCAGTTATCCGAAAACTCGTAATCCAGAAAGCTCAGTATTAAGGAATGGCTCCCATAGACTCCATTTTATGCAAATATTTAAAAGTATATGTAATAATAATAAAACAGTCGCTTGTACTTGATCCCAACTAAGCTATAATTAATCCTTATTGGAGGCAAAACCAGCCTATTGGGTGTTGTTAATGTTTAAATTATTTATAAGTAGACTTAAAGTATTGAGATCCAAATTAAAGAAAAATTTCTTCTCCAGAAACCAGTTATCCAGAAAGCTCTAAATTACAGAAAGGCCATCTCCCACAGACTGCATTTTATCCAAAATTTTTAAAAATGATTTCCTTTTTCTCTGTAATAATAAAACAGTAGCTTGTACTTGATCAGCACACTACATGTAACAAGAACCACAGCAAGGGTGTGTTTCATGTTTGAGTTAACCTTTAGTATATAGTGATGGGCGAATTTGGGCACAAATTTGCAGCAAATGCCCGCGTTTCGCTGCCGGCAATTTCCGTTTTTTTACAATTTTTTCGTTAAACTGTCCGAATTTTTAGTGAAATCCTTCAAATTTCTCGATTTTTTAGTGAAAAACTTCATATTTCACGATTTGCGTGAAAATCTTCATATTTCACGATTTTTGAGCGAAAACTTCCAAATATGATTTTTTGTGAAAACCTTCAAATTTCACAATTTTTTTGTGGAATCCTTCAAATTTCACAATTTTTGAGTGAAAACCTTCATATTTCACGATTTTTGAGTGAAAACTTCCAAACATCAAGATTTTTCGTGAAAACGGCCAAATTTCACAATTTTTTTGTGAACTTTCCGATTTCACAATTTTTTTGCAGTTTTCGCAAATTTTGCAGGAAATTCGCTAATTTTTCGGCAAATCGAAACGGGAGAAGTTCGCTCATCACTATTAGTATGTTATAGAATGGTTAATTCTAAGCAACCTCTGAATTGGCCTTCATTTTTTCTTTTTTGTAGTTTTTAAATTATTTGCCTTCTTCTAACTCTTTCCAGCTTTCAAATGTGGGGGTCACTGACCCCATCTGAAAAACAAGCTAATAAAAAACAAATGATAAAATGAAAACCAACTGCAAATTGTCTCAGAATATCACTCTGTACATCAGAATATCACTCTGTACATCATACTTAACGTTAATTTAAAGGTGAACAAGTCCATTAAATAAATGCTGTGCACAAATGGCTACTAGGACTATATTCACAAAAACATGGGATTTCTGCTTCCCATAATAGTCCATGGAAAAATGCTTTGTGGAGCAATCCCATGTGCAATAAATTCTGCAAATGTCATGAGCAAGTTAGCCTTTAAAATAAGGAATCCAGGGTATTACATATATTCTGAAGAATGTTTCCATAGAAGAAGCATGAAGGCTCAATCATCAGGTTATGGTGGCCACTATCCTGTATTAGTGAAATAGGCTTCTGGAACCAAGCAGTAATCATTGGACCTGATTTAATGTTCCTCTTGATCTCGCAGGAATTGCAAACAATTACATTATGGAATTCCTGCAATGTTCTATTTAGCGTCTAACTGTTCTCATATGAGCTCTTCCCAGAACGTTAAGAAATTAATAAAACCACAAATAATGTCTATTTAATGCACAAGATGCTTCTCGTATTGAGAGGGATGCTCTTTCATTATCCTGATTAGATGAATAGCCTCCAGCTACTGCACACACAGGCACCGCAATATGGGGTGGAGAGCACAATTACACAACAGGTGCAGAAGCAGACAACACTGATCCTTTTTGTACCCCATGGGGCACTGTAGTACTTAGAAATGATGTGCTGTCTCCACACTCATATGTCTGTGCCTGAAGTGATGCCTCCTGAAGTGGTGGAGATTTCTTTGAATACAGTGGGTATATAATACAGCTATGGGACCTGTTATCCAGAATGCTTGGGACCTGGGGTTTTCCGGATAAAGGATCTTAATTTATATCTACTAGAAAGTCATGTAAACATTAAATACATTCAAATGCTGGTTTAGCTTGCAATAAGGATGAATAATATCTTAGTTGAGATCAAGTACAAGCTACTGCTTTATTTTTACAGAGAGAAAGGAAATCATTTTTAAACAATATTGATTCATTTATTATAATGGAGTCTATGGGAGACGGCCTTTCCGTAATCGGAACTATCTGGATAACTGGTTTCCAGATAACAGGTCGCATACCTGTACAGCGGGTGTATAAAGCAGCGGGTGCATAAAGCAGCGGGTGCATAAAGCAGCGGGTGCATAAAGCAGCGGGTGCATAAAGCAGCGGGTGCATAAAGCAGCGGGTGCATAAAGCAGCGGGTGCATAAAGCAGCGGGTGCATAAAGCAGCGGGTGCATAAAGCAGCGGGTGCATAATACAGCGGGTGCATAATACAGCGGGTGCATAAAACAGCGGGTGCATAAAACAGCGGGTGCATAAAACAGCGGGTGCATAAAACAGTGGGTGCATAAAACAGCGGGTATATACAGTGCAGGTGCAATGTGCATTCAGGTCTGTCAAAGCAGTTCCTGAGGAGCATGGGCTGTTAGCTGAGTCAGTCAATAAAATACTAGCTGATTTTGGGCATTTATATGAAAATTAATTGGTGGAAGAACATCAGACAGTGAGCTCATACGTCAAGTCTGGAACCATTGCAATGGAAAATGCATTTATTAAGCAATATAATGATTTAATGAGCGGCGTCACTGAAGCCTGGGTTCACAAATGCATTAGCTATGCTACCCCCAATTTAAAATTTTGATACCTCGTATGTCGTACTCATGGTTGGCTTGTACGGTACATGATTGGCCCGTCTCAGTTCCTTAATGGTTTCGGCTGGCATGGATTTGGAGAAGCCGAGCCCACTCCACGTGTTTGTTGGCGTCCTCACTTCTGTCACCACGGGCTTTTTTAACATGGCTGAATACAAGAAAATATTGGGTAAAACAGTGGAATGGTAAATAAATATAGGTCTATATATAAGTGTATGTATATAGTATAAGATATGTGGTTAAAAAGACTTCACCAGTAGACTGGTGCATATAAAACTCCAGGGAAGATGTGCAGCAAGCATGGCTGTATTTGTATACCGGCTCAGGAAAATGGGGATAATGGGGCCCTGGAGTGAATGGAGGGTGGGAATTCCATTCCTTGCTCCATTGAATGTTTTCAGCTGCACAGTTTAAGGTAATTAGGCTGCAGTTAGAAAGAGGTGTGGGACTAGACCTCAATGCTTCCCCATGGAGACCTCTTTGAGCTGGAGGAGGGTGAGGGCCCATGGACACCTCCATGTGTGAAAGGAAAGAGAAGTGTTTGTGTGTGTAGCTGGGAAAGATACTTTGATTCCCACTAAGCTGAAGTGTTGGAGATAGCTCCAAAGTACTGGAAGAGAGAACCCACTCCCAAGAGACCGTGTGTGTCTAACAGAGGATTCTGGGATATATATTTACCCTTTGTTGCCAACAGCTTCTTCTGTTCATAGTCATAGGCCTACAAAAAATAGTGATTTAAAAATTGGATTAGTCTGTGTTGCCACATTCCTCTGAAAGGAGCACACATTGATTGCATGATAATGGTTGGTTTAGGCAAAAGGTGGATCTTTGAGCAGGGTTCAAGGCACTGAATCGGGCAGCAAAGCCTAGAGGACAGTTAAGATGGCTGTACATGGCCAAATTGTATTGGCAGTCTGGCTGATTTCAACCATATTGCCTGATCAACTAGACTTGGAAGTTAGTTTGGGGGGGGGGCAGTTTTGATTTTGGAACACAGATGATCTGAGACTTTGAAGAAATTAGTGAAGCTACAGTTCTCGAGTATAGTGAAGTTCTAATAATTCAGGCTGTTGGTCCAAACTAATGAAAAAGTGGAAGGTACAGTAGCTAAGCACATCTATGGCCACTTGTAGGATATCCGACCATTCATACTGACTGTGGAACGATTGGTCAGTATGGTCAGCCAATGAATGGGCTCCTTTAGGTTGAGAACTGGGGCAACAGGCGGCTATTTGTTTTGGATACACCTGGAATTGTCATAGGTTGACTTTTATAACAATCTCTATACACCTATAATTTTATTATAAGATAAGGGAAAGGGGTGTGGTGAGCTAATATTGGCCCAAATGGTGGTTAGAATCCCAACATCTGGTTTAAGAAATAAAATAACCACAGTTCCTTTAAGGCTCTGTTAGAATGTATAGCATTTCATTTAATAAGTAAATCCTTCTAATGTGATAATTCTCTACAATAACCTACTGTAGAATGATTATAAACGAACGCTCATTAAAACAAGCTTAATGTTTAAACACGGCAACTGGCTCGGACCTGCCCAACAAATTAAAAATGGCCGTAATAGCTAGGCAGCAATTAACCAATAATGGCAACGGAAATGTAATAAAATATGTCAATATATTATATAAACTGTATAAAGAACATATGGAGTGAACGCTATATGAAATAAGTGAGTTTCAAATAAGCAAATAAAGGATTGCTGGACCTATATATGTTTTTATAATAAGAGTTTGGATGAATTTCATTTCTCCCTCTCCATATGTTCTACTTATAGATCACTATTTAAGCGACATAATATAATAAAAAAAAGAAAGAAAAGAAACCTCATACGTTTCCTTAGCCATAAAACAAGCAACCCAAGCCACCATAAAGCATTTGCAAACATTCGTTGATTGAAGTTACTGGTGAAGTACATTTCTCAGATGGAACAAGAACCCAGCAGAGATAAAGTATAAACATGGTGACTCCCTTCAATCTGTTTATTTGGTCCATTAGCTTAAAGGTATTGTTCACCTTTGAGTTAACGGTTAGTATGATGTAGAGAGGGATATTCTGAGACAATTTGCAATTGGTTTTCATTTTTTATTATTTGTGGTTTTCGAGTTATTTGAGTATTTATTCAGCAGCTCTTCCATTTGCATTTTAAGCAATCTAGCAGCTAGGGGCCAAATTCCCCTAGCAACCATGCATTGATTTGAATAGGAGACTGGAATATGAATAGGAGATGACCTTATTATAAAGATGAGAAATATTTGTAAAAATGTGTAGCCTTACAGAGCATTTGTTTTTTTAAATGGAGTCAGTGATGTCCATTTGAAAGCTGAAGAAAAGAATCAGAAGAAAAAGGCAAATAATTCTAAAACTATAAAAAATAATGAAAACAAACTGAAAAGTTGCTTAGTATTGGCCATTCTATATTATAACTAGGGATGCACTGAATCCACTATTTTGGATTCGGCCGAACCCCTGAATACTTCACGAAGGATTCAGCCGAATACCGAACCGAATCCTAATTTGCATATGAAAATTAGGGGTGGGAAGGGGAAAACATTTTTACTTCCTTGTTTTGAGACAAAAAGTCACATGATTTCTCTCTCTGGCCCTAATGATTCGGATTCAGTTCGGCCGAATCCGAACCGTGCTGAAAAAGGCCGAATCCTGAACCGAATCCTGGATTTGGTGCATCTCTAATTATAACATACTAAAAGTTAACTTAAAGGTGAACCTTTAAAGGAGTTGTTCACCTTTGAGTAAACTATTATTTACTATGATATAGAGAGTGATATTCTGAGACAATTCGCAATTGGTTTTAATTTTTTATTATTTGTGTTTCTTTAGTTATTAGGGATGCACCGAATCCAGAATTTCCGTTCAGGATTCGGCCTTTTTCAGCAGGATTCGGCGTAATCCTTCTGCCTGGCCGAACCCAAACCCTAATTTATATGCAAATTAGAGGTGGGGAGGGAAAAAAACAAGGATGTAAAAAATGGTTTTCCCCTTACCACCCCTAATTTGCATATGCAAATTAGGATTTGGATTGGTATTCGTCCAAATCTTTCGTAAAGGATTCGGGGGTTCGGCCGAATTCAAAATCGTGGATTTGGTGCATCCCTATTAGTTATTTAGCTTTTTATTCAGTTTGCAATCTCAGCAATCTGGTTGCTGGGGTACAAATGACCCTAGCAACCATGCATTGATTTGAATAAGAGACTGGAATATGAATAGGAGAGGCCTGAATAGAAAGATGAGTAATAAAAAGTAGCAATAATATAACATTTGTAGCCTTACAGAGCATTTGTTTTTTAGATTGGGTCAGTGACCCCCATTTGAAAGCTGGAGAGAGTAAGAAGAAGGCAAATAATACAAAGGAAAAAATGAAGACCAATTGAAAAATTGCTAAGAATTAGCTATTCTATAACATAATAAAAGTTAACCAAAAGCTGGTGGGGGAAAAAGAACATCATAGCGGGCAAGTAACCCTAAAACAGATACGATTTCCATATAGATGTGTAAAATTATGTCATGTTCTCCAAAAATGAAGAGGTTGGAGGAGCGTTAAAAAAGCTTTCGCTGCTGTCGCCATTATTTTTTCTGTTTCTCACTAGCGTAACTATTTAAAATGAAAATCTGAGCTGGTAATATGCTTAACATTTCCCACAAGTGTTTCTTTTTAACACCATGTACTGCAGAGATTCACTTGTGACGTCACCAGTAACCGGAAGTGACACCACAATGTAGTATATTGCACTAGGCAGGACAAGGATTTTTAGCGCAAACAAGGGGGTTGGAGGGTCCAATCCTGCAACGTTGCCAGGTACCCAGATTGATTACCCTCGAACTATCTGCACAGGCAATCACAAATGTATGCCCAAAACCCGACCACCTTGCAGGTAACCAACCTAATGAGGGAATTTCGATTTGATTTCAGTCCTGAAGATTTACCTGCATATTGCCATACGCCGACTGTGAAGTAAGCCGCGCCATCTCGCAATTATGTTGGGCAGCAGCTCTTTCTGCAGCCCGTTCACTTCCAGGGGCCTTTTTATCAGTCATGGGACCTTCTGTAGGACTCATTTCTGAATCTGAAAGCAATCTTTCTGCAGTACTAGAATCAGAAAGAGAGTATTACTTCATCTATCCAAACATTTATTTCTGAAGCCAACAAATTGGAAATAGGACTTACTGTAAGTGAGAGTTTTTCGTGCCATGTAACAGTTTGACAGTTTGCCTTGTTGGACATGGAGCTTTGGTGGAGTTAAGCATCTGCTTGAGATCCTTGGTGTTGGCAGAGTGAGACGGACTTCTGGGCATGCCCACTTCCACAAAGGCATCATTGCAACCTGCCAACACATTGAAACAATGAAAAAACAAGTCCATAAAAACGGAGGAACCATGAACAGAAAACGTAATTTTTGTCTTATGAAGGGCTTTCAAAAGGATGTAATTAGGAAAGAGCAAAACATATTCACTTATTCAGTTTCTAGTTTCTAGAGTTGAACTTAAAGTAGAATTCAACCCCAAAGTTAAAAAAAAGCCCTACCCCCACTACCCTACATAGATCCCCCTTCCTCCGCCCCCCCCAAGCATAATTGTTACCCTGGGAAAATGCCCCTAACATTTTACATACCCCTCGGTGCAGAATCAGGCATCGAGGTTCACAGGCACCATCTTCAGCCGCTTCGGTAATCTTCAGAATGAGACCAGCGCTTCGGCAATTTTCTTGAGTTTCGGAGCATGTGCAGTTGTCGCAAAATAGAAAATTGCTCTAACTGCGCATGTGCCAGTCTCATTCCGAAGAGAAGAAGATGGCGCCCGTGAACTACGATGCCTGAATCTGCACCGAGGGGTAAGTAAACAGTTAGGGGCATTTACCTGGGGGTAACACTTAGGCTGGCAGGAGGAGGGTCTCTGTAGGGTAGGGCTTTTAAACTTTAGGGTTGAATTCTCCTTTAAGAACCATGTTGGCATAACATCATAATGATTACCATAGTCATGCCATCATGTTTATGGCACCAGCAACCTGGCACGATCCATGATCTGAATTGTCCTTAACAATTAAATTTTAAAATTTTCTACCTTTAGAGAGGATTTAACTGGATTTCCGTTTTGTTAACATTTGACCTAAATGATGGCTGTGATGCATCCCTAATTATTTTACGGAGATGAAATAAATCAAACCGTCAGATACAATGTTTTGTTTTTAAACAAACAATCACCCACTGACAATCAAGAATTGCATAGCCAATTCCTGCCGTTTTTTTTTTTGAACGGTTAGAGCCAAGCAAGTTTCTTAAAAAACAGCAATTCAAATTAAAGATAAATATGTACAGTATATGAGGGTTCTTTGGATGAACCCGAGAGGTCAGAGTGAGGTGGGCTTAAAAAGTAAACCACTGCTGTACACTAAATACAGCCTTCAAAAGCCTTAAAACATAAGATAATTATAAGTTTTGAGAAGAGGCATAAAGCTTGATAGACTTCGTCACCACAACATATTGGAACATTGGGCTTTTGAGGGGAGAATAATCAGAAACAACCATAGAGATTAGAGTGAGCTGGGCAAAAACAAGTCAAACACTTACCAATGTGCCATAATAGTACAAAAAAACGTAGAACCATATATTTTTCGCCCTCGCTTAAGGAACTATGGCGGTCATACAAATGTCATGTTCATATAGCCAACCATACATCCAGAACCATTGGTTTAACAACACATATACAGACTTGGAGGGTGTATTATTACTAATGGTCCTCCTATAAGGACGTCAACCAACTAGTTAAAAAAAACCCTGCATGAAGTACAAATATTTATTGTACAACTTCTGAAATACCTAAACAGAAAATGAGAAAGGTGAAGTAAAAAAAAAAAAAATAAAAAGCAGAAGAGATGGTTCAAAAGTCGTTGTAAAAGGGCTTCTACTAAACTATACACATCCAGGTCACCTTCTGAATCTGTTTTGGAATTCACTTCTTCAGCCGAGCTGTGGTTATTTGACTGCCTTGATGCCTCAGCAAGGTTCGTGTTTAACACCTTGTCTCCTAGAGATGAAGAAGATATTGTTCCATATTTCATATTTGTTGGCTGCAAACAAAGAAAAAAAAAGATATAAATTTAGGACAAAAAATTTAAGTTAACAAGACAGTTTCTAATCCCATTCTTACTCAGACTTTCAATGGAACATGGGGGAACCAAATAAACCGATATGTTCCAAGGCAACATTAGTTACATTGAAAATGACCAGGATCTACTGAAAAACTCTTAGAAGACTTTAGTGTTGACATTACCCTATATCACACTGGATCTTACCTTTACATGACCATTCAAAACTGATGTAACCTTCTTGCATTCAGAGTGTATGCCATTCATGTGGACATCAACAGGCGTCAGCCCGGGAGGTGGAGATGGTGTGTTCTGACCATAGTTTGGAACCCCAGAAAGCAAGAAGTTGGTTAACGTTGCTTGTGCAGCAGATGGGATCATTAAATGGGGTATTGCTGGGAAGCCTGTACGAAAACAAAAATGTGAAAGTAGATATATTGTGATGTGTTCGTCACCTGAGATGTAAAGCTAAACCCACAATTTTCCTTTGGAAGCAAAACATCTCTAAACTGTCAGCTTGGCCTCTCTGCATGAGAACAAATGAAAGGGATGGAGCTTCAGACCAGAATAAAATTACACTAAAATTAAAGGATGAGAATGTATTTTCTGATGTGGATACTCCAGGAACTATACAAGTATGAGACTTTGAGATCAGACATTTCATACAATATTTCATATACCCGTAGCAGACCTTGACACCTGCTGTTTTTGTGCCCTGGAATCTTGGAGTGGTACCATTCATTTTATCTGAGCTATTAAGCTCTAAGTGATGTCAATCTATAATTAAACAAGCATTTGCACTGTTAATAAAAACTGCTGTTCAATTCTTTTGAACTCGTATTTGGCAGCAATTTTCCATTATCGAGATAAAATACTTGTCAAAAAAAAAAATTCTAGTATGAATTAGAACGAAAAGTGATAATTATGCCTAAAACCACACAAGATTGTCAAAACTGAAAAGTACATAATTTCAGGAATCTGAAGGGAATAAAACGGGTGCATTTTTGGGAAAATATTATTTTTTCATTTCAGCTTCTGTTCTTCATGAAGCGTTAACTGAAGATGGTTGAAAAGAAAAATATACTCTTCCCCCGAGCAATGTTATGTTCTGGTAATACATTACCAATTAGATCTTCAATATTAACGTTTTGTGTTACAAATACCAGTATAATTTAAGCTCAGCTCCACAAGCCATGCCAGATATTGTAGACATAGACATCACAAGGGGAATTTAATACATGCATGCTCAGAAACAGCACAAATGGAACATTTTTAAAAGGAAAACTAGACATGTTTTGCCCATCACTGTTCCAGGGGAGATAGTAGCACTGGTCAATACTACAAGATTAAGACCCTTAGTCTAGAAATAATCCTCTAGAGCAGGGGTCCCCAAACTTTTTTACATGTGAGCCATATTCTAATGTAAAAAGAGTTGAGGTGTAACACAAGTATAAAAAATGTCCCCGGAAATGCCAAATAAGTGCCGTGGTTATCTATTTACTAGCCCCTATGTGGACTGGCAGCCTATAGGAGAATTTGTTTGGCAATACATCTGTTTTTTTTTATGAAACAAAACCTTGCCTCCAACTCAAATTCAAAAATAAGCACCAGGTTTGAAGCCGCTGGGAGCAACATCAAAGGAGTTAGTGAGCAACATGTTGCTCAGAAGCCACTGGTTGGGGATCACTGCTCTAAAGGGAGTTATGTTATGTCATTGTACAAAGGCCAATGTACCTGTTGCGTTTGATGTATTGGCTAACGAAGTTGCCCATAACGTTGGGCTAGGAGCAGCAGAGCTTGGACTATGCAGAGGACTCACAGAGCTGTTCAGGGCATTCAGCAGAGAATTCTGAGCGGTAGTGGAATTAACTGAAAGGGTGTTGGGACCCAAGAGACCTGTTTAAAGAAGAAAAGAAGATTGTCTATTATCTAAGGAAATTACAGTATGCTTTGGTTAGCTTAAATATTCAGTGGCTTATATTTCAACTCTTTAACAAACTGGAGCTCCTTCACCAACATGGGGCAAATTCCAATAAAAGCCAATATGAGATTTGCTTTCATTATTCTACATTCTGCAAACTGATCAAAGCGAACTGCTTACTAGCTGTTATAAGTTACTGCAATAGGGAAGATTTGTCCAAGGTTAGTAAATGAGCCACGCACTGCACTCATGCCAAATGGAATTCTAAGGCCAACTGACGGTTTTCTTAAACTAAAATATCCGATGAAAATTCTTATTACCTAATCCAGAGAGACCTAGGCCTGCTGCCAAAATATCCAACCCATGGCAATTCATTGGAATGGGACAGGATATCGTAGACTGGTTTGTAATGGTTACTCCGCTGCTATCGAGTCCGAGAAGGCATTTTCTTGCTTCGTACATGTTTAAGGCATTTCGCTCAACGCTTTTTACGATCACAGACTGTAAAAGTAAAATAAATAAATGTGATTATCAACATTTCGTTTAATCTGTACAATGATCCAAAAGTGTCATTTTGATTAGAGAACAGTAAATGTGACCATTCATGGAAAGATGTTCTCATGTTGCCAAAACAATGGTGGGTCAAACTGGGTGGATTCAATTACTTGCCTCCTAGGCCAATGAACATATCATACAGTGATTCCTGTTGATATCTGACTAATTACACAATAACATATCAGATAGGGACAGGCAGGGTATAATTTTGGTCAACAGTGCTCGAGATAGCAGATATTGTCCCATATATGTTTAGCGTTTCACATGAAGTCTTATTGTATTCATGTTGAGGTTAAAAGGGAAAACGGGCAGCAGAAGGCTGCTGAAATTATTTTTATTAAAATACATTTAATTCCATGTCAACACTACATGTTTTAACAATAAGAACATAACAATTCCATTTGTTGAGTTTTTCTGGCCATTGTGCTCTTGGGTCAGTAGGACTTGGCTGATTATCTACTTCAGCTATAATATAGAGGTATTACGTATCCAGAAACTATGGTGATGCAACACTTGTGTTAAGCAGAAGACATCATCATACAAATACATTGAATGGAATTATCATAAAGCAGAATAATGACAAGCCACCAAAAAAAATATATATATAGAATTTATGCATGAACAATGGTCCGTAATTTCCCAGTGCTGCACACACTCACTTTACTTGGCTGCTTAGGTTTGGGTTTAATGCTGATGAAAACATCCAATTGTTCCATGAGCTGAGTGATGCACTGTGGCTCTACTTCAATCTCTTCCTTCATGTCAAACATCAACACAAGAGGAAGGCATCCCTGTATGAAAATATTAGGTAAAATCTTTTTTAAAAATAAGAAAAGAACAGAAAAAGAGAGCAGTAAAAACCTTAAAGGCTATAGTATATTGAAATAGTATTAATGGTTTTTGTAATCTACCTTTTTAAACAATAACAAAACACAACTGAAAATGTATGTTTTAATGTCTAACAATTCATTATTTTAAAAATGGTGTAAACAGCAGTAAAAAAAACTCATAAAACAGTTCATCTGAAGTGAAACGTGAGGCCCCCTTGCTTGACGACAACTGAAGAACCCAATGTTGCTGATCTCTCTTCATTCTTCAGCCATTACTTCTGACTGCTAGTATAATTGCATCCATTACAATGCTTCAGCCTCAATCAATCAAATGTCAACAACTTCCCCCTGAGATTTATCCGCACTTAAGGCCCCCATACACGGGCCGATAAAAGTTGCCGACAGATCGAGTCGGCAGCTTAATGGCCCGTGTGTGGGGCTATCCGGTGGGCTTCCCCGATCTCGATCAGGCAGGTTAAAAAATCCCATCAGCTCACGGCCGCATCTGTGCGTCTAGGTGGTCCCGCAATCAGACCGCCCTTATCCCAGCCCGATATCGCCCACTTCGCCAAACGAGCGGATCTCTACGTCTATGACCACCTTTAGGAACTTTCTTTAATGACAAGACCTCACTCTAGCTTTGTTCATGACTCTAGAACACCAAAGTTTCAACTTCAAAGTTGCATGCATAAATAAGGCTGGAATCTCTAGAAAAGTCTTATCTGTATTATCCAGGCAGCAACATTAGACACTTACAATGAGAAACTAAAACAGAAAGTTGTGAGTTCTCTCCAAAAGTAAAGACCAAAATTATGATAAAAAATCAAATTATTTATTAGGACAGATGACCACCACTTACCATGAGATACTGCCTAGCAAGACAAACAGACTCAATGGTGCCTTGGAGGTAGACAGTAGATTTCTTTAGGGGGTTATTAGGATCTGGGAAGTGAATCTGAGCACCCGTTCTTTGCATGATGTGCTTAATGTTGCAACCATTGCGTCCCATCATGAAGAGGTGATGTTGAGCAGCAATATCCAGTTGAGTGCTGACTGGGATGGCAGAAGCCAGGCTGCCAGCAAGATGTTCAAGCAGCATTGCTGTGCCCTCCTACAAGAAAATATAAAATAAAATTTAAGCCGTTTTTTTTGGATAATTGAGAAGTTTCTAATTTATATTTCCATAACCAACTAAATTGTGTGGAAGCACTTGATGGAAGAAAGAAAGATTGCATCTCAATTTTGGCTGAAGCTTCAGAATAGACAACCAGCCTGAAACTGAAAAAAACTTTTTCATAATTCAAGCAATGTCTTTCTTCGTATGTAGTCTATAAAGAGATAACTTACATGTGAAATGTATTCATTGATGAACGTGATTTCTACAGTTTATTTTGCTATGATGGTTAAAAATGCAGATTGAAGAACTAAATAGTCTACGGCACTTGTATAGAAGTTGAATTCCGAATAAGGACTAAATTGGGCTGTGGGATTTTGTTATAAGAACATGAGCGGTTTTCAGTCATGGAATGTATACAAGATAGAAACCCAAAGTGAATAAAGGAACATTGTTCCATTTCTCATAACTGTAACCTCCGTAGCATAGAGCCCGTCAGGAAATACCTGAACAGAGACGTTTTTTTAACATTCCACAAAAAATGACTTCTGATTTGAAAGTTATGACATATTATGACATTCATTTACTCCAGATTGCGACTAACTAGACATCATTATATCAATCATTTATAAAGTGCAGACGCATTCCGCAGCAATTTCCTGCTAATGGTATAAAAATTTTCCTGTACACGCAAACTAATCATAAACCGTGGTAAGGTCCTGGTTAAAGTCCTACAATCTATTCACGAACAGAACCCCTTACAAATACATTTTGGAAGCTTTCAGATCCTTCTCAGTCCCTTCTTCGGGAATGTTTGAAAGAGGAACATTAAGGGGGTTATTTATCAAAATCCTTTTTCTGATATTTTATTTATTAAAAAAAAAAAAAAAAGGTCAGACCAAACTAGAATCCATGATTTGACCTTATTTATTAATAAAAAAGCTTTATTCAATCAGATAGGGGAAAAACTTGATAAAATTGAGTGAAAACCCGAATCAGAGTCTTTTTCCTGTATCGTACAATTTTTCTGGCTTTTACCGAAAAGTCCAAATTTATGGATTTGCCCGAAATAGTCAGACTTTCAGCTAATTCCAGTGAAGGCCACATAAACTTTCAAATAGGATAGAGACCTCTCCCATGACATATACAATCTCGGCAGGTCTGAGATGGTGGATTTTAGGATTGCATCCTCAGGGTAGAGGGTAAATCTCGAAAACCCGAGTTTTTTTCTCCACTAAAAATTTGAATATAGTTAAAAAAAACTCATATTTTTCAAGTCTTTGGCATTCAGACTTTAATAAATAACCCCCTTACCCCCATATGTAATAAAAAGCACTAACTTTGCCCAGGAGCAGTCACCCATAGCAACCAATAAGATGTTTGCTTTTAAACAGGTGACCAGTAAATACTCCCTGCTGATTGGTTGCTATGGGTTACTGCACCTGGGCAAACTTAGTGCCTTTGATTACATAACCTCCTTAGTGTTTCTTTAAATATAGAAGAACTATATGCATGGCATGACTTAATTATACTACAAAAGACATTGGGATTGCCTATGACTAAGTGCTAGGTAAGCATGAAACGCGTTAGGCTCCATGAGGGGTTGTTTTCATGTTTTAATATGATGGAATAAAAAAATAATTTTTTTGGGAATTACAAAAGACATTACCGTATATACTCGAGTATAAGCAGAGTTTTTCAGCCCCCAAAATATGCTGAAAACGCTACCTCGGCTTATACACGGGTCAAGCGCAAAAACGGTCGCCGGCGCCTAAGAATAGTCGCCGGCATCCAAGAATAGTCACAGGCATCCAAGAATAGTCGCAGGCGTCCAAGAATAGTCTCCAAGAATATACTCCGGCTTCCAAGAATGGTCGCCGGCATCCAAAAACCGAGACGCCGGCACCTCCAATGGGAGCAGAAACCCTCAATATTTTGATTGAAACTTACCAGAAGCTGCTGCATTTCTCACCCTCGGCTTATACTCGAGTCAATAAGCTTTCCCAGTTTTTGGAGGTGAATTTAGGTACCTCGGCTTATACTCGGGACGGCTTATACTCGAGTATATACGGTACTTCATTATATCGAAGTCTATATACTAAAAAAAATAGCTCTCTTTTTTTTTTTACAAAGGGACCGAACTAAAGAAAATTCCATCTCAAAAATTTCTTTCAGAATCAGCTATTTCACAGGTGGAAAATGGATTCTGGCCGTGACTGGAACAAAACCCGAGCCAATGAATGGGAAGAAGATTTAGATGAAATCTTTAATGTTCAGTTTTCCATTAATTGTTGTGAATAAATTACCTTCACAGCACTGGTGTTATTCTGGGAACCTCTCACTATAACAGTAGCACCATACACACGTGAGCGTTGCTTGAAAGAAACCGTTATATTGTACGTCTGGGATATTTGCTGAATGGTGGGAGAGTTGGGGTCTGGTATAGGTTGCAGAATCCCGGCTATAGGCAGCTCGAACATCAGTACTAAAGGCAGCAGCTCCTGCACAAAAATAATATAGAAAGGACATCATGAAACAATTGCATTTTGGATCTTTAATATTTTTGCAAGATATTGATTCTGGAATAAAAAAGCAATACTGTTCTTTCTCACTATCAAAGGTACAGTGGACCAATAACAACTGCTTAACAAACCAGGTATCAGGGTTGTCACCTGCCGGTTTTAATACAGTCAGTTTTTCACATGGGCTGTCCGCCTGCTAGGATTTCAGAAGTCTAAAATACGACCAGGCCTCTTAAAGCAACAGTAACTTTAAAAACCGAAAGTGAATAAAATAAATTGAAATATAAAGTTCTGTTGCTCTGCACTGGTAAAACTGGTGTGTTTGCTTCAGAAACACCACTATAGTATATATAAACAAGCTGCTGTGTAGCCATGGGGGCAGCCATTCAAGCACAGGATACACAGTAGATAACAGATAAGTACTACTATAGTTTATATAAACAAGCTGCTGTGTAGCCATGGGGGCAGCCATTCAAGCACAGGATACACAGTAGATAACAGATAAGTACTACTATAGTTTATAGAAACAAGCTGCTGTGTAGCCATGGGGGCAGCCATTCAAGCACAGGATACACAGTAGATAACAGATAAGTACTACTATAGTTTATAGAAACAAGCTGCTGTGTAGCCATGGGGGCAGCCATTCAAGCACAGGATACACAGTAGATAACAGATAAGTACTACTATAGTTTATAGAAACAAGCTGCTGTGTAGCCATGGGGGCAGCCATTCAAGCACAGGATACACAGTAGATAACAGATAAGTACTACTATAGTTTATAGAAACAAGCTGCTGTGTAGCCATGGGGGCAGCCATTCAAGCACAGGATACACAGTAGATAACAGATAAGTACTACTATAGTTTATAGAAACAAGCTGCTGTGTAGCCATGGGGGCAGCCATTCAAGCACAGGATACACAGTAGATAACAGATAAGTACTACTATAGTTTATATAAACAAGCTGCTGTGTAGCCATGGGGGCAGCCATTCAAGCACAGGATACACAGTAGATAACAGATAAGTACTACTATAGTTTATATAAACAAGCTGCTGTGTAGCCATAGGGACAGCTATTCAGCCAGGATACACAGCAGATGACCGATAAAACACCATTGTATTGGACAGGGCTTTTTTATGTGCTATGTAACCTGTGCCTTTTCTCTTTTCCCCGCCCCCCCAGCTTGAAAGGCTGCCCCCATGGCTACACAGCTGCGTATTCATATAACTATAGTAGTCTTTCTAAAGCAAACACACAGCTTTAACCAGTGCATGCTAACAGTTTTTTATATGTTAATATAAAATCCTTTAATTTTTTGGTGTTACTGTTCCTTAAACAGATTCACCTGGCAGCCAGCCAATTTGCGACTGTCACATAATAGACCTGCCCTCTGATATCATAAGCCTGCCACCAATGCCATCAGCTCCACATTACTTGACCAGCCCCCTGTCTGGACCCTAAACTATGAAAAGGTGGCAACCCTACTTGGCAATACGGAGCACGACAGAAATACAAAATTACACGTTTTATTTAAAAACAAAATGCATGATCTTAAAACTCAAAGGGTAAATGCAATAAAATAAGGGGAAAACTAAGATAATTTATTTATAATATACAGTTATCACATTGCAAGTTTTCATATGTAAGGCATGCTTAAAGCTGGTGAAGGAATTACCTTTTGAATAAAAAGCTTTATTACATACACTGCATTTTCAATTTTCTACTGTCGAATGATGTTGCTAAATACTTTTGGGGTTGGCAAAAGCTACACAGGTATGGGATCTGTTACCTGGAAACCTGTTATCCAGCTCCCAATTCCGGGAATGCCACCTCCAATAGACTCCATTTTAATCAAATAATTCAAAATGTTTAAAAATGATTTCCTTTTTCTGTGTAATAATAAAACAGTAGCTTGTACTTGATCCTAACTAAGATATAATTAATCCTTATTGGAAGCAAAACCAGTCTATTGGGTTCAATCAATGTTTTAATGATTTTCTAGTAGACTTATGGTATGGGGATACAAACTACAGAAAGACCCCTTATTCGGAAAACCACAGGTCCAGAGTATTTTAGATAACAGTTCCATAACCTGTATTAAATGCTCATAAAGGAATCATTTTTGGCACTGGGAATATTTTTCCTTTAACAACGTATTAAATTCCCCCTTAAATCTTTTAACATTTTATTCCACCAAACAACCTTTTGTACCCTTTCCTGATTTTTTTAGGATGCAGATAGGGCGTCTTTTGCCTCTTTTTAACCCAAACCTTATGGAAACAGTCTCTTAAGTACAGCCTCTTACCAATCATGTATTTAAACATTCAACAAGCCATCAAGAGCAAAAGATAAATAACAGTGGTGGACACAGGGAGGTGGATTAGGCCAAACTCAGCATTCAGAAGAGCATCAAACGCTAATGAGCTACAAAACCACGGCTTCTCGAACAGCCTCCTTAAATATGTCACTAAAATATCCAAACCATTTGAAAGTTGCTAAATAATGGGTTTTCAGAATAACACAATGGTATGCCAGGCAGCCAAAGAAATCAAAATTCCGACAAGCGGCTACCAAGGATGGAAAAAGAGAGAGACGACCAGCTTTTAAATCAAACCATCAATGGGAATATTTGGGGAGAGTATAATGAATATTTTTGAGGATTCCAAATTTTATGTTTTTGAAAGTAAATTGACTCGAGTCTAATGTGGCTAATTAGGATAGATGCAGGGTCCGTATAAAAAGGAGATTAAATCTGTGTACATTTGCTTTCCCGGGAACATGATTACACAACCAACTAATTCGCATTAAAGGAAGACTACATACAGCTTAACTAAAGAAGTAGCTAGAAATGTTCTACATTATGTTTTGTGCTTCTGTACCAGCCCAAGGCAACCACAGCCCTAAAGCAGTAAAGATCTGTGTCTCCAAAGATGCCCCAGTAGCTCCCCATCTTCTTTTCTGCTGATTCACTTACTGAGCTTAGGGAGTCACTCACAATATACAGTACACATGGAATAGAAATGTCACAATATAAGGCTGATTAGTAATTAATACAGATAATTACTACATGGCAGCACAGAAACCAGTGCAATTAGCATCAGAATTTAATAATCAGCAAACCTGTAGCATCAGCTTATATTACAGCCGGGAAGCTCATTTTCTGCTGGATAATTAGTGACGAGCCCTAAGCTTAGCTTCTCAACAGCTGCTCAGAGCCCACTGAGCATGTGAGTGTCACAGACACTTTCTGTGACAAGTCTGAAGTCCTGGATCATTGCTGCTGATATTGACAAGCTGAAACTTTAGGATGGTGAAATAAGTTCACTATATAAAATATGGCATTTTTAGCCATATTCATTTTTAGGGTTTAGTTCTCCTTTAAAGAATTTGTGACACTTTTAGATAACACTGACTGTAAATATTGGACACAAAGTTTTCTCATCATCGTCATCATCATTTATTTTTACAGTGCCAGAAAGCAAAACAGCACTTTGCAATAATTAAACACGGTTTGAACTTGAGCCCAGTGGAAATTTCACATCTTTGGTTTGTTATGGAATTAAGTTTTTTCCCCCCTGTTGTTTATCTGGGACTTGGTTTTCAATGTGTTGCACAGATGAGTACAGGAATAACAATCTGAAAGAGCAGGACCTACAACGTCAATAAACTTTAATATATGAAGGAATTTGTTTGTAAGCCAAGCGTCGGTTTTACACCAGTTCTAGATATCCAACTGATCTACAGCTCCCGGTATTCTCTATCATCTCTCTGGTTTCATAACCAGCAGTGCAGGGAGTAATCAAAGACGGACAAGTTACTGCTTTCAACATTAACAACATCTACAAAGAACTTCCGAATTGAAGAGTAATGTAATAAATGTACATTGGTAAAGGGATACTGTCATGGGAATTTTTTTTTTTTTTTTTCAAAAATGAATCAGTTAATAGTGCTGCTCCAGCAGAATTCTGCACTGAAATCCATTTCTCAAAAGAGCAAACAGATTTTTTTATATTCAGTTTTGAAATCTGACATGGGGCTAGACATATTGTCAATTTCCCAGCTGCCCCATGTCATGTGACTTGTGCTCTGATAAACTTCAATCACTCTTTACTGCTGTACTGCAAATTGGAGTGATATCACCCCCCTCCCTCCCCCCCCGGCAGCCAAACAAAAGAACAATGGGAAGGTAACCAGATAGCAGCTCCCTAACACAAGATAACAGCTGCCTGGTAGATCTAAGAACAACACTCAACAGTAAAAACCCATGTCCCACTGAGACACATTCAGTTACATTGAGAAGGAAAAACAGCAGCCTGCCAGAAAGCATTTCTCTCCTAAAGTGCAGGCACAAGTCACATGACCAGGGGCAGCTGGGAAATTGACAAAATGTCTAGCCCCATGTCAGATTTCAAAAATGTATATAAAAAAATCTGTTTGCTCTTTTGAGAAATGGATTTCAGTGCAGAATTCTGCTGGAGCAGCACTATTAACTGATGTGTTTTGAAAAAATGTTTTTTTCCCATGACAGTATCCCTTTAAGTTGATGAGAATGAAACTTGCTTTCATTGTGCAAAACATTACATTTGGGTTTGCAACTCCTTAAATAATCAGGATTTATTATGGGAAATACTTGCCCTTATTCGGACTCTTGCAGACTCCACACCAGCTGGTTGCCCTGCAATCGACACCTGCAAGAAATGGGAGTGTTGTTATAAATGGGCATGAACATGAAGCAAAACCCCCTGGTAGATTTTAATTGAAAGACTAAGGGGCAGACTTATCAAGGGTCGAAGTGAAATCAAAGGGAATTTTTTGAAGTTAAAAAATTCAAGTCATGCCTGGATGCTTGGACCATCGAATAGGCTACTACGACTTCGACTTTCGATTTGAAGAAAAATCATTCAACCATTTGATAATCGAAGTACTGTCACTTTAAAAAAAAACTTCGACTTCAATACCCTGCCAATTTAAACCTGCCAAAGTGCTATGTTTGCCTATGGGGACCTTCCAGAGCATATTTCTAAGTTTTTTGTATTCAAAGGTAAATCGGTACAATAAAATTGTTTCAATCGTAGGATTCGAAGTACAATCGTACGATGATTGGGATACAATTGTACTATGCAAAAAATCCTATGAATTCAACTTCGAATTTCGTAGTATTAAATTCGGTGCTCAAATTTCAAAGTATTTTCCACCTCGAAATTCGACCCTTGATAAATCTGCCCCTAAGAATGAATTGCTTCTCTATCCCCCAAAGGTATAGCTCAAGACCTGGGCATTTGACTGGTGTGCTAAAAATAGGAGAAATGTATACAACTCCTTTTGAATGATATAAGAATTATTAAAGAGCAACAGACCATGTGGCTGTGTTGAATTAAGTCCCAGAAACCTTTGAAAGACTGGAGGACTACAAATCTGGACATCAGTAGAATAATTAGTACATAGTACAAAGTTCAGCTCTGAGCAGGTCTACTGGTTAGTTATAGAACTTCTGTCTGCTTCAAGGTAAAACCAGACAGATAATGGCCTAATAGCTAGCACGTTCTCATTAAACAAAATACATCAAAACCTGTTAAAATGTTTTAGCTCTCGGCCTTGGAATGTAATAAACTGCTATGTGGTTCTTGGGAAATAACCCCATCAGCAAAGAAGTCATTTTGAAATCAAAGTGGAAAATAAATAGCCAGAATTAGGGTTAAAAAAATAAAAATAATAAAACAATCCTTACAGTGAATGCTTTATGGTAGCTGGGGTCAATTATCTCCAATCATTTTCAGAGGTATTTTGGAAAAACCCAGAACAGGAAGGTTAATAACAAAAAACTAAACAAAATAAATATTCAGGCATTGAATAAGACTGAACGTTGTTTAGAATAGGTCCATAAACCACACATCAAACAT
Organism: Xenopus petersii; assembly: GCA_038501925.1. Taxonomy (NCBI): domain Eukaryota; kingdom Metazoa; phylum Chordata; class Amphibia; order Anura; family Pipidae; genus Xenopus; species Xenopus petersii. The sequence continues at coordinate 131,904,116 of CM076684.1, forward strand.
TAACGTGAAGATGAACCTGTCCTGTAAGTGCAGAGTACTGATAGTCATCCCCTCTTCTTTATCATCCAGAAATTTACTGGAATGAAAAGAGCTTTGGGGTGCAGCGAAGCCACTAAACATTGCCACAACTAATCATGTAAAAATTTAAGTAAAGGTGTATTTGGAGACCAAAATTATCTGAAAGTATACAAAATTTTACTTTAAAAAATATTTTTTCATTTAAAACCAGGCCGGCCAGGAACCCAACATATAACAATATAAATACACAAAAACATTTTTCAAAAATGATTTAGGTAGGTGGTCACTTAAAATCACAATAAGAGGAATTTTTCCTAGGTTGGATTGGATGATTCCCCTAGTCTTGCAAAAACAATTATGTAGAGCAAAATTGGTGTGAGTTACAGTTCTCCATTTGCATTATAGAAAAGGTGGCAACTCAACCCTACTATTCAGTCCCTTTGGGAGAAGGGTACTTAAATTAAATATCCATTTTTGCTCTTTACATCTCAAGACCTTATCTCTATCTCCTCCTCTCTTCAAAGTGGGAACCCCATCAACGGCCATAAATTCAAGATCTTTTAGGTTCCCCCCATGGACAGATATAACTATATTTCTGATGAAATTACCCCAAAATAGTGAAAATCGGCAAGCTACCAGGATCCCCTGAATCGTGAAATTGGGGGACGCCCCTCTTTTTTTGTAAACTTCTCTACATCTACATATATCTCCATACAATAAGCCTGATAGCCCATTTGGGAAAATTACCTTCCCTTGATTACCAAATTGGAGAACTATAACTCACTTTCAAGTTGGAGAACTGTAACTCAACAGCAATTTTGCTCTATATAATTGTTGTTGCAAGACAACCAATGCAACATATTATTGTGATTTTAAGTGACCACCTACCTAAATAATTTTTGAAAAATCTTTTTATGTATTTTATATTGTTATATGTTGGGTTCCTGGCCGGCCAGGTTTTAAATGAAAAATATTTTTTTAAAGTAAAATAAAATTTGTATACTTTCAGATAATTTGGTCTCCAAATACACCTTTAATTGAATTGATGTACTGGGTTGTTATTCTCAAAAGGACATGGAGATTTAGGGTGTGTTACCGACAATTAAAGAGGCTTCTCCTTAATGGCACACTACGTTAATCAAAAAATAATGATTTAGTTGAGTCTGGTCAAATGATATGGACATACCTGGTTGCTTTTCTCTGCTTGGTTATTCCTGTTGGAGTCTGGGAAATGGATGTGGCAACCTGTCTCTTCCATCACCTTCTTGATGTTGTTGCCACCTTTCCCAATGACGTGCGAATGCTCTGTGTGTGACACGTCCATCTTCAATGTCACCCGGTTACTCTACAGTAATGCAAATAAAGAAAAAAATGAAAAAATGTCAAGAAATAAATAATTATCAAGAAAAAATGACTTTAATTAGGGATACTGAGCTTTGTTTTGCTTAATGATGTCATCAGTTAATGCTTTATGAGGTCACTTCTGTCAATTATACGGAATTGAAACTTGCATATTATTTATGATAATGATATTACAAATCCCCTCGGAATGTCACAACCTGTATAATGTGACCTTTAAGTCCTTGCACTTTATATAAGGTCAAGAAACTCAGGATTTCTAATAAGGGACATATTATTCTAACATATGGTAGATACATATTTTGCTGATGCTCAACTGACAGTTTAGTAGCATATCATGGCTTCTTTCCCAGAATTGCTTGCAGCTTTTCATATAACTTAGTTCTGGTCATTTTGGACTGCCCTTATTTCTTTGCACAAACACATACAGTTTTTCCGTCATCCCACACTGACCTACAACTCGAACATTTCTTAATTAAAACCAGAGATTTTTGTGGTTAAAGGAATTCTCACACTATCAGAATGCACAGTTACTGTTATACATCTGTCAACTCCAAAGATCACATTCATTCAAAGGGCCAAATATTTGGGATTCTTCTTCCTGTGTGCAGGGGGTGACTGGGTCAGTCTACATGAGCCTGTGTAGGGGGGTGTCTCACCTTGTCTGAGAATGTACCTTTCCCAGCTAATCTTGTTTGCGTTAAATAACTGGGACAAGTGCATGCTCACGCCTTTAAATTGATTGCAACAGTCATCTGGAAATTACATGAACTTGAAAATACTCTTTATGCCCTATGTGAACAGACCTTTATCTAACTTGCTTATATACCTCCATGCTGTGGACTGTTTCCATTGCAGGAGCTAGAATTATTTTGAAGACCCACTGGCTTATTTGGTCAACAGGCAAGACAACCCATATGTGGCTTCCCTGTTAATCTTTTTATCTGAGGGGAACAAAAGGTTTGAATAAATGTAATTTTAGAAAATATTTATGTTGTTACAGTAATTGCTAATACTGTGTTTGGTGAGGTACCTGTCCACTTGCCCAGTAAATCTCCCCAAAAGGGCAGAGACACACAGTCAGATTCAGAGAGATTAAGTTGCCTGGCGACAAATTTCCACTTCCAGGGGGCAACTAATCTCCCCAAACTGCCTTCCCGCTAGCTAGAATGTAAATTGGCGGCGGGATGGCACTCGCAACGCTTTGTTTCCCGAAGCTGTCTCACAAGGAAACTTCGGGTGACTTCGGAAGACAAATCGTTCCGAGTGCTATCCCCGTTGATTCTAGCCAGTGGGAAGGCAGTTTGGGGAGATTAGTCGCCACGAAGAAGAAGAAGAGATTTGTCGACGGGTGACTAATCTACCCGAATATGACCGTATGTCTCTGCCCTAAATAGTGGATTATTCCAGGCATCTAAGCTATACTGCCACCAATATGTGGCCTTTGACTAAATGTTGCAGTTTATGTTCCAATTAGAAACCGTGGTTTAAATAAATACTACAGTCATGGTTTAAATTCCAGTGGGCTAATTAGGATTTACTTTGTCTGAAAAAGCTGATGACTCTTACTGACTCTTTGAAATTCTTGCTAGATTGCTTCCAGAGGACCTAAAACAAATGTATTATTAGGGAAAGCACTTACTGTCGTTTAAAGTAGCCCAGGGCAATAAAGCATCAGTGCACTTGGCCAGGAAGAGGGCCTACTTGACTTATCTTGAACAAATCATGGACTGCTCAGAAGAATAACCAAGCAAATGCCACCACTAGGGAAATACATCAATATGAACTGTTCCATAAGTAGGATTTTCTATAGAACAGGCTCGATTTTAAAAAGAGTATTCTATAATATGCTACTAGGAGTAGTTTTCTCCTAGATGTGTTTTCACTGATTTAGTCACAGTATGAGTGAACTTTTATAATTAAGGCATGAGGCACGTTGAGTTACTTTGAATACAGTTTATGAGCATCTCAATGCAACTTTGTTAATCTGCTTTATTACAACAGCAGTTTGCCCAAGGTCTGCCATATCGTTCCACCAAACATCTGACATCATGGGGCAGATTTACTAACGGGTGGACCTACTCTAGAGCTACTTTGCACCCTTACAACAGGTGCACTCTGGTGAAGGGACGTAACTACGATAATTCACTAAATTCTGGATTTTTGTGTAGGTTACCTCTTGCTCCAGACTTTACTTCGCCACCTCAGACCAGGCAAAGTGCAATAGAGTAGATAGGACTTGCTTACATTTTTTCAAAATTTTTTCTAAGTCCCAAAAGACGCTGGCATCTTACTTTTCTAAGGGTGATAGGCTGAAAAAGAGCGTAAATTTTTTTTGGGTGTACCCTACTTCCCCCCTACATTTCCTAACATATGGCACAGTGGGCACATGTATAGGGCAAAATAATAACTTTTATTTTATGAAAGTTTCCCAGGCTTGTGTAGTGTAATGTCTTTGTTGCTGCATACTGTATATACGGCCATATATGCATAACTACACACCATATGCAAATTTGCGATCAATATCGTAAGTTCGAACCTCTGGAATTCGCGCAGCCTGGTGAATCTATGCCTGGTGAAGTCAAAGCTGGCGCAAATACGAAAGTAAGTAAATTTGCCCCCCATATGTAAAGCCCCTTTCTGTCCTCTTTTTATCGTCACTGTAACATTAAAATGTCTATGAAGGTTTTCATGCATCCAGGTCATGGTATATCTAATAGAAGTAAATCTAGAACAACTGGAGTTGCTGTTTAATCATTGAAGACGTTTCATTACTCCTCTGAAGAAGTTGCTCAGATGAGTAGTAAAATGGTTAATCGGCATGTCCAGTTGCTCTAGATTTACTTCTACTCGATGTACCATAAAAACTTTGCTCTCAGTTACCGATTCTCTAGTGGACCCAACTACATGAAGAACCATGGCACGTGTGGACAGTTTTAGACCTCCTTAAGACTCATATGAAACCTTGGGAATTTTTTTATGTGAAATAGCAAAAAAGACACTCAAAAGCCAACAGACCTTCGTGTCCAGCACTGACATGATCCTTTCCTTCGCTTCTTTCACATTTTCTTTCTTGCCAGAGACTTTAATGTGTGGATCTGCAGAGAGGAAAAAAAAGCAAAAGATTTTGGACTGGATTTTGCAAGTAGCATCAAGAACTTTTTTGAGTAGCACTATCACAATGTTTTACCTATACTAAAATTAGCTTTGGAGTACTGAAACAACATACATCATATTTTTCATATTTTAGAGGCAAACTTCCAATGGGGTTGGAGCACCACACATGTAACATTAAAACAGTGTTGCAGTTATCAGTTTTCTCTCAGCCTCCAGACAAGACATTTAGTCTTACTTGAATGTCCTGTGATTCACAGACCTTATCAATAAAGATAATGACAGAAGAGCCTGTAAATGAAGAGAAGAACAAAAGTGTGCAGGGCAATTTTCACGGGAAATTCGCAAATTTTTTGGTGAAGCGAAACGCCCCAAATTCGCCCATCACTAATCATCATCGGACAAGATCTCACAATAAACCTGATCTCTAGCCTCATTAGGAAACACTTTCTAGAGCAATGATCCCCAACCAGGTTTTGGTTGCATTAGAATAGGTGTACTGCCAAACAGAGCCTCCTGTTAGCCGACAGTGCACATAGGGGCTACCAAATGTGCAATCACAGCAGCACCCAGGAACAATTTTCATGCTTGCGTTGTTCCTCAACTCTTTTCTATCTGAATGTTGCTCATGGGTAAAAAAGGTTTGGGACCCTGTTCTAGTGGAAGCCTTTCAACAATGTTCCTAGGCCTCCAAAAATCCATACCTTATGTACTTGCTCCCTTCCCCTTTTTGTCTGCCTTTCCTCATAGATTTTAAGCGCTTCACCACAAGGATATTATGCCAACCGTATATTGACATTTTTAGCACTAATGAACAGATTATCTGGCTTAGTCGATTTCCCATGATTGTGTTTTGTGTAGACTCTGTACACTTGTGGTGCTAAATAAATACATATAACTAAGGGCATCAATATGTGATGATAAACAGTATCCCTTTAACATCCCCTGTAGGTGTTTGGCTATTACAGTATTTAATATCACTCAACAGAAGAGACCAGCATGATTCATATGACCACACAAGCAGAGTAATCTCGTACAAATCTACATTTTGTTCCAACAGCCATCCGAATTCATCTATTAATGTTTGTAAAAGAAAAAAAGTACTTAATATCATGGTAGTATCCCTTTTCTGATTTTTTCTTTTCTACCATTCACTATGGGAGAATGCAATCAGTTCCCAAAGTTTGCCCAGGTATAGTCATCTATACCAACTGTTGAGATCTATCATTTCAGATGACCAGTAGATGCTACTTGCTTACTCGTGATGCATGGAGGTCACAGGTGACATGAGAAGTGGGGCAGTCTCTTTGAACACTCTCCCACCATGTAGGGGTAAGTTATGTAGAGCCCAGGTGTGGAGGGCAAAGGTAACTCCAACCAGAAACGGTGGACCATTTTTTGGTTGAGCCAAGGATTTGGGATTAGCCTGCTTATCACTACTGCCAACTAGATGCTAAAGGTGATTACACCTGTAGTTTTGCACTTTTAAATGATCCCATCCAAAGTATAAAAAATGTGGGTCTTCTGTCCTCCTTTCTCACTTGGCTCAGTTGTCTACTCCTCAAGATACAGGGCACACAGCCTCATTTGTTTGCCACTTCTAAAGCAATTAAATGCTGAGTGACAGTATAAACACGCCTGCTTATGCAGAAACAGCAGGGCAGACGGGAATGTAAACCACAAAAGATACTATTTAGAATGTTTTCTCACAAAAGAGGAAGAAAGGAAAGTGTATGAAGAATGAGAAATGAACAGTCGATGTGATTTCCAGTCATGCCTAGAAAAATAAATAGGCGCAACGAATGTAAATCACCCACAGGTGGTCTGCCCTGTTGTTTCAGCTGAAGATTAATATGTGCCGAGTATTATTGGGAAGTTTCCCGTTTCTAATTGGAGGAGCAGACCGTACGATCCAAGATAGAACTCATTCAGATGGGAACTTCTTGACAAGAGTAACAGTTAACAAAAACAACAATATAATTCATCTTCAACATGAAGAGCAAATATTATATGACTATATCCATGCAGTACATATTTAAAGTCCCATTTGCAACCTGTATAGAGGGACTTGTCTGGTTAAGACATTTTTTACAAAGCAATATTAGAATTCTTTCTCAAATATAAATCCTTGCAACCACATACTGTATGTCTATATTTTCCCAGAAGTTAAAGAGAATTATCCCGACATTCAGATGGTTTGTATTTATGCAAAATTTACTTTAATTTCTAAATGATACCACACCCTAAATAAACTGTCTTTTCTGTACCAGAAAAGACTAAAGTCGGATGAAAAGGTAATTCCATCAGGAGCTCTGTAAGTTCACTGCCAGGAGCCATACTTCATAAAAAATTGGAATTTGGTGGACATTGAGTTACTGATTGAGTTACTGATTTATTCAATTCTAAAACAGTTGGTCTCTTTTTGGTGAGGCTAGGTCCTAAATCTTTATGATTCCCTGCCAATGAGTCAATTCATTCATTTTCAACCCTACATATAATGTTAGGAATTCAGGACATGACAGTTTGGTCAATATTTACAACTCAAATCTTTTTGAATCACCTATAGAATAGCAATGGTGGGAAGAAGAAAGATCTATTGATCAGATCCAAAAAAAAACAAGGTTATTTTTCCTTTTAATGTTAATTTAGCAAACTTTTTTCTCCAAAATGGTTTGTGACTCCCTTATCTTTGATTGCCTGCTCTACTAGCTCTTTTGATTGGCTCCCTAAGCTGAAGGCTAAGGGCGGTGCACCTAGGTCCTCCTTTAATTATGGTGAGTTAATATCTCCTTTTGGATCAAATGCTTTATTGTCTATTAAAATTTTGGGTAAATGTCTATTTGCTCTCCAGGATACACTTTAAAGCTGAGCTTGAAGGTCAGTTAAGGTGAGATGTGTGGTGTAGATGGATTTGCTGTTATAGATCTTCTTGAAACTACTGCTAATTAACAAATGTTTCCCTATATCTTTAACCTTGACATGTGCGAAGGGGGAGAATGACCAAAGGTTGGACCTCCAAGGGAGACTTGACAAATTTGACAACCAGAGGTCAAGTGGTGTACGAAGACCAACAATGGAGACTCACGGATGGACACTCACCATAAACAATGTTAAAACATTAACAGGGGCATATATCTACATCCTTTGAGAGCTTAAAACCATTATATTAATAAACCTTTTTTTTTTTTTTCCAGTTGGCCCATGACAAAGAACTTTAATTGCTTTGTACAGTTATACACTTTAGCTTGTATAAATAATTGTGTAGGTCCATTATGCCATTTGCCAAAATGATTAACAAGCTTCAAACCATTAAAGAAAAAAAATGCTGAAATAATCAACTATACCAAGGTGGGACTTGTTTATATTCCGAGAAAGAAAAAAAATTGGTTTTAAATTCCGACTCGATATACAGATCTGAACTATAACATTTCCTTAAAAATTCTAATAGGCCTGGATGGAGACTTCTTTCGAATTCTGCTAATGAAAAACAGAAGCAGAACTTACAAATGGCAAAGGCTTTAAATATGAATTATTCATAAAGACTTGGAAGGCAGGTTTAAGAAACCCTCATCGTGCAACAAACGGGTGGAAGGAATCGAGAGCAGTAACTTTCAGGAACTTGAAATCAAGGACAATTTATTTTGTCATGAGTTCGATGTAAATTTATATGAACACTATCGCCAAGGAAAACTTACAGGGGAATGAATAAAGACAAAAGGGATGTTTCTTAAGTAGGAAAAAAAGTTTCAAAAACCATGCACAGAAAATCATTTAGGAGAAATATACAGAGACTTACAGGCTTTAGTTTGTTATTTTTGTAAGGCAATTTATGAAGCCTACTCAGCAAGGTCCTAAATCATTATAGAAAATAATACAGAGAACATGCACTTGTTTCTGAGAACTGGAGATAAAAAATCAAACTTATGAGAACAGATTTGTACATATAAGGTAGAGAAAGACCTAATTTGGCATGGTGGAAAAGTAAAGAGAAAATTCTTACGATTAATTTAAGGTTTATCATTTATTTATTTTTTAGATATGACAATTGACCGCTATGGCTCTTTGTTCTGGGCGAAGCATTAATGCACCCGCAACAGTGAGGGATATTTTATAAGTGATTGTAGATAAAGCTAAGCAAGATGTCTATATCCAACAATTTTGTCACATAAAGGCAGTGTTTATGGAAGTAAAAATAAAGTAGGGGTGCACTGAATGCATAATTTTTGGATTTTACAAAATAACATTTGCTTCTCAAAAGATTTGGGCAAAAAACGAACACAAATCAAGATCGAACTTTGGGTATTCAACTTTTTAAAATGGTCAACAAAAAAAGTCACATTCTGTCATCCAGAGTTGTGTAGCTGAAATCCCCCATTTGGTACATCTCTAATGTATACATGACTGAAAAGGACACATTAACAGTTTCAGTTTCAATAACATTTGGGTCTATCCTTCACTTCAAATATTTTACCAATTTCTAAAAAGTTGAAATCAGCTAAAAAATTTTTTTTTCAATCTTAGGGAGTTATTTACTAAAATCCAAATGTATGTCATTATTTAAATAAAAAACCACGACCAAACTCCCATACCCCAATTACCTTATTTATTATTTAAAAAGCTTTATTTAATAGGTTTGAGTAACAACCCGATAAAATCCCACATAGTACGATTTTTTCCCCTTAAATTGCTCAATTTACTTTGGCTCTTTCACAAAAAGACCAAACTGTTCAGATTTTTGCCCCAAAAGTTTGGATTTTTAGGCTAATTCCAGCGCAGACCACAGAAACTTAGTACATGTATATGGACCTCTGCATCGACTTAAATACAACCTCTGCAGGTCTGAGATGGCTTTTTTGCAGCATCGGGCTTTAATAAATAAAATTAAAAATAAATTTAAAAAAAACTAACTCATTTTGCCAAAAAGCCCAACCAGATAAACTGAGTTTAGTAAATAACCCCCGCACTGTGTGCGGGGTTTTTTTTCTTTTTTTTTTTTACTGTCTTAGCATTATTTGTGAAGATTTTTCTTTTTCAAAATTTTCATTCATTAAAACGTATGACCAAAGTCCCCCACCAAAAAAATCATAAAAATTCCAAAAGCTTATTTCAAATAGGGTAAAATTTCATTCAAATGGCTGTCTATGGGAAAGTCGTGCTCAGAGGAAAAACAGTTTGAGCATTTTTCTACAGGAAATTGCCGCCAGGAAATTAAAATGCTAAGGAGAATTGAAAAGGGGAACCAAACTATTTTTCACCTTGGTAAAATGTTGGTCTTTTTCAAAGCATGAGGTTGTGGCTAGGGTGTGGGTAGAGCACCCTCACTTGCTCTGCTTTCCTTAAGTTGAGGCACTCTCCATTATCCTCTCTACTGGAATTTGGATGTTGGCAAATTCACCAGATGATAGTCTCTGATTATAACTTTGGTATGTGTTTCATTTAATAAGGAAGATTTCTTCATGCACAAATGCTAACTAAGAGGCAAATTCAATTTAGCTAATGTCATTTTCACTCCGCTTTATTTAGTGCGTCTGATTCCAACCTTCTGCTTGTTAAAGGTCATTTTTGAAAGAAAACGATTTGGAAAATTAACAAATGACAAAGGAATTTTGAAAATGCCAACTGCAGATCAAGAAATATCCTGTTACATATTAAACTACCAAAATAACCTATGGAATTATGGAGATTGGCTTGAGCGGCGACAAAGAAGCCTTTGCTTGGATCTTTCCACTTTGACGTTTTACGATTTGAAGTTGACTCCTGGCATGTAATAGGTTTATCAGGAGCAGGAACTATGATGGGTCTTCATAATAAACTCGGAGGATACATGGTATAAACCTCTATAGTTTGGAAACAAATATAAAAAAAGGGGTTTAGATATGCCTTAATTTTTACAGATTAATTTTTTTTAACCTTTCCTTTTAAACATCATAATCCCTTAAAAAACATAAGTTTGATGGAATAACTAAACAGAATGAACATTTTAGCAACAGCCTCGCTACAAATCCAAAGCCCAAGATGCCCAAGAAGTTTGTGTTGTATCTTGTAATAAGCTGGGGTACAGGAAACCACCTTTCTCCAGTTTGTAAAATGGGCGTTGCTATCCCAAATAGGGAAGGGGGTACCAAAGAATGAGGTCCTTGCTGATACAAAGCACATGGCAGTCTGGCAAACTGCTTCCAATTCAGCCACAGTTCTATCTAGACTATCTAGAGAAGAAAATAGGTGGTGGCCTCCAAATCTTACTCTGAACTGAATTTCAAGCTGGACTTCCAGGAGCAACTAGGAGAACAGAAACATTCTCAATGAATCTTACTATAAATTGCCATCAGACTGGGCCGCTCCACCTATAGCCAAATCCTCATAATATGGGAGCCATTGGTTTGATATAGTGATGTGTTTCTCCCACTCTCATCCCTACCAGAAACAAGGTCACTTGATACATATCCTTGACTATGAAAGAGTCTTGCTCGGTCAATCCCAACAATGCTACATACACAAATGTGTGAAGCCGCCTAAGTAAAAAGCACCCAAAAGACCATGATAACTGTAGGTAGTGTCTTCTAAAGATACAATCCTAAGAAAACCACACAGAATATTTTTCATGAGCTTAATTACCTCGAGTGCCACCGTTGTAATTATTTGTACAAAATTATACATGGGGTGTTAACGAGAAACCTGCGAACTAACCTGAAACATATGGCACAGCTACTTATTTGCCAACACCTACCTCTTGGATTACATCTTCATATCTTAAGTATGAAGTACATGAAAAAAAAACCCTATAGGCTGATTTTGCTTTCAAAAAGGATTAATGATATCTAAGTTGGGATCAAGTACAAGCTACTGTTTTATCATTACAGAGAAAAAGCAAATATATTTTAACATTTTGAATAATTTGAATACAATGTCATCTATGGAAAATGGCATTCCTGTAATTCAGAGTTTTGTGGATAATAAGTCCCATATCTGTACTATAAAAAAAAAAAACTATGAGCAATGTAGAATGTGACATAAAACACAAGAATTAAATGTAATCAATGTAGTAACAAGCAGGTAAGACTATAAAGATTAATATCACTAACTTAATGCTTGTTCATTCCAAAGTGGAATTAAGTGGGCATTAATCAAAAAGGTACAAAACTAATACATTTTGTTGTTTTACTACTTTGTCAAGTGAAAAGGCTCACTTAGTAAAAGCTGGAATGTTGATCTGTGCTGAGCAGTATCCTCCAGGCTTATGTCCTCTGGGTAATTAAGACTGATTGCTTTTCAGCATTATAAAATTAATATTCTATATTCCATATTCCAATTGGAATTTTTGGCCCAGATTTCCTGGAAACAAAAACACTATTTGTCATAGCATTTGCTAGGTTCACTAGCGCTAGAATAATGACACCTATATTTCAGAATACATAGTAACATAGTAACATAGTAACATAGTAAGTAAGGTTGAAAAAAGACACGTCCATCAAGTTCAACCTTTTTTTTTTTTTTTTTTATTAACTACCTATCTGCCAGTTGATCCAGAGGAAGGCAAAAAACCCATCTGAAGCCTCTCCAATTTGCCTTAGAGGGGGAAAAATTCCTGACTCCAAAATGGCAATCGGACTAGTCCCTGGATCAACTTGGACTATGAGCTATTTCCCATAACCCTGTATTCCCTTACTTGCTAAAAAGCCATCCAACCCCTTCTTAAAGCTATCTAATGTATCAGCCTGAACAACTGATTCAGGGAGAGAATTCCACATCTTCACAGCTCTCACTGTAAAAAACCCCTTCCGAATATTTAGGCGGAACCTCTTTTCTTCTAATCGGAATGGGTGACCTGGTGTCAGCTGGAAAGACCTACTGGTAAATAAAGCATTAGAGAGATTATTATATGATCCCCTTATATATTTATACAGTCATCATATCACCCCTTAAGCGCCTCTTCTCCAACGTGAACATCCCCAATTTGGCCAGCCTTTCCTCATAGCTAAGATTTTCAATACCTTTTACCAGCTTAGTTGCCCTTCTCTGTACCCTCTCTAATACAATAATGTCCTGTTTGAGTGATGGAGACCAAAACTGTACAGCATATTCTAGATGGGGCCTTACAAGTGCTCTATACAGTGGAAGAATGACCCCCTCCTCCCTTGACTCTATGCCCCTTTTAATACAGCTCAAGACCTTATTTGCCCTTGATGCTGCTGACTGGCATTGCTTGCTACAGCCAAGTTTATCATCTACAAGGACTCCAAGGTCCTTTTCCATAATGGATTTGCCTAGTGCAGTCCCATTAAGGGTATAAGTGGCTTGGATATTTTTACATCCCAGGTGCATGACTTTACATTTATCAACATTGAATCTCATTTGCCACTTAGCTGCCCAGCTTGCCAGTTTGTCAAGATCATGTTGACAATACAATGCAATGTTGTCTAATACAAGTTCTATGGAATGTGTAACATCTACTGGAAATGTTAATAGTCCTGGCAAGTTCGTAACTCAAAAAGGCAAAATAAATTGCCGGCTTAATTCTAGACTTGAACACATATGCATTCCACTACCAATGGATATTCTAATAAATATATAAATAAATGGATCCCAAAATGCAGATTGTGAGCAACCAGGATATAAGAAACTGGTGAGCAGCAAACAGCTAGATCACTCTACCAGGTGTTATTTAAACTTTCAGTAGATAAATTACAAAACTGACGGTTCTGCAAAACTGTCGGTTCTGCAAAACAAAACTGTCGGGTTCTGCAAAACTGTCGGGTTCTGCAAAACTGTCGGGTTCTGCAAAACTGTCGGGTTCTGCAAAACTGTCGGGTTCTGCAAAACTGTCGGGTTCTGCAAAACTGTCGGGTTCTGCAAAACTGTCGGCAATCGCACAAATAAGATTTGCCCTTTGTTAGTTTGTTGTCACTTCCCATTTAGAGTGTAAGCCTTTAAGGTCCGAAGCCTCCTATCCCAAATGTTTTAGTGAATGCACAATTGAACATTACATTGTTCAACATTTTTGTATCTGTTCTTTGTTGAGTATACATAATTAAACTTAAACCTGCAGGGTTTTTTGTTCCACAAACCACTAACTAGATTTGCAGTGTTTATTAATGCAATCACGGGTAAAGCCATTTTCCCAGGAAACAAGAGAAAATCTTCTTGGAAGTTAAAAGGAATTACCAAAATGAACATTTATCCCAAGATTGAAGGGATTTTGTCTAAGAAAATAAGGTCTTGGATTTTCATATTTAGTCTATGTTAAATTAAGTTCCGTGGCATGATACATTCCAAAACAGGAAGCACAAGAACTCCACTGAACAGAGTCCTGGTATGCAGTTAAACATCTCTCAATAAACAGGTAAGTTGGTTGAACGGTTTGACTTAAAGGCCACTTCCATGTTTATGTCACATGACTGGTGCACACAAAATGTGCATTGTTTGCCTTACTCCTTATAAATGATTCAGCATTAACAAGCAGAGCACCTTAGCGTCCATCTGGGCTGCCGGCCAGATTAGAGATAACACAGTATATTTTATTCTGCATATTTATATCCTCTTATCTAGTGCTCCCCTCCCTGACTTACCGAAAAACAGAGAACACGCGTCACTGTTGGGCGAGAGCCAGAACTGTTCTATGATCCCGACTTATTTAAGATTCAACTTCTATTCAACTATTCAACTTCTAAGATTCAACTATTTCTTCTCAGCAGCAACACTATTTTTTAAATTGCAACGGATACTTAATAAATATCCTCAAGAACTTGTTGCGATGTTCCATCACTGATAGGGATTTTAATCTCCTGACTGTTGATTGCCAAAAACCTTAATTGCATAAACTTGATAAGAGTTTGTCTTTTTATAAGAAGTTTGTGCTCTCTCCTTTCCAATCCATAATTGCAGTTGCCAGTCTCACAAGTTGGCCACCCACGAATGAAATATAGCCAAATAACACAGTCTCACAAGTGGTGCCTGAAAACCTCAAAAATAGACCATAAATATTGCTGTAAAAGATCCTAGACCGAATGTCTATAGTAAGACATGGTGTTTTTAGAAGCCACATCATCTGTCAAAGGTTCTAGCAAGGGTTATATATGGGAAATGCCACCAGTGCCTTTCCCTGAGAAGCGTCACGGCCATGTGGACCTTACCTAATTATATCATGCAGATACACAAATATACTTCAATTGCATTAAAGTAAAAATATATATTTATTGGTTAATTTAAGACTTTTAGGTCCAACATTTGGTTAGGTTCCTCCTTGGCTCCTAACAGAGCTAAAGAGATATGAAAACTTTGCAGTATCGATCACTCCACCATAGTTCCAAGACTATCTAGGACACCAAATATGGGTTCACCTTCAACGTAACATTTTATTTGGTCTTCGGGAAGAACCTATGGGGGAAAATGAACGTATTACCCAAATCTCACTTTAATTGTATTTCAGAGTAGTACTCCTATCCTCTGTTCCATCAAGCCACAACTTGGTCATCATGTTTGGGGTACTATCATGTATTTATTGCTATCAAGGCTGCCATCTTGATAACAAACCTCCATTCCCTTTATTAACAGTCAACCTGCTCTGGATTCGCTCTAGCCGAGTTGCGTTCCTTTACCAACATGTTTCAGGACACACCATTCTTCTGTGTTGCTATGTCCTACATAAATAAAAAGAATTTATGGATTTCTTATGTTACACTGTGAAACATCCAAATCACACAACCGCCATCCCAAGGAGATTCCGTGGTGGTTTCTTTATTTTGTGTTTCTTTTCAGTAACCCTTCCATTTGTTGTGGAATGGATATGAAAGAAAAACTCATCTGGTGGCATGCCTGCGTCAACTTCAAATCCATCAATGTGTGTAGTCAGCCTGCTTGCTACTTTGCCTCAAGGATCCTTTTAATGCTAAAATATTTGTGTGTTTATTTGGCACCATACAAATATGCTTTTGTCGCCTCAAAACATTCTGTCCTAAAGGCTCACAGCACAAAAACTCACGTCAAATCCCAGAGATATCACATTGCCGTTTCCCAACACAACGACATGGTTTAACCACAGCTAGACTGTTTAGAAAAGCAAACTTGCAGTGTGCTGACCACAAGCATTTAAACCACCCACGCAGCTCTCTTTATAATCATGTACGGAAATTAAAAGGGTAGTTATGGAAAAGGGGTGACAAGCCGGTCACTACTGTTTTGGCCAGTCTCAGCCCTATGAATATAACATAGCAGTCCATTTCATATACATTACACAGTTCATTGTAGCTTGGACTTAGGGAAAGACCCTATTGGTCACTCCAGTACACGCATTCTAAAATTCTGTTCTAAACAGGAATTCCTACAGCAGAAGGGAAGAATATTTGTCAAGTTCAGATCTAGGCTGCGACCCTGGAGGCCAGAAACAATCAAAATAAAGGCAGGAAAATAAACTGATGTTACAACATGCCTTATTGAACTGTTCTCTCTCCCTTTAGCTGTTAACGCAACTGTCAAGGGCTAACACAATTCAGTGCACTCATTCCATTTCCCTCATCGTTTGCAGCTAAATGTGTAAACTTTGTCACTTGCATAAAAAGAACATATCTGGCCTTTGTGTTCCAAGTGTTTTTGTTGTTCACACATATATGTGAAAAAGGGAGAGAAAGAGTGACCCACAACACTCTCCTCGGGTCCTAACTGTGAGCTCCTGTTTAGTTAGAATACAAAGAGTGGAAATCCACTGCAGTGGCACCTTGTCTAGAAAAATGGAATTTTTTTATTAACACAAGAGTACTTGAGGTCACCTATTAGAAATCCCACCTGTCTGCCCAGTTCCTAACATGTTAGACAATGCTCCTAAGGTGTTCAACAGACGTGTCTCTGCACAAACTCAACTAGTTGTTCATAAAGTGTATGACTTATTATACATTTACCCAATTCATCTCATGTAATATTCTGTAGAACGGAGTTAGGGGTTGTTAGGCGCACCTTTTAAATACAGGTATGGGATCCTTTATAGAGAAACTCATTATCCAGAAAGTTCTAAATTACAGAAAGCCCATCTCCCGTATATATATCTATATCTATATATACCATGACCTGGATGAATGAGAACTTTCATAAACATATGTCTCCCATAAACACTATTTTATCCAAATAATCCAACATTTTAAAAATGATAACCTTTTTTCTGTAGTAATAAAACAGTACATTGTACTTGATCCAAACTAAAATATAATCAATCCTTATGGAAGCTAAACCAGCCTATTGGGTTTATTTAATGTCTACATGATTTTCTAGTAGACTTAAGGCAGTGATCCCCAACCAACTTGGATTGGAACATGTTGCTCCCCAACTGTTTGGATGTTGCTCCGAGTGGCCTCAAAACAGTACTAATTTTTGAATTACTGATTTGGAGGATAGCTTTTGTTGCATAAAAACACATTCTTCCAAACAGAGCCTCTCAGAGCCTGTAGATTGACAGACCACATTGGGGCTACCAAATGACCAATCACAGCACTTATTTGGCACCCCAAGAACATTTTTTATGCTAGCGTTGCTCCCTAACTCTTAACAACTGATTATTTCTCATGGGTTTAAAGGACTGACTTATGGTATAAAGTTCATTATCCGTAAAAAACAAAGTGTTTTGGATAACTAATCCCATACTTGTACATCAAAATTCAACAAACAAAAACACTAAATTCAATGCCTGACAATTGACTTTGAACGGAATCTTCTTCATCTGCAGAGATGGAAGATTCAGACAATATAAAGGGGGCAGTAGTAATTCTGCTTTCTGGTGTGACTTTAGCCTACCTCCATCAGAGGAAGAGCTTAATTCTGATTCAGGATTCCATTCAGGACCAGTTCAATATTTGACGAGCCCCGGCATTGTTTTTTGTAGGCAGCAGAATGTGAAACATACAGTTAGTTGTGTGATGACTTCAATAGAAATATTCATGCAACCTCAAACTAAAGATTTAGGGCAGAATTATGGTGCTTTATGTTTTGGATTTCTGTACAAGCCCAAGGCAACCCCAGCCCTTTAGCACTAAAGATCGGTGTTTCCAAAGATATCCCAGCATCTTCAAAGATCCCCCTGTAGAACGGAGAACTGGTTAATGAACTAGGACATGCCTTGGAGTTAAGTTCATTTGCATCACGCATAGTCTCCTGAGTTGGCCATTGTTAAATAACAGTCTGGGGCCCATAAATAGGTCGTCGTGATCCACTTTAACATAAAATGTGGTTTCCCCCAGAATACTTTGTTCATGTCCTGCATCATTGCAGTTGCAGAAAACCAATCCTCGGATGTAAAAACTTAGAATGTGGGTGCCCCACTACCCCATTAAAAAAAAAAAAAATCATGGTGTCCACAGATTGTTTTAACAGGGCCCCAATGAGTGATGACAGCAATCCCGATGTATTTTGGTGGGTATACACAAGAGGCTTAAGCCAAAGCTGAATATCTCAGGAGAGAACTCCTTATGACACACAATCACTACATTCCACATAATATCATCCAGCGCAATTATATTATTTACGCTCGGCGTAGCAAGTCTTCAAAGCACTTTGCAGTCAACAACGCTGGTCTTGATGTTCCATTCAGGCTGGCGAAATGCAGCTTCCTGATGTGCAAGGATTAGATTTACTTTCCTGCTGACATAACCTGTTTAGCTTGGAATCGCCAGATGGATTCATATACATGCAGCCATTGTAATATGTGATGCATCTGCTTTCCATTAGGCTCCAGAAGTTATGTGCGTGGGTGCGATTGTCTCATTCCAAACATTTATTTACTTTTTTTTTCTCCAGGATCTGTTGTTCTGAGCAGCTGTGATAAGGCTAATTTTTTTTTTCCTTTCTTTTGCCAAAATTCTAGTGTGCAGTCTCACTATGATAGAAAAAAACTTTCTATTTACATATATTTTTCAAAGAGCACTTGGGAAGCATTACGAAAGGCCATCAACCATTCTGGAACACCATTTACCCAATAATGGCGGTTAACAATGCCGATGAGATGACTGGCATACAGTAAGCATGACTCATGGGAAGGAAGCATAACATACACACATCATAGAGTACAGCAGGATTATTAAATGGTCTTCTTTGGGAACTCAAGCTAAGCTTTGCTACCAGAAGCAATTATTCACCATGCGAGTCCATTTAGGATTCAAACCCATCAGCTAAAAAGTTCTGATTTGGAGTTTAAGCTAAAATAAAAACTAGAAATGACACGGCAAAATCACGGGATGTAATAAACATGTGAAAAAATGGATATGCCGAATTTTTTCGGCCGCCAAACAAATTATATCTAATGCATGGAAAACACCTACTCTTGATATACTTTTAGTTAAATCCAGAATAGATGGTTACATGGTGATGGAGAAGCTTACCATGATGGCTAGTGAGATCGATACTTTCCATGGGATCTGGGACCCGTGGCTCCGATATAGAGGACTTACTGTATGACACTGGCCCTGACGTCCTTTCTAGAAAGAACAGCCCTTAACCTTAATACCACCTTACATATACCATGCCTGCATTATGAATACCACCATGGATGTTACTACTCTGAGATAGTTTGCTGTAAGAGTTGAGATACTATCTAGTTTCTTTTCTTTTTCTTCCTTGCCTTTTTCTTTTTTTTTTTTACTGTCCCTTGTTTTCCTTCCTCCTTCCATGACACAGGAAGTTCCTCAAGGCAACCGTTATATTACGGCAATGTTGATTCGATATGCTGACTTTGTAATGTACATCTTTGTTTATATTGCATTTTGTTGGAAATTGTCATACTGCCAACTGTCAATATTTTTTCTTGCTGCCTTTTTTGCTTTCTGTATATTCTTGAAAATTGAATAAAGACCATTTTCAAAAAAAATAAAAAAAAAACTAGAAATGACACCTCTTTCTGTCCCCCTCCCCCCGTCTTTGTGGTCGCAAAAATCTCATTAAATTTGAGATGTCTATATTTTTAGCTCAGTTGGCCACACGAGTCACAAGTCCAATACAGATACATGCCTGCATGAAAGTAAAATTGTCAGAACCATCTTCATATCTTTAAAGGGTCTTTATTGGAACAAAATTTTACTCCAGACAAATGCAATCAAGTCACACTGAGCCTTTTCTCCAGCTGACGGCCAAACCTGGGCGGCAAAACTGTTCAGCCCACAGATCAGCTGGTTCTTTTATAAAGAATTGTTTTAAGGGTCAATATTGCACAGTCCGGCCCAACGTTGACTTGTGTTTTTCTATACATAAACATAGGAAAGTCAGGAATTCAACCAGAGTATCACAAGTTGAGTACCTTAGATAAATCCCTCCCTTACAAAGCATTGTTTTTTAGTCCTTCTATTAGGACTTCTAAAACTGAAAAATAAACATAAATATGCTTACATACTATGAGTACTAGAGTACTATCATTTGTTCAATGTAAGCAATTTTCAAGAAAATGCCAAAACTTATAGCTAACCATAAGTAAACTATACCCACTCCGGCATTGAGCCAACCAGCTTTCCCCACTAAATTTCATCTGAGATGGTGCTGAGGTGTTCTCCGCACTAACCAAATTTCTGTTTAAAAAAATGGAAATTTGGCTCTTGAATTTATCGCAGGAGGCTTTTTGGTAACTGCCTGCTCACTGCCACTTGAGACAAGGTTCTCACCAAGAAGCAGCCCTGGTTCTGCCCCAACCACAACTCCCTTCTGCAGTTGTATCTGAAAACTATGGGTGCAACTTCTGCGCTTTTTCCCCTTCTACAGCAGCACCTAAAAACTTTGGGTGCAACTTCTGTGCTTTTCAGTGGCAAGTAAGCAAAGGATTTAGGTAACTGGGCTGTTATTGCAGGAGAATCAGGGTGAAAATTCTAGGTTAGTCTGGAAACCGGGCTCCTAACTGCCGGCACTGGTATTAGGCTGCAACATTCATGCAAAGCAAATGATATCTATTAATTTTTTCCTTACATTAAACTTCCTAATAGTTACACTGAAATCAAGTAATAGCATTAGATCTTCTGCAGGGTGGTGTCATCTTCCAGCCAATCATTTTCAAAAACCATAGCTAGTCCTTAAAAATAAAATACATAAACAGAAATCATTATGTCAATATGAAAAGGAACAGCAACAAAAAAGCTGGATTTAATGCCCCTTGTGCTGCAACAAAGCTGTACCTTGCTGCAACTCCCTTTTGCTTTAGTCTATAGTTTGGACTCGTTTACAAAAATGAGAATCAGTTTTAAGATAAAAATTCTGCAAGTCTAAAGCTTAAAAATGGGAATTTAGGGGTGAAACCCCAAAAATCATATTTTTCAATGTCAGCTAGACTTGTATGAAGCATTCCCAGTTGATCTCATAAAAGTAACTGCTACCTTTAAATAATCCGCTCCGCAATCAGTACAGTTAAGTGATAGACGTATGTAAACCACACATTCTTGTTTTGCGCTGCTGAAACAACTGAATAAGCCTTCAAGAAGGAAGAATTGCAATTATTCATATGAAATGGCTAATTCAAGCCGTCTGTGTATATGTTGGCAGCCGTTACTTGACTCTATGCATGGTTTTACAGACGTAGCCAGTTTGCTGTACCTCTCACCTCTGCTGGAATACGGAGGGATTACTGGTGATATTCCGAGCTATACTATATTGAGCGTTATCTGGGGAGCTATGAATCTGAATACATCTGTAAAAATACAGCTACAGTTGCATCGTTTGGATGATGGGAACGGCAGAGATGAAACTGTCAGCTCTTACCATTGAAGGGGAAAGTTACGGGGAGCAAATGTTCTCTCTATAATATATAGGGACACGGTCTCGGCAGTAGATTCTAAGTAAAAAGTGAACGGAATTAAATCATATTTTGAATAGACTGCCTAGCAATATTTTTCATTATCTATTTGGGCCAAATTAAATACATTTATAAAGCTCTGCTGGTTTGCACTATGTGGCCAGCATGAGAGAGAAGAGAGCATCTCTGACTGATATCTGAACTGAATGCCAATTAAAAACTCATCATTTGAGATTTATAAGTAGGTTTGGACTGGATACCAGGGGAATCTTCTGATGAGCCTCCACTGTAACAAATCCCACTAGCTATCTTATCTCTACCACCATGATAATTAACATAGATCTAGTTAATCACACTTGGTGCATGGTGGGGTCCCTAGATGTCAGGTTCTCTAGTGGTTCCCACCATAGTAATGTAGCCAGGTGGGCAAAGTCAAGAATGGCACACACATAGAACTTCCTGGATATCTAAGAAAGTTCTCAAAGGTTGGCTATGACTCCGTAACTCTGCCCATTGCTATTTTGAAATGAGTGTTTCATGTATTCCCAAGAATGGGCTCATGAATGTTGGAAGTGCTTGTGATTACAGCAACATAACCTGATTAAGTCCTGCATTATAAAATGAACCAAAAAAAATGAACAGACTGTGTAAAGCCTAGTAACAACGCACACAGTGAATGGAAAAACATTAATATGGGTAACTCCCTTAGATCAGAAACAGATACTCTACATTTGTGCTGTAAAATCCTAGATTTTCAATGGGGAACATTGCAATTCTGATGTAATAATAGCCAGGAAGAAAAGGCACTCGGTGTGCATCAGCCTAGAGTAACCGAGCCCTAAGCCAAAACTCCCTATATCCCTAAGAGCAGTGATCCCCAAACAGTGGATCACAAGCAACCTGTCACTCACCAACTCCTTGGATGTTGCTCCCAGCGGCCTCAAAGCAGGTGCTTATTTTTTAATTGCATAAAAACAAGGTATACTGCCAACTAGATTGGCTATATAAATACATGTTAATAATAAATAATAACTAGAGCCTCATGCAGGCTGACAGTTCACATAGGGACTACCAATAGTCAATCACAGCCCATAACTGGCACCCCCAGGAACTTTTTGCATGCTTATGTTGCTCCTCAACTTTTCTCCCATTTAAATGTGGCTCACTACTAAAAAAGGTTGGGGATCCCTGCCCTAGAGCAACTTAGTACTGGGATCTTGTATAACCCAAGAACACAACTTTAGACCGGTTTAAACACACACATACACTATTAGGATATCAATGAGACAGATTTAGGTTCTTTAATACCCCTGGGGGAAGAATATCATCATATATGTTACAAGAATCTTCCATATAGGACATTAGATGACAAGGGTCATTGTAGGTTACTACTTACACGTAGGACTAACTCTAGGAAGATCCCCATAATAAATTACTTCCGATTCATACTGAAAGGGAAGGAACAGAATAAAACAGAGGATAAATGGAAGGACTCTTTTACAAGCATTTACTTTTAAATAAAAAGCAAATCCCCTTATTTCAAATGCCAAGAACCCAAAGCAAAAATTTTGTTTTCATGCTTAACTGAACATTCTTTAGGCCAGGGGTCCACAACCTTTTTTTTTACCCGCCCGTGAGCCCCATTTAAATGTAAAATACTTGGGGAGCAACACAAGCATGAAAAAGTCCCTTGGGGTGCCAAAAAAGGGCTGTGATTGGCTATTTGGTAGCCCCTGTGTGGACGGGCAGCCTACAAGAGGCTCTACTTGGCACAATACTTAGTTTTTATGCAATGGAAATAAAGAATAAGCACCGGCTTTAAGAACACTGAGAGAAACATGTTGCTCTTGAGCTACTGGTTGGGGATCACTGCTTTAGACACTGTATAACACTTTTCCTACCAAGAACATTAAGTGTACCCTTCAGAATGTAATTGGTTCTTTCTATGTTCAAAGTCAAATACAGTCATAGCTACGTCTAAGGACGGCAAAAGCAAATAACAAGCACCTGTTACACGCAGAGGTGCTTGATCATACTATTGATTCCATCAATAAGGACATCCCAGACAAGGCACCCCTAATGGTCACTATACTCATATCGTCACTGGGGTCATCAATGTGCTAGCTGAAAAGAATGCAACTCTTCTATAAATTACCCAGATTCTAGCAAAATAGGTTGGAGCAAGGCTTTAGGCAGAGCTAACTTTTAAATATTAATGTTAAAGTTGACCAGACAGAAATGATGGTGGCCTTAAATCCAAAACCTAGAATCCTAGTTTAGGTCATAACATGGAGACCCTTATTTGGTAAAACGTAATAGTAAACGCTTATAAACCCCCCACCCTCCACGTATAGTATATATCTTAATCAACGGAGGATGAAGCATTCTTCTAAAAAAGTCATTAACTGGTCACTTGGGGGCACATCTTATTGTACTAAAGTGGAATGTACGGAGCAGAGTTAAGGGTAGAACATGGTGATATATCTTTTCATTTATAAAAATAATAAATACCGATACCAGGTTCCTAATTAAAGGCTGCTTAAAGGATTACCAGTTCCAACATTACAGCAGCAGGGGAAATACTGGGGTTGTGTATTGAAGTACACCAAAAAAGTTGGGGTCATGAGCTTAGTATACACATGGCAGGGTGATTTACATTTTTTTTTAACATTCTAAAAAGGCATGAAATTCTATGTAATAAATATTTATGAATGTTACAAAACTTATTCAGCGCCTGCTTTAGCTCCCCTTTAATACGGACTGATACGGGCTGCTAATTTATTAACCAAAAATAAACAGAAAATGACGCCCGGGCAGTCTGTGCACGATTAGCGAAAATTAATTTGGTGCTCAGGCTTGAAAAGAAGGCAGCGCAGACACCAGCAGGAATTTTTGCCTCATCGTTAATCCTCTTACATAGTATATTTATCCCGTACTGTTGCCACGGCAATCACCATATTAAAAAGAAAAAAAAAACCCTGTAAAGTAAAATGCCAAGAATGTGAAAGCTCTTGCTGTGTAATAACAAAGTCAGAAGAACAATTTATATCTTGGGAAGCAAAGACGGAGTGGTTTTATATGACTCAGCTGACAAAAGAACACAAGCCCAATAAATTTACAGCCCAGAATGCCTTTAGTCTTCACAATCAAGGTTGTATGCGACTGCTTAAAAGGTCGCTATGGTGATAATGATGCTTTCTTTAGGAATGCAAATGATGGTCCATGCAGATAAGGCCTCGGTCATGAAGTTTGGATGGTGTTTTCACAGCTGCTAATTTCTTTTCTTTACCTTTAAGTGGCACTTTAGAAGTGGCTTTTAATGTGATTAAACACAACGCACAAATGTATGGAACAATGCATTCAAATGTAATTTGCTTTATTTTGAGCAGATAAAGGTTGTACAGTCTTGAGAACCTGCCCATTTAAATCAACTACTTCAAGCACTTTCTATTTAAATTGTTGCAATGGAGGAGTGTTTTAGATGAAAGCATGCATGCTCTCGTATGGCACCAACCAGTAAAGCTGGCCATAGACATGCGGATTTCATCATACAAATCTCTGTTTCATACGATTTTCGGGCCGATCGTTCGTCCGATATGAAGGTAAATCTGCATGTCTATGGCCAGCTGAAGAGCCACTATTGCAAGCAGTAGCCCTGAGAACCACCATTACCCCCTAAGATACTGTCAAATTCAACATAGACAACATGCAACATGCAAAGAGCAGTGGAAGATGGGATCCAGCTGGCTAGATTGTGCCATGATCTTACCCAATTTCATATGGATCAGCCCAATTTGGTCCAGTACTTGTATAGCCAAAGTGCATCCTAACATTTGGCCCTAGGGAAATGATCGAACCTTAATACAGGCCAACATAGACTTGTCAGTAGAGAATAGAATCAACGGCCTGGTGCTATTAGTGATGGGCGAATTTATTCGCCAGCCATGAATTCATGGCGAATATAAGTGTTTCACAGCAGGCGAATAAATTCATGAATTTGCAGCAGTTTCGCAAATTTCGTGGCAAAACGGAACAAATTCGCCCATTAGTACTTTCTATCACACAAGATAGATCTCTGGTCAATTTCCAGCCAGGTATCTGTCAGGCAGGTCCCCATACATGGACCAATAAACTGCAGATGCAAGAGAGAGATTCAGCAACTTATATCAACCTATGTAAAGCCAGTTTAAAGTGGATTTAGAAATAACGGCCTGTGTGAGTAAAAGCAGGTTATTCTTGGACGGATAATAGCTAGAGATGCAGCGAATCCAGGATTTGGTTCAGTATTTGGTCTTTTTCAGCAGGATTTGATCGAATGCTCGTGCCTGGCCAAACTGAATGCTTAAAATCACAAGACTTTTCGTCACAAGGAAGCACACTTTTTTTTCTGTTCCTGCCCCTGATTTGCATATGCAAATTACGATTAAGTTCGGTATTCAGACTAATCTTTCCCAAAGGATTCGGGGGTTCATCTTAATCCAAAACATTCAGTGCATTCCTAATAATAGTAGACAACTATACTCTACAAGACTGAGATGACAGCTTATTGGCCTGTGCCTGTTGATCCCCTGCCCGAAATATTTTCGGACAAATAAGGTTGGGGTCGATTTGAAAATCTGGTTGGCTGAAACCACAACTGAGAATTGATACTGTCCTCTTATGATCTGACCATTATCCTGAGGACCAAACAATACGTTCAGCCCAATGGGTACACAGTCAACACTCAAAGCATTTCAATATTAGATAATTAAGGTTCATAAAACAGAGAAAACAATGGAAGACAGGTATAGAACCTATTATATAGAATGCTCAGGACCGTGGTTTCTGGATAACAGATCTTTCCATAATTTGGATCTTCATACCCTAAGTCTACAAACAAATTATTTAACCATTAAACACAACAGGCTTGTTTTGCCTCTAATAATGATGAATTCTATCTTAGTTGGGATAACTTATAGGGGGTTATTTATTAAAACTCAAATGTTTGCATTAAATCAGAATGCAAAAAAAAAAAAAAAAACTTGATAAAATTTAATCTGGGAAAAATCTTGAATACTTTGAATTTATTTATTTATAAAAAACCTTGAATACCTCCAATTTGTCAGGCTTTTCAGGGAAAACCAGACTAAAACACCAAAAATCATAAAGGGAAAAACCATCTTCAAATAGTTTAAGGGACTTCTGCCATTGACTTTTACACAAATTCGACAGGGTTTAGCTGGAGTATTTTTATATTCGTACTTCGCAGCTTCAAGGCATAACAAATCTCTAAAAATTTTAGTTTTTTCCTCCTGAAAAATTTGAGTTGTTTAGTGAAACTACCCTTGAAAAACTTAAATTCTTCAAGAAAACACAACTTGACCTATAATAAATGACCACCATAATGTACTGTTTTATTATTACTACAGAAAAAGCAAATTTTATAAAAAAAAACGTAATTATTTGGATAGAATGGAATCTATTCTGGATAACAAATCCCATTCCTGTATATAGGGGCAGATTTACATAGGGTCGAATATCGAGGGTTAATTAACCCTCGATATTTGACCATCGAAGTTGAAGGATTTAGATCAAATAGTTTGATCGATGGATTAAAATCCTTCGTACGATTTTTCGTTCGATCAAACGATTTTTCTTCAACCTAAAAAAACATTAAAAAGCCTATGGGGACCTTCCCCATAGGCTAACCTTGCACTTCGGTAGGTTTTAGGTGGTGAAGTAGGGGGTCGAAGTTTTTTTTAAAGAGACAGTATTCGACTATCGAATGGTCGAATAGTCGAACGATTTTTAGTTCGAATCATTCGATTCGAAGTTGAAGTAGCCAAAAAAAAATAATTCGAAATTCGAAGTATTTTTTATACTATTCCTTCACTTGAGCTAAGTAAATGGGCCCCATAATGTTACGATTAAACTGCAAGGAAACCTTTTTAGAGCTTATAAAGAGTGGAAGCTAGTTCTAGAATAGAATTCAATAAAATTTTATATATTTTATTACACCTCTTTCCATTGTATACTTCTCCAATTATTTGTCCAGTTTGGCATTGAATATCAAACCACACAAAATAAAACTACAAACTGTCTTTGTATATAATCTTGTATCAGACTAGATGTTCCAACTGTCCCTTCCTAGTACAGTTTTGTGATAAAGTGTTTCAATTCGGTTCTGGCTCTAGAACGTTACAGGCCGATCAGCTTGTAGTAAAAATTGAAGCTTTTATTGGATTTACTTAACCGAGACTTTGAAATGAAATGAACAAAGACCCTGACAAAGATACATCACTGAGAATATGAAATTAGGAGTAAATGTGCCAGGAAGCCGTGCATCTGATGATAAATCCCAAGAGGAAGTAAAGGCTGAAGGACACTGATTTCTGAAAGTAAGAGCTGGATGTAAAATCAGTGAACAGATTAAAACAAAAAGATGAATTGCACATATGCTGGTCTGTTTTCCAGCAAAACTCCAAGCAGGATTATGCATTCATATGAAATGGAAAACTACCAGCGAGCACTCGACTAAATACTCTTAAATGAATCTAATCTTCTCATGAGTGCAGAGCTATCAGGCTCAATCAGCTATGAAGACCTCCTTATGGAAATCTGCCCGGCTAGTCCTGAAAAATAAACTGATAAATATCCTCTCCATGTCAAGTTTAATTAACGTGGCAAATGATTAGAGATCTCGTTATAATGGACGAATTGTAAATCACTCTCATTGAGAAAGCCAAAGAATGCAGTTCTACCAGGCTCAGGTTCTCCCAAAATTTCAAATTTCCCAGTCTCAAAATTAAACCTAAATTTTGAAATCTTAAAGTGTATTCAAAATTGCCACATAAAATGTGCTTAAAACTCACATTATCCACACACAGAGGAAAACAATCTGAAAATAGAGCTCCATTATCACAGAGATTTGTAAAGTGGGTCAATGGGGACCTTGGGGGGGATTTTTTTTTATGTTTTAAATTTGTGTTGCCCTAGATTCTGGAACTTACTATGGACATTACTATGAAGGAACAATACTTAAAGCCCCCATACACGGGCCGATAAAAGCTGACGACAAGCTTATTGGCCCGTGTGTGAGGCCATCCCAACGAGCGTCCCGATTGATATCTGGTCGAAAGTCGGGCAGATGCCGATCGGGCAGGGTAAAAAAATCCCGTCGGATCCGACTGGCCTCCATTCTAGGCCCAATGATCATATCAGCCCGATATCGCCCACCTTAATGTGGGCATTTCGGGGAGAGATCTGCTCGTTTGGCGACATCGGCAAACGAGCGGATCTCCCTGTGTATGGCCACGACTGGGTAAAAATATCTGATGCAGATGTAGTCTAGCTCTAGGCTAAGGGGCTTAATTACCAATATTTGCAATTCATTTTGTTTTACGAATCGTCTAAAAACTTGTGTCTTTTTATATTTCTCTAAAATTCTAAAAACCAGGGAGGTGTAAAAACCACAAAGAAACTCTAATACTCTCTCAAATTAATCAAGTTTTCAAGTGAAACCCACCAAAAACAAATCACAAAGGCTAATAAACATCTTCAAATGGTTCAAGTTATCTCTTCCATACAACTGTATTTACAGACTGAAGCTATTTCCAGCTTTGGGGTATAATATATCTCAAAAAAAACTTTTTTTTTTTTAACCTGAGTTTTGACCAAAAAAAATACCCTTGAAAAAAAATCAGCTCAACTTTGATACATAACCCCCTTGGAGTTTTTTTTGGATATTTTTACGCTAGTAAAAACTTGGATAGTCATATTTTTTTCAGCTTGTTTTTCATTCGTATCTTTTACATTCGTATCTGTTAAATAACTTTCATGGCATTCGTGGTTTTAGAGAAATAAGAGTTTCGACTTTTGATAAATGGGCCTCCCTGTGTGGTGGTGCAAATATGGGCCTTTGCAAGGGGAAATACTCAGTGTTTTATCTCGGTTTCCTTTGTGGTAGGGTAACAAAGGTCTAGCCAAATATACATACAGATAATTATTAATAAATAAATAATAAATATCGGATACCAATTGAAAAGTTGCTTAGAACTGGCCATTCTATAACATATTAGAGAGCCAATTATGTCATTTGATCTGGGTTTCTGAGACGCAGAATACACTTTTTGCTGGCTAAGATATACACCATTTGGGTTTGGGTTTGAGGAAAAAAGCACATGAAAATAATGTTCATCTGAATGAGTCTTTCCAGTGGCGTAACTACCGGGGGAGCAGGGGGTGCAATTGGGCCAGGACCCGCACCCCCGCAGGGCCCCCCGGGAGTCACACGCCCACTGCAGCAGCACACGGAAGAGGGTGGGGCCCGGCTGCAGGGCCCGGCTGCAAGGCCCGCCCCCACCTAGTTCCGTATCCGAGTCTTTCATCTGCACCAGGCCGGTGAGTGAGATCTTGGAGTGCCAGGCCACTTCTGACATTGTAATTGGATTATAACACATAAGGAGGTTGTGAGAAACCTTCAAGCCACAGATACATGGGCTAAAACTACAAGTTGGGTCAATAATACCTTTATTGAATTTGGGAAAACAAAGAATATACATTTATCCTTCCATTAGACAAATCCGTTGGTTGATATTAACAGCCGCTCACTCAACATCTTGATTGGGAAATGACACTGTTCCACCACTGAAAGCCCCAGTCCAGAAGAAAAGCTGTGACTGAATGTGTTACACACACCACATCTGGAAGGAATTAAGTATAATCTCTGTTTGTAGCTTAGCTTTCTGCGCCATGGAAAGCTCAAACAGGACCTTCTCTCCGTAGAAGAGAATTACCTTAAAGGAACCGTAACAACAAAAAATTGAAGCGTTTTAAAGTGATTATCATTAGCATGCACTGGTTAAAGCGGTATGTTTGCTTCAGAAACACTACTATAGTTAGGCAGCCATTCAAGCACAGGATACACAGTAGATAACACATAAGTACTACTATAGTTTATATAAACAAGCTGCTTGTGTAGCCATGGGGGCAGCCAATCAAGCTGGAGAAAAGGCACAGGTTACATAGCACACAAGAGATAAGGCCTGCCAAATGCCATGATGTTTCTGTGGAGGTATCTGTTATCTGATGTGTAACCTGAGCATTTTCTAAAGCTTGAATGGCTGCCCCCATGGCTACACAGCAGCTTGTTTATATAAACTATAGTAGTACTTATCTGTTATCTACTGTGTATCCTATGCTTGAATGGCTGCCCCCATGGCTACACAGCAGCTTGTTTATATAAATAAATAAATTTAAAAAAAAAAATTATATATATATATACACACACACACACAAAGTAGTTCACTTTTACAAGTGAAGAGCAGCAGTACATTATATTTATTACTTGGATACATTTTTGGTTTTTGGTGTTACTGTTCCTTTAATGAACTCTGCAGTGGCAAGGATATAAAATAACAAATACATTTCTGCCCATCCTGCAATTCGTGAAGTCTGCAATCCTACTGCCACTTTCATATGTCAAGGGAAAGGAAATGGACACGCCACTGCCGTACCTTCTGGGCGCTTTAAATTAAATTGCTCTGGAAACATGGCAAGCGTTTCTAGAGCGTCAACCAAAAATAGCTGGACTCCTCTTCAGAAGCAAAGCTGCCAGGTTTAAACCAGTTCATGGCCAATTGTTGGGGAAAATAAACACTGCTTAGAAAATTAAAGTTGAAAACCAAGTTATTTTGTAGTGTAGGTGCCTAGAACCGGAATATTTAATCTGTTACTAAAGAGAAGGCCGTCATAATGTCCCATTGTGGTTTACTTTCCCAGCATGGAAGGTAGAAGATTCAGAATCCCTTGTGCTACAAAAGAATGGATCAAGGGTTGCCCAAATTTAGTTACCAATCAACGGATACCATTAACAGGTCTGGCGAAGTCAGAGTAATGAAAAAGGGCATCTGATTAGTGGTTGTGGGTTACAAGCACCCGACTAATAATGGCAAAATAATTGTGTATATTTTCATTCCAACCTCAAATCCCTCTATTTCACATTATTTCCACCCATTAGCATTATCTTCCAGTCAGGCAGCTGCATAGGAAGCAAAGAACTTCCCAAAACATTCGAGCTGCGGCTTGAACTTCTGCTAAACTCTAGGAAACGAAAGGAGACGATTACGCTAATATAAATCAAAGACTGGGCTTGAAACCTGTATTTAGCTGTTAAAATAGCACTGGATGAACTATAGCTGCATTTTAAAACCATGTTTTTTGATTTATCCTGTGCATCTTGACAAACTGCCTTATCGGTACTTATCCTAGAGATTCATTCTTCCCGTTTCCTCCAGATTCACGGTTACTGGAGAGAAGTAGATGGGCTCTAGAGGGCCCAATTAGGGTTTGTTTTAGGATAGAGAGAGAAAGAGCAATTACTATGGGGTTTTTTCAGCTGAAAAACATAGATTAAGGTAGAAAGGACATAATATTGTAAATATTCGGCCCTAATGTAATGTATGTTATCTCTTCTCATATGGGGCCCAAGGTTTCTTCATTGAAGGGGACCCCTCTTTTCTAACTTCAGCCCTGCCTTGGAGCAAGTGTCTGAATTAAATTAATAGGTCCCTTCTATTGACTTACTTGTAGCCTGATGAATTACCAGGTAGTGTTTTATTATTACAGATTAAAGGCATTGTTCAACTTTAAATTACATTTGATTAATTAAGCATGATAGAGAGAGGGATAGTCTGAGACTATTTGCAATAGGTTTTCATTTTTTATGATTTGTGATTTTTTGAGTTATTTAGCTTTTTATTCAGCAGCTCTCCATTTTGCAGTTTCCGCAATCTGGTTGCTAGGGTCCAAATTACCCTATACAACCATTCACTGATTTAAATAAGAGACTGGAATATTAATAGGAGAGGCCTGAATAGAAAAAGGAGTAATAAAAGTATTTTTACATGGGGACAGTGACCCCCCCATTTAAAAGCTGGAAAAAGTCAGAAGACAACAGCAAATAACTATAAAAAGGAAAAAATATAGGCCAATTCAAAAGTTGCTTAGAATTAGCCATTCTATAACATACTAAGAGTTAACTTAAAGGTTAACTACCCCATTAAGAATTATTTGTTTAAATAGGACAATATGCAGAGAAGCATACCGTTTTGCTGGTAACCTATTGCAGTAATGGAAGACAGGGTATTAAGAATGGTATGGCAAAAAGAGCTACCCTGATCTTTAAAAAAACAAAATCAAAATGTATAATGTAAAGCAATTAGGACTAATATTCAGTGTGATATCATAAGCAACAGATGTCATAGAATAATTCTCCCTAGACTGTAATGTCCCTAGTGGTCATTAGCAGATGGTGCAGGTTTACAGTAAGACTACAAGATGTACAAGCAATTCAATGGAGAACCATCTATTTAACTGCAAACAAAAGACAAGACATGTTCTGTATAAAGGGTAAGCTACAATAGCCAATATAAAAAAAAAAAACAGACAATTTTAAATTAATTTGCTAAGCAGGAAGCCTCCAAGCACCATAACATACCGTTGCTCCCTCAAATAAACTCTAAATGCAGAGCAGAGGCTCTCTTATGCTCATCACCCCAGCAGAGGTCACAACTACAGAAAACAAAGAAGCAGAAAATGTTTTTGTCAGTGGAACTATTACACAGGCTATATATAATTATAAACTCTAGCACGGTGGTTAGCATCGTTGCCATCTCCAAAAAGACTGTATGTTCTCCCCATGCTTAAGTGGGATTCCTCCTGGTACTCTGTTTTCCTCCTCCCCCTGGTCCTTTGGTTTCCTCCTCCCCCTGGTCCTCTGGTTTCCTCCTCCCCCTGGTCCTCTGGTTTCCTCCGACACTCCAAATACATACAGACAGGTTAATTGGTTTTTGATAATTTCCCATAGTGTGTGTAAATGTGATAGGAACCTTAGATTGTAAGATGCACTGGGGCAGGGACTGATGGGAATTATGTGAAATCTCCACTATGTTGGCGATAAATAAAGGATAATAACAATGTAATGCACCGAACAAAACAAACCATGGAAAACGATAGATTCCCATAGCACTGTGCAAACTGGAAATTACAATCTGAGCAGCCAATAAAGACATATTTTCTAAAACAACTGCTGCCAATATCGGAATAATTAGAAGGCGGGCCCAACTTTTAGAGAGTCTCCGTACAAGAATATCTCTTTCCCTCTTAGAACAATGGTTCTTTTCCAAACCACAGCAGGATCTGATTTCTAATGAACCATCTATGGGTTTTGGAAACACAGAGAACTTCCACATGTATAATATCCAGATGACGGGAATTATTAACAAATTCACGATCAGCTAAATCTTTACTTTATGGAGCTCACGCGCTCAAGAAAAAAAAAAAAAATAACGATGCCAATAGCAGCCGCGGGGTCAAATTCTTTACCTTTGTTTGGTTGTCAAAAGGGATTACTGCAGTTATCATCCTGATGCTTTGCAGTCACGTTTACTGGAACATATAATAGCAAAGGACACTTACTAAAATATTTAGGTTTTCATGAAACTGGTTGGTTTTGGCACACTTTGCCTTTGCTATACCTTAGAAGTCAAATGCCTGTGGTTCTATAATATATTTATGGGCCCAATAAACCTCAATTATTTTTTAGGTCAAGGTTTTCAGGGGGAAAACTCAAATTTTTAGAGATTTATCATACCCCAAAGCCGATAATCAGAATCTGAAAATACTTCATCTCAAAAATGTTAAGGTCATGTAGAAGTCAATGGCAGATGTCCTTGACGTTGTTTCTTCACATCGTTCACATCGTACCCAACATTGTTCTACTTTCTATTTCTTCTTTGAAATAGCTTTTTATCTGGAGTTTAACATTTACTAAACAACTGCTTACAAAGATAGAGCATGACAAACAGTAATCAGGTTATTACCTGACCAATAGGTTAATGAAACCTAATAATTAGGAGGCATTAGGTACAAAACGCATATTTAAAACAATACAACTCTGTTCTAAGACAACTACATATAGAGCTGGGCACCAATTGAAGAGCAGAAATTGTTGCACAAGCTCTCGTCTAGATCAACGGGTATCTCAGATATACTTGTAGCACATTCAAAGTTCCGTATAGCACCATAATGTTTTGATTATCATCGGATCAAAGGTCCAGAATGTTTAGCGGCACTTCCAAATGGTGAAGAAAATACAAATATAATGAAAATACAGATACAGTGTGCAACTCTATCAAGAAGAAGAATGGGTTGTGAGCAAAAAGGTTCTTATACTAATACAGGTATGGGATCAGTTATCCAGAAAGCTCTGAATTATTGGAAAAAATGTCTCCCATAGACTCCATTTTATCCAACTAATCCAAATTTTTAAAAATGATTTCCTTTTTTCTGTAATAAAACAGTAGCTTGTACTTGATCCCAACTAAGATATAATTAATCCTTATTGGAAGCAAAACCAGCCTATTTGGTTTATTTAAAGTTTACATGATTTTCTAGTAGACTTAAGGTGTGAAGATCTGGAAAACCCCAGGTACCAAGCATCCTGGATAACAGGTCCCATACCTGCACGTACGTACGTGTGTATCTTGAAAAGGCCACATGCAACTTACAACTAGAGTACCACAGGCTAAATGGTAAATATGGTGAGACGTCACCAAGTTATTTTAAACGCAACAAAAACATTGGTGGAATCCATCCTTCTTTTGGTCTTTCAATGAGTGTGAACTCCTCTTTCTAAAATGAATTTTCTCCATTGATCACATTTTTATAGGTAACCACACAAATTACAGAAAATTAAGGTTATGGGAGGCAAAGCTTTTATGGATTTGGTCCTAAACGAAAGTAGTATGAAGTGTTGGGGTAGAAGTTTCTCCTGCCTAATAAATTTGACCTGAAAGAACATG
This sequence comes from Xenopus petersii, assembly GCA_038501925.1. Taxonomy (NCBI): domain Eukaryota; kingdom Metazoa; phylum Chordata; class Amphibia; order Anura; family Pipidae; genus Xenopus; species Xenopus petersii. Next base: position 131,939,192 of record CM076684.1, read on the forward strand.
GTATTCTTACTGGGCATTGAAACCAATGTTGTTAAACTGTTTTGAACTACCCACATGGAACATTGTTAAAATATGTATCATATAACCAGTTAAAACCACACACGTTGAAGATTGTTACAATAAACAGATTTAGTCATTACCCCCAGTATTATGGTATTGTTTTATCCCTGTTGTGAGCTAGCGGCTGGTTATTACTCACAAAGCCGATTCCATATTACAAAGAAAATAACTTTTGGGACCTTGAGAGCCCAGAGTAGCAGAAACAGTTCATCAAATTCCTGGCCAATAGGAGCAAGAAGGTTTCCAACAAGCCCAATTCTTCCTGCATGAGGTCTGCTAATCCACTTGCCTAATACTGCTCCTCTGAGATGTATATAGCATGGAAAAAGAATGGTAAAGCAACTTTTTTTGTTTTAAAGGAAATGCTAGGTAGGTCTGCTTGGTGCCAACACTTGGGTTCACAGCTCATAATTCTGATGCAGAACTTGGGAAGAAGCTTGGTATGTTATACAGAGCTTACAAGAATACTTAATGAAAAAAAGCACTAAAACAAGAAAATGAGAGAGTAGGTGAAATTTCAAAGCAACGGACTTGGAAAACATCAAGACGGACATTTTTGATTTTTTGCAAATTGCAATGCTTAGGACTCCTCTAACGCCATGGGGAAAAATAAACATTTGGTTCAGATTCTAGTGGCAGATAATTTTTTGCACACATGACACTTTCACCGCCTTACCAACAAACAACATTCCTTAGGGAAGGTATTTAATAGCTCTAATAAATAGTGACATGATTAAATATGGACGTCTCCTTCTTAAATGTGGGGCTTGTTCCCACAATAATTTGTAAGCACACCCACTGTGCTTTAATGAAACAACTAAAAAAGAAAAACAATGTCTGAACCTTGTGAAAACTTCATGACCTTAAAAATCTATTTCTGAGATGAGGAACCACATCATTCCAAAGGAGCTACATTCACTGTAATGTTTGTAAAGATCCTTTAACACGAGCAGCTGCCACTTATCAGAGTTCACAGTTTTACTCATATGAGAGCGTTCTGATAGTCAATGTTAAGTTATCTAGAGAGATCTCTTGCTACTTTATCATTTGGGCCACTTACCAACTTACCAACAAAGTGTTCCAACTAATGGTAGAACAGGCACAAGACCAACAGAGATGAAATATCCAACAAGTATACTTGTTAAACCCCAGTTCATATTATCAACAGCAAAAAAAATGCATATATTACCTTTAAATTGTATTTTATTTCATTCAAAGCCAGGTGGCCCACAACAGCAGGTCTACAGGGTCCTGGGTATGGAAACAATGAAGGGAACATCTTGTCTCAGTATCTACACACTATATAGAGAGACTTGAAGATATCACAATACTACAGTATTGGAAGTGAAGTTAAGTATATTATCAAAACAAGGAAACCAACTGAGCAAACTAGAGTGACAACAAACAGGCAGCCAATCATCAAGTCTGTAAGGAAGATCTAGTTTCATGCACTGAAGACCACATCACCATCAGAAACATGAAGATAGCTTTACACAACCAAGTATTCCAACAGTCATTATCAGAGGTTAACATTGCACTTATGTTATTTTCATATTCATGGCTAAGTCAGGTGCTCCAAATAGATATTCTCAGGAACTAAGATACCCGAATATTAACTAGCAACAAAACAAACTATTAAAGACTACTAGGGGCACTGCACATATTTCAGTCAAAGGAAAACTGAACTGAATTGCTATGTATAGATATTATGAAATAACATTTGTGTGGGCAAAGCAAGCTGTATTTTTATTTCTGACCAGTAAATGTAACAATTGCTAGCATCTTGAAAAGGAATTATAAAACAAGAGGAGGGTTGTGGGAGGTGGCAAAGAAGGTTGCATCTAGCCAAAACTAGACAATGGTGAGCTAGGCAAGGCTAAAACTCTTGAAGAACTGGGGGTTTCCGAGTTTGTTTCTAACTAGGAAACTATCTGCAAGCAGTTAGTATGCTTTTTCTGTGTTGCATAGTTTTGCTCTGGGTACACCTGCTTCCTTTCACACCCCAAAAACATACAGACAGGTACAGAAATCCCCACTCATTCCCGACTCCACTGATGCTTGCACCCTCCCCAACCTCTCCCTACTGCTCGAACCTTTTCCTGCTGCTCCTTCCCTCACAACAACCTGCTTTGCCCAACAGCACTGCTGCTTTGCTCACTATTCCCCTACTCGCACCCCCCCAAAACCTCACCCACCACCACTTAAACCTACCCCCATTAATTCTCCCCTCGCACCAACCTGCTTTCCCCAATGGCCCTGCTACTTTGCACACTCTTCCCCCATCGGTTCTGCAACTTTATGGAGTCTTGATGCAGTCAACATGCTGCCCCCAAGATTGTGCCACCCAAAGCCTGGGCCATTGTGAACTGCCCATAGTTCCAGGCTTGGGGACCTTTGACTGTAAGCTCCACTGGGACAGGGACTGATGGGAATGATGTAACAGCTCTGTTAAAGTACTATAGTATATGTAATTAAAAAAAACCTTCACAGAAGCTAAGGAAGAGGAAAATAATTAAACATTATTAGTAACACTTAGTTTTATTTAAAAAGTAAAAGGAAAACATATACTGTTAAAAAATAACAGCTATTATTTTTCCGGTTTGGCTCACATTAGCACCTGCTATGAATTCAAAGGTCGTTCAAAAAAAAGGAAAAAGCATTTACAAAAAAAAAAATCCTGACCGGAACAAACATTTAATAGAAGAGCAAGCTGCCGAGTGGTGAGCGTGGGTGCACTGGAGTCTTGTGAAGAGCATACACTGATGTAACGCTCCTGGGATTCTATGCACAAGTTATGAGGTGTCAGTGCAAAGAGAATTTGAGCAGAACTGGCAGACACCAGAGCAATCCCGAAAAGGTATTATGTAAACTGTTCTCCACATTGTAAAGTGTGAAGGCCCACAGAGCCCTGCTGTAAAGTTGCAACTGGCTCTGAATCGTTTGAAACAATAAATTATTAAGCCAAACAATTGCGTTTCCGAATACCGTTGGAATAAAACACAGTTTGGCAAATTGGCTGCATTATTAAGGAGAAATATGTAGAATAATTACGTGTGTAAAAACTAATTGCTCCACTCTGTCAATGATGATTTCTTGCCTTCGCTGTTACAATGCAGTTTTCTCCATTAAGCCATAGAAGAAATATTCTGTTACATGCACAGGCCTTTGACGTTACTATATAGCCAAGAAAATGGGGCACATTTACCATTAACAGCAAACAGAGTATGCTGAATTCATTCGAAATGTAAGCAACAGATGTTTGGAAAGAACATATGTTGGAAGGATTTGAGAGAGTTATTCAAAGGGCAATGATTATCATACGTTGATGGATGTTCATTAATGCAATTCTTGATTTGGCAGAATTATTCTTGAATTACAACAGACTTCATGAATATCAAGTAAGCCTTAATAAATCATGTAAACGACAATATCCCAGGCTACACAGGTCATTCATTTGCCACACTCTATATCACTAATGTCAGAAGAGTTTTTGTGGTTCGCTTAACGGTTCAGGACGAACTCTGCTATCTGCCCAGCCCCATCTGCGACCTTACTATTCCCCGCTTCCGCCTACATCACTTCTGCTTTGCCCCACTCCCTGAATGATGTCAGAGATGGGCAGTTCAAATGCAGGTCTACAAGTACAGACAACTTGCCAGGACATGTTGAGAGCAGGTGGCTTATGGTCTACTGCAGAAGAAAGCAGTAGAGCCACTCAAAGGTAAAATGTTAAACATGCCCATAATCCATAATTGATTCTATATATCAATGTCCATACACACAAATATATGTAGCATAGCCTGACCACGCTGATATTTAAGACCGCTTGTTTCACATGCTACTTAAACTGTTGTGCTTGTTTTGAGGCAAACATTTTAGAATTAGAATTTTTTGACAAACAGTGTGCTCCTAGGAGATATGAATGGAGCTCATTGGTTTTCAAAACAAAATAAAAAGATCGGGAGCACTCAAAGACACTCTGGCTGCCTTACCTCTAGTTCTAGTCCTGAAAATAAAAGTGATAAGCCCCTACTTCAATGGTTCCCAAACTTGGGGGAAGTTGAATTGAGGCATAAGGTGCCAAGTCTGAAGAATTGGGGGAAAGTGAATCTCATCTCCTACATACACCTAAAAGTTCAGAGACGAGATTTGGGTGAATGTCCATAAATATTCTTCCTATATCTTGACTTCATAATATAAGTGTGGCCCTGACCAAAGGTTTTACCTTCAAAACAGGGTTGGGGGAGAGCATCTGGCCAAAGGTTGGAACTTCAAGATGATCAAGAGAAAAAGCTTAAAAAAAAAAAAAAAAAAAGGCCACAAGGTAATGGTTGGTCAAGAATGAAATTACGTCTATATAAAATAGTACTTTCAGATCGTACGCCTTAAGGAATGAGGACCTCTTTACTTCCTTTATCAACGAGTATTTGAATGCAATTTGTATATTGAGGTATACTCCCTTCTATTGTACTAGGTACTGGGAAAAATGCCGGAACCTTATAATAATAGTAACTTGACCATCCAAAGAGCCACTGTAAGTAACAAGAACACTACTTCCTGAACCAATTTAACTGAAAAGTATTACATTTTATCATTTTCATAGAATATCCTATACATTGAGTGAGTTTTTAAAGCTTCGATATAGGTCAGGCCGATCAGATTCAAGCTACAAGGAGATCTTGCTAAGACATGTACTTGGGTATCAGTATATGAGCACCAAGTCAAAGGTTATTCCATAAACCATAAATCCATTCCTTTCCAGAATGCTTGCTCTTTGGCATACAAACAGGTAAATTATTAGTTTGCGCTCATTTCTGATTTCAGAACTGAAGATTTCCCTAATGAAAGTGAGGATTCAATTTGACAGAAGCACCAGGAAGAATAACATTTTTCTCTAGAAGAGAACAGAAGGGAATTTAATTTACGAAGGTACCTGGGCAAGACATGACCAGCCTACGACTCTTGGTCATAGAAAGACAACAGCAGGGATGAAAGATGCAGAGGGGTGATGGAAGCATTGTTTATCTATCACTAAGGCTGGTTTCCCTTGGGAAAGTCTGGTGTAATTCTGATACATAAAGTACAATAAATCGCATGACTGCACCACAAGTATGGAATGATAAACTTGGCTTCATCTGTAAAAACAATAATAAAAATACCTTTCTTTGACTTTGCCCCAATCTTCAGCTTGGACGGCCAAGCGATCTGCGTGTTTGTCTCTTCCATAATCTGTAAAGAAGAACAAGCGTTGTTAGTTATGGAATAGTTCCCTCATGAGTAGAACTCAACACTCTGACCACTACAGCTTGGCCTGACCTCTGATAACAATCTATCAGCTAATATGATACACGTCATCCAACTCACCCGTTGACAGGGATTTGCGAAGAGTAAAATTAAACTTCCAAGGGGGACAAACCCAACATCTTTAATTTGAATAGTTGATGAGAACACAAAACATGGGGATTGCGAGGATTTATGGGGCTTCAACGTTGCATTATTTTAAGTTTGGGTCAGAGTAGTTCATTCCAGGTCAGTCTCACAAGTCGATTGGCTTCAGCCAAACCTCAGTTGGGTTTATTATATGCATCGTTGCCAATGTCACAAAAGAAACGGCCAAGCTATATTTCTGAATATTGCTAAATAATAAGCTATACCATGTATAAAAAATGTATCTTTATAATTTTTTTTCTGTGTAATATATATAGAATTTTTTTTCGGCTGGCTGTGTCATGACAAACCACCATGCCTTTCCCCTCTATACATTATGTGGTAAACCAGAAGCAAAAAAAGCTAAAGGAGGTAGGATATGGCTCCTTCTGCCATAGACTCCTTCAGGTCTCCTCCTGACCTCAAAGGAAAAGTGCTCCCCCTCCCCTTGAACTCATTCAGTTGGGCTTATGTAGAAAAGATCGATAAACACTAAATATATAGATATACACATACAAATCATTTAATGCAACTACACCCCTTTTTCCATTGGGATATGATGGATTCTAGGACTAGAAGATCTCTGGAAAGCAGAGGGACATCAAGTCCCAGAATCCTTCACATCACAATGGAACAAGGTGTGCGAGGGTTTGCATAACACAGTGAGCCTAAGGGGGGCAGGGATATGTTCATTGTGAGCACAAACAGGCTATCTTTCAATTTATAGAATGAGGCATTCCGGTGTTAGCATATTTGGATGTTTATGCATTTTTTATTTAACATAAGCTCAACTGAATGAATTGTCTGGGCTTTTATAGAAATGTAATTTTTTAAGATTTCAGGAAGTTTCAATTTGCTCTAAATTATCACTGCATATTGCAATAAAGGGATACTGTCATGGGGGAAAAAAAAATCAAAATGAATCAGTTAATAGTGCTACTCCAGCAGAATTCTGCACTGAAATCCATTTCTCAAAAGAGCAAACAGATTTTTTTATATTCAATTTTGAAATCTGACATGGGGCTAGACATTTTGTCAATTTCCCAGCTGCCCCTGGTCATGTGACTTGTGCTCTGATAAACTTCAGTCACTCTTTACTGCTGTACTGCAAGTTGGAGTGATATCACCCCCTCCCTTCCCCCCCCAGCAGCCAAACAAAAGAACAATGGGAAGGTAACCAGATAGCAGCTCCCTAACACAAGATAACAGCTGCCTGGTAGATCTAAGAACAACACTCAATAGTAAAAACCCATGTCCCACTGAGACTCCTTCAGTTACATTGAGAAGGAAAAACAGCAGCCTGCCAGAAAGGATTTCTCTCCTAAAGTACAGGCACAAGTCACATGACCAGGGGCAGCTGGGAAATTGACAAAATGTCTAGCCCCATGTCAGATTTCAAAACTGAATATAAAAAAAATCTGTTTGCTCTTTCGAGAAATGGATTTCAGTGCAGAAATCTGCTGGAGGAGCACTATTAACTGATGTGTTTTGAAAAAAAAACATGTTTTTCGATGACAGGATCCCTTTAAGTGTCCCTTTAAGTATAAAACAATGAGAAGAGCAAGATTCTGCAGAAGGTGCTTAGATGTTACAGGGTTAGGCCGAGAGAGAGAAGCACTGATAACATCCATCAGCAAGTACTAATGAGCCAAGCTGAGGCCAAAATACATTTTTTGTTGGGAGTTCATGCTTTTATCAGGAATCATACAGTGATAAAAAAAATATATTCTTTTACTTAGATAAAGCCAAAACTCCATTTGTTTCACCCGTCAGAACATTGCACAATAACTTCTTAACACAGATGAGGTCAAATTACTGTAGCTCAGTATCATCTCAAATAATCTCTAAGACTCATACAATAATACATGAAGCCAGGGGGAGTGTGTCCGGACTAATAAATCATAAGACATTGAAAATTACCAATGCACCTGCCTCCCCAATTGGAAGTCCACAACTTTTTACATGCCTAATACTATAAAATCCTTCAAATATGCAACAATGTAATTTTAATATAATTGCAGCTCTCTTCCTTACTGTAAGTGGAGCCTTACTGATTTCAACCTTAAAGGAAAACTATATCCGCAAAATGAATACATAAGCAACAGATACTTTATATCAAATTAAGCAGCATATTAAAGAATCTTATCAAACTGGAATATATTTAAGTAAATTGCCCTTTTACATTTCTTGCCTTGAACCACCATTTTGTGATGGTCTCTGTGCTGCCTCAGAGATCACCTGACCAGAAATACTGTGATGGTCTCTGTGCTGCCTCAGAGATCACCTGACCAGAAATACTGCAGCTCTAACTGTAACAGGAAGAAGTGTGGAAGCAAAAGACACAACTCTGTCTGTTAATTGGCTCATGTGACCTAACATGTATGGTTTGTTTGGTATGTTTGTGAGTACAGTGAATCCTACGATCCCAGGGGGCTGCCCTTATTTTTTAAAATGGCAATTTTCTGTTCATGATTACCCAATGGCACAAACTACTAAAAAAATATATTATTTTGAAAATGGTTTATTTACATAAAACAGGGTTTTACATATGAGCTGTTTATGCAATATATTTTTATAGAGACCTACATTGTTCAGGGGGTATAGTTTTCCTTTAAAGGAGAAGTCAACCCCTACGTGCAAAAATCCCTCCCCCCCATCTGCTGTGTAGGCCCCCTCCATCCTCCCCCCGGGCCTAACTGCCCCCGGGGCAAATGCCCCTAACTTGTTATTTACTCTTCGCACAGGCCCTCTCCTGCCGAGTTCACAGCAGCCATCTTCTCCCGAGCGCCCAAAGTCACGAAGTTTCCGATTTCTTTTTTCGGCACATGCGCAGTAGATCCGCACCGGCAAATGCCGCCTACTTGGAGCAGGTAGGGGGGTCTAAACAGGGGAGGCGGGAGGGATTTTAGCACGTAGGGGTTGATTTCTCCTTTAAAGGCACACAATGCTATTTTGGGGAGATTAGTTGCCCAGCAACAAATTGCCTCTTCTTCGGGCGACTAATCTCCTTGCAATGCCTTCCCGCCGGCTAGAAGTCACCCAAAGTTGCCGGTGGGAAGGCAGTTAAACTAAATTTCCCCATGAGTCTCTGCCCCTAAGGAGCACAAGTGCAACAAATAGGGTTTGTAGTAATCATACATTTTCCCTATTATTTTAATCACAAAAAAGTATTTTTTTGTTATTTCTTGAGTTACACAGAAAAAGCGGCGAAAATGAAGCTACTCCATGTTTGGTTCTTGCGAGGTTAATAATGAGATGACCGTTGCACAAATAAACAGAGAACTATTACGCAGAGGGATTATCTTTGCACAAGGAAATCAAATGATCTACCTCGCAAGGAACAAACATGGAGTACCTTCAACTTCCCTGTTTGTTGTGTTCAGTTCAAGAAATAACAAAAACCATAGAAGTTTAAGATAAAAACATTAGGTACGTAAAAACTACTGTCTGGAGACAGTGGGGCAAAATTAATAAAATTCGATATTTTCAGAAAAAAGGTGATCTTACATGTGTAAGAATATTGTCAACCAACAAGAAGATACTGTGGAGCGTTTTCCCTTTAACATGGCATGGTGATGACAACTCAACCCATTCGCGCCAGACACATTGAATCCACATCCTCATGATTGTTCATTCCTTATGTAATTAATCAACGCTGAATATCCCTTACTTTTGCTGAACAGTACTTGTATCAAGCCTATCATTTCAACATGGCCATTTTGTCCCATTCTAGCCAGTCTTGGTTTCTAGGATTTGGCCATGTTACACATTTTAACAGGATTTTTGCACAACTGTGAAGATAAACATTACCAAAAAAAGCGGATTTTCCCTGCTGCCCTCTCACTTTAATTCTGGATAAAAATAGGTTTGCCTGATGGTCAAATCTAAAATTTCTATAAAGATTCTCTTAGGGCGATCCCTAAATCTTTATGGCTAAACCAGCAAGCAGGGAGCGATTAAACAAGCCTCATACAAACGCACACACACCAGGGCTGTACCAATAAACACAAGGCAGTTATGGGCAATTCATTTAGTTGTCATTTAATAAAGCAAAATAATATTTGCAATGGCAGCTCTGTCTCAAATAGAAAACATGTGTTCTTCATCCAGACGGGAATGTAGCGAAGAACAAAAGCACCGCAGAGTGACACTTATGGGTAACTAAAATACTTTCACCAGCGGGTACAAGTACCAAGTCGTCTCTTTAATTAATGGAACTACACACCAAACCCTTGGATGTTGCAGGTGCTTATTTTTGAATTCTAGGCTTGGAGGCAAGTACTGTCAAACAAAGCCTCCTGTAGGCTGCCAGTCCACATTAGGGTTACCAGATATCCAATCACAGCCCTTATTTGCATTCTCTTTATATCTGAATGTGGCTCACAGGTAAACAAACGTTGGGGGCTGCCTGCCTTAAACCCCTTGGAATGGAGAGAATCATGAGCAGAGGTCCCTTTAACACCCCAACAAAAATCTCTGCCGGTGCTAAAGATGGGTGTTCTATAAATATTAGTATTTCTAATAAGGTGGCGATGGATCCAAAAAGAAAAACTTCTTCTTAATTTGTACTTTTTGGAAAAGGCAAGTTTTTCCTCTCTCTTTGCTTTTCAACATGTCCCAATTCCCAGGCACATCACAGTTTTAATGAATGACCACCCGTATGTTGAGTCAAACATAACGCCAGCACTGCTTTTTTTAAAGAATGACCTTCTGATATACAGACTGCCGGTGGATCCAGCCAAGAACGGAATCTGTCTGTAAACATAGCCAGGGTGGGCAACTGCAGAGCCTCCAGATGTTGGAGAACTACAACTCCCAGCATCCTACCCAAAGCCAAATTCTCATCTAAAACAGTACCTCCAACACTGCATTCCAGATGTTAAACCAAGAGCGGGGGGGGGGGGGAAGATGTTTTAGAAAAATGAATCCCTAACTTCTCCTCCAGATAATTAATTGTTTGCAGTATTTATCCATGCTTGGCTACAACTGGCATTCCTGGAAGGGCACTCACGTGGTTCAGAGATCTGCCAGCGTGCCAATGTGTTTCTCATTGAGCGCGTTACTTTCATGCGAAGAAATCACGTGGGATGATAGAGTCGCATGTTTATTTTCTAGAGTTAAGTACATCATTTCACAGCGGTTATTGCACCAGAAAAATATACACAGACATCTGTCCATGTACTGAGATGTTGTTTCAATTCAGCACTTTAGCGTTCAGCATTAACAATGATAAAGTCCAACGAAAGGCTAAATCATTGGTTCTCCGAAGAATGAAGCAATGTAGTTATTGCACTGGGTGTAGTACTTAAAGGGGATGGTTCACCTTTAAGTTAACTTTAAGTATGTTATAGAATGGCCTATACCAAGCAACTTTTCAGTTGGTCTTCATTAGTTATAGTTTGTTAAAATGATTTGCCTTTTTCTTCTGACTCTTTCCTGCTTTCAAATAGGGGGTCACTGACCCCATTTAAAAGACAAATGCTCTATAAGACTTCAAATGTACTGTTATTGCTACTAGGGATGCATGAAATCCACTATTTGGGATTCGGCTGAATCCCCGAATCCTTGTTGAAAGATTCGGCTGAATACTGAACCAAATTTGCATTTACTAAATAGGGCCAGGAAAGGAAAAAAGTGGAAAAAATTCTTATTTTGTGACAGTCACGTGATTTCACTACCGCCCCTAATTTACATATCCAAATAAGGATTCGGTTCGGTCAGGCACAAGGATTCGGGTAAATCTACTGAAAAAGGCCGAATTCTGGCCAAATCCTGGATTCGGTGCATCCCTAATTGCAACATTTAATCATCTTTCTATTCAGGCCTCTCCTATTTATATTCCAGTCTATTATTCAAATCAATGCATGGTCGCTAGGGTCATTTGGCCTAGCAATCAGATTGCTGAAATTGCAAACTGCAGAGCTGCTGAATAAAAAGATTAACAATACAAAAACCCCAAATAATAAAAAATGGAAACCGATTGCAGATTGTCTCAGAATATCACTCTCTACATCATACTAAATCTTAAAGGGGAACTACCCCTAGAAATGGAAATTAAAGGGCCACTAAAGCCTATAACAAACAGATTATTTTAATTCCTTAGGGCACATGCTTTTCTGTGGCAGAGAGCTGCTTTAAAATTGTGCGCAATACATATCATTTCTTCCCATTCCAAGAGAACAACATCTGGGCGAGCCAGACAATATTCATAAGTAAAGCACTGTGCCCCTGGTATTTAAAAAAAAAATCAAAGGAAATGAGCACAAAGTGACAGCCAAATCTTCCATTCACGTGTCCCAAGAAATGATGCGCTGCTTATAATAGAATCTACCAGACTAAATACTCGCCTGGCACAGACAATGCCATCTGCACGGTTGGTGACACCATCAAACAGATGTGACTGCCGGTACTTCATTACTTTTCACGTTTTAATTGGACAATGAACGAACTACACTCTTTTAGCCAATACCTCTGGACTTGGAGAGGAACTTCAATCAAAACATATTTCTACGTAATGCATCTGGTGGTTTTAATTCCCTAAAATAGAAATAATGGTCCTTTGGTTTGTTTCTTTTCGGCACACATGATCAGTCACAGGGGTTTCCCCATAAATGTTTGTCCCAGGGCTGCCATCCGTAATCATGGAACCCCATACTACTATGGTAGCGTGGCCCTCTGCACAGGGGGCTCCAATAAAAACCATGTCTGTATATTCAAGCTCATACCCTGCCCATGTCATGCCACGTTGTAACAAAATCCCATCCAGAAGCAATAACACGCTCTCTACTCTTGAATCATACCTGAACATCTCTTTGGACCTCTGACTTGAGCACAAATGATGTTCAGGTTGACCCAAAACCCATGGCGACCCTCAGGTTGACTACTGGTTGGGTTCAGCTTGAAATTTGGCCAACCATTGCAGGTAAAGGTAGGATGCGGGTCAGACTGGGGAAGTACACTCTTCCACTGCTCCTGAAGACTCCATGTCTTGGAACCAGAGGTTTGCACGCAGCAAAATGACGTGGGTATAGGATGGGTGCAGGTCCTACAGTGGGAACATTTTGCAGGTTAAGGTTGGGTGTAAGTTAAGTTTAGGTGTGGGTTGAGTTTTTCCTGAGCTGCACATCACTATTAAGCAACCTCTATCCTCCCATGATGATGGCTCTGGTTTGTCCAATCTGATGTACAGGGATTTGAGGAGTTTCAGAGGACCCAAAGAGGAAAGTGATCCTTTGGGTGGTGCAATGTCTTACATTTCTGCATCAGTGAACAGGTGTTCTGGGTTCAACACCAAAAGGGCACCAACTCCCTCTACATGTCCTGCTTGGAGATACCACTAACAAATCCTTTCCAGAATCTATGGAATGCTAATTGTGATTGGCAGTTTCTACAGTTCTCTGCCAACCCTGAAATGTTTAATAGCCATAGATCTAACCACATTCCAAATATGCAGCCTTGGACTTCAAAACACGCTAATCAGACACCAGCATGCACATCATTGGTCCCTCGAAACTCAAAAAAGGCAGAACCAATTTCACAGTAGGGCTGACCATGCCCTAAATCATCCCTAAATGCTGGAATTTACTCCACCCCTATGGTCGTAATTGGATAGACCAGTTTAATTGCTCCATAACAGGCAAGTACCAGCTGTAGACCCCACATACATGCTTTATAGGGATACATTCTTGGATTTGGTGGAATCTAAACCCCAACTGCCATATTTCCACAAGTCATGGACCAGAGAAAGAACTAGAAGCCTGGCAGGGAGTGGCACCATTATGTTGTACGGGTTCTACAGGGATTACAATTTGGGCCTGAAAACAAATGTTAATGAACAGGAAAAGAAATCCAAAAAAAAAAAAAATCACAAGCTTTCCTGACAGTCACTTCCCCTTTCTTTAAATACACACTTTTCCGAAAACAAATGCTAAAAGGTTTGACATTCCCTTCATATTTTTGAAGTGTTACTATACATTTTTTTTCCCTTAAATGATTAACCGCTCTCTAATACTGTAACTATGAATCACTGCTCGACCAGACATGATTGAATATATTCACCTAAATCTAAATCAGATGTTATTTCCAGCAAACACAAGAAAATTAAAATGTTTAACAAAATTGAGGGAGATGTGTAAATCGTCAACAGTAAATGACAACACTTGAAATGACTGTTGCCTATTTTGTGTCAAAACAAAGGACAGAGAACAACAAAATAACCTTTCAGATGGTGTCTTATTCTGCTGCATAGTAAATTCTCTACATAAGTTCTATGTCATGGTATAGCCTCAAGGCTTCCTTTCATGGTGGTAAGGTCCTGCTTTTTCTGTAGCACTGCCTCAGTGGATGCTAGATTTTGACCTTCAACAATTAAATTGTGGTACGTTGGGTAACAACTTGCTATGCAACAGCCTAAGTCCATCCCCAGAGACTATTGTCCCAAATCTAATACAGGCACAATCTCTCCCTACTATACCTGCTATCCCACAGTCACACTCCCTTCCCAGAGACTATTATCCACTGTTACTATAGGCACCATCTCTCCCTACTATACCTGCTATCCCACAGTCACACTCCCTTCCCAGAGACTATTATCCACTGTTACTATAGGCACCATCTCTCCCTACTATACCTGCTATCCCACAGTCACACTCCCTTCCCAGAGACTATTATCCACTGTTACTATAGGCACCATCTCTCCCTACTATACCTGCTATCCTACAGTCACACTCCCTTCCCAGAGACTATTATCCACTGTTACTATAGGCACCATCTCTCCCTACTATACCTGCTATCCCACAGTCACACTCCCTTCCCAGAGACTATTATCCACTGTTACTATAGACACCATCTCTCCCTACTATACCTGCTATCCCACAGTCACACTCCCTTCCCAGAGACTATTATCCACTGTTACTATAGGCACCATCTCTCCCTACTATACCTGCTATCCCACAGTCACACTCCCTTCCCAGAGACTATTATCCACTGTTACTATAGGCACCATCTCTCCCTACTATACCTGCTATCCCACAGTCACACTCCCTTCCCAGAGACTATTATCCACTGTTACTATAGGCACCATCTCTCCCTACTATACCTGCTATCCCACAGTCACACTCCCTTCCCAGAAACTATTATCCACTGTTACTATAGGCACCATCTCTCCCTACTATACCTGCTATCCCACAGTCACACTCCCTTCCCAGAGACTATTATCCACTGTTACTATAGGCACCATCTCTCCCTACTATACCTGCTATCCCACAGTCACACTCCCTTCCCAGAGACTATTATCCACTGTTACTATAGGCACCATCTCTCCCTACTATACCTGCTATCCCACAGTCACACTCCCTTCCCAGAGACTATTATCCACTGTTACTATAGGCACCATCTCTCCCTACTATACCTGCTATCCTACAGTCACACTCCCTTCCCAGAGACTATTATCCACTGTTACTATAGACACCATCTCTCCCTACTATACCTGCTATCCCACAGTCACACTCCCTTCCCAGAGACTATTATCCCACTGTTACTATAGACACCATCTCTCCCTACTATACCTGCTATCCCACAGTCACACTCCCTTCCCAGAGACTATTATCCACTGTTACTATAGACACCATCTCTCCCTACTATACCTGTTATCCCACAGTCGCACTCCCTTCCCATAAACTATAATCCCCACTACTATGGCATCTATGGGATACTGGAAACTGTAGTTCAATACAAAGCATAAGCAAAAATACAATACTGCCAAGGTTCAAAACGGGAAAAATAATTGAACTGCAAAATTTTGGAGTGTCTTATGTGGTCCATGAGTCATGAAACAACATGAATATTCTTAGTAATGAATACAGCTTTTCTAAAAGAATAAGAATTTGATTAAAAACTCCGGGAGATTGGGTGGAAACAGAACAGAGAGATCCCCATCCTTTCATGACACAGATCAAAATAATTTTTAAGTCTAGGCAGGAAACAGAGTACGAGTCACTGTGAAAATCAAACTGACTTGCTGCGGCTCCCGTGGGCTTCAAACGCAAAAACACGAAGATTTCCAACCTGAATTTATTCTGCAATTCTCTTATACTGGAAAGTCCCTGGGTTTTGCCCGTTTTACAGAGCGGATACATTTTCACCCATTAATAATGTAAATGAATCGGTTGCTGTTGTGCAGATTTTAATGGACAGCTAGATCTATTTTTTTTATTCTCTCCATAGAAAATATTAAAAGAAGAATGTGTATTTATTTTCCTTTTGTTCCTAGACTTCTACACTCGCTGAGCTTGAAATATCACTTGTCTCAGCAGCCACGGTCTGTGTACATGACTAGTGTAAAGTTACTGCCTCCCATAGGCCTCCGAATGTGTTACAAAGTACAATCCCATTAGAAGAAACCAGAAAGGAGAAAAACAGAAGATATTAAAGATGTTTCCTTACTCGACAAAGTGGAATAGTTTACATGATTTTCTGTGCAGAGTATTTATATAAATATCTTGGCCATACAGATACGTTGAGAGTTTCTTGTATTTTTATTGATTAAGGTTAGAAGCCATTGTGGAGGCCCTGTAATGTTAACTTAGTGTGGGAAGAATAGCACCTATAGGCCTTTAAGCTGGGTATATACACTGGAATGCATGCTTCCGGGAATGTGTATGTTCTTGCCAGTAGCCTGGGAATGTTGTGGTACCAAGATTCTCTGGCTATAACAGGATGCCAGACACCTAAATAAGGTCTTGATTTCGTCTATATTTGATCTTGACTTTGCATGAACTCTTACTTCAGTCTGTCTTCTACTTCACACTTGCTTTTCATTCAAAGGCAACCTGAATAACCTTCTGCTGGCATCAAAAGGTTTCCTAAAGAGGGTGGAAGTTAAAGTTACCTTGAGCACTGTGTTAGGTACGTGCCTTCAGCAGATGCCAAGTTATGCGTTTCACTGCGAATTAATCTGTTTTGGTGCACATTTAACATGCTTTCACACCCTCTTCCTTCATTTTGCAATTAAACACTAGACAAACTTCATGTGCCCTGATCTAGGCCCCCTTTTCTGCTTTGCATTCCTTCCCAATTGCAACTCCATCACACCACTCAGCTCTATAGCGTCTTCTATGTACATCTCTCTTCTTCATTAAGGTACCGCATTGGTTCATTACCAACATTGAGATCCGATAATTGGGCCCTACGGCCCACGACTGAATCAGCCTGTTATCACCCGTCTCGATGTGGGCATATAGTGGAGAGATCCGCTCATTTGATCTTTGCCTGGCCGGAGACGGGCGGATCTTTGCCTGGCCGGAGACGGGCGGATCTTTGCCTGGCCGGAGACGGGCGGATCTTTGCCTGGCCGGAGACGGGCGGATCTTTGCCTGGCCGGAGACGGGCGGATCTTTGCCTGGCCAGAGACGGGCGGATCTTTGCCTGGCCAGAGACGGGCGGATCTTTGCCTGGCCAGAGACGGGCGGATCTTTGCCTGGCCAGAGACGGGCGGATCTTTGCCTGGCCAGACGGGCGGATCTTTGCCTGGCCAGAGACGGGCGGATCTTTGCCTGGCCAGAGACGGGCGGATCTTTGCCTGGCCAGAGACGGGCGGATCTTTGCCTGGCCAGAGACGGGCGGATCTTTGCCTGGCCAGAGATGGGCGGATCTTTGCCTGGCCGGAGACGGGCGGATCTTTGCCTGGCCGGAGACGGGCGGATCTTTGCCTGGCCGGAGACGGGCGGATCTTTGCCTGAGCAGAGACGGGTAGATCTTTGTCTGCCTCACATATGGTGGAAAGCTGTCCATACATATGGAGATCTCACCAAATTAGTGGATCTCTCCCCGATATGCCCACCTTCAGGTGGGCAATATTGGATTGATCTGATCGTGGGCCTTAGGGCCCAACGATTCGATCAAAACGAGGAGAAAATGGGCAGTCGGACCGAGAACCGCATCAACCAACTGATGCGGCCCTCAATCCGATGGGATTTTTAAACTTGCCCGATCGACATCTGTCCAACTTTCGGCCAGATATTGATTGGGGAAGCCTGTCGGAGGGCCCCATATACTGGGCCATCTGTTGGCAGCTTATATCTGCCCATGTATGGGAGCCTG
Organism: Xenopus petersii; assembly: GCA_038501925.1. Lineage (NCBI taxonomy): Eukaryota > Metazoa > Chordata > Amphibia > Anura > Pipidae > Xenopus > Xenopus petersii. Next base: position 131,956,778 of record CM076684.1, read on the forward strand.
AACAAATGAGTGACCCACTTTGTTCTGCCACTGGGTCACCATGTAGGGGGTGAGTGAATGCTCAATAATAAAACCATAGCCTGATTGCATCCAAGCCTACAAATATCTGACTGGATGAAATTGGCAGCCAATACCTGCTTGTCTATGGCCACCTTTGTTGTTCTCAGAATGATTATTTCTGTACTTTTAAGAAGAATAAAGACTGGGCACTCTATTTTAAAAATAAAGAAAAAGAGAATCTACAGGTCCTTTAACAGCCACAGATACAAACTAAAACGGCTAGAAGTTGAAAATGGAAAACCAGTAAGTAAAGATCTAGAAACGATACATTACAGCCCAAGAGAATACCCATGAGCTTGCGATACGCTTCCAGTGCCTGTAAAAGGGAAAGGCTTCCTTTACTTCTGTTACAAAGACGAATAAACAGAACATGGAAAATCTGTCACATTCCAAAATCATCAATCCTTGCTCCGAAAATTACACTCAAATATTCCAAAACGATGTGATCTGCCTTTTGAACATAATACGGTTGAGCCCAAAGAAGAAAAAAAAATCCCACTTTCAACTGGATTCGTTTTCATCAGCCACTTGTTCTAAAGTAAATGAAAAACATTTGAATGGCTGGACGGTTTTCCGTAACCAATAGCCAATCCTCTCCCGGCATGGATCCCATTAAGCGATTTAAAAACGAACCGCAGCCAAGGACCACAATCCTGGAAGGTTTTGCGATGGAATGGCTGGATAGTTCATGAACTGCGCTTGCTATACATTCGAGCTGATGAGCAAAAAAAAATGCACAAAATATATTAATTGCTTTTGACAGCTCCACTATATTCAAAATGGACACCTGTAGGTATCATATTAAATTATATGGATTTTGTTAAAGTCCTCTAAGGGAGACAGAATGGGTTGAACGCATCATGCTTTTTATTGTATCCTAATTGCACATTTGCCTGGTAACTCAAGATTTGTGCTCCAATTAGTTGAATGCTTCCGTCTCTAAGGGATGGTATTGCATGAACTGATCTTTAAGTCACCCCATAATGATGCCAATTAAACTAAAATAACATATAGATTTCACCTATTCAAGTTAATTTAGCTAAGCCTGAATTCTTTTAAAGCTAGGCCCCAGCTGTATCTGGAATACAACTCTCACCATTTTAAACAAAAAATCATAGTCTAAAGCATGTTGGGAGATGTAGACCACCAACATCTGGAGACTTCTTCATACAGGTATGGGACTTAGGAAAGCTTAGGACTTGGGATTTCCAGATAACGGATCTTCATACCTTAAGTCTACTTGAAAATCACGTAAACTTAAAACAAACCCAATTCCAATAAGGATGAATTATAGCTTAGCTTGGATCAAGTACAAGCAAGGCCGGATTTACATAGGGGGCGCCCCTAGGCCCACTGCCGTTCGTCGCCCCTTTCCCTTCCAGGTGGACAGTAGCAATGGGGATTGGCACACGGGAAATTTAAAAAAATGATATCACCAGCGCATCCCCAGTGTTTTTGAACCAATGTGGGTGTGGTTGGGCAGCATGCCGCCCCCCTAAAATCCTGCCGCCCTAAGCCCGGGCCTAGGTGGCCTTTCCACAAATCCGGGCCTGAGTACAAGGTTCAGTTTTATTATTACAGTGAAAAAGGAAGTCATTTTTTAAAAAGTTGGATAAAATGGAGTCTATAGGAGATGGCCTTCCCGTAATGTGGAGTTTTCCGGCTTCTGGATCACATACATGTACATTTGCTCATTGTTAATAAACATTGGTCAGTCCATCATTTGTTTAATATTCTTATTTATAATCTATCACTATGGTACTGGGTTTTAACTTAGCTTATTAGTTTTCTTAGCTCACCAGTTTTATTAGAACAACCCAACAATAATTCAGATGGAGGCTTCACTTCACATCATGGAGTAAAGTATTGGGGGACATGGACAGCTGGTCAGGCCCTAGATTCTTTTTATAACCTTTACAAAGAGGTACCAAATATCTGACATCATATGCATCAATTCCCAAAAGTCGTCCTTTAAGTCACAGTTTTGGTCTCACCGTGTCAGTAATCATATTCTCTTAATTTTCAGTTCTCCTGTGCAACAATTCTCCTGCTGGTTTTGCAAGGAGGAAGTTTACATAAGAAACCTTAAAAACAAAACCCTTATAAAAAAATAACTTTTTCCCCAAGCAGAGAATTCAAGAAAATCTTAAACACAACTTAAATAATGTTGAAGAATTGCTTTTCTATATTTAACATGACTGTCGTTGTTCTGGTTCTACAAATGTAAAGAGAAAGACGTCAGAGTGATATATTTTATGGTTAATGGAAATAGGGATGTTTCCAGATTATGTTTATGGGTGCAGAGTAAGGACTTCCTATTTCATCTGCAAGAACTTGGAATTTCCATCATCATCCCCATAAATCACAGTTATAGCTCTGATGTAAATACAAGCACATCTGTTAAAGCCACACTCAACGTCTGAAACATTTTAACTGGCATCATGTCCTGATGTGGAACAATCGCTAGTGTTGCTACAGGAAGAAGGTATGGAATGTGCATCTACAGGTGTCCCCAAGACATCTCTCCTGGCATCTAAGGAATGTACATTGGGATGACTGGGAATTTTATTTCACAAACAATCATTTGACTATCTCACTAGTTGAGATGTTTGAAGTAGGAAAAATTCAGAATAAAGGTTTCTTCTGCACATGCATGGATTGTAACCCTATGGTGATCATTAAAAATGCTGCATGAGTTATTAGCAATATTGGCAAAGCTTTCCTCGGGTTCACTAATCCACAGAAATGAGCTTGGTGCCTGGTTATGGGGTCATATCACATGGACAACCAATGCATTTACTGTACCCAACTCTACCATCTATGCTTTGCTCTTAAATGCAACCCATGCATTAGAGCAGTGATCCCCAACCAGTGGCTCATGAGCAAAGAAGGTGCTTATTTTTGAATTTCAGGCTTCGAGGCAAGTTTTAGTTACATAAAAACCAGGTGTCCTGCCATACAGAGTCTTCTGTAGGCTGTTAGTCCTCATAGGGGCTATTAAATGGAAGATCACAGCACTTATTTTGCATGACCCACGAACATTTTTCATGCTTGTGTTGCTCCCCAACTCTTTTTACACTTGAATGTAGCTCACAGGCAAAAAAAAAAAAAAGGTTGGAGACTTCTGCATTATAGTCTGATGCACCAGTCCATGAACTTTATATAGGTAAAGTAGGCATTATCTAGTAAAAACAAGTGGGCCTTCAATTTCCTAACATTCATTATATGAAAGAATTAATTCATTTGTCTTAGCCTTCATACACCCAAGACAAGTCTATCAAAACAAGTTCCTAATTTCCTTCCCAATAAGCTTAAGCGTTGAGGGAACAAGTACCTATAAAGGGCTTAGTTCATTTGGCACAAGATAAAATGTTCATTGACTCCAATGCATTTGGCGCAAGAGAAAATACAAGAATAAACGTCCATTGACTAATGCATTTGGCGCACGAACCCCCCCCCCCAAAAAAAGATGGCCATTGACTCAAGTTTTTCAGTGAATTGAAATGGGAAGTTTCACTCACACGATTTGTAATTCATTTTTACTGCATTGTAAAGGTATGGGGATGGTTATCCAGAATGCTCAGGACCTGGGATTTTCCAGACAAGCGGTCCTCCATAATTTAGATCTTCATGCATGGTCTACTCAAAACATTATTTAAACAATAAATAAACCCAATAGGCTGGTTTTGATTCCAATAAGGATTAATTATATCTTAGTTGGGATCAAGTACAAGGTACTGTTTTATTATCACAGAGAAAAAGGAAATCATTTTTAAAAATTAGAATCATTTGATTATAATGGAGTCTACTTGAGATGGCCTTCCCGTAATTTGGAACTTTATTGATAATGCGTTTTGGAATAAATCCCATTCCTGTATTTCAAAAGACTGACAGGGATCAATAAGATGTCAAAATGGTCACATCAGAAGGCAATGTTAGTGTATGGCCAGAAAACTGAAGTCATAGAAGGAAACTCGCACATAGAGGAGTACACACAAACTTCATGTAGACATTGGTCTGATTGAGACTCAACTCAAGACCCCAATGCAGCCAGGCAGGAATGTTAACCACTGTGGGTCACTGTTGATTTAAAATGTGTTGGACCAAAACTTGATCCAAGAATTCCTTATATTGAAGCTTTCCAATTTGCCTCCATATTAGTTGGAACCACGTCCCACAAATGGATGAAAATCCCAGCCAACTCATCTAAAAGAACTATTCGAGTTTAACAAGCTTGGAGTTTCAGCCATGAGGTTGTCAAATTAAATGTGTTGTAATATTTTCCATCAATTTAAATCCAAAAACAGACCACACTTGCCTTGCTGGCTCCTATCTGCCAATGTGAATGGCACTAATGAACTACAATTCCCACTATCCTTAGAGGTTACTTGATCGAGAATCAGATTCACACTATATTGAAGAGCACTAGATTACTAGTGCTACAGCAGCAAGAGAAGCTCTGAAGAAAAGGTAAATTTATGTTTTTCAGACTTTTTTCCAATCTAAAGGCTCACATACAAGGGGCGATAAAAGTTGCCGATAGACTGAGTGTGTGCCTTTGTGTGGGGCCCTCCAACGGGCTTTCCCGATCGAAAGTCAGGCAGATCTCACTCAATCAGGCAGGTTTAAAAACCCCGTCAGATCGCAGCCACATCCGTGCGTTTATGCGACCCGCAATCCAACCGCCCATATCGGATGCATTGTGATTCGATCGTGGGCCATATATCAGCTAGATATCGCCCACCTCAATGTCTTAATGTAGTCATATCGGGGAGAGATCCGGTCGTTTGGCGATATCGCCAAACGAGGGGATCTCTACGTCTATGGCCACCTTTAGACCCTATTTTATATACAAAGGGTCAGACCTTTCAAACACAAAAAACAAGTCATTCAGTTATGGCCTTAAGGCAGCAAATAAGTGTCGCCCCCCCAACCTAATGAACCTTTTAGGCAGGCTTGCACGAGATTATCTAAGAGGCCAAAAATTGCATCAAAAGTTTTAATTTGTGGGGATGCAGCCTCCTCCACCATATCTTCATTTGTTACAAGGCCAAAGACAGTTGTGAATGTAGAAGGTCAAAAAGTAATTTCCCCTAAATTTCACCCTAACTGACTTTAAGGCTGAGCCCATCAGTCACTGCTTCAGGTCCTGTGGGTTGGGGCAACACTACAGTTTCAGAACTGCTTTTCTAACCTGATCATTAGACCCAACCAAGAAAAAAGCTGTTGGCTCAGATACGGGCAAATGGTTTCTGCTGCAGCCACCTTGTCTGCCATGTGTCTACAAAAGCATTAAATGTTCTTGTTTATGGGGTTACATGCACGGTTAATAATCACTCACGGCCATAATGAAAAGCTTTGTGGAGGGAGACCTCAAACAATCCGCAGTAAAGTTATTTTGTTATTTTCTGCACTGGAACGAAGAACCTCCAGTAAGCTGCAGGGTTCCAGTATGTACATTGGATGGTTCAGCACAATGAAACTGAAGGATTGCTGGCCACAAGAACAAGATGCGGTAAAATACATGTAAACAATGTCAGCCAAGTGCCATCATATGGAATTTGTTCACTATTTTTAAAATACTGAGCCCTGTTCTATTTGGAAATCTGCACCACTCATTACTACGGTTTTCAAAGTAAGAAATATCTTACTCAACCACAAATTACTCAATCGGTACAGGTCCATTTTCCGGAAACCCATTATCCAGAAATCTCCAGGAATCAGCCATCTCCCATAGACTTCTTTTTAATCAAATAATCCAAATTTTTAAAAACTATTTCCTTTTTCTCTGTAATAATAAAACAGCCGCTTGTACTTGATCCCAACTAAGATATAATTAAGCCTTATTGGAAGCAAAAGCAGCCGATTGGGTTTATTTTATGTTTACATGATCTTCTTGTAGCCTAGGCGGCAATTTTTCATTTTGTTTAACAGGAATTTCAGTTCTTTTGAATATAGACAGCAAAGTTAAATTCTCTACAATAGCAGTTCTTCAAATCCCCCACCCCCATCTCTTGCTGATGGTAAGTGCAGGGGAGAAGTAGACGGGCAGCTGTCAATGCTGGTGGGCTCTACTGTAGAAGAGTTCACATACTTTCTTATTTACACAGTAAAGTTATGAAATACATAACAGCATATTTTATATCTGACATTTGGGACAGCTGGCCGCAGACATCATGTTCTCGTTGCAATAGTTTTGCTATTGGAAACGAGCTGTTTGCCATGGATCTTCAACATGGGTCTATGAAGCTACTGAAGATCACTCACTGTCAACATAACCGAGAAACCACCACCAGTATTATATGCTTGAGCTTATAATATGAGCTGGAGCTCCAATAAAGCGGTCATTTTTAAAAGCTATGGATGTCCAAATTGAAATTTATTATATTTCTTAAAATATATTATGAATAATTGTCCACGTGATAAGGATGGTTTCCAAAAATGGAATAGACCTCCTTTAAAGGAAGCAAACATGAGATCTGCGCATAGCTAAAAGGTCGGGATTGTCAAGACGTTATGACATTTTAATAGTTATTTTCTGGACCATTGTTTCATCACATTACACTGAGCTGGGAGAAGCCTGCTGAAAACTGCAATAAAGCCTCAGGTCAAACACCCATCCAAAAGCATGAAGGCGTATAATTTAGAACAGGACGACGCCAAAGCTGAACGCAACATTCACAACTTGCGCTTCTTAAAGAACTCAGCGCTGCGAAATAGGTTGGCACAATGTAAATACGGTATTAATAATGATAGTAACAACATCATGCAGGCAAAGAGAAGGAGCAGCTACAAGAGAAGTTGGCAGATCAACAGAATTCATGGCTTCCTTAAAGGTGAAGGAAAGTCGCCTTGCACTTGGGGGTGCCAAATGTTGGGCACCCCCAAGTGATTGTATTGACTTACCTGAAACCCCGTGCCAGTGCTCCTATCAGCAGAAAACTGCACTGGCCCAGGGTTATAGCAGTGAGCACCACGGATCAATCCTCTTCTGGCTTCTTCAAATTTCCTGGGCATTCTCTCTCTCGCAAATTCACTAAGCGCCGAATGCTAGCGTTAATTCGCTAGCATTTGGCATTTTTCGCTACTGCGCAAATTCACTAACGAACGCTGTCATATTTTCGCTAGTGTTACTTCGCACCCTTACGCCCGGAGAATTTTCGCTAGCGACAAAACTACGCAAATTCACTAACTTGCGCAGTGTACTGAACGCTACCTTTTACGCTAGACTTCCTTCGCCACCTCAGATCTGGCGAAGCGCAATAGAGTAGATAGGGATCAAAAAAAGTCAAAATTTTTTCTAAGTCCCAAAAAACGCTGGCGTGTTTTCTACATGATGGGTGATAGGCTGAAAAAGATCGAAAATTTTTTGGGGCTCCCCTCTTTCCCCCCTACATTTCCTGACTCATGGCAACTTACCTAGACAGTGGGCACATGTGTAGGGCAAAATTAAATTTTTATTTGCAGATTTGAAGGTTTTCTAGGCATTTGAAGTGGTGATACGTGTTCCTCCATTGAAATTTGAATTTCGCGCCGTATGTAAATGAACCATTGCTAGCGAAACTTCGCTTCGCTTGGCGAATTAACGCTAGCGCAACTTCGAAAACTTACGCTACCCCTGTGCGCAACTTCGGATTTTAGTGAATTTGCGGAGCGCTGGCGAAAATACGCCTGGCGAAGTTGCGCCTGCCTCAACTTCGCATCTTAGTGAATTTGCCCATCTATCTCTCTCTATCTCTCTCTCTATAGCCCTGCCACCAGGGAGTATTCATCTGGACAGACCTTCCGAAAACCAGGCTATTTGGGTCAAACCCAGACAGTGGCAACCGTATGCAAAAGGTGTTTGTACAAAACAGTCAAGGGAGGGTTAAAACTACTATTAACAGAGGGTTTTTCTCCATTTACATAAGTACTTTGAAATATATCACAGAAAAAAAAATGGAATGTAAAATTATAAGGTCTGAATACTTTCATGTAAAGCCGCACATTCCCGTTAATACTTCCAGAACCATTAGAACGTTCCCAGGTAACGCAGTGAGCAAATATCTAGCCGGACAGGCATTTTTGAAAAAACAAAATAATAAATCACAGCTACACGCCAAGGAGCTTTGCTTATACTACTAGCGGCGTGTGCTTCATCAAGTCCTGAATCTGACACGGAAATAAGGTGAACAAGAAAAAAGCAGCCTATGCTTAAGTGTAAAGAGATCAGTATAGAAATATACACAAGTGCGCAGGAGAGATCTGCATTTCTTCAAACACGCGCAAAATGCGTGCTCTAATAAAAGCGTACTTTATGTTTTGTATCAGCTGCTTTAGAAACACTAACTATGAGAGTTTAATGCACCACAGGCATCATGGAGATATATGGAAACCTGCAAACACCTTGTCAGCCAATAGGATTCTAGAGAATCCAATCCAGTTACAGAAAAAAGGGCAAGGTAAACCTCTTTACTATTGTTACGCAGATGATGGTGCCATCTTGGAGGTTCCTCCTGGCTGCTGCTACCTTGCTTGGTCTCCTAAATGAACTCTATTTCTTGTAAGAGGATTTTCAAACTGAAAACAGGTTTTTGGGAGTAGATTAGAAGACGAGACTTTAGCCACCCATGACCCACAAACCAACCATGCATGTTACAACTGACAAGGGGTTATAGACATAGGGGTCTGCTAAAAAAATTCAGTGTGTTGGCAAACAGGAGAAGTGAAGAAGCAGCTAAATAGAAAATAAATATATAAGTGCTCCATTAGAGCATCACAAGCAAAATCTATGGGGTTATTTTTTATAGTCCCAATGCAAAAAACTCGAAAAATTCTAGTTTTTTTCTTTTAATAGAGGGAAAAAAAAACAAAAAAACCCAGAGGATAGCAAAAGTCTGAATCCGAAAACCCGGCAATTCAAACAATTGTATAGGTTGTATACAAGTCAACGAGAGAAGTCCCAAAGATATCAAGATCTGGGCTTCATGCAATAATCCGAAGACTGTGGTTTTCGGGCAAAAATCCGTATAATATGAATTTTTGAATGATTTTCACAATTTTTTCAGTTTTCTCCCGTACTGGAATTTTTTCGGGAAAATAACCTGTGTGGATTTGGTGAATGTATATTTCAGAAAATAATGAGATAAAATCGGATTTGATAAATAAAACCCTATGTGTCAAAAGATATAAATCTCTGTGAACCATCAAATTATATACAAGGAAAGGTTCCTCTATGACTCTCTATTTATGATAAAAAAAAAAAAAAAAAAATTATATATATATATATATATATATATATATATATATATATATATATATATATATATATATATATATATATATATATATATATATATATATAATTAAGTGGGCTCATCAGTAACTAGTAACTTCCAAATACACAAAATCTAAAGGGTTTTTTTGTTATAAATATTCATAATTATAATGTAGTTTCAGGCTTTTGGGTTGTCTACTTTTACATGTGGAAAAAGAAGGAGCAATCCAACTTTGGGGGATTGGCTTATGCACCACAGATTTTTTAATAGCATCCTGATACTTCCCATTTTATAGAAGTCCTGCCAGCGCGTTACATCTAAACGCAACATCAAGACTAATACTGGGAAAAAAGAAATATATTTTTCTCTCTATTTGAGACTGTTGATTGTGTTTAGGAGAAATGATGGCATATTTATATTTATATTTTTTCTAATTCGTTATTTATTCGGATTCCGCAACTGATATCGGTGGGGGAGGGGATGTTCAAGAAGTTTAAAAAGTGGAAAATGCTATAATTTCTAAGATGGGTGCATCTTCTATTTTCCCTTAAACAAAAGAATGAAGTCGTAGTTTGGGCCACGGACATGTCACCCCACGATTAATCTCCTCTGACTGCTTTCCCCGCCAGCAATAATGTAAATCACTGGTGGGAAAACAAAAACCGCTTTGGCTTCTCAAAGTCAACAAATGTTCCATGTTGTTCTGGGTCATATGATGGGGGAACAGTGTCAGTCTTGGCTACATGGGGCCTTCAGTGCCTGCCTCCTCAACTTCGCGGGCGCCCATTCCAGTTACGAGTCTTCCCACCCCAGACAAACCTGCCCCCCCCCCCCCCACTGCACATGCCTGTCAGCCCATGCACAGTTTACCTTTTCCTTGCCTCAGGGGTCGGTAGAGCCAGCAGTATCCAGCAGGATTAGGGGTCTTGGGTCTGCGGGGCTCATGTGGGCCTGGGACCAACAGGTTTTTTCCCAGTGACCCCGTCCAACTTTGTTGGGAGGGGGGTACAAATTTACTTTTTTGTTGGTGTGATTACCCCAAATTTCTTCCTGTGCACAACCAGATGATTTAATATTTTGTAACAAAAAGTTGAAATGTAATAAGCAATTGGGGATGCATGTGTAGCTTTAAACTAGTTAACATTGTGGGGCGAGGTGAATTCAATTTTCAAATTTCGGGCTATTTTTTTGTGTACTTCCACTAGGGAATTTGATTCGAAAAGAAATTTGAATATCGAAATTTATCATGTACTGTCGCTTTAAAAATTCAACTTCGCCATCTAAAAACTGCTGAATTGCTGTTTTAGTCTATGGGGAACCTCCTAGAACCCATCTGAAGTCAATTGGCGGACTGTGAAAAATCAAAGTTTTTTTGGGGGGAAAACTTCTAATCAAATACGATCGAATGCGCTATTCGTTGTATTCGAATTCAGGCGAATACAGACCTATTGGTTAGAAAACTGACCTATTCGACCAAAAAAAAAAACTTTGATTCAATTTCGATTGGTCTATTTGAAGTAGGGATGCACCGAATCCAGGATTCGGTTCAGATTCGGCCAGTATTCGGCCTTTTTCAGCAGGATTCGGATTCGGCCGAATCCTTCTGCCCGGCCGAACCGAATCCGAATCCTAGTTTGCATATGCAAATTAGGGGCAGGGAGGGAAATTGCGTGACTTTTTGTCAGAAAACAAGGAAGTAAAAAATGTTTTCCCCTTCCCACCCCTAATTTGCATATGCAAATTAGGGTTCGGATTCGGTTCGGTATTCGGCCAAATCCTTTGTGAAGGATTCGGGGGTTCGGCCGAATCCAAAAAAGTGGATTCGGTGCATCCATAATTTGAAGTAGAATTTCCCACGTTTTTTCAATTCGAAATTGGATCCTTGATAAATATGCCCCCCTATATGTAATCTTTTTAATCGGTCTCACTAGTAGCCCGGATGTTCTGGAACTACAGGTATGGAATCCGTTAGCCAGAAACCCATTATCCAGAAAGCTCCAAATTACAGAAAGGCTGTCTCCCATAGACTCTATTTTATCCAAATAATCCACATTTTCCATTATTTCCTTTTTTACTGTAATACTAAAAAACAGTACCTTGTACTTAATCCCAACTAGAATATAATAAATCCTTATTGGAAGCAAAATCAGTGTTTTCAGGTTCTTTTTTTAATGAATTAATAGTAGACTTATCTAAATTACAGAAAGATCCCTTACCCAGAAAACCCCAGGTCCTCATTAATAATTTTATCTCAGATATAAAAGAAATTGGGCTCAGGCAAAGTAAAACTCTTCTATACTTCCACAGGTGGTGGGACAAGGTGTCTTCTCGGATATATTTAGGTTTTTTAAAAACATGAAAGCACTAGACAATCACCTGAAATCTTCAAAGCATTTTTATTTCAGGTATAAATGTTCTTATGATCCATTTCCCCACCATATATTGCAGACGTCAAACACCACTTTCACATCCCACAAAAATAAGAAGTGCAACGTGTCAGTGCCGGAGAATTCCCATAAAGTTCTATTCAGAGAAGAATTGTTTCATTTGATTGATCCTGTTATTAATGCGAGAGGAACAAAGCTAATCCTTTATTAATAAAAAAAAAAACCTCATGTTTGGAAAAAGTTCTTAACTAGCCCCCTGATGGCCATTACAAGTACTGCTCAGATTCCATTCAAAACAATATGAGAAACACATGTCGGTTCTTCGGTAAAACTTGCAAATAAAAGAGGATTCCAACAATAACACAACGAGAATATGATGAGTCAGACTGCCCAGTTAGAGGAAATGGAATAAGACTTGAATGCCAGCGAGAAGGTCTATAAGGAGCAGGCCATTGTGACTCCAAGAGCAGAGCGCTCAGCATTAAATATCTTAGTTGTAAAATACACAAATAATTTTTTCAGAATTTATTAGGTTTTATATTCTGCTTTACCGCAAACTGTTCATCATTTACATGGCTCCCTGCCGCAGTGGCGCTCCAATCTGAAGTGCCAAACAACCTGCGTATATTATATTGAACTATCGGAGGAAACTGACAGAAGAACATACAAAACTCAGTAAAGATAATGCCCCTGCTGAAACTCAACCCAAGCTGAACCCAGGGACCCTGCAATAGTGCAATGTCACTGTGCTGAGCATTGTGGATACTCAGTGTTCTTATAGAACATATTTCTTATATAACGTGCTCAAAGTTACATAGCTGAGTTGGGTTGAAAGAACACCCAAGTGCATCAAGTTCAACCCCTCCAAATGAAACTCAGTGTCCATACATCCACACACTGACACATCGACCTCTACATACACTCACATAATTTATATATACCCATATCTATACTAACTATAGAGTTTAGCATCACAATAGCCTTTGATATTATGTCTGTCCAAGAAATCATCCAAGTCATTCTTATAGTCATTAACTGAATCAGCTTTACAACATCACCCGGCAGTGCATTCCACAACCTCACTGTCCTGACTGTGAAGAACCCCCTACGTTGCTTCAAATGAAAGTTCTTTTCTTCTAGTCTGAAGGGGAGGCCTCTGGTACGGTGATCCACTTTATACATAGTAACATAGTAACATAGTAAGTAAGGTTGAAAAAAGACATGTCCATCGAGTTCAACCTTTTTTTTTTTTTATTAACTACCTATCTGCCAGTTGATCCAGAGGAAGGCAAAAACCCCATCTGAAGCCTCTCCAATTTGCCTTAGAGGGGGAAAAATTCCTTCCTGACTCCAAAATGGCAATCGGACCAGTCCCTGGATCAACTTGTACTATGAGCTATCTCCCATATCCCTGTATTCCCTCACTTGCTAAACACCATCCAACCCCTTCTTATACCTATCTAATGTATCAGCCTGTACCACTGATTCAGGGAGAGAATTCCACATCTTCACAGCTCTCACTGTAACACACCCCTTCCCAATATTTATGGGTAAAAAGGTCCCCTGCTATTTGTCTATAATGTCCTCTAATGTACTTGTAAAGTGTAATCATGTCCCTCGCAAGCAGAAAAAACAACCTCAACTTTGACAGTCTCCCCTCATAATTTAAGTCTTCCCCCCTCTAACCAGTTTAGTTGCACTTAGTCTCTGCACTCTCTCCAGCTCATTTACATCCCTCTTAAAGGGGAAGGAAACCTAGTCGGCGCAAACCCCCCTCCCGTTTGTTGCCCACCCTCCCTCCTCCCCCCTGGCCTACCCGTCCCGCTGGGAAAATGCCCCTAACTTGTTACTTACCCTTCTGCGCAGGTCCAGTCCAGGGAGTTCACAGACGACATCTTCTTCCACGCGATCTTCTTCCTGCTTTGAACGGCGCATGCGCAGTAGGATCATTTCGCCATTACCATCTACTGCACATGCGCGTGACTTTTGGCGCATGCGCAGTAGATCCGTACCGGCGAAATGATCCTACTGCGCATGCGCCAAAACGCCGTTCACAGCAGGAAGAAGATCGCGTGGAAGAAGATGTCGTCTGTGAACTTCCTGGACTGGACCTGCTCAGAAGGGTAAGTAACAAGTTAGGGGGATTTGCCCAGCGGGACGGGTAGGCCAGGGGGGAGGAGGGTGGGTGGGCAACAAACGGGAGGGGGGGGAGGGTTTTTGCGCCAACTAGGTTTCCTTCCCCTTTAAGGACTGGAGTCCAAAATTGCACTGCATACTCCAGGTGAGGCCTTAGCAGTTTGAGGGCTGAATTAAATTCAAATCATACAGTGAAATCTATGGAACCTCTGAGCACATTGATGGCCATAAAAATCCCCCGAAGGACCTCATCTGACACACAGGCCTTATTTGGGACAGCCCTACTCTGTGTAAAGCTAGCAACCTGTAGATACATATTTATAAAAGGAGACAACCCCATGTTGTCCAATTCTTTTTTATTACGATTCTATTAGAGAGTAAAGGTATCAAACATGCTCAGATCTGTCTGTGAAATTGTAACCATTCTGCTACAATGTTTGTTGTATATGTAGGTACTGGGGGAGTTTAGATAAATCATTGATCCTAGGTGATCACAGCTAGCTGGTCCAAATGGAAAGTTAACCTGACAATGACGCTACTTTACAGACGGATATGAGAATTGCAAACTAGGTGGTGCTTGGTGCCCTGGTTTCAGCACTTTTCTCATGGATGCTCTTGCTTAGGCCCTGGACCCAAGTAAATGGAATGCTGCTACCCACTAAGAACTCATGGGATAAAAGAATGGCTGATCAATCAGGAAACCCCAAGGTTGGCAAGGTTGAATAGACCCATTTACAAAGATTCCCTTTCATAGATGACTCTTGGTGGGTCTACAGAAGGCAAATTATCACAAGAAGTGAAAGAGCAGGAAAACTAATCCCATATTTGAAAAAACGTATGCAATATACGCCAGTTATCAACTCAAGCACAAATCATACAGATATATGACTAAAGGTGGCCATACACGGGCAGATTAAAGCTGCCAACATCAGTCCTTTAGACTGATTTGGAAGATTATCTGCCAGTCTATGGGGCGTTCCAACGGGTTTTCCGATATCAATCGGCAGGTTTGAATTTAACTGCCATTGAGGACAGCATTGGATAGTTGATGCGGTTCTAAAACGGTCAGCACCCATTGCCATCATTATAATAGATTGTTTGGCCCTAGCGCCGACCATTCGGATTAACCCGATATCGCTCGGCATTGGTGGGCATATTGTAGAAAGATCCGCTCGTTGGGCGACCTTGCCAAACAATCGGATCTTATAGTGTATGGTCACCTTAAGAATGGATAGAGTAAAATACTATACTGAGCAAGTTCCTCCTTGTGTTACAGGCAGAACATTAAGAAAATATAATACTGGGAGATATAAAGATATAATACTGGGAAAGTCTACAAACCAGCATCACATTGCCAAATAAAATATTGATAGTATGTCAAAATACTGATAGTATACTCCAAATGTTTAATAAAGGTATCAGTGAGCAAATACCACTGCTAGAGATGATTATAAATTTGTCAAGCAACATCTTACCTTCTGAAAGAAATCTTCCCCACTTTTTCCTTTTCCTTCAGCAGCAGCTGGAAATAAAACCATACAAGTGTTTAGTAAAGAGAAAGGGTGGCCTGTAAATAGCAGAAAAATAATTCTTGCATCTTAACATTTTTGGGAAGCGGCTACACAGGAATAATGTACCCCATTCAATGGGTGAAACCTCGGTACATTCACTATTAAAGGGATTGTTGACCTTTAAATGAACTTTTAAGGATGATATAGAAAGTGATATTCTAAGACCTTTAGCGGTTGGTTTTAATTTTTTATTATATGTGTTTTTAATTTTAGTTATTTAGCAGCTCTCAAATTTGCCAGTTCAAAAATCTGTTTGCTAGGGTCCAAATTACCCTATTGATCGGAATAAGAGACTGGTATATGAATAGGAGACACCTGAATCCCGGCGGGATGGCACTAGGAGCTATTCGTGATCCGAAGTCGCCCGAAGTTTCCTTGTCAGGTAACTTCGGGTGACTTCGGAAAACGAATTTACATTCTAACCGGCGGGAGGCAGTTTGGGGAGATTAGTCACCCCGAAGAAGAGGAGATTTGTCGCGGGGGGACTAATCTCCCCGAATCTACCCTTACAGAGCATTTGTTTTTAGATGGAGTCAGTGACCCCAATTTGAAAGCTGGAAAGATCCAGAAGAAGACAACAAAAAAAAATGTAGGCCAATTAAAAAATTGTTTAAAATTATACATTCTAGAATATGTTAAATGTTAACTTAAACCTCCCCTTCAACAATAAGGTATGAATGACAATTCAATGCAGTTACCAGGGGACAAATCTATACACTCGTATACTTACTAATTATATGGCTTACTTTTCACAAATAGTATTCACAATATAATACACCTGGATAACTGGCTATAAGCCTAATAGGCAATTTTGTATTTATTAATGAGTTTATACATGTGTAGCACTGCAAAAGTAAAATCCAGTTTAAGAAAATGTATAAATCCTCCTGCTATAGAGTCTCCTCACAAGATATTGGGATAACAACCAGTGTTGTACATGTATAAAATTCCTGTTGTTTGGAATGTCGTCTACGTGTTTTACACTTCCACATAAAACCCATTTTGACACATTGTCAGATTCGGGGAGATTAGTCACCTGGCTTAAAATCATCTGCAATATTGGGGTTCCTTAATTCAGAATAGCAGATAAACACACACAGGAGTTGCTTTTATTGAACAAAAAACACCTCGGATGCCTTTTATCTCCTAAAAGAATAAGCAAACGAATCTAAAGATCATAATGACCTGCAAAGTTGCTTGGAAATAGCCAAAAACCAGTGCGAGTTCACAGTAACAAATGCCATTCCAACGGCATGAAAAGTGGAGGCAGATTAATTGCTAAATTTAGTGATAAAGAAATAGCTGGAGTTGGCTCCTGATATCTTCATCACCAGTCATGTCCGATGTGAAGTCTGGAGTTGCACAATCATTTTGGCTACAACCATGACCAAGCAGAAGCTGCTCTCATTGCTAACAAACATCTTTAAATGGAAGTATACCGTATATACTCGAGTATAAGCCGACCCGAGTATAAGCCGAGGTACCTAATTTTACCTACGAAAACTGGGAAAACTTATTGACTCTAGTAAAATGCCTAGACACAACTACAGCCCTGTCTCCCAGCAGCGCACATTCTGCCAAAGGGACCCCCCAGTGATTAACCGGACTTATTTGCAAAGTTGATGGTGACAGAGAATTGCCAAACGGATTACTGTGTGCATTGTCCCACTACCATGTGCAGAGGGTGCTGTGTGATATTGCCATCACTGTTAATCTTTCGTATAACCAACAGAGGGCGCTGTGTGATATTGCAGTCACTGTTATTCTTTCATATAACCAACAGATGGCGCTGTGTGATATTGCAGTCACTGTTATTCTTTCATATAACCAACAGAGGGCGCACTGTTATTCTTTCATATAACCAACAGAGGGCATTGTGGGATATTGCAGTCTCTCCCCAAGTGAACTGTTGGTATAGGAATGATTAAAAGTGACTGCAATCTCAGCTACACGGGTCGGGTACCGCTGACCCGAGTATAAGCCGAGGTAGACTTTTTCAGCACATTTTGGATGCTGAAAAACTCGGCTTATATTCGGGTATATACAGTAATAGGGATGCACCAAATCCACTATTTTCGGATTCGGGCTGAATAAAGAACTAAATCCGAACCCTAATTTGCATATATAAATTAGGGGGGAAAGGGGGTAAGAGAACCACACTGTTCTTTTTTGTGTGACGAAAAGTCCCTAATTTTTTTTTGGCCAAATCCTAATCCTGCAGAAAAAGGCAGAATCTTGGCCAAATCCCGAACCGAATCCTGGATTTGGTGCATCATTAAAATAGAATACAATTTTATTAAATATTTAGATATAATACAATAAGACAATGGATTTTGTGTCTGCTGATAACCCCGCTTCCCATGGCCAATGGTACAAAAGGCAGAGAACCATGAAGCACTTACAAGGTTCGTTCATTATCTACATCAGTTCATAGAGAAGTAGAACTTGCCATCTAACCTACTATGCACACACTCTATGGTTGGGGCCCTCTTGCTTCATAAATAAATAGGAGTCTTTTCCATAGACTTCAGCCCAATTATGCAGAAAGCACCTAGGACCATATTAAGGGTCAATACTGCAAAGGTTTTCAAGGTACTTCAGTTCTCTTTGGGCTCCTACCTTTGATAAGGGTCTCTATTCGCTTATACAAGAACACCGTTACATAAAACAAACACAAGAGTGTGTAAACCCATCACCCTTTGTGATTTACAGCATTCAAATAAGTTGACACTAGGGAGTCCAAAATATCTTTCAAAGTCATGTGCACCCACAAATAGGCAATGTAAAAAATACTTCTCTGCAGGTCTGGTTTTCCCGGAGCCGGAGCCAATATCCCTCAATCTGTGCCCGCCCACTTTCCCTCTTTCCTTTATAGACCTGTGCTGCCCCGCTGAGGACGTCCCAAAAGGCGCGCATCTTTTAAACCAGCAGCGTGACCTGCAAATGGGGGGAGCGAGGTAGGCCTGAACGCGCCCAGGTATCGGGCTGGCCCGCGCATCACTACTTCTCTGCCTGTCCAAATAAGCCTATACCTGCCAGTGATTGACAGAACGCAATGCAGAGAAATAGGCACAAGTTACCCCATTACACAAAAGATAAACTAAACATATTAGAGCCATGATTCCCAACCAGTAGCTCGTGAGATACATGTTGCTCACCAACCCCTTGGATGTTGCTCCTAGTGGCCTCAAAGCAGGTGTTTATTTTTGAATTCCAGGCTTGGAGGCAAGTTTTGGTTGAATAAAAACCAAGTGTACTGCCAAACAGAGACTCCTGTAGGCTGTCAGTCCACATACGGGTAACCAAATAGCTATAGCTCCTCCCAGAAACTTTTTTCATGCTTGTGTTGCTCCCCATCTCTTTTTAAATTTGAATGTGACTCACAGGTTAAAAAAAAAGTTGGAGACCCCATATTAGAGCAACAGACACCCTTCTTTAGAAGCATTCATCGTGTCTTGGCAGTGTCCAAGTCCAATTCCAGGCAAGGTCATATGGAGCTTTATTGTGATAAGGAGTCGAAGACCTTTTTTATTTTTTATAAGCGAGCACAATGGGCTTTTCAGTGCCAAAAATGTGCTAGAAAAGACATCTTCAAAAGTGGTCTCAAACCTTCCAATCATTAGGAGAAAGAACGACTTTCAGAAGAAGACAACAGAATGTTCCTTGAAGATCTAAAGCACTGTGTATCTTGTTGGCGCTATTTAAATAAATGATGATGATAATCTAGCGGACAGATAATAAAGGCAGCACTCTACTCATACTTTACCACCTGCTGTTGACCAGGACTTCCAAGAGCTCCCCCTTTTGTAGCCATAGCAAAGTGCACTCTCCTGAAGGCATCACAGACTTTCCTTCACTTTATTCTTCGTTGTTTGTAGAGTGGCAAGTTGCAATTTAGTTTGAAATATCAATTCTTCTAATTAGATACTATTGGCTTAGAAAAGGAGCAATACCTCACTAATAGATCCCAGATTGGAGGAAATATTTGTATAGAAAAAGTCATTGCTGGCATACTTTGCTCTTGAAATAGTCTTGAAGTTTTTATAGTCACAATCATTAACACCATATTGGAGCTACCAGCAGTTTAGAGAATACCCCCCTCCCCAGTGTGTAACTGATTCACTTCTGATACCATGGCAACGGGCCCCGCGCTGTTTTTTTTAGACGAAGCCAATCAGTGCTGAAAATGATTTATGATCACTCACAGGAAAATGTAAGAGTGTGCACATTAAACATGATTTCAAACATGTGTTGGATTTCTTTACTCTACAGAGCTTCACGGTGAAGGGGAAAATGTACATAGGGTTTCTAAGGCTTCAAAGGCAAATCATAATATTATAAGCATTACATTTTTTTGGGGGGTGTCGGAGGGACAGAGAAAACACTTAGTACATAATTAAATTGGATGAGATTTTTCCCCTATTTAACAAAAATAATCGGCTCTTTAAGAGAATTCATGAAAAAAATTCCAGTTGAAATAGATTGTCGCATTCCGGTTCATGATTCCGAAAATTCAAACTTGGGTTGGCAGTGCTGGGACCAAACTGGGAGTAACATTACAGAAGTTGGATTTATAGCACCCCATCATTTTAACAGCAGATTCTCTTTAGGTCTAGTGTTAACAAATAGCCTGAAAAGACACACGGGGAGCCCTTCAGCCCCTAAAAATGCTCTTTGTGGCCTTTTAAGGTCAGTTGTTTCCTATTCAAGTCAATGGTAGGAGTCACAGGTGACCATGTTATGTTCAGGTAGTTGAAGAGGACCCTGTGTATACCTGAAAGGGTAGTACAGGTAGTATCCAGAAAGATCCAAATTATTGAATGGCTGACTCCATTTTGTCCTAAACTAAATTTTTAAAAATGATTTCCTTTTTCTCTGTAATAATAAAACAGTAGCTTGTACTTGATCCCAACTAAGATATAATTAATCCTTATTGGAAGCAAAACCAGCCTATTAGGTTTATTTAATGTTCATATGATTTTCTGGTACGAAGATCAAAATTACGGAAAGATCCATTAGCCGGAAAACCCCAGATCCCAAGCATTCTAGATAACAGGTCTTATACCTGTATATCTTTACTCCCAATTTCCCAAACCTGAACATTTTCTTATTCCATCAGAGGGGGATCAAGTACAGGTGTGGGATCCGTTACCTGGAAACCCATTATTCAGAAAGCTCCAAATTACCGAAAGGTTGTCTAGATTCCATTTTATCCGAATAATCCCAAATTTTTAAAAACGATTTCCTTTTTCTCTGTAATAATAAAACAGTAGCTTGTACTTGATCCCAACTAAGATATAATTAATCCTTATTGGAAGCAAAACCAGCGTATTGGGTTTATTTAATGTTTAAATCATTTTTTAGTAGCCTTAAGGTATAGAGATCGGAATTATGGAAAGATCCATTATTATCCGGCAAAACCCAGGTCCCATGAATTCTGGATGACAGGTCATATACCTGTAATAGCAACTGTTCCCATTTAAAGTGATTCCAACAGACTTTGAATGGGGTCAATTTCTAGCGTTTTGTCATGTTCCATATTATGTTTGGATGTGGGGTATTTGTAATTGCCCCCATTGTCTTTGAAGGAAGGCAATTTCTAGCATTTTAGCATTTTTTTTTTTAGAACGAAAGCCTAGAATACCCCAGTAAATGCACTTTGGGCAGTTATATTTGGCCTCTTCTCTCCTTTAGACAAAACATTTAAATTTTGAACTAAATGTAATTTTCTAGCAATTTTCCCTTCAGTGGGCTGCCATATACGTTCTCAGCTTGAGCCATTACAAATCATATCGAATTACAGACATGCCGTCCAATAATAACAGGGGTTAACCATTAATCCACCCACAAGACCAGGTTCTGGCGCAAATTTTTGCGTGGTATCAAATATGACAAATAATTCTCATGATAATAAAAAAAAATAATAAAGCTCATTGGTCCAGTTCTCCCTGCAACTTTAAGTAAACTCTGAAAACCAATGTCGGGTTTAAATGTACAAAAGGCGTTTTTGGGAATGTACTCGGCACAAGTGATCGATTCAAAGTGCAGAATCAAGCCTAAGTTCTAGTATTGGTTCAGACACTTCATGCAATTCAAGGGCCCTCAAGAGCCATGACTGCCTCAATCAACTGGCCCAGGGCCACCATTGACGAGGCTACCTATTAGCTGAATAGTTGTGTGTTTAGAAATGTTACTTAAGGATATAAAGCAGTCTTAAATGGGTGGCTCTCCTTTAAAGGATGAGTAAACCTTTAAAATGAGAATGTAAAATTGACGAGGGGGCTAAACACTTTCGTCATTTAAATTCATTATTTATTTTCTTCCAAGATATTAAAGGATACATGTACTGTTAATATGAATGAATTGTTACAACAGCGCCACCTGCTGGTCATTTTCCCACCAGGAGAAAGAAAGAGGCTGCTCTGGTTAAGGCAGGGATCCCCAACCAGTAGCTCGTGAGTAACATGTTGCTCTCCAACCCCTTGGATGTTGCTCCCAGTGGCCTCACAGCAGGTGCTTATTTTTGAATTCCAGGCTTGGAGACAAGTTTTGGTTGTATAAAAACCAGATTCACTGCCAAACAGAGCCTCAATGTAGGTTGACAATCCACATAGGGACTACCAAATGGCCAATCACAGCACTTATTTGTCACCCCAAGAACATTTTTCATGCTTGTGTTGCTCCCCAACTCCTTTTACTTCTGAATGTTGCTCACGGGTTCAAAAGTTTGGGGATCCCTGGGTTAAGGGATACAATTAGAAACCTTTCTCAAATCTTTCCTAAGCAGAAGAACATCAGAGCAGCCTCTTTCTTTCTCCTGACAACTTCCTTGACTACTTGCTGGTCAGACTGGTGGGAAAATGACCAGCAGGTGGCGCTGTTGTAACAAAATTCATTCATATTAACAGTACATGTATCCTTTAATATCTTGGAATAAAAAGAATATAAACAATGAATGTAAATTACAAAAGTGCTTAGAATAGCACCCTCGTTAATTTTACACGCACTTATTATAAAGGTTTACTTATCCTGTAAGTTAAAAATTTAAAATTTTACAGAAAGGCTTACAGTCCATCCTTGCCGGGGAACAGATGATGCCCACTATAAACAGGAATCTCTGACCTGTCTGAGGCTAATTTGATGAAAAACACCGTGGCACGGGATCTTTGCAGATTAGGGATACCTTGTGGCCTCTGGGGACCATTTGTGCCTTCCTATTCATCCTATGACTTGTCTGTACAGAGAGATCCCATAAAACTATAGCAGCATAGGTATTCCCCTGTACTAAGCACAATTCAGCAGGAACAGCCCCCTAAGTTTGCTCATAGTCTGTACAGAGAGATCCCATAAAACTATATCAGCATAGGTATTCCCTGTACTAAGCACAATTCAGCAGGAACAGCCCCCTAAGTTTGCTCATAGTCTGTACAGAGAGATCCCATAAAACTATGACAGCATAGGTATTCCCTGTACTAAGCACAATTCAGCAGGAACAGCCCCTAAGTTTGCTCATAGTCTGTACAGAGAGATCCAATAAAACTATGGCAGCATAGGTATTCCCCTGTACTAAGCACAATTCAGCAGCAGTTAAAGCACAGTTACTTTGTAGGAACCCACAATTAATTTAGTATTTCCAAGAATTGTATTTGCACTTTTACAGATAAGTAGGAGCTGCCATCATGATGAAACCGCCCTCCGCCATACACAAAGGGCTCCCTTACAGTGATCCAGCCAGTTCCAAGAGTCGTGTTGCTATGAGTATTCACAGACAAAATGAACAGCGGTGCTATAGAACAAAAAAAATGAGTATATCAAAGATATCAGAAAATGTACTAACAGAGAGACACATTTGGCTGGTTTTTTTTGTAATTCTTTCGTTTAGTATTTCTTGAAAAAAAAAAAAAAAAAAGAGGAAATACATTTGAAGTTGAGCAGGTATCTGTTTGTCGAACTTCTGAATTTTTAACTTGTCTTTAAAGTGAAGGCTGCCCGGAGCCAAAGAAAACAGAATTCTGCTGCTTAAAGAAAGATTGTAAAGCAACTTTAACATTCTGACCATCAATCATTAAGCATTAAATCCCTGCAACAAGAAGAGTGCCAGACACAGAAACAGTGTGGGTGTATGGCCTGTGTCCCATACGGAGAGGCGTTGCTTTGCAGTTCCCAAAAGGCTGCGAAACTTCCTCCTTGTGAGACAGATCTGGGGTTATGCCCTAACCCTAACACCCCACGAGCATCCAATTCACTATTTGTCTGCAGAATTTTCATTTCACTGGGTCAGTAAAAAGCAGGTTACCTATTGGCTGCTGTGGCTTAGGGCAACATTTATTTCTGTATAGTCTCCAGAGCAGTTGCATTCCCTTTTTCTGGATTTAATCAGACATTCAGATAAAAGTCGGATAAAAGTGCTCCAAGTTTTACAGCAATACCCACGTTGAATACTTGAGTTCATCCCAGGGTTAGCCCAAAACCCTGTTTGATGCCCAGAGTCAAGGGCGTAGAGAGGTGCTCACCTACCAACACGACTGTCATCAGTAATTCCTTAAAAGGGGTGGTTCACAATTAAGTTAAAGGGATACTGTCATGGGAAAAATTTCTGCACTGAAATCCATTTCTCAAAAGAGCAAACAGAATTGGTTATATTCAATTTTGAAATCTGACATTTTGTCAATTGTCCCAGCTGCCCCTGGTCATGTGACTTGTGCCTGCACTTTAGGAGAGAAATGCTTTCTGGCAGGCTGCTGTTTTTCCTTCTCAATGTAACTGAATGGTTCTCAGTGGGACATGGGTTTTTACTATTGAGTGTTGTTCTTAGATCTACCAGGCAGCTGTTATCTTGTGTTATGTAGCTGCTATATCGTTACATTCCCATTGTGCTGTTGTTTGGCTGCTGGGGGGGGGAAAAGGGAGGGGGTTGATATCACTCCAACTTGCAGTACAGCAGTAAAGAGTGATTGAAGTTTATCAGAGCACAAGTCACATGACTTGGGGCAGCTGGGAAATTGACAATATGTTTAGCCCCATGTCAGATTTCAAAATTGAATATAAAAAAATCTGTTTGCTCTTTTGAGAAATGGATTTCAGTGCAGAATTCTGCTGGAGCAGCACTATTAACCGATTTATTTTGAAAAAAAATGTTTTTTCCCATGACAGTATCCCTTTAACTTTTAGTATGTTATAGAATGGCTAATTCTAAGTAACTTTTCAATTGCTCTTCGTTGATTTTTTTTTTGATTTTTTTGAATAGTTTTTCAGTTATTTGCCTTTGCTTCTAACGGTTTCCAGCTTTCAAATGAGGGTCACTGACTCCATCTAAAAAGCAAATGCTCTGCAAGACTACAAATTTATTGTTATTGCCACTTTTTATTACTTCTTTTTCTCTTCAGTTCCTCTCCTATTCATACGCCAGTCTCTTATTCATGGCAATGCATGGTTGCTAGAGTCATTTGGACCCTAGCAACCAGATTGCTGAAATTGCAAACTGGTGAGCAACTGAATAAAAAGATAAACCCCTTAAGGGCAGAGACAGATGAGAAGATTTGGGGAGATTTCGTCGCTCTGCAACAAATCGCCTATTCTTCTGACAACTAATCTCCCTGAACTGCTGGCTAGAATCTAAATCGCCGGCGGGATGGCACTCAGAGCGCTTTGTTTTTCGAAGTTGCCTCACAAGAAAACTTCGATCAACTTCGGAAAACCAAGCTATCCGATTGCCATCCCGCAGGCGATTTACATTCTTGCCGGAGGGAGGCGGTTGGGGGAGATTACTCGCCCCGTAGAAGAGGAGATTTGTTGCCGGCGACTAATCTCCCCCGAATCTGAGCGTGTGCCCTAACCCTTAGTATGATGTAGAGAGTGATATTTTGAGACAATTTGCAATTGGTTTTCATTTTTTACCATTTGTGGCTTTTGAGTTATTTTGTTTTTTATTCAGCAGCTCTCCAGTTTATAATGTCAGCAATCTTTTTACTATGCTCCAAATTCCCCTAGCAACCATTCATGGATTTGAACGAGAGACTGGAATATGAATAGGAGGAGGACTGAACAGAAAGAGGAGTTATAAAAAAACATAAAAGACGACATTTGTAGCCTTACAGAGCATTTGTTTTTCAGATGGGGTAAGTGACCCCCATTTGAAGCTGGAAAGAGTCAGAATCTAATAGATTGTTGTAAAGTTTGCCTTTGGATTATAGAGGTGGCCTACAGACCCCACCAGTGTATAATACTCTTACATTCTGAAAAATATCTGATCCACCAATTAAGTCAGTCCACTCCCATCTTGGCAAACCAATTATACATGGAACCCTTAAGGTTTGCTTTCAATGGAAAGGCCCTGACGAAGCCTGAGACGGTGAAACGCGCATTGGAGCTTTTCAAAGAGAAGGTCAATTCTCCCCTGCCTATGGTTCCCCTTAACCGGCGCTTTTGAAGAACTCACAGATGACTCCAATCGGCATTTGAAGAGAGACTGCTTGGAGCGACCGCAGACCCCAGCGATTGCGGCTTGGAGGATCTCTATGGGTGGGCATGCGGATGCCCCGCAGGACAGATTGGGAGTGAGATGCGGTGTGTGTTGTTTGTGTGCTAAGGCGGCCTACAACAGTATCCAAACGGCGCGGTTGGCGGTGCCACTTACCGGGTGATTCTCACTGCAATAAATGTGGTAACGTATACCCGCAAGAGCACTTGATTACCCGAAAGGGTTACAGGCATTGCACCCCTCGTCTCATTGGGAGCTTTAAAGAAAAAATATTGGATACCTTTTCAACAAACAGTAGTTACTGCTATACTCTGTTGCAAGTTGCTATATTTTGTTGCAAGTGGACTTTGTTTCAAATTTCCTGCAGTAAGGGAATATATTTGACACTTTCTAGCCACATATTGGCAAAAGCAAAGATATTACTAAATCTAACGTTCTCTTTGAAAATTCTTTTAACAGATTATTTGAACCAGCAGACTTTTTTTCGTTTTTTCGGGACACTTAGGGGCCGATTCACTAAATTCGAGTGAATGATTCGAAGTAAAAAAAACTTCGAATTTCGAAGTGTTTTTTGGGCTACTTCGACCATCGAATGGGCTACTTCGACCTTCGACTACGACTATCGAAGGATTCGAACTAAAAATCGTTCGACTATTCGACCATTCGATAGTCGAAGTACTGTCTCTTTAAAAAAAAAAATCGACCCCCTAGTTCGGCAGATAAAAGCTACCGAAGTCAATGTTAGCCTATGGGGAAGGTCCCCATAGGCTTGCCTAAGTTTTTTTGATCGAAGGATATTCCTTCGATCGTTGGATTAAAATCGTTCGATCGAATGAATAATCCTTCGATCGTTCGATCGAATTTTCTGCGCTAAATCCTTCGACTTCGATATTCGAAGTCGAAGGATTTCAATTCCTAGTCGAATATCGAGGGTTAATTAACCCTCGATATTCGACCCATAGTAAATCTGCCCCTTACTAACTATCTCAATCAAGTAATTAACATGTCCAAACTACTGATCTACTATTCATGAATTTCGTTTGATTACGTTTCATTAATAATACTAATTAACTGTCTTAATATAAACTAATGCACTTTGTCAATACTGATCAAATTTTAAATTTAATGGTTATACTTTCTCATTCATTTTTTGTTCTTTCATATGTGTGAATTAAAGATGATCAATCTGCACATCTGTATGTGGTTTGAACTTTGAATCAGGTGCCTAGAGAACAATTAAATTAATTTTCAAATAATTATAGACTCAATACCGAGTGCAAATCTGGAGATACTTTTTCGATAATCTTTATAGCCTTGTATGTCTTTTATCTCTTGCACCACCTCAATATTTGAGGTTGAGTAAGTCTAATCAATGAATTAGAGAGTGCAGTACCAAACATTAGATTTATTGCTTTCAATGGAACAAAGAGCCCAAGCCAAGTCATACCACAGAAAACAAACCCAAACCATTGCAGCACTGCACAATATGTTGGCACTCTATAAATACATAACAATACTACTAATATTCTACCTCCACCCAACTTTACCAATGGCATTATGCATTCAGTATGGTAATACACTACCGGTAGCTGCCAGGTGAATCCCATTTATTGCTCCAGAGTCCAAAATAATCCCACTCTCTCAACGTGCTGACTGTTTGGAATAGGGATGCACCGAATCCAGGATTCGGTTCGGGATTCGGTTCGGGATTCGGCCAGGATTCTGCCTTTTTCAGTAGGATTCGGCCGAATCCTTCTGCCCGGCCGAACCAAATCTGAATCCTAATTTGCATATGCAAATTAGGGGCGGGGAGGGAAATTGCGTGTCTTTTTGTCAGAAAACAAGGAAGTACACTTTTTTCCACTTCCCACCCCTAATTTGCATATGCAAATTAGGGTTCGGATTTGGTTCGGTATTCGGCCAAATTTTTCGCGAAGGATTCGGGAGTTCGGCCGAATCCAAAAAAATGGATTTGGTGCATCCCTAGTTTGGAACTCAGTTTGGCTCATTTATCAAAACTGGGCAAATTTGTCAAATTGTCAGTTACCTATAGCAACCAATCAGTGATTAGCTTTTTAAAGCCAGCTACTAAAATATCAGACGCTTCTAAAACCAATATGCAACGGGAACAGAAACATCTTCAGCTGCAGATGTTAAATCTTGACAATAATGAACATGGGTGGCACAAGCCAATCCTAGACTGAAAAAGCACAGGGCTGAGCAAACTAATGGTTCAATCAGAATTATAGGTTATAGTAATTTAACAACAAACTCGAATTCACCAGCATTTCAACACTTAATAACCTCATCCAAAATACACAGCAGCCCTCACAACATTTAAAAAGAGGGTTTAATATCCACTGGAGCCAAAGATAACAAACATATGGGGGTTTGTACGCCATTCTCAAAATCATGAACCAACTGCTCAAAAGCTAAATCACATCATGGGAAATACTCCATTAAGGTGCATTTACCAGCGGCGTTGTTGTTTCGTGAGCCTCGGCTTTTAATTAATAGCAATAGGAGACTTGATTATTTAAAAATTGCTAGGCACCTTGGCTCATGCCTTTAGGGTAAATCTAGAAATTGACACCAATTACTAGAAATTAAGCTACTCGTCAAGATAATTGAATATATTTGTCCTGATTGTATTGGCTTGTCGATTGTCGAGAAAAGTGGGGAAATGCTCTCGACGGGAGAAAAAGAATTACACAGGGCAAATCTCAAGACATAAGAACGACATTGATCTTCCTTATACGCATCATAGGATGGATATATAAATATATAAATATAATGTACAGTATGGACTAATGATGATGCGTATAAAGTCTACATTTACCCAATGATTGCTCAAAGAATGAACACAGAAGGTTCTACAGCTGCTGCGCAGATTCTGGTGGCGAGGAGGAAGGCTGAACTAGAATTCCCTTTTTACCACAAATACAACACAATATGTTCCAAAAGTAACAGAAATCGTGGTGTTTATTACACCGTAGACGGACATTAAAGTAATCTTATTATGCAAATTCTAGCCCTTCCAAAGATGCCAACTTTCCTGGTCTCAAGTAGTTTCTGCACTGGATCCAAAAAAGCTCAGTTCCAAAAAAAAAAAAAAAATTGGTATATAGAGGACTTCTTTATTCACTGAACTAAACCTGACTAAGGTAGTTATTGAACTTTCCAGTACAGGTATGGGATCCGTTATCCAGAATGTGCGGGATCTGTTATCCAGAATGCTCGGTTTTCCGGATAATGGATCTTTCTGTAATTTAGATCTTCATACCTTAAATCTACTAGAAAATCAAGTAAACATTAAATAAACCCAATAGGCTGGCTTTGCTTCCAATAAGGATTATTTATATCTTAGTTGAGATCAAGTACAAGCTACTGTTTTATTATTACAGAGAAAAAGGATTTTGGATTATTTGATTATAATGAAGTCTATGGGAGACGGCCTTTCTGTAATTTGAAGCTTTCAGGATAACTGGTTACCAGATAATGGATCCCCTACCTGTATTGGCACATGAGGAAATGAAAGCAGCGACAATAAGGAGGTTCTCCACCTCACCTCTTTATCATGAGTCACATAGCTCTGCTTTTAATTGGTTGAATAGTTACATTTAAAGAGCAAGGGTGCGCCAATGTAGAGTGCTGCATGCATTTATGCTGAGTACTAACTAGACATGCATCATGAGGCTGGAATTTGAAGGATAAGATGGATACATTTCACTGCTATTACAATACAACCTCCATATTCTGAGGAACCATAAGCTTGTAGAGGTGTTCAAACAGTCCAAGAAGTAAGTTCTTAAAAATAGTTATAAGTTAGTAAAAAAGAAAAAAAGGACTTGGGAGTCAAATATAAATAGCCCCAGTTGAAGGACGAACTACAGTTTTATGCCAAAAAATTTGAAACCCCAGGAAAAAAAATAATTTTATTCGGACATAGAGAGAGGCTTCAAGTCTATTAGTAAGTACCCCATTAGGAAAGAAACGTGTTAAACTCGCTATGTCCTAATAGAACAATTTCCCCATATTGGCCAATTCTTCTGCCTTTGAGGAGCAAGCAGGTTCTTCTCCTCTAGTTGAGCCAGAAGGAAAAGATGAAAGAGGGCAAGGACAGTGATCCCCAATGAGTAAGGACTTGGGGTCCAATATAAATTGCCCCAATTGAAGAGTAAACTGCAATTATCTGCCAAAATATGGATTACCAAAGATAACCCAAGAAAAAGTGTCCGTATGGCCTTAAAGCAGGTGCTCATTTCTGAATTCCTGGCTTGGAGGCAAGTTTTGGTTGATTTAAAACCAGCTGTACTGCCAAAAAGAGTCTTCTGATGGCTGCCAGTCCACATAGGGGCCACCAAATAGCCAATCACAGCCCTTAACTCTCACCATCCAGGAACATTTTTTATGCTTGTGTTGCTCCCCGACTCTTTTAACATCTGAATGCGGCAGATGGGTAAAAAAGTTATGACATCACTATGTGCCAAAAATTCAGCTCATGCCTGGGCGCTATCACATATATCATAGATAGTTGAGATAGACATATAGATAGTTGAGATAGACATATAGATAGTTGAGATAGACATATAGATAGTTGAGATAGACAGATAGATAGACAGACAGACAGACAGACAGACAGACAGACAGAGACCCTAACAATAAATAAGCCACATGTTTCCTTTAACAAAAGCAACCCAGACTTAAAAGGCCATATTGCTTTAACACCCTATAACACACAAGTTCAAGAGTTTAAGATGCTTCAAATTACAAACTTGTGAATCATTACAACAAACAGGAGGCAAAACAAGTCAAAATTGTGCCGACTAAAACCTCTACAGCCCATATGCAATTTCATGGTTACCGAGTGTCACCCGGATAAAACAACACGCCTAAAAGTATTTGACTGGATAGAAATCAGCAAAATCAGCAGTTATTCCTCGTATTTGCTTTTTTTGGTGAAATGAACGTTTTTTTTCCCCCGGAGCAGCTTCAAACATCTGGAAGTAGTCAGACCTTGTGTTCTGCAGCCATTCACCTTTCCTCGCAGATGTCCAGAAGAATCCTGTGTACTATTTTCCAAAGGATATTTTCTTCTCTGGCATCGAAACAGATAGTATCTAAAAATAGGGAATTCGCTCGGTGCGGTTACAATCACTTCCTGGACAGTGAAATAATATTTCAAATTCCGGTTAGCGTTTTCTCTTTTATTTAAAGGGGGAGGGGGAAAAAAGTTTCTTCCTTTGTTTTCATCCCAATTCTTTATGATCATCCTTAGTTGTGATATCCCCCGGTAGCATTGTGTTGGAGGAATACTGATTTCTAACACTGCTTTTGACTATTTCATCTATTGCCAAGGACATCAAGACTAGATCAGTAAATATATTCAATCCATTGCAGCTGGGGTTCAATGGATTATCCAATAACATGTTCCTCTGCTCATTTATGGTCCTTTTATAAACTTTACTTTATCAATTTTAGAGTTGAATGATGATGTTGAATGATGCCCAGCAACCTGATGACATCATCACATACATTTCATCATAACAGTAATGCTAATAATTCAGTAGTCCAGTGATAATAAAATGGGGCCCAGCGCAAAGTCAAGTTCTAATTTACTGCCCTGCAGCTCTGAGATCCTGAATCCCTCAAGTGAACCATCTTCAAGGAGTTTACAAGTTCTACCACTGCCTACATGGATTTTATCCAACACTCAAGAAGCTTATACTCAAGATACTGGGAAATTGATAAAATACCAGTATGGGACCTGTTATCCAGAATGCTCGGGACCCGAGGTTTGTTGGATAATGGATCTTTCTGTAATTTGGATCTTCATACCTTAAGTTCTATGACCATATGTATGGCCAGTTTATAAGCTTTACTTTATCAATTTTAGAGTTGAATGATGATGTTAAATGATGCCCGGCAACCTGATGACATCATCAAATACATTTCAACATAGCAGTAATGCTAATAATTCCACTGTCCAAAAATTCAGTAGTCCAGTGATAATAAAATGGGGCCCATCACAAAGTCAAGTGCAAATTTACTGCCCTGCAGCTCTGAGATCCTGAATCCCTCAAGTGAACCATCTGCAAGGAGCTTACAAGTTCTACCACTGCCTACATGGATTTTATCCAACACTCAAGAAGCTTATACCCAAGATACTGGGAAATTGATAAAATACAAGTATGGGACCTGTTATCCAGAATGCTCGGGACCCGAGGTTTGTTGGATAATGGATCTTTCTGTAATTTGGATCCTCATATCTTAAGTTCTATCACCATATGTATGGTCCTTTATCAATTTTAGAGTTGAATGATGATGTTGAATGATGCCCGGCAACCTGATGACATCATCACATACATTTCATCATAGCAGTAATGCTAATAATTCCATTGTCCAAAAATCCAGTAACTCCAGTGATATCAGCTCATGTGCCCAAATGGGGCCCAGCGCAAAATCAAGTTCAAATGTATTGCCCTGCAGCTCTGAGATCCTGAATCCCTCAAATGAACCATCTTCAAGGAGCGTACAAGTTCTACCATTGCCTACATGGATTTTATCAAACACTCAAGAAGCTTTTGCCCAAGATACTTGGGACCTGTTATCCAGAATGTTCAGGACCTGAGGTTTGTTGGATAACTGATCTTTCTGTAATTTGGATCTTCATACCTTAAGTCTACTAGAAAATCACGTAAACGTTAAATAAATCCAATAGACTGGTTTTGCTTCCAATAAGGATTAAATTATATCTTCGGTTGCATCAAGTAGTGCTTTATTATTTACAGAGGGAAATAATTAAGAATTTGGATTATTTGGTTAAAATGGAGTCTATAAGAGTTCTGTAGATAACAGGTTTCCAGATAATCGATCCCACCCCTGTATGTGTATTCCAGGTAAGGACAGTAAATTGTACGGTACACTTGGGTAATGGCTGATGATAA
Source organism: Xenopus petersii (assembly GCA_038501925.1). Lineage (NCBI taxonomy): Eukaryota > Metazoa > Chordata > Amphibia > Anura > Pipidae > Xenopus > Xenopus petersii. The sequence continues at coordinate 131,989,616 of CM076684.1, forward strand.
GTAGGGATGCACCGAATCCACTATTTTGGATTTGGCTGAACCCCCGAATACTTAAAGGATTTGGACGAATACCGAACCGAATCCGAACCCTAATTTGCATATGCAAATTAGGGGTGGAAAGGGGAAAAAATTTTACTACCTTGTTTTGTGACAAAAAGTCACACAGTTTCCCTCCCCACCCCTAATTTGCATATGCAAATTAGGATTTGGTTCAGCCACACAGAAGGATTCGGCCGAATCCGAATCCTGCTTAAAAAGGCCGAATCCTGAACCAAATCCTAGATTCGGTGCATCCCTAATGATAAGCAATCCTTTTGAAGGGGTGGTTCACCTTTAAGTTAACTTTTAGTAATTTAATTTTAAGCAACTTTTTAATAAACCTTCGTTTTATCCTTTTTTTTTTGGTTTTTGAAGCATTTGCCTTCATCTCCTGACTCTTTCCAGCTTTCAAATGGGGGTCTGACTCAATCTAAAAAACAAATGCTCTGTAAGGCTACAAATTTATTATTATTGCCATGTTTTATTACTCATCTTTCTATTCATACTCCAGTCTCCTATTCATAGCAATGCATTGTTGCTAAGGTAATTTGGACCCTAGGAACCAGCTGCTAACATTGCAAACTGGAGAGCTGCTGAATAAAAAGCTAAACCCCTTTAGAGAGCTGACATGTGAGTGTTACATATAGGATACAAATGCAGTCTTTATTCCAACCTATTTCCTCTAACTACAGAATATTTAGTTCCAGCCATTGCTTTGTTTGCACTAAGAAATACAGAACGTGTCTAGAAGTCAGTATAGTTAGGCAAATGCTTCACCATATTCAGAAAACATCATACAGTTTTACAACAATGCAATATATTCATCTGTTCATAACTTATAATTCCATTACAGAACTATCCTCCTTTAGATACAAGTGATAACCACGTGGATACGAAAACATTGTTTAAATAATGGGAACAAAGAGCACAAGAAGAGCGCAGAACTTGCGCACGTCTTTAAAAGAATTATTTTCTCAGCTGCTCACTTTAACACATAACCTTTCCAAATTGGTCTATAATTTTTACTTCTAAGCGGCCCAGAGATTTGCAAACAGTATTGCAAGTTCTTTCATCATCCCAGGCAAGAAAAATAGGCAATATGCATAACAAGAGTACATTAAAGATTACAGTTTACTCAGTACTCACTCTTTGGCAGATAACTTGTGCAACAGCAACTAAGTGTAGGAAAGCTCATAAAGGGATAGCAGGTATAGTAGGGAGAGATGGTGCCTATAGTAACAGTGGGATAATAGTCTCTGGGAAGGGAGTGTGTCTGTGGGATAGCAGGTATAGTAGGGAGAGACGGTGCCTATAGTAACAGTGGATAATAGTCTCTGGGAAGGGAGTGTGACTGTGGGATAGCAGGTATAGTAGGGAGAGATGGTATCTATAGTAACAGTGGATAATAGTCTCTGGGAAGCGAGTGTGACTGTGGGATAGCAGGTATAGTAGGGAGAGATGGTGTCTATAGTAACAGTGGATAATAGTCTCTGGGAAGGGAGTGTGACTGTGGGATAGCAGGTATTGTAGGGAGAGATGGTGCTTATAGTAGTAATGGGGATAATAGTCTCTGGGAAGGTGATAAATACTACAACATGAATATTTTAATAATTGCTCTTCGGTTCAGATCAATATATAGTTTTAGTGTTGCATTGTGGTAATTAAGGATACAAATTAAACAACTCATTATTTTATTATGTAGTTTTTTAAAATATGTTCTAAACAACACTTTTTGTAGTTTTGTAGTTTGAAACATCTGTTTTAATATCGTATAATTTTTTTCAAACATCCCAACTACAAGACACCGAAAACATACCGTATATACTCGTGTATAAGCCGACCCGTGTATAAGCCGAGGTACCTAATTTTACCTACAAAAACTGGGAAAACTTATTGACTCGCGTATAAGCCTAGACACAACTAAGACCCTTTATGCCACAATCACTACAGCGCAAACTAAATCACTGAAAATTTGTCCCCCCCAGTTGATTTATATTACAGATATTTTTCAGCTGAGACAAAATATACTTTCCACTAGCAATTATACACATGAGTGAATGAATGTTTAGTATGAGAGAATGGGTGGGTGGCATGAGTGGGTGGGTGGCATGAGTGGGTGGGTAGCATGAGAGAATGGGTGGGTGGTATGAGTGAATGGGTGGGTGGCATGAGCGAATGGGTATTTAGCATGAGAGAATGGGTGGGTGGCACTAGTGAATAGGTGGGTAGCAATAGCATGAGTGAATGGGTGGGTAACATGAGTGGATGGGTGGGTAACATGAGTGGATGGGTGGGTAGCCAGGCACAATGCATCCTTGCACCACAGCAGACAGTAACAGTTTAGCCATTAGTCCAAGCTGCAGCACTGCAGCAGTATATTGATATCCCTCCGCAGCACAGCCCCTTACCAGGCGTATGAAGCCGAAGCCCGGTCCCGGTTGATAAACACCTCACTGGGTTCCCCGAATTTCTCAAAGAGCTTTTTGAATTCCCCCTCGGTGATGTCGGTGGGCAGGTTCCCCACAAAGAGACGGCAGCGCTGCGTGTAGCTCTTCTCGCCGGGCTTCAGAAAGCTCTTGATGTCGATAGTGACCCCTCTTTCCTCCTCAACATCCTCCATCTTGGGAGGCATCAGAGACGGGTCCCCCTCGGACACCTCAAAAGTGCGCTTGTTGCCTTTGCCGGGCGGAAACATCTGCTGCTGAGGCGGCGACACCATTTGGCCTCCGCCATTGTTTTTTTCGATGCGAACTTGCTTCAGGTTACGGTTAGCCATTCGTGTCTCTCTGTTTTTCAGCTGTCTTCTGCCTTCTACCGTATTTCATCTAAAAGAGGTTTTTCTATCATTGTACCATACTTACCCGCGTATAAGCCAAGGTCAATTTTTTCAGCACATTTTGGGTGCTGAAAAACTCGGCTTATACACGAGTATATACGGGTAAATTGTTTTTAGCCAACAAGCAGCCATTTATATACTGGGCTATAATCCTCAATTCCATTATTATTAAATAATAAGCAAGACATCACAGTTATTGTGTAAATAAATAAGCATAAGAGAGTTGCCCAATGCCTACTTAAGGACCTGCCTTATGTTCAATAAATTCACCATAGTTGGAGATGGAGCACTGCAATGCTCAGCCAACTGCAGTTGAAACTGCAAAAATGCGACGGATAAGTTACTCTACATAGGTGGCTAGTTCTGATAAATCCTAATCCATAACTAGTCCTCAGTCCGATTACCCACAAGCTAGATCACGCGGGCCCCCCTAAAGGTGGCCATACACGGGCCGATAAAAGATGCCGACAGACCAAGTCAGCAGCTTATTGGCCCGTGTATGGGCCCCCCCCCCCGACGGGCTTCCCGATCGAGATCTGGCCGAAAGTCGACCAGATCTCGATCGGATGGGACTAAAAATCCCGTTGGATGGCGGCTGCATCTCTTTGTTGATGCGGTCCCACAATCCGACCGCCCGTTACAATTTGTTAGGATCCGATCGTTGGGCCCTAGGGCCCACGATCGGATCAGCCCGATATACACACCTTGAGGTGGGCAATATCGTGGGAGAGATCCGCTCGTTTGGCGACATCACCAAACGAGCGGATCCTCTGTGTATGGCCACCTTTAGTGAAATTAACTATACATACCAACATTCTACTCCCACTGTTCTTTAACTCACATGAGAGTAGCAGAAAGCACTTTACATTTGGCAGTTCCCTGTACAACACTGAACCCTCCTGATTTCACTGAAGTATTATAGGCAAGCAAATGTATTCATGGCTACAATGCAAAAACACATCTGTTCATAGACTGCCCAGGCTTTCATTCACTAAATTGGAAACAGAGGCTGAAACCCCTACCATCAACCAACCAACCAGCCAACCAACCAGCCAACCAACCAACCAACCAACTCAACGTCTGTCCGCAGCCGCTTGCAAGCGCAAAAAAGTGTTATTTCTCGAGATTCTTTACGTCAACCCAACTTATTTCCCTTAAGAATCTATCACAGTGGGTAGAGATCTAAGTCGTAAATGTGCATTTTGTGATTTGCAGAAAGTTCTCTGCTCGTACATTAAAAGGCGTTTGAGTGAATTGAGATTTATTCTAATCCAAATCATTTCAAACCCTAGATACAGATTAAATTGGTTTATACAATCAACGTTATTTAATGGAAATCCATTACCCCATGTTTAGATCATTTTCAATTAAATTTATATAATTTGAGTTTGGATACAGATCAGGCAAAAACAAGCTGGAAGCATTTAGTGACTTGTTAAATGGTTGAATAATGAACATTCCATCATTCTTAGCGGCTATTGGTTGGTTCCAGCCCAGACCACAGACCACATTGATCCTGGTTAAGTCCAGACAAAATAAAAAAATCACATTACAATAAAAACGTACACACTTTAGTATGTTCTAGAATGCCCCATTCCTAGCAACTTTGTAATTGGATTTCATTATTTGTTTTTTTATAGTCGTATGATTTGCCTTACTCTTATGCCTCTTTCCAGCTTACAAATGGGGGTCACTGACCCCGGCAGCCAAAAAATGATTGCTCTGTGAGGCTACAATTTTATTATTTATTATTACTAGTGATGGGAGAATCTGACCAGTTTTGTGAGAATTCTGCTGGAGCAGCACTATTTGAACACTTTTTTTTCCCATGACAGTATCCCTTTAATGTAAAGGTGAACTGTCCCTTTAAATGGCACTAACAAACCTTTGGTTGCAGTTTTTATTACAATATAGTAGGCGCAACGAAAAGCCTCTTAGATCCATTTAAAGGGACAGTTCACCTTTAAATTAACTAGGGTCATATTCATGAGAAGCAAATTAAAGGCAATGGCTGCTCAAAAATATGCTTAGGCTTACAGTTTCTTAGGCTATAAACAATTTGTGGATGGACATCCCTTTCATACACATAGACTTGGGAAAAAGCCTACAGTGCTATAACCCTCTATAAGTTGACTAAAAACTTTCTAAATTAAGAAATCCGGACAGGACATTGAAGTGAATGACATGGCAATCAGCCAATAGCTGATCGCCACGTCATCAGTCCTGCTCCTGACGTCAGCCACCGGCCCACCTCCCCTGCCCCTAAACATCATCAGCCCGCCACCTATGTCAAGGACCAGCTCCCAACCCGTTTTCGCCCCAAAAAAAAAAAAAAAAAAAAAAGAAAAAAAAGAGGCAACCCTAATGGATTGGCTGGAAGCTACTCTTAAAGGGCATGTAAAGTCTAACATAGAATAAGGCTAGAAATGCTGTATTTTGTATACTAAACATAAACTTACTGCACCACAAGCCTAATCAAACAAATGATTTATGCTTTCAAAGTTGGCCACAGGGGGTCACCATCTTGTAACTTTGTTAAACAAGACCAAGACTGTGCACATGCTCAGTGTGGTCTGGGCTGCTTAGGGATCGTCATAAACAAAGCTGCTCGAGTTCCGCATGACTGGGAAGTAAGGTGGGGGCTCACCCTGCTGTTCATAAATATGATTGTTTCCCTGCAGTGCAGAGCAGTTAGGGACCATCTGACAATTCCTATCCACAACAGTAAATGAAGGGAGAATTTCACTGCATCCAGTCAGGTTTATTATAAAATTGGTACACATTTTTTAATTAAAGTATATTGGAGATAGGTTTCTTTTTCATTAAAGAAAGTGAAAAGGGGGTTTTATTTTTTTGCCTTTACATGCCCTTTAATAGGGAGTGCACAGTCACAACCTTCTTTGCCACCTGGACAAAAATATAAACAAACACTATCCCCTATTAGACAACAAGAAATCTCCTTTGTATTTAAATTCACTACTTGGTATATATCCAAGGAACTAGCAGGGAGAACCCCCTTAACGGGAACTTAAACATATGGAAACACCTATTAATGCCCCGATAGTCTTCCATTTTCCATAATCTTGGGTGGAACTGGGTGAGGCTTCAGGTTCAGGAGAGAAAAAAGTGTAACTTGTTTAAAGGGATGGTTCACCCTCAAGATAACTTTTAGTATGTTATAGAATGGCCAATTCTCTAACATAGCGATATTTCAATTGGTCTTCGTTATTTTTTTTTTTTTTTAATTACTTTTATTTTTCTTCTGCCTCTTACCTGCTAAAACAAATGCTCTGTAAGGCTACAAATGTATTGGCATTTTTTATTACTGAACTTTCTATTCAGGCCTCCCCTATTAATATTCCAGTCTCTTTTTCAAATCAATGCATGGTTGCTTGGGTAATTGGGACCCTAGCAACCAGATTGCTGAAATTACAAACCGGAGAGCAGCTGAATAAAAAGCCCAAATAACTCAAAAACCACAAATAATGAAAAATGAAAACCAATGGCAATTTATCTCAGAATATCACTCTCTATATCATACTAACATTTAATTTAAACAACCCCTTTAATGTACATGATGATTAATTTTTGTTCTAGATCACTAGGGTGTAGGCCTACCTAAAAAAAAGTAAGATGCCACAAGTCAAGTGCTTTTTTGCAGATCATAGAAATAAAAACACTGCTTGTAATCATATATTTTAAGTCACTTATGGCTTTTGTTGTTTAATTAAATTTAATCGCGCTTGAAAATTTCCTAAACTGTGTGTTCTAAGAATATATTTCTAGGTTTATTCTTGGATTTCATGTACCATAATACAAATGTGTTTTTTTCATTATATCTTTGGCCTTGTTTAGCACACGGTTTCTGTTCGTTTTCTAAAAGAAATCATAAATAACATCCTGACAGCTCCTAATCTAGTCTGGCAATTAATTTGAGACCCAAACTCCGGATCGACCAACAATAATGAACAAGAGGACAATGACATCTCCTCGCCGGCCAATAACCATTGAGCTCAGGCTTCTCCTGCGCTGAAACTTGGAAACGCTTTCCTCTCCCAGAACTGATTTGGAAAGAACAAGGATGAAAAATAAGCACTGTTCAAATATTTTCTTAAACTTTTATATTCTTTACAGGGCACGGCGCAATTAATCAACTTTAATCACGCGGCGTCCTGCAGCAAATTCCTTGTTAAGTGAATGATTCCTGACAATGTATCCTCTTAAGACACTTGGAAAGCAACCTACAGCCAAACCCATGCATGCTTTATTACTATTTCAACTAGAATATCCAAGTTTCCGCCATACAGTGGGAGCGATTTTTTTAAAGGGGGGGGGGGAGAAAAGTTATTGTGGCACAATTTAAGTCCAAAACCATTTCGCAATCTGACTTTATAACCGGATAACATACTTTCCAAACATCTCAGACCTAATACGTAGTAAACGAAAACCAGCTGTACAGATACATAAATGTCGGCTCCAGCCGCTGTTCCAGAATGTTCCATACATGTGTTCCAGCTCCTCTGTAAAACGATTCTTGAGGCTTTGAAGAGCCATAGTCATGACTGTAGGGTTTCAGCAGTCAGATTCCTTACTGCTGGTAAATGGTTATATAGGAAAATATCCAAATTATATGCACGGTGTATTCAATTTCCCTGATATTGCTGATTAAGTATGAGGTCACAGAATTATTTATGCACATTACTTATCTGAATACCTTCATTTATATATGAGCTGGAGGTGGCCTTCACTTATGCATTATGCAATAATTTGCAACGATGATAAAAGGATCAATGGGATAAACTGGGATCAGTTTATAATACCAGAGGTCTGAGTGTAATCACAGTTGTATATTGCAGTGACCTCCAATCAAAGGCTTGTGAGCAACATGTTACTCACCAACCCCTTGGATGCTGCTTAAAGCAGGTGCTTATTTTTGAATTCCAGGCTTGGAGGCGAGTTTTGGTTGTATAAAAAACAGTCATACTGCCAAACTGAGCCTCCTGTAGGCTGCCAGTCCACATGGAGCTAAAAAATAGTCAACCACAGCTCTTATTTGGCACCCCCAGGAACTTTTCATGTTTGCGTCACTCCCCAACTCTAGTTGAATGTGGCTCATGGGTAAAAAAAAAAAAAAAAAAAAAAAGGTTGGGGACCCCTGGTCTATTGCATTGAACTCTGTTGGTAAATGGAAGTCCAATCAGGAGTCATGAAATTCTCAGAACCAAAATTTCAGAAGCATCCACATGCCTCCAACAGCAGATTCTAAGGCAAATCTGATACATGCTCTTGTAAGCCCCTTCTTCCTTTACTATTTTTCAAGCAAAGCTTAGCCAAGAGAACAACCTCTTCTCCTTCAGTACCAATGAATGAATGAATGAATGTGTGGTGCACATTAACAAATTTGAATTAAGTTGGGCTCCAAATGATGGCACCAAAGGCAAATACTACTGTCTGGAAGGTATCGCCATGGTAAATTACATGATTTCGCTATGTTGAAAGCAGAATGTAGCCAGAATCCATTCTTTGTCCAGCCATATTAGTCAAAATGCAAAAAATTGGGGTTGTGGGTGCATTCCAAGGCAAGAATGGAAGTGCTACTGATTTGGCCAATTAATCAATTCACATACAAGCCTTTTTATACTATGACCGGAGGTAAACAAGTTAGGGACCACCATATGGGGTTTTCTTTGACGTGGTATGGTGGCTTATCAACTTTATGGTCATAACTTTGTAACTAAAAAAAATGTATCCACATTAAAAAAAAGCACGCAGAGTGTGTCAACCGACGCATTTTGGGAGTTTCCGTTTCCGCCCTTAATCATCCCCATCGGAGCGATTCGTTTTCCGAAGTTACCCAAAGTTGCCTCACGAGGAAACGTCGGGAGATTCCAGAAAAGGAAGTGATCAGAGTGCCATCCCGCCGGCAAAAGGCAATTTGTTGCTGGGTAACTAATCTCCCCGAATCTCCACGTGTGTCTCTGCCCTTAAAAGCAAATGATGACAAGAAAAAAAATGCCTTGTCCTCAGCATTTCAATGCGTCTGTAGTGCCAATAATGTTAGTGGACAGATTCCATGATCCAGTGGGTGAAAGGCCTTGTTTTCTGGTTTCTAAATCTCAACTACACTTCTCTATTTCTTCCTTTGTATTTTTGACTTTTTTTATTTCCTATAAAGACCTTTTTACTAGATCTTTTGCTTTCATGAAGAGAAAACAATCTGGATACCAAGCTTATAAAGTTTATACAGGGCTTACTACAGGACTAGAGAGACTAATGCACAACCTGTTGTATATTAAAAGGATATTAGAAGTCACAGAGGAGATCCAATACCACATATAAAGGCAGGAGGCTCACGGCCGAATGCTGTTAAACCAGTCATGGGACTCCAATGTGCCTTCAAATTTTTTTATACTTTAAAACAGCTGGAACATTATTTCTGCTAATACTTTACTTTAAATAAGTCATGTGACCTAAATTGCATCACTAAGCACCAGTGGTAGCTTATGACATCACTAAGCAGCAAATAATTATATCTACCAACATTTCTGGTGGAAGTGTAGTTGACTGCTGGAATGAGGACCATTGCCAGGGACGAAGGACTTTCAGAAAGAAAATGTGGCACACGGACATTCCCTGGAAACCTCCTAGCTTGCCATTTAAAAACACAAGTGAAGAAGTTCCTGGGTCCAAAAGGGGCTGGAGAGCCTTGAATGAGGCAGCAGTAAATTAGCCCTATTTTCAGCTATTTTCAGCTTTTTAGCTTTAGGTCAGTGATCCCCAACCAGTAGCTTGCGAGCAACATGTTGCTCGCCAACCCCTTGGATTTTGCTCTCAGTGGCCTCAAAGCAGATGCTTATTTTTGAATTCCAGGCTTGTGGACAAGTTTTGGTTGCATAAATACTAGGTAGACTGCCAATCAGAGCCTCCTATAGGCTGCCAGTCCACATTGTGGCTACCAAATAGCCAATCACAGCCCTTATTTGACACCCCAGGAACTTTTTGCATGCCTGTGTTGCTCCCCAACTCTTTATTTTTGAATGTGGCTCACAGGTAAAAAAAAGTTGGGACCCCTGCTCTAGGGCATGTAGAAAATATCATGCAAACCTTAAATTTTGGTCTACAGAAAATGAATCTAGTGAGCAATGGCTGCAGTAAGTCAACTGGAACATTTTCATTTTGGATAACGTCTCTACAGCTATACACGTAGCAGATAATATAAATACGCTACAATGTATGTATTCCATGTTACCATATGCCACATCTATTAAGTCCTTAGGATAGGAGGTCCAGCATGTGGATGCATTGACTGAGCTCTAGTATCAACTTCCAGGGGTCTGGGTTTGAATAAATTTACAAAAGCACATGGAAGCACCATTAAGTGATCACGACACAAGCAGGACAACACAAGACCATGTATGACTTAAAATTGTGTTCCAGCATTACCATCATCCCACGCTGGAAACCGTGATAATGAAATTCTTATTTTATAAGACGACTTTTTCTTTTACTTTAAGCAAAGCAAACCAACCTACTAATTCTATCTTCCCAGCTAGCTCTTTCCCAACATTTAATTTCTAATCTCTGACATTCAGGCCCATGAAATTTAAAATATATCACAAACTAGAATCTCTCCTAGACTCCAGGAAAAAAAAAAAAAAAAAAAAAAAAGACTATGTGCGTCTGCTCAATTGGTTTGGACACCAGTAAACTGAAAGGCAGGGAAGTCGGTGTTGATTGCATGGTCTGAACCCCCAATGAGCGTAGGCAGGTAATTCTATCTTCTTGTGCCTCAGACAGTGAAAATTAGATTATACACTGTACAAGGACTTTTTCTTTGTGAATACCGTAATAATTTTAATATAACCAAAGCAAAGGGTAGAAGAGCAACTTTTTTTTTTTTTTTTGCAAAATTTTTTGTGGTCCCCCCAAAAAGGTTTAAGTCACATGAGCGGGAGAGATCTACTGAAGATTATTGCTGAACTGAATCGTGTTTGCAACACTTATTTGTTCTTGGAGAAACCCACGGAGGCCAGTCTACAGAGGCAGCTCTAATCCAATGTTTACTATAAGATAGACATGGGAAAGCAAGAGCATACATGTTGTGTTGACAGGCAATCAAGGTATCTGGTGGGCCATCCCATGACTTAGGAGTTAGAACAGTATTCCCCAACCAGTAGCTTGCGAGTAACATGTTGCTCTCAGTGGCAGCAGGTGCTTATTTTTGAATTCCAAGCTTGGAGGCAAATTTTAATTGCATACAGAACTAAGTATACTGCCAAGTAGAGCCTCCTGTTGGCTGCCAGTCCACAAAGGGGCTACAAAATCTAGCACTAGCCAATCACAGCCCATTTTCATGCCTGTGTTGCTCCCCAACTATTTTTACATTTGAATGTGGCTCAAGGGTAAAAGGTTTGGAACCCCTAAATTAGAACAATCCTGAATGCTTGGATCCCAACACAAGTTTGGGATATGGGCATCTGGTCTACTAGATCATTCATTGTGGCCCTTTCTGCTGGTTTCTCCCTGGTTAAAATATAGTTATAGTTTGAAGAATGAACACAGCAACTGGCCGCTGGGAAGAGGGAGGAAAACCTCGTAATTCGTAACATAATTGCTTACATTGCAAGAAGACTCAAAGTCATTGGCTTCACCCCAAAGGGATTGCGGTGCAGTCACTGTTCGAGTTAATCCAGCACTGGCCAGTGGCCAGCAATGGTCTGTGACATTTAAGTATTCCCCAAGAGACAGACACATCACTCTTGGAGGTTTCAGTCTGCAGCATTTCCCAGCAAGAGTTTTAACACTGCAGGAAAGACTCCTGTTTGGCCCAAGCCCTACTCCTGACCAGAACAAACTACATTAGATACAGCTGATATGAATCCAAAGACCAGCGGTTGAAAAACAGTAGAGCAGAAAAAAAGCAGATCTTACATATCAAGCAATCAGTGTTGCAATTAAACAGGAACAGAGGTTCCCACCATAAATTATTTGTACAAGGCATGAAGCGTCTTTAGCTAAAGCCAAGAGGTTGCACATTGTTTTGTTGCATAGCGAGCTGCAACTGAAGCATTTAACAAGAAGAAAAGGAGGTGGAGGCAGTATTCAGAAGACTACTCTACATTATACTGTATATATAAAGAAGGGTCCAGAAAGAGACAAGTTTGCATAGACATATAGAGGGGAGTAAAGGAAACCTTCAAAATGTCAGTAGATTAGGGGACTGGTGAAGATGACAAGGGAAGTCAATTCAAATCATTTTTTTAATTTTATTTTGCATGGCTTTTCTTGTCCATAGTTCAAGAAACTCCCAGGGACAGTTCACAAGGGTGCAATTTATGGCAAATATAGTAGTTCAATAAAATCAACCCTAATTGGTCTACAGCAGCAGCAAGATTAATGCAGAGAAAACTATTAGTGGTTGCCCCTAAAAGGTCCTTTAATCTTAAGCAATTTATGTAATGTCTGGTGACAATGGATATAGGTGTGCCATAGTAAGCAGCTCCCAGCCTCCCACACACAAGGGCCCTTCTTAAACGAGAACTAAAGCATTAGCTAGAAATGTTGTACATTATGTTTTCAGCTTTTGTACCAGCCCAAGGCAACCACAGCCCTTTAACAGTAAAGATCTGTGTCTCCAAAGATGCCCCAGTAGCTCCCCATCTTCTTTTCTGCCGATTCACTGCACATGCTCTGTGCGGCTGTCACTTACTGAGCTTAGGGACCCACTCACAATATACAGTAGACATAGAATAGAAATGTCACAATATAAGGCTGATTAGTAATTAATATAGATAATTACTACATGGCAGCACAGAAACCAGTGCAATTAGCATCAGAATTTAATAATCAGCAAACCTGTAGCTTCAGATTATATTACAGGGGAAGCTCATTTTCTGCTGGATAATTAGTGACGAGCCCTAAGCTTAGCTTCTCAACAGCCAATCAGAGCCCACTGAGCATGTGAGTGTCACAGACACTTTCCAAGATGGTGACCCCCTGTGACAAGTTTGAAGTCCTGGATCATTGCCGCTATTGGGATGCTGAAACTTTAGGCTGGTGCGATTAGTGCATTTTTAGGGCTTAGATCTCCTTTAAGCATTGAAAATAAAAAGTAAACTGTATAACATATCCCTTAAAATCAGAGTTCAAGTTCAACTGGTGTCTGACTGCTACTACTAAACTACAACTCCCGTCAACAACCATTGGCTTTCTACCTCCGTAAAATTATTCTGCTGGACTCGACTATTTCCAAAAGAACATTAAAATAATAAGAAAGGAAAATATACACCTACAGTCAACTTTTCTGTTCCAAAACATACATCTTTCACATTCAAAATTTTTCTCTCTTTTTTTTTTGACCATTTTCATTCGATCAGAGCTCCGGAAAAGAAAAATCTTACATGTGCACATTCACGTCTTGTTTTATCAAGCCCCAAAGAATTCAGAATCTTGCCCAGTACAGCATTTTGTGCTCACAGAAACCTTTGATTGAAAACAGATTTCCCCCCCCCCTCTCCGTTACTACATTAACAAACAAATCACAGAGCGGCGCACTCGGGTACAATAACGCAGCAATTTTCATTAGGGGAAAATATACACGGAGGATTTTACAGTGGGCTTGCATTTGTGTTTTATGAATGTGGTACAAGAATTAAATTGCAACTAAATCCAGGCAATAATGTCTTAGGCTTGATTTTAGTCTGATTTACTAAATACATGTATATATCAAACACATATGCACATTATAGACTTAGTTGAAGCTTTTTATTGCTCTTTAAAAGAGAATCATGTCAAGGTATATATCAGTCTGAATATCAAATTAGTCTAACAAGTGTATATGGAATCCCACCTGGGGAGACCGAAGCCATCACTCAGAACTGGAGGCAATAAATGACTATGACCCACAAACTTTATTTAAAAAGTGAAATTGTATGTACCAGATGATTAAGTTGGGCATTTTATAGTTGAGAATGTATCACCCTACTGTAATATATATATATATATATATATATATATATATATATATATATATATATATATATATATATATATATATATATATATATATATATATATATATATATATATATATATATATATATATATATATATATATATATATATATATATATATATATATGGGCATTACAAGTCATCAAGGAGTTCCATGACCATAAAAATGAACAAGGCTGATGGCCAAGGGCTTTTATAACATTCATGGAACTCCAAACTTGCAAGCATCCCTTACAAGAACCCTGAATAAAATACCCCCTCTTGTGAAATATAAGGATATTATAAGTTACCGAGGAGTTTCATGACCATATAAAAACACGAGGCCAAAAGCCGAGTGTTTTTATACAGGTCATGGAACTCCGAGGTAACTTCTATTATCCTCATATTTTACAACTGGGGGGTACTTTATTTATTATAATACTCAAATTTCAGTCATGTGACAGAAATGACATCAGAACTTACGTTTATAACTGATGACATCAGAACTCACCGTTTCTAAGGATATAATTTACAAGATATTCATAGCTTTTGTGTATTATATCCTTATACAGTGTCGAATAGAGGAATTGGGGGCCCACTGAGGCTGTGATGTCAAGGGCACCACTTGCAACCACCAGGGGTCTCCCTGCTCCCACCACCCCCAACACATGCTCTTTGCGTCACATCACACTGAGGAGGCGGCCAGTAAGGGGAGCTGACCTGGACCGACAGGGCCCACCGGGTTTTAGCCCGGTGTCCTGCAGGTCCAGTCCAACCCTCATGCATTTATATGGTCTAATAACATCCTTACATTTTACAATGTATAGAACTCCCTACACAACACAAGAGCCATGAATATCCTGTAAATTATATCCTTATAAACGGTGCTTAGTGATGTCATCGGTTATAATCAGAGCTTAGTGATGTCATTTCTGTCACATGACTCACTGTTATAATAAAGTACCCCCGTTGCAAAATATGAGGATATTAGGCTTTTGGCCTTGTGCTTTTATATGGTCATGGAACTCCTCTGCAACTTATAATATCCATATATTTTACAATAGGGGGTGCTTCATTCACCATGTTATGTAGGGAATAATGTACCCCCTTTTTGAAATTTAAGTATATAATTCATAGGATACTCATGACTCATGTTTATCATACATAAATACAGAATGCTCAGGACCTGGGATCTTTCAGATGATGGGATCTTTCCTTAATTTAGATCTGCATACTTAGAGGGTTTTGTAATAAAGGTACTAGGTTTGCCCAGGAGCAGTAACCCATTGCAACCAATCAGCAGGAAGCATTTACTGATTATCTGTCTAAAAGCAAACATCTTATTGGTTGCTATTAGTTACCGCCCTTGGGCAAATATAGCGTCTTTTTACATATGGGGGAAATTGTCTACTAAAACATAACTTTAACATTAAAGACAACCAATTACATTGTTTTGTCTCCTATAAAGATTAATTATATCTTGGTTAGGATGGAGTACAAGGTAACGTTTTATTATTACAGAGAAAAAGGAAAACATCTCTAAAAATTAAAATGATTTGCTTTAAATGGGGTCTATGGGAGATGGCCTTCCAGTAATTCGGAGCTTTCTGGATAATGGGTCCTATCCCGGTGTCTTTAGATGTGTTTTGACATATAACTTGTGTTTGCTTTGACCGAGATCATTGAAGGGTACCACTATGAGCAGCACCTATAGAAGCACTGCCAGACAATGTGTGTTGTATGTGATAACGTTTGCTCCATCTAGAGAGGCCTACAAGAGGTTGGTTGTGTTAATTGCACGTTGCAAAAAATTCTCACACAGATTGAGTCCAGTCCTGATGAGATTGGCTACACACGGATTCCAAGATGACTTACAAATGTGACGACAGGAAGGGCTTACTCGCTTAATAAAATATTGATACTTCTTAATATACGCACTAATCAACTAAATGCATTCAGCGCAGTGTTACAAATTACAATCACTCCCGGCATACTCCTTAAAAGTCTGAGCAAGACACTCTATAAATAAATCCCAACGCCTAGCCCTGCAGAGATTATTAACTTTATTATTCTTTAAGCAAGTATTTAAAACGTCCAAACATCCGAGGGTTTTAACAAATCTCCATTTGGCAAAGTGATACATGTCTGTGTTCTTTCGCCGAGAGCTAAGGCTTGGCCTTTTGCACTTGAAGAACAGCAGCTTTTCTGGTAAAACCTGACAATGTAGAGCTTTTGAAGGTTAGCAAAATAAAAATAAAAAAGACGAGATTATGGTTTGTGCATCAGAGTTGTAGGGGGCGCTAAAATCGATTTATGGGCAACTTGACAAAAATGCACTTAGATACAAGGAACATCTTAGAGACCCGAGTCGAAAAGGGGGCAAATAAGTACAGGTATGGGATCTGGTATCTGTAAACCAGTTATCAGAAAGCTCTGAATTACTGAACTCAATTTTAGCCAAATCATTTCGATTTTTAAAAAGGATTACCTTTTTCCCTGTAATAATAAAACAGTAGCTTGTACTTGATCTCAACTAAGATATAATTAATCCTTATTGGAAGCAAAACCAGCCTACTGGGTTTATTTCATGTTTACATGACTTTACAGTGTGAAGACCCACAATTACGGAAAGACCCCAGGTCCACAATATTCTGGATAACAGGTCCCATACCTGTATAAGCAAAATACATGCCTTCCAAACGTTAACATTTTTTTTGGCAAAGGACATTCACTCTTACAACTTAGATTTTGGCTCTGCAAGGGTACTCCTATAACCTGCACCCAGCGCTGATTGGTCCTAAGTGAAGGAACAAGGTCAATAGCCAGATTGAGAGGACTGCCACACAAAAACAATACAGCAAAGCACTTACCAGTATGCTAGATAACTTTAAAAACAGTGAAAGGACCCTAGGGGGCACATTTACTAAGCTCGAGTGAAGGATTCGAATGATTCAAGGAAGTTTTTTTTTTTTGGGTACTTCGACCATCGAATAGGCTACTACAACCTTCGATTCGAACGATTAGAAGTAAAAATCGTTCGACTATTCGCTAGTCGAAGTACTGTCTCTTTAAAAAAAAAAACTTTGACTACATACTTCGCCAGTTTAAACCTACCGAGGTACAATGAGCCTATGGAGACCTTCCCCATCATTTTTCGAAGCTTTTTTTGATCAAAGAAAAATCCTTTCATCGTTTGATCGAACGATTTTTACTTCGATCAATCGATCGTAGGATTTGCGTAAAATACTTCAAATTCGATATTCGAAGGATTTTACTTCGAGGGTCGAATTAGAGGGTTTATTAACCCTCGATATTCGACCCTTAGTAAATGTGCCCCTAAAATTTAAGGGCAGACACACGGTCAGATTTTGGGGAGATTAGACGCCTGACGACAAATCTCCTCTTCTTCGGGGCGACTAATCTAGAATGAAAATCTCCGACGGGATGGCAGTCGGTGCAATTCATTTTCCGAAGACGCCCAAAGTTGCCTCACGGGGAAACTTTGGGCGACTTCAGAAAATGAAGCCTTCTGAGTGCCATCCCACCGGTGATTTTCATTAGTCGCCCTGAAGAAGATTTGTCACCAGACGACTAATCTCCCCGAATCTGCCCTAAAGGGATAATTGGGATAATGGACAGTTGAGTCTCATCAAGCTACTGGCTAGAAAACATAACCAATTTAAAAGAACATTATCTCAAGGGTTTTTCAGTCTACCATACACCTCACTTGCTGCAAAGCTGTAAATGTACTTTCCCCATGCCTTGCCAGCACATGCACATTAATAAAAGTGGAGGGCTGCCATATTGTTTTGGTCACCTACCATTTTAGTTGCAAGCCAGTTTGAAAATTGCAATGAACAAAAGATATCTGGTTATGAGACTGGAATATGAATAGGAAAGGCCTGAATAGAAAGAGGAGTAATAAAAAGTAGCAATAACAATAAAATACATGAATATGCCTTACAGAGCATTTGTTTTTTGGATGGGGTAAGTGAACCCCATTTAAAAGCTGGAAAAAAGTCAGAAGAAAAAGACAATTAATTCAAAAACTATATAAAAAGAACTAAAGGCCTATTGAAAAGCGGATTAGAATTAGCCATTCTATAACATACTAAAAGTTAAAAGCTATAAATGATTACGGTTATGATATTCTACTGCACCTCTAAATTTTGGTTATTTCAGACAAACGAATTAAATTCAGCCCCAAAACGATCAACACTATTTAAAATTGAGACTTTAATCGCTTTATTGCTCACCACTTGGCCTAAGTTTGATTCCAACTAATTTTTAGCAGCAAATTCATCCAACAAAGGCCATTTAATCAAAAGATGGTCATACTTTATACTGCAGAGAACAAGCACAGGGGGGTTATTTTGAGCCGAGCTACTGAATTGTGATTATACTAGGAGTCAATAGCATCTGTTATCACTGAGCATATGTGTCCTATTAGGAGAATCCGATAATTAAAAAAAAAAAAAAAAAAAGCTATTTTATTGCATCTAAGTTTCCTTTGTCACATCAAAATAGCCTCGGCTATGGGCAAGGGAAGTCTATTCCATTTCCGTACCCCCCGGATAACAGCCACCTGTGCAAAGTTTGCTAATACGGCAACACGGTCTTCGTATCTGGTCAAAATGAACTCGACTGATATTCTGAAAATGCAAATATTTTATAAAGAGGGTGAACATATGGAGGAACAGATGCTTATAACACATGATGGTACAATATATTAATTTAGAGGCCTATCTGGTGTCTCTGCATAGAAAGAATCACTGACAGTAGCAGTAAGGGTGCCAGTTAATAGCCAAGCACCCAACCACCCTGAAAGTGTTTTACAGCTGCCATATAACTGCTTCATCTCCATGTTAAATAAAGAGAAAAACTCACATTGGGAAAAATACTTCCTTTTTTCAAATTGATTATGACAAATGAAGCATTAACCTACATACATGTGGATATATTAGTTAATAAATATCCGATTCCGCACACACAGAGCCATATACAATATGGCTTCCGTCGCAACTAAAACAGCTATTTGCCTTTTTAGAAAATGCCATTTTGCTGGAACACACAACATACATAGTATATTTTCCACTGCATCTTTTGAAACTGCCAAAATGTGGTTAAACAAGGCAAACGTTTTTATGCAACCAAAATTTTCAAAAAGGTGTTTCAGAGATGATGCCTTTGAGACCCTGTGACCCTAGACCTGTAAATATCTATCTTTCCCATTTCATTGTCCCCATTCTGTGCCTACTAATTGCCGTGCACACAAATTCCCATGATCCAAACATAACCATACAAGGTCATACGTTTGTAGGTCTCTGTAGGCTACAAGTTGGGTTCTCCATATTCTCCCATGATCATATCCAAGATCACACATAGCTTTATGGTACTTTATTGGGTTCAGTGGTTATCTGTAATCTCCTAGTTCTGCAGGGTATATCGTACATCTCCCCATGATGGTATAAATGTACTACCTACTGTAAATTATAACGATATTAGAAGTCACCAAGAAGGTTTTTAACTATATCAATATAATACAGAGGGTACTATAAACAATTTTCTGCGATTCACCTGATGATACCTAATAAGATCACTAGGTAACCTGTACAACAATTTATTTTACAGGATATTAATGAATCTTGAGCAGTGATCCCCAACCAGCAACATGTAGCTCATCAACCCCTTGGATGTTGCTCCCAGTGGCCTCAAAGCAGGTGCTTATTTTTGAATTTCAGGCTTGGAGGCAAGTTTTGGTTATATAAAACCAAGTGTACTGCCAAGCAGAACCTCCTGTAGGCAGCAATTCAACATAGAGGCTGCCTAATAGACAATCACAGCCCTTATTTGGCATCCCCAAGGTCTCTTCTCATGCTTATGTTGCTAACCAACATTTTTTTTTACAGTTGAAAATGGCTCAAGGATAGAAAAGGTTGGGTGACCTCTGATATTAGGTGCTATAAGAATATAATGCAAGTTATAGTATACCCCAAACAACCAGTAATTCCTGCCAAACAAACTGACTGGCAAACATCCCAGTAGTGTTAGGGTTTGAGTCAAGTATACCCAAGTTGCAGTTAATCAGAAAAACAGCACATACCAGTATGGTCTAGCATCCAAAATGCAATGAGGGGTATTGCCAACTGATGCTGACAGCTAAATGGCTCCTAAATGGAAATTCCAGATGTATAATAGAAGACCATGATCTCCAACCTGTGTCTCATGAGCAAACGGTTGTTCACCAACCCCTTGGATGTAGTTCAGTGGCCTCAAAGCAGCTGCTTATTTTTGAATTTCTGAATTCACCAGGTTTTGGTTGCATAAAAAACAGGTGTACGGCCAAACAGACTCCTGTAGGCTGTCAATCCACAAACGGCCAACCATATCCTTTATTTTGCACCACCAAGGAACTTTTTTCCATGCATGTGTTGCTCCCCAACTCTTTTTACATTTGAATGTAGCTCACGGGTTAAAAAAAATGTTGGGGACCCCTGGTATAAGAGGTCAACACATATGGTCAACATATATGAATTGTATGAAAATATGATATTTCAAACCAACAGGAGCCTCAACTTTAACACAGGCATTACAAATAATAAAGCTCTACCTCGAATGCACAATAATCTCTCAGAAGTCATCTTAGTGGTTTCATAAAGAGAACTAAGTAACACTACTTTTGTCACACAACTAATGGAAACTTCTATATTATAATAATTTACCCCCTGTTGTAATACATGAAAATATCAGAAGACACCTGGGAGTTCTACAGCCTGTATATAAAGCACTTTCTAGTGGTCTCAAGCTTTTATATCTTCAGGGGACTCTTTAGTAACTATCCCACTATGTTACATTGTCCAACAGAGAGTACGTTACTGCCTAGATTATTTACAGCAGGGTGTTCATTATCACGCACAAATAGATATTTATTATACACAGGCTGAAGACTGTAAATGCTTATATGGCTGCAGGCAAACGTGAAATGAGTCCGTTTCACAGCTAATTGTTACCAGCACATTGGAAGTGAGGCATAAAATACAGCTATTTCCTGCAAAATAAATTCTGTCGCTTTTACTACAATGATACACCAAGAGCACATGTGTGGGCTTGAGAAATAGATAAACATACATGCTAACTGTGGCGCATCTGGTGGAATCTAGATCTAAAGGCCTTTAGAACCTTCTGCATATGACAACTGCTATATCCCTAATATCACCAATATAGTAGCAGGACAGAACTTTTCATTGGGCAGCATATCGAGGTTGGAAGAAGCTGGAGCAGATTTCGTGGTGTGTGTGTGTACACTTGAATTAGCGTGGCCTACTGTAGAGCAAACTTCTCTGTATTGTAAAAGTCCTTGTGGAGACCTTCTCATAAGCTGAGAAGAATCCAGACCAACTAGTGGACTTCAGAGCCACTTGGCTCATAATAGGTTACCTTCCTGAAACCAGGATAGGTAGAAATTTCACACAAGTGAAGCCATGAGGCATTATCAACTGACTAGGAATATTTAAAAAAAAAAAAAAATTGTGATTAAAAGTATTCCTTGATGAATTAATCCTATTTTGGAGGTTTGGAGTGTCCACATTGAAGCAGAAGTTGTGTTTTTATTCTTTCAATGCATTTGATTTAAATTAGCTTTGCAATAATAGAGTATGGTATATTCGGTATATTTGCAAATGTTACACATATAACAATCACACAGAGAAATATACGTTGCATGAGATCTATGGATTCTCTTTGTATTACGAGAAGAAAAAAAATATAGCAAGAAAAACGATACTTTTTAATTTAAAAAGATACAATTCAGCATTTCCCCACTCTACTGATAATTCGAAACTTCGTACTCCTTCCTGGAATTGCATTCCATCGGCCTCCCCCCCTCGACATACTGGTTCCCCTCCTGTCCAGACTTCCAGGTTAGGAAGCGACCCCTTCAAGATAGGAATGGTGATTCATTTACGTCCTCCTACAGTGTTACAAGAATGACTGATCCAGGATCCTGCACAAACTGGGTCCACACAAACCTTGAGGATGTGGGTAGTAATAGTGTGGAAAGTTCAGTGTTGCCCAGTAAGATCTAACTGCCAGCATGGACTGTGCAGCAGAACCTATGGAAGCAACAGGGTAACAGCACTGTCTATGAGTCTGTCCTTAGAAGGCAAGGTAACACTAAGGCGTCCCCAACCTTTTTTTACCCGTGAGCCACTTATAAAATGTCAAAAGAGTTGGGGGAGCAACACTGGAATAAAAAAAGTCTTGAGGATGCCAAAGAAGGGCTGTGATTGGCCATTTGGTAGCCCCTATATGGCCTGGCAGCTTAAGGGAGGCTCTATTTGGCAGTACAGCTGGTTTTTGCGTGACCAAAACTTGCCTCCATGCAGTGTCGGACTGGCCCGGCGGGATACCGGGAAAAAACCCGGTGGGCCCCGACCCCTAATGGGCCCCCGCCGGGCCAGTCCCCCGTTTCGATCGTACTTAAAAGAAAAAAAGGTTTTTTTACGTGCCGCGCAGCGCCATTTGCTCATGCTCACGGCACCTTTTACTGAGGAGCGGCGCCTACACGCAGGCATAGTAGGGAGGCAGGGGGGGTCGGAGGGGGCCCTGGACATTAGTCCCGGTGGGCCCCGGGCCCCCCAGGCCGACCCTGCCTCCATGCCTGGAATTCAAAAATAAGCACCTGCTTTAAGGCCACTGAGAGCAACATTCAAGGGTTAGCTGGTGAGCAACATGTTGCTCAAAAGCCACAGGTTGGAGATCACAGCACTAAAGAATAACAATGCTGCTTAACCTTTATCCTTCCACCTACCCCACCTGCCAGTTTTACCCTACTTTATATTATATAGATATATGCATTTAAGCACACAAGGCAATTTGGCAACGTATGAGCTCCAGCAACAGTAGCAAACACCATAGATGCAGGAAGTAAATTTGTTTCTTTATGAAGACTTTTGTGTAAGGCCAGAATATTAATACAGATTTCAGCTTGTTCAAACATGTCTGCAAGTTACAAATATCCCTTTCCTGCTAAAGCCAATGCTGATTTTGTTCATATATGGATAAAGCATATACACATCCAATTCAACCAAAGTCATAACAACATTGTACTGTAGTTGGCGGCAGAAGACGACTAATAAGCTCATCCAGTATCTCCACCTACAGTGAAAACTATTATAGTGATATTAAAACATTCCGATCAAAGATAGGAATCACAATTAGCCACCAGTTAATTGAATCAAGTACCATTTCCATTTGTTCTGCCCTTCTCCAGCTCAAGGTTACTGATAATAATGAAGATCCCGGTCACTTTTTTAGGATGCAGATAATTCCTATATATAGATAGCAAAGTCCAATATATACTATTATATAATACAGGTATGAGACTGGTTATCCAGAATGCTCGGGACTGGTGTTTTCCAGATAACAGATCTTTTTGTAATTTAAGTCTACTAGAAAATCATTTAAACATTAAACAAACCCCAATAGGCAGGATTTGCCTACATAAAAGGATTAATTATATCTTAGTTGGGATAAAGTACAAGGTAACATTATTATTATGGAGAAAAAGGAAATAACTATTTGGACAAAATGGAGTCTATGGGAGATGGTCTTTCCATGATTCTGAGCTTCCTGGATAACAGGTTTCCGAATAACAGATCCCATATCTGTACAATAAAGAAATGCAGTCACTAATAACAGTTGGGTCACTGGCCCATAAGAGCAGAGTTTGGGCGAGGGCTTTAGGATACAGGACGCAAATTTAGTTCCTTTATAGAAAATTACATGTTTTATTTTCAGGTAAATCCTAAACATTACCAGGGCAATTAACGAATCTCTTTTACACACCAGTCAGTTGAACTGAAGAAGCTGCTCGGATCAGTAGTGAAACGTCTTCAGTGATTACTCAACAAGTCCAGTTGTTTTTAGATTTACTTATACTAGATAACTAATCGTTTTCTTCTGCACATGCCCCGCATGATTCATGTTTATTTGGTCGTCTCGAGACATAAAAATTGGCTTTTCCCCCACCTGCTGTGTTTCCCCCTTCTATGGCCCATGTTAGAAAGTGCACATTTCGGGAATTTTTGTGGTGCAAGAGAAAAGTTCTGTCTGACCAGGAAAGCAATTTGCACAGAGGGTTTGAGACAGAGAAATTTCCTTAATGAATAATAGAAGGCTGAGCTCTAATCTCACATCTTTGCTGGAATCAAAAGAAAATAAACAAGCTTTTAAGTTTCGATGCTAAACTAGTGCGGGGCCAGCTGAGACGCACACACTCCAAAGTGGCATACTTTCCACTGCAGGAACGGATTACAATATAACCAGCTGGAATGTGCAAACCAGCAATATTTAACCTGTGTGTTAGGAGCCAAACCATGATAGCACAGCAGTCTTCGCTCGGCGCTGAAACTCAAGGAAGTGTGATTATATACAATCATTGTGCAAGTATAAAAACCCAGGCTTTAGTTAAGGTACGGCCTTAGAAACCCAACGCAGATATTTAGTTCCAGGGGCTTTGTTGACTTAGCACTTTGTAAGTTTACAGGAGAGGCGAGTGCAAGAGATAAATGAAGCTTTTTAAAGTTGGAGGAGTCCAAGTGTGAGTGATGGACATAGAAGCACAGATTTTACTATTATTTCATCAGCCGTTGCTGTTTTTTGAGGATTACTCATGCAACACAGAGGAATGCCATCATGCTTACATAGTAACATACAGTAAAACATTTTTGAGGTCTTGAAGGCCTTCAACAGCAAACCATTACTCATGGAGAACATAAAACATCTCAATTTGGTTAAATTGTGCCACTAGGGGGCCACAAAAATAAGCCTTCATTCCAAAACGGTAGGTATGGTAAAATACGTATTAATACCAACTTGCTAGAATGAAATTCCATTCTTGTAACGAATCACAATGAGTATACAACTTCCTTCCCAGATATATCTACTGGATAATTTGTTCCCAGAGAGACTATTGAAAACCTTTTAATGAAACTTATACAATCTATCCCCCCCTTTGATGTGGACACAACATAGACCCGAAAAAAGCGGAGATCATCTATACCCTTGGTGGGTCTTCCATGGCACTCACTGGTCCCACTGTTCTGCAGCCACTAATTGAACTGCATTTTCAAATAAAAGTAATGAATACAGCTTTTGAAAAATGCATAATTTTAGTTGGATTCTCTTTTATTAACAGAGGCAGTATTGACATTGGAGATCCGTCATCAACAAAAATTGAACAAAGGTCAGAAATTCAGCTAATGGCTAATTGGGCAGCTCACCCATGGGACCAATGATAGGAGATCCGTCATCAACAACCTCAGGCTCAAAGTAGGATCATAAGCACCAAGCCACGCCTACAGCTCACCATGCCAAATGCTGGCACATGGAGTTGCAGATTGGCAAATTACACTATACACAACTGAATGAAGGTTGTTGGCCAAAAATTGAACGAAGGTCAGAAATTCAGCTAATGGCTAATTGGGCAGCTCAACATGGGACCAATGATGGGACCATTTCAGCCAAGTTTAGTTCAATCAACGTGATGAGAAGCATGTATTTTGCATGCTTCCTCAGATGACATTAACCAAGGGAAGTAGATCTCTCCCACAGCAGCAGGAAAAGAGATCAATCAAATCAAACAATTCTGCATGTTGACCTGTGTTCCCATGGGCACTGTGTAAAACAAGACTGCATGGTGAGCATATAATATCACACAGCCAAGCACTGCATAGCAAACACACAGTCATCATGTTTACCAACCAGATTATAAATAGCAGAGTATAAATCCATAGGGATCATGAAGGGCCCCTAGACTTGCCATGAAGAAAAGTATACACTTCTAGACACATAACTTGTCCATCCTGAGTATTTCAGGTCCAAAAGATTCCATAAATAAGCTGAAGGGTATCATTGGGTCATATCAGCTACAGAACTGCCTTGGTTGACAACATTGCTTCTAGCAAGATGGATATTAACTTAAATGGCATGTTCAGTAATGGTTTGTTGACTTTAGATTTAACATTGTAAAATTATTAGACGGAACGGCCAAGTGCCATGCCCTGAACCCCGAGCCAACAAGTGAATTTTCAGGGGAAAAAAAAAGGATTGCAAAGTAAAATAAAGCCGACCACAAAACACTCCATATAAGTGGTATGTTGGACCTGAAAGCTTCTCATGGTCCAACAATATTCAAGAAAAAGTTTGAGTGCAAAAGGCCAGAAGGTACGGTACGGATTTAAGCAAAATGCCTTTTGTGGACTGCAGGACACTTCTTTGGGCAGTAAGGGAAGGGCACATTCCACAATTTACATTCATTTTCTATCGGGGCTAAAACCCCTTTAATACCACAGTGTCCCCCCAATTTTTAAAATTGACCTTCCAGCAGTGTTCTTCTGTTTAAGGCAACTTTCTATGAAGAATAGATTGAAGAAGAGATTCTGAGTGATAGTACATACGTACACTTTATTAACTTTGAAATTTAATGGATTAGGGAAAAAGTGCAAAGTGTCGCTGTCACACGCTCTACCCCAACAAATGGCTCCATACTCATGCTGACCCTTGGTCACTAGCCCATGTCTTGACCTTCTGATCATAGATATGATCTCTGTTATAAAAAAAAAGACCTCTCCAAAACATTTTGGCTGAATATTAGAATGACACCATTAGTGAGTGTTCCACCGCTAATATATTAAACAATTCAACTTAAACAACAAAGGCCAATTCAGACTATTCCTATAACTTGTACAAATCATAAGATATTTAATCATAAAGAATTTGTATTCCACAGATGAGGAACAGCACAGCAACACAAGAGATGTGTAGATTCTCTATTAAATAGACAAAAACACAACTAATGAGATCCTCCTTTCCTAGTAAGGTGTTTTTAGCCTTTTTGGGCAACACACAGTAGGGAAATAAGGTAAAGTTCAATTACATGTCCAGCAAGCAGTACTACAGAATGAGAACTGCCTGCTATCAAGATTTTGGAATGTTAATAACCTTTGATGGTTACAATCTGCTCTTTCAGGCGCAGGCCGCTTGTAGTACTAACCTATTACTCACCAGTGTATACAAATCGTCAAAAACATTTCACTCTGCTCCTCTGCGAGTTTATACAGTTACACCACGCTCCGGTCCTCAGAGACTTGGCCGTTAGAAATTAAAGGGAGACCATCTATTTTCCTGTATTTCTAACAAAACACTGCTTCACTTTATATTTTAGATTAAAACTGCGTTGGATACGAATTTTACCCGACAATGAGGAACACATAAGTACAACCTTCGTTTTCGGAAAAGTGCCCTTATTTAAAAGACAATTGGTCATATCCATGAATATTCCAAAACTTTAATGGTATGCATGTAGAGCGGAACAAGAAATTGGACAAGCTGGACAACCACACAGATGGCCCAACAATATAGATCCTTTCTTTCAGCCAATGGTCCAAACAGAAGTTTGGAATCAGTAGTAGTAGGAGTAGAACACCTAATCCTTTTTCTATAAACACTAATAATTTAGGGTACTCACTAACATTATGATGGGGAGAGTTGGGGAGCAATTCAAGCCTGAAAAATGTTCCAGAGTGGTACAAAATAAGTGCTGTGATTGGTTATTGGTAGTCCCTATGTGGACTGGCAGCCTACAGGAGGCTCTGTTTGGGAGTACACCTAGTTTTATGCAACCAAAACTTGCCTGGAATTCAAAAATAAGCATCTGCTTTGAGGCCACTGGGAGTAATGGCCAAGGGGTTGGTGAGCAACATGTTGCTCATGAGCCTCTGGTTGGGGATCACTGCTCTAGAGGATCATTGATTTCATTATCATATAGGGATATAGTGATTTTAAAAAAAGCTTTATTGCATCAAAATAATAACCAAACGCAATAGGGGCACATGAACAATATATGCAAGCTCAGGTTCTGCTCATGCCCAACTAATGCAAAAATGTAATGTTTTATGGATGAGGACATGACCCTGGCATTCCAACTGTAAAACATGGGAGGCCCTCAAGGCTCAGATCTGGTTGGGTATATGGAGTCAATCTTCCTGCCTGGGCATCCCCTTTCTTCTCAAGTGGGCTTATATGAACGGATATCTACGCAGGAAGATTGAATCATACATCTACCCAACCAAATTGTGGCCTTGAGGGCCTCCCATGTTTTACAATTGGAATGCCAGGGTCATGTCCTGGTCCACAAAACAAACAGTGAAGCATTTCCCTCTCTTAGGAATTATTTTATCCCTGTAAGAAACAGTAAACAAAGCTCCACGTTGCCTCTGTTTATTCAGGAAATGAGAACTGCAATAGAAAATACTACGTTCTGTAAATATAATCCATCCTAGAACATAAACACAAAGGATATTACATAAACCCTCTTAGTCTGATTTAAGACTCTATTTTTATGCTGCTGGGGAGGAAGGGTCTTTGCATTTGCCAGTATTTTGTCTGGATACAGGAGCTCGGTCTTCGTTATCTGCATTCGCCTTCCATAGACACTAAGTTCAGATTCATGAAGTCTATGAAGTCTACGGAGGCAAGGTATTCTACTTTATCAAGCAGGCTTTAAATCTCAAAACTAAGAGCCACCATAATGCTTTTAGGCTTCTTTTTGGATTCTATCATACATCAAGAGAAACCTGCTGAGAAACACATTTCTATGAAAACCTGGAACATATCATTATCACTTTAAAGAAACTCAATTGTAAATATACAGTAATAGCCAAAAATGAAGAATGCATTTTTGGCATTCATGAAATTCATGAACAGATGAACCAAAAATCCAGATTTAAAAATGTTATGCCCAGCTGATCATTGCCACGACAAATTCTACCCAATCACACCCTACAACCCAACCCAACCCAACCCTTGCTAGCCCTTAAAGTCACAAATAGCGATTATCCATGGAAAGGTTTTTGAGTTATTTTGATTTTTATTCAGCAGCTCTCCAGTTTGCAATGTCAGCAATCTGGTTGCTAAGGTTCAAATTACCATAGCAACCAAGCATTGATTTGAATAGGAGACTGGAATATGAATAGGAGAGGCCTAAATAAAAAGATGAGTAATAAGAAGTAGCAGTAACAATAAATGTATAGCCTTATGGTGCATTTGTTTATTTAGATGGGGTCAGTGACCCCTATTTGAAAGCAGGAAAGAGTCAGAAGGAGAAGGCAAATAATAGACTATAAAAAATGAAGAGTAATTGAAGAATTGGCCATTCTATAACATACTAAACGTTAATTTAAAGGTGAACCGCATCTTTAAAATAATGCTGTGAATTTGACCTGTTAATGATTGCAAACCCCACGCAGCCTGGTACATTGCATTACTTTGTAGAGAGCACGTGTGGAATGTCATTACCAAACTAGAATTAAAATAAAGCTGCAAGTTCCTAGTAGAGAAGGTGTGACGTAGCTTTTTTTCTAAATGGAAAATTAAGCACACTCAGGCCGCATATTTGATTCCAGCCAGAGATTTTAGCTCTGCACATTTCCAATGTCATTCTGAGCCAGCAACAGTAAAGTCCTCAACATATTTGAGGTATATTTTATTTTTTTAAGTTTAAATACACTAGGACCCAGCGGCCTAGGAGCACCTTGGCCTGGAATCCGGGCCTGGGTAGGAAGTTATATCTAGGTAGAATCAAACTATTATATTCATCTGACTATTTGGCCTTATACATTACGGGAGATTTATTGACTTCCGTTGACCAATACTCAGATTGTCGGAGATTGACATCTCGGCATCCAACACAGAGAAGAGAATGTAGATGATTTAAGGATTGCAATACATCCTATAAAAAGCACTGTGACAATCAAGCCACGTACATTTACGCTCTGCAACAGAATGCTCAAGAGCAGGCAAAAATGGCCACCGAGATGTCTCATCCGAATGACGAGCATTGAGTCCTCCACTATAAACTAGTGCTTGCATGGGCAAAGGGACTACAGCTTCCTTTTATATTACACACAAAGGACTGTGCCCATCAACTCTTTAATACAACAAATCAAAGAGAAAATGGAATTCTTCCATGATACCATGTGTACAATACGTTGAAATGCACCAAAAATATGTTTACTGAAAAAAAAAAAAACATAGAAGAGGAACAGTGTTCCCAACAGCTTACAGTATATGAATTCCACAGACACTGCTTTGGCTTGGATTCAGCTATAGTATTTTACAGTCTTTCATAATCCCCCATTCCACTGCAATATGTCATAACAGATTTGGCTTAACCCCCTTGCTGCCAAGCAAGTCTAGGAAGTACAGCAGCTTTCTGGATCCCAAGAGAGATATTCGAAATATAAATTCTGGCTTCAACGTTCATAGCCAACAGCCAACAGGCCAATACCCAGTCTAATTCCAGAAACACATTGCATAGCGTTTTGTGATACAGCTTCATCTCCCACTTACTCTTTAAAGATAATCACTTCCAAACCTCCAAAGCACCCAATCACAGTTTCTAGCTGTGGGAGACTCTTATAAAAAGTTGTATTTGTTAACAAAACCTCTCTCTTGGCAAACGAAAAACTTCTCCAGAGATGATAAAAGTAAATCCCGAGATAATCTTTTTTTTTTACTCTGTTAATTTCCACATTTTGGGACGGAGCCACTTTGGACACAGGATATAAAAAGATAAGAATTACGTAACCCTGTTTACGTAAACCAACACTGTTGAGACTCAGATTTGCGGGCGCTGACGCGAACACGGAGCCGCGGTAGAGACTTCATTGGACATTTTGATCGGTAATATACTTTATGTTCCAAAGAGGCGGGCTATTTTGGGAGACGGGAGTACCCCATTGAACTACCAGTTCGTCTCGGTTAAACATGGCGATTGCCCATTCGCATGAGTAAATTTGGATTATATGGGCTGGGGGTGAAGTCCAAATTTTGTGTATATATGTTCATTAATTTGTTGGTGGACACCCTAGCCCATCTGGCCCTATACTAATTATCATTATTGTGTATTGCTATTTATACCTCGCTTGAGCTTTTTGTGTCTTTTTTTATTACATAAAATAACTGCATTGTCAACATAATTACATAACCGTTGTTGACAATGCAGTTAGCTAACAAGCATACTAAACTCCAAAAAACTAAACAGGTTTAGATTCCATGTAGCCTAGATTAAAGAGATAGTAAATAAGTATGAAAGGTCTACAGATGTTGGACAAAATAATGTGAAGACCCTATGTTGCTTGTGTCGCTCTAGACTCTAGAGCTTGTACACACACAAATCTATTCATGTGTTCTATCTGTAAACAGAAAAATAACATATTGGTTTGCACTCAAAGTAGGGCAGATCATCAATCCTCATCTAATATGGGTGTTTGTGATTCAACGGATACATTATTTGTTATAGCTAAAGGAATGGTGTCCAGGGTTAGGACTATATCCATGGTGAGAAGACTATCTGCTGGGTCAGAATTCTATCCCATGTTTTTGAATGGGCATCAGATATGTATAAATCTGTGGAGTTTCAGACTCGGATACTTTTAATTCGTTTTGGAAGGGGGTCATTCCCCTTAGTTCACCCAAAGAGGCAGAACAAAAAAATAGCAACTTTTTCCACCTTTAACAGTGTTATTTAGTGGCTGAAGTCTCACAAAATCATGTATTCTAAAGAGATTAATTTTTTACAAGCAAAGAATCACAGATCACAAATGACAGCTTTATACAATAATGCCCACCATAACTTGCATTAATGAGAATATAAGCAAATGAGATTGATGGTGGCCCTTACAAGAAAACATTGGTGCATCAGTCATTCAGCAACAGGAATATCTAGGGCCCTCAATAAGTTTTAACCCAAAGCCCACTTACTTCAAACAGGGCTTCAAGGAGCATTTAGGAGAATACATAGGTATTATTCTCACCCAAAGTGACCTCCAAACTGTACTTCCAGTAGTATCTAGGAGAGCAGAAAGCCATCCTCCCTAGATCTCACCCAAACTGACCTTCAGACTGGGCTTCCAGGAGTATCTAGAAGAGCATTCTGCCTAAATGTCATGCAAACGGACATTCAGAATGGGCTTCCAGGGGTATCTAGGAGAGCAGATAGGTATTCTCCACAAATCTTACCCAAACTGACCTTCAGACTGGGCTTCCAGGAGAATCAAGGAGAGCAGATAGGTATTCTCCCAAAGTCTCTCCCAAACTGACCTTCAGACTGGGCTTCTGGGAGTATATAGGAGAGCAAAGAGGTATTCACCCCAAATCTCACCCAAAGTGACCTTCAAACTGAGCTTCCAGGAGTATCTAGGAGAGCAAATAAGTATTCACTCCCAAACTCACCCAAAATAGCCTAGCCAAGCTTTGCCTGCTAAAGTTCAGTGTGTTTCTCTGACGGTGACCAGATAAAAGTGCAGTTAAGCAAACCACAGTGAAAAAACATCAACCCTAACTGTAGACAAGTGAGAATCCACTACTGACAGTGCTAAGAGGCTACTTATCAATAAAATCTCTGCTGAGCCAAAAAACTCTGTGGATATAGCCAGAAGTCATTTTTGAACAAGTTATAATTATTTTAGGCTTGAATGGGGCGGTGTACCTCTTGATAAATTTTTTGTTTACTTTCAGGCAAAACAAAGTCATCTTATCTTAAGATGGATTTCCTAAGCCTTTATTTCAAGGGACTCAGATTTTGTTTGAATTGGGAACACCTTCCTGCCACAAGGGTGAATCACATGAAATGTAAGTGGACCCCATCACTATCATGTTTTCAACTATAGGTAAAGACATATGCTTTGTCTAAGAGCAACCACCACTAGCAACCAAAGATCTAGAAGAGCTGGAGAAGGCCTTTTTCAGCCTTCCAGATGTTTGAGCTCCAGTTACCATAAGCTTCACACGCCAGCAAAGACTGGATGGCTTTTGGGTGATAAATTCAAAAGATAAACGTAAGAATAGTTATCAATGCTCCCTCTAAATACCAACAGAAGCATCAACAATGGCAGATCTGTAAATGTCAAATAAGCTTCTACCTTGATTACCTTCTCTCAAGTACTGGAAAACCAAAAAGAGTACACAGAGTGAAGAACAAAGATGGAGCTGAATTTTGCTTAAATCAGGATTCATTATGCTGGCTACCAGTAAAAACAATCAATCTAACAGAGATGTAATGAAAAGTATAAATTCCACTAGTGAAAAATTCTATTATGTGATAATCTGCAGGGAATTAGCCTACTCTGTATAAAAGGTTCAGGTGTTGTGCATGAGTAACCATAGAAAGTTGCCTGTGTGGGCAGTAATAGCAGTTATTACTTCTAATATGTTATAGTTGTATATATAAATGAGTACAAATTGCATGCATGTGTAAAGATCAATAGGCGCCCCATCAGTAACACCAGCCTAGTGTTTTATTACCATGGAAACATTGCACCATTTGAGTCCAGTTGTAATAATACCATAGAATAAGTTTTCCAGTAAAAACTGACACACTTATCATTTGGCCAATAAATTAATTATTGCTTAAACAAAAACGATTTTCCCCAAGGAAAAATCGCCAAGAAAAACACTCTGACAACAGGTAATTACTTTTTGAAGAGAAAATTGAAAGCAGGTGCCATAAGTATCTCATACAAATAAAATTCTCAGGGCTTTTTCTGAACCACTTTTTCTGGGAAAAGTCACAAATGACAACCTTGAAGCAATATACAATATTGTCCTCCATAACTTCCATTAATAAGAAATGAAGCATAGGAGAGTTATGGTGGA
Organism: Xenopus petersii; assembly: GCA_038501925.1. Lineage (NCBI taxonomy): Eukaryota > Metazoa > Chordata > Amphibia > Anura > Pipidae > Xenopus > Xenopus petersii. Next base: position 132,023,199 of record CM076684.1, read on the forward strand.
CCCTACAAGAAAACATTGATGTATCAGTAGGGTTGCCATCTTTTCTAGAAAAAAATATTATATATATTAATCTTTACCTATTAATAAGACTGGGGTCATTTTTATCCGGCCAGGTGGCAAACCCATGTACATATCAGTCATTTAGCTACATTACCAGGTATATCTATGAATACGTTTTAACCCTAATCTCATGCTAACGGACTTACAAACAGGGCTTCCAGTTGTATCTAGGAGAGTACATAGGTATTCCACCCAAATCTCACCCAAAGTGACCTTCAGACTGGGCTTCTAAGAATATGTATGAGAGCAGATAGGTATCCTTCCCAAATCTCACCCAAACTGACTTTCAGAATAGGCTTCTAGGTATATTTGGAGAGCAGATAGTTATTTTCCCCAAATCCCACCCAAACTGACCTTCAGACTGGGTTCAGGGAGTATCTAGGAGAGCAAATAATGATACTCCCCAAATCTCACCAAAACTGACCTTCAGACTGGGCTTCAGGGAGTATCTAGGAGAGCAAATAATGATTCTCCCCAAATTTCACCCAAACTGACCTTCAGACTGGGCCTCTAGGTATATTTGGAGAGCAGATAGTAATTCTCCCCAAATCCCACCCAAACTGACCTTCAGACTGGGCTTCAGGGAGTATCTAGGAGAGCAAATAATGATTCTCCCCAAATCTCACACAAACTGACCTTCAGACTGGGCTTCTAAGAGTATCTATGAGAGCAGATAGGTATTCTTCCCAAATCTCACCCAAACTGACATTCAGACTGGGCTTCAGGGAGTATATAGGAGAGCAAATAACGATTCTCCCCAAATCTCACCCTGACCTTCAGACTGGGCTTTCAGCAGTATCTATGAGCGCAGATAAGCATTCTCCCCAAATTTCACCCCAACTGATCTTCAAACTCAGCCAGCATCAGACTGTAGCACTGGGGCTACAAGTTCAAGGACCCTCTTTCCAACGTCCGCGCTCCAGTAAAGCATATACGTTTTCTACCAAAACCTAACCAAACTGGCTAATAGGCTCAGACCCCCTGCCATCACTCCAAGCCTCTCAAAGAGAGACAGCCTCACAGCTCGGGAAGCACGGCTTGTATTCACAGGGGTAAATCAATCCCTGTAAGACTTGGCAAATACGAGTATGTTTTTACTGGTGGCAGATAGAATAAAGCCGTCTGGTAGATACAGGTTTCAGAACAGAAAAATGTCTGTTGAGTTATGAGAGATACTATAACAACAGTGTATAAATTATTAAAATGCCATTGGATCATTTTTACTCGCAGGTGATATTGGAGAGAAGAAAAATAAATATTTTTGAGGAATAGCTCGTTTAATATTTCCAAAAAATGGTTTTGGATTTCAGTCTTATTTTTATCATGGTTATGCCCAATGTATTTTAAAAATGGAAAAAAATCAATTTATTTATTTAGAGTTGAACATCTCCTTAAAAGTCTAGACTCTCCCCAAGTAATGTCAATCTGTTTGAGGCCTGGAGGAGATTAAAATCAGATGCAATCTGCTTGTTACAAGAGAGAGGCTTGATGAAGCTTTCCAAAGTTCATTGTTCTCCATATTCAACAAAACGTTACATTAAGTGAAGTCAAGTAAAATTATAGTGAATCAGGAATCGGCCTTTGTGAGGCAAAGCTTTATTTCCACAGGCTGTCGGGGGTCAACGTGAATGTTATAGACTGCAGCATAATTTAAACTCACTTCAGCTTCCATATTGAATTATCCAAGGGAGAATTATCATTCTGGGCATTGCAATTAAACATGTTCTCTTCTGTTCAAATAGACGATGAACAGAGGTTCAAAAAGTCTATCAAAATCCATACGCAATCCATTAGCCCATACTAAGGTGCAAGCAGAGCACATTCAAGACTGTGGGTTATGAGGTTCCCCAGCCAACCCCCTCAATGTTCAAGCCTAAACCCCAACAAAAAAACTGATCAATTTGCTCCTTTACACAAGCAAATTAGTTGGCAATTAAGTCAAATTTAACAAAAACTAAGGCCCATAACACACCAGAATAGCAATGCAAATGAAGGTGCAACTTTTGTCTAGTAACCAATAGCAACCAATCTGATTTGTTGTCTCAAACTGTTGACCCTTAAATGCTCTCTCTGCTGGTAGGTGGCTATGGGTTACAAGACCAGTATCAAACTTTGAACTTTTTATTACTTCCATTTACACCCTTTACTGTCTACTTTTAACAATGGGGTATGGGTAAAAACACCATTGTGGTTGTTTTTGTTAAAACTGAAAGGCTCTTGCATCCAGGGCAAATGCCCTTTCCGATCTTGAGGTTGATGTTGGGTGTACAGCCTGGGGAAACAACACCCACAGAGGGCTTGATAAGTAAAAATTCATAAGCTCACAAAATATTTCCAGTTTAACAGGGGGTAGGATGATGGAAATCAACAGACACTCCTCATCACTTAAAGGAGAAGGAAAGCTATGGAGGCATTTTATTGCCAATAGATTAGCTGCAATAGTGCAAGCTAGAATGCTATATTTATTCTGTAGAATGTTTTACCATACCTGAGTAAAAAGCTCTAGAAACTCTCTGTTTGTTTAGAATAGGAGCTGCAGTATTAATGTGGTGTGACATCACTTCCTGCCTGAGTCTCTCCCTGCTCAGGGCTCAGATTACAGTAGAGAAGGGAGGGGTGGGGGGAGAGGAGCAAACTGAGCATGCTCTTGCCCAGGGCAATGAGGTTTAAGCTGAAGGCAGGAAGTCTGATACAGAAGCCCATGTGTACACAATAGAAGGAAAGAAATGCAGTGTTTCTTTTGACAGGGGACTCAGAGCAACATTACTTTGGGGGTTTACTGGTATATTTAGATGGACCTTTCTGATAAGGCTTACTTAGTTTTAACCTTTCCTTCTCCTTTAAAGGAGATTCTTCACTGCAATCCGATTTCCACATAGCTTTCTGACATTATACAAATACATTCTGGAGCCATTTCCAGTATCCCCAAAGCATCTCAACTGAACAAACAGCAGGTAACAGGATTGATGGTCTTTCCCCTAACATTTTCTCAAAAAGGTAAAGAACAGAGGAAAAAAAGGTAGGGATATTGTCCAAATAAACTATGATTATGGGATGGGAGAACACAGTCAAAGAGACAACACAATGGACCATATGAAGACCATCGCCTTTCTCCAAGGGAAAAAGGGAATAGAAAAGGACATCACTGGGGCAACAAGGTGGCATTTAACTTTTACCGCCATCCAGTGTAAAAAATGCAAGCAAGAGCATGTGGACTCTACCTACAGTATCAATGTAGAGCAGGCACTCAAAGAGGAGTCTTCCAAACAGATGTATAAAATCCCACTAGCCTGTACCTACTGACGCATGTAACAATGCATAATGGGCACAGATAGTCCCTTGGGTATGTTGGGCTTTCAGACTTGTATCGATTGTTAAAAGAAGATCTAGGGCAGAATATATGTCGACCACAAATCTCATTATAAGGAGAAGGAAAGGCTAAAAACGAAATAAGCTTTATCATAAAAGGTCTATATAAATACACCAGTAATCCCTCAAAGTAATGCTGCTCTGAGTCCTCTGTCAAAAGAAACACCCAATTGCTTTTCTTCTATTGTGTACTCATGGGCTTCTGTATCAGACTTCCTGTTTTCAGCTTAAACCTTCTTGCCCTGGGCATGAGCATGCTCAGTTTGCTCCTCTTCCCCCCCCCCCCCTTCTCTGCTGTAATCTGAGCCCAGAGCTATGAGTGAGCAGGGAGAGACTCCGGCAGAAAGTGATGTCACAGAAAGCTAATATGGCAGCTTCTATCCGAAACAAACAGACAGTGCCTAGAGCTGTTTACTCAGGTATGGGAAAAACATTCCAAAAAATATAAATGTTGTTCTAGCTTGCACTATTGCGGCTAATCTATTGGCAATACAATTGCCTCTGTAGCTTTCCTTCTACTTTAACCATCAAGATGGGTTTCCCAGAGACTCTTTAATTGCAAAAAAGGGATCCTCCCTCAAATTTCAGCCTTATTGGCCTTCAGACTGGGCCCCTCAACAATCTGGGAACCACTGATCTATAGTAAAGTTGATACCAATATATTCTAAAGGGGTCTCCGATGGCAGTTGGACCAATCCCTGGATCAGTTTTGTGCTACGAGTACAGGTATGGAATCTGTTATCCGGAAACGTCTAGATTACAGGAAGGCCATCACCCATACATATCATTTTAATCAAATAATTAAAAATTTTAGAAGATTATTTCCTTTCTCTCTGTAATAATAAAACAGTAGCTTGTACTTGTCCCAACTAAGATATAATTAATCCTTATTGGTGGTAAAACAGTCCTAAAGGGTTTAATACTTAAATGATTTTCTAGTAGAAAGAGTATGGAGATCTAAATTACAGAACGATCCCTTATCTGGAAAACCTCAGGCCCCGTGCATTCTGGATAAAAGATCCCATACCTGTATTACCAAAAGCCTCTCACATGCTAAAAAAAAAAAAAAAAAAAAATGCATCCAGCCATTTATTAAAACTATCTACTACACAGAAACCTTATTCTGGAAGAATATTCTACAACTTCAAAACAAATACAAAAAAAACAAAAATATATAATCGGATAGCACACATTTAAATTAGGGATGCACCGAATCCACTTTTTTGGATTCGGCCGAACACCCGAATCCTTCACGAAAGAATCGGGCTTATACCGAACCGAATCCGAACCCTAATTTGCATATGCAAATTAGGGGTGGGAAGGGGAAAACATTTTTTACTTCCTTGTTTTCTGACAAAAAGTCACGCAATTGCCCTCCCGCCCCTAATTTGCATATGCAAATTAGGATTCGGTTCGGCCAGGCAGAAGGATTCGGCTGAATCCGAATCCTGCTGAAAAAGGCCGAATCCCGAACCGAATCCTGGATTTGGTGCATCCCTAATTTAAATAGAAAAGCACCAAGACAATTAACAGTTCCTGTAGAATTTCCAGTGCATTAAAATACATTTACATTTCAATAACCAGAGCTTTTCTAAAATGACAAAACCCTGATGGATAACGGCAATAAGACCAGCCCATCAGAAACAAATTCTAGATTTCAGTGACTGTGCTGTAGGGTGCCGGACAAGTAAAAATACTAACCTGTTAAAGATTAACCTGCCCCCGGGTCGGCTCATTAAATGCAAATTCCGATGCCTTTAATCACCAGGCAGGGACATACAGATTTAGGGAACATTACACAGATGGTTTGGAGATTTGCACAAAATATACGCGAGATCGACGATACGGCTAAGAAGAAATTCATTTTACAGTCTGTGACCAGTGTTGGACTTGAGTCGGATTGTGATTTGTGATTTAATTTTCAATGGTTGGGTTGGCTGCATAGCTTTGATCTATACAGGTATGGGATCCATTATCTGGAAACTCATCCAGAAAGCTCTGAATAAAGCTAGCCATAGATGCAAAGATCCGATCGTACAAATCATCGTACGATCGGACTTTCCCATCTGCTAACCCGCTACTAACCATTCAGATCAAAGTCTTACCAGTCAGATTAGTTAAAGAACAGATCAGCAATGTTCTGCCCCTGACAGCAATCGTACAATATCTATGTCCAACCAAAGCTAGTGACAGTCTCCCACTGAAAATCCTACGATCGGCAATACACGCAGAGATATTATCGGCAGCCGACAGAAATTTTCTAACATGTCCGATCGACCAAACGACCGTTCTCAGCCGGACGAAAAATGTAGGGACTCTCCACACACGGTTCGAGAATCGTACGAATCCTCGATTCGTATGATCAGATCTTTGCGTCTATGGCCAGCTTAAAAGGAAGGCCATCTCCCACAGACAGGGCCGGAACTAGGGGTAGGCAGAGTAGGCACATGCCTAGGGCGCAAAGCTTGGGAGGCGCCAGGCATGTACCTTCCACTACTGCCTACCCCAGTCTGGGCCTCTGAATCCTGCTTGCTGCTGTTGCAGAGTGAATGCGATGCGAATGACGCATGTGTCAGTACGCATGCGCACGCTCACCATGAGGGGAGGGGGTGACGCTGCGTGAGTTTGCATAGGCGCGCACTGATGTGGTTGCTCGCGGCGGAGGGGCGATGTGGCCAGCTGGGTTGCCTGGGGAGCCCAGCTGGCCTGGCCCTGCCCACAGATTCAATTTTATCAAAATAATTCATGCTTTTAAAAATTGGAAGCAAAGCAATCGTATTGGTTGATTAAATGATGTTTAAATTACTTTTTAGTAGACTTTAGGTATGGAAACCCAAACGAAGGAAAGATTGTTGTCCGGAGTACTCCAGGTCCTGAGCATTCTGAATAACAGGTCCCATACCTTTATATAGTTTGTACCCCAGACCGCAAACAGCTGATGGTTGACTAGGCATGCTGGGAACTGTAATTCAGCAGCAGCCAATAGCTTTATAGTATTTAGACACCCTAAAGCTGGTCGTAGGAATGGATATTTCCTCAATTTGGCCAACCACACACTTAAAGGAGAAGGAAAGGCTTCGTACACTTGGGGGTGCCAAAATGTTAGGCACCCCCAAGTGATTGTATTGACTTACCCGAAACCCCGGGCCGGTGCTTCTATCAGCAGAAAACTGCACCAGCCCTGGGTTAAACCAATGGGCACTACGGAGCGATCCACTTCCGTCTTCCTCTTACTTCAAATTTCCCAGGACTCCTTTAAGGTGGCCATAGATGCACAGATAATATCGCAGAAAATTAATTTTCGTACGATATTCAGTGCGTGAATGGTGGGAAAAAAAGCTGACCAATATCGGCAGAAGACTCTGATATTGGTCGGCTTGTCGATCGGGCTGGACAGAAAATTTTGATTGGGTGCCTTTGAAGGGACTTAAACATCTGCCATTGTTAGTGCTGAATCGTCAGATAGAGGTAGAATTCTATTGTTTCTGTCTGTATATCTGACGACTCAGCTCTACACTTGTGTATTGAAACGAACGGTCTTTCTTAGAAACATCTTTTCCAAGAAAGATAGTTATTGTTAAGTCTATGGCCACTTTAAAAGTCAAATCTCTATGACATGCCCCTAGGCCAACGATTGGATTGTACTGTAGTACCATGGGCACGCCCGGACTGGCAATCTATGGATTCTGGCAAATGCCAGAGGGGCTGCTGTAAGTTCCCATAGATGGTCACTATTTATTGGGCTAGTGGGGGGCTGCTGGGACCTCTGTGTACTTCGATTCCCAGTCTGGACCTGACCATGGGCACCAATTCTCCAATGGTATTTTTGAATCTTTCAGAAAATTTCTGCACACAAACCAATAAACAGTCAGCCCATATATAACCGGCTTATGAAGTTAAGAAGCTCCACTTACAGTGGACATACCAATATCCCATCCTTGTTAGAAAGTTATAAAAGCAATAGGAGGGCTATGGGGCTAGCCAGCACTTAAAGTGTTAGTATCCCCTCAAGAGCTACTGTCAAGGGCTGCTGGGAGTTGGGGTGATCCAAGACTGGAGGACAGGTCCGGACTGAGAATTAAAATAGGCCCTGGTATTTCAGGTACATAGAGGCCCAAACAGCCACCACCAGCCAACTAAATACTGACTTTCTATGTGACCTTATAGCAGCCCCTCTGGCATTTGCCAGAACCCACAGATTGCCAGTCCGGGCCTGCTGGAGGACAGCAGATAAGACATTCCTGCGGCAAACCTGAGGGTGCCGAGTTACCAGGAGACAAGAATCCAGCAGCAGGAATCATGGGGAGGCTTATACAACAGCTTGCACACTGTACCAATAGTCTAGCTCAAACACAGCTGCGCAGACCTAACAAACTATAAAAATAGGCATTTCTAAGATTCTTTTCATTGAAACAAGCAATGGAGATAAACGCCAGGGAACGCATTGCTGGGCTCGGTTCTCAAAAGAATAAGGCACTAAACAAGGGGTTTTAATTAGAAACAAGGAAAATGGTCCTTGCACCAAGAAATGAGAAAAAAAAGGGGGGGGGAAGATATTTATAAAAAAAAAAAAAAAAAAAAAAAAAGAAGGAATTTGGGCTTCAATAACAAAACTGTTAATCCTGGGCAGTAAATAGAGGAGGGGGAAGAGTAGAGACTGAACACTGTGCATTAACATAACACTCAAACCACTGGCTGAAGGTCATTATATCATTGGCAGTAGGTGTTTCACTTCATTAGCATCTGCCATTAACCCAGTGAAAGTTCTTTAGGAGGATAATGTGAAAAACCTTTTGCCTAAAGCTATATTCAAGTCTGACAGGAGCCCTTCCCTTCTATAGTTTACCCAACGGAGGAAATCTCTCAGGCCGTCAAACAAGAGTATCCAGGGTGCAGCTTTCCACTGATTAATGTAACTCTTTTTTGGGGTCAGCACATGGAAACCTAAAGATGGACCTGCAAGGGCTGCCCACTCAACCAGTGCTGAGCAAGACGGCAGCTTATCGTGGGCAAAATGAAGGTTTTATCAACAGATACCTGGTTGGGAGCTCAGTCAGCTATTAATAAGGCAGGTCTCGAAAAAATATCCATCAAGCATGGACAGCATCAGGCCTTGAATTGTACTCCAAATTCTGCTCCAAATATTATCCAATTACTGCATCAAGGACCAAGCAATAACATTGTTGGGGGTGTTGTAGGTACTCAACAGGCCTCAAAACATATAGAAAAAAATCATTACATTTAAAACGTGAACATTTCCCACAGGTCTGGGCTAAGTGCCTTAAGGGCACAAAATGTGGGGGGCCCTGTGGGAAATGTTCACTTTTTAAATGTAAACAAATAGAGATTTTTACTATATTTTTGAGGCCGGTGGTTTCTTTCAGAGTACCTACAAACTCACCCTCCCCCAACAACGGTATTGCTATCGGTTTATTCCACCTCCCAAGCAAAGTCTGGGGCCATGCACTACTATACTTTGGGAAGTGTATTCACATCAGTTATTTGTGGCACTGTTCCTATTTGTGATTTCTATCATGGACCAGGCCCAATCTGGCCCAACAACTCACAAAACAAGCAGACCTTGGGCAGAAAACATCTGAACATATATTCGGGTTGTGCTTCTAGTGTCCATGAGTACCATGAATGGTCATTGCTCATCAACAATCTGCTCCTTCAGCCTTAAAGGAAAACTATACCCCCAAAATGAACACTTAAGCAACAGATAGTTCATATCATATTCAGTGACATATTAAAGAATCTTACCAAACTGGAATATATATTTAAGTAAATCTTGCCCTTTTACATCTCTTGCCTTGAACCACCATTTCGTGATGGTCTCTGTGATGTCTCAGAGATCACCTGACCAGAAATACTACAACACTAACTGTAACAGGAAGAAGTGAGGAAGCAAAAGGCAGAACTCTGTCTGTTAATTGGCTCATGTGACCTAACATCTATGGTTTGTTGGTATGTTTGTGAGTACAGTGAATCCTACGATCCCAGGGGGCGGCCCTTATTTTTTAAAATGGCAATTTTCTATTTATGATTACCCAATGGCACATACTACTAGAAAAGTATATTATTATGAAAATGGTTTATTTACATGAAGCAGGATTTTACAAATGAGCTGTTTTATGCAATATCTTTTTATAGAGACCTACATTGTTTGGGGGGTATAGTTTTCCTTTAAGCAACTGTACTGGGGTTATATTTACAGGCCTGTGACCTGTCCAAAAGAGTCGGAATCAGTTCCAACGGGATGCCAGAAGCGGAGTAAAGGGTATGGTAGCTCCTTAAAGGAACAGTAACACCAAGTGTTTTAAAGTAATGTAAATATCATGTTCTGTTGCCCTGCAATGGTAAAACGGATCCGTTTGCTTCAGAAACACTATAGTTCATATAAACAAGCTGCTGGGGAGCAATAGCGGAAATTGAAAAACGGCTATATGGCACAGGTTAACTAATGGATTACAGATAACACCATTAGACAGACAGAGCTTATTTGCTATCTGCTGTGTAACCTGAGCCTTTTCTCCTTTGAATGGCTGCCCCCATTGCTACACAGCTGCTTATTTATATAAACAATAGTAGTGTTTCTGAAGCAAACACACCAGTTTTACCAGTGCAGGGCAATACTGCATTATATTTTCATTACTTTAAAACACTTATTTTTTGACGTTTCTGTTCCTTTAATAAACACCATGTATGGGGAGTGTGGTGTGTGGCAGTTAACAAGTGAGCGTTCGGTTACTTACGAAGGCAGGTAAGCATTCTTCATCGGCATCGCCGCTGTGCTAGGGTACATGCAGCGCCTACATTTGTGAGCAACTTTTTTCAAGAATGAGCACACTAAGGGGGTTATTTACTAAACTCCAAATGCAAAAATCATGAAAAATGTGATTTTTTTTTTTTTAATAAAATCGGACTTTCAGAATTTATTAAACCCAGATGATGGAAAAATCAGAATCTGAAAATCCGGCATCTCAGACCTGTCGAGGTTGCATATAAGTCAATAGACGTCCCAATGATTTTTTGATGCGCGCTGGGTTTCGTGCAATACCCCCGAAGTTTTCGGGTGAAAAATCCATAAAATTCGTGCCAATCGGGTGAAAAAAAAAAATCCAAAGTTTGTGAAAATCTGATAAAATATCCAAAAAAAAAAATCATGAAAATCATTTTTTCCCCGCAAAGCAAATGTTCGGGTAAATGTACCGTAATCATTTTTAAGCAGAAAAAAAACAGAGTGGGTTTGATCGGAGTTTGTAACAGAAAATATTGAGATAAATTCGGACTTTGATAAATAACCGCCTAAGAGTAAAATTAGAACCAAAATTATCTGATGAGCGCCTTGCGAATTCACTGAGAATTGCAACTATTTCCATTCAACCAGATATTGATACATTCGTTTCTCAAACACAATGTCAAAAATCCCACTAGGTTTAGGATTGCCTCTTTTCTTTTACAAATAAATCAAAAGTTAGTGTTTGTGTGTATTTCGAGCGTGGCCCCAGAACATTTTTCTTCCAACGTGGCCCAGGGAAGCCAAAAGTTTGGACACCCCTGACCTAGGGGATAATGTAATAAAATGTTAAAGTTCCCTACTGCTCTAGTATCCCATAGCAACCAATTATTAGGGAGCATTTCCTAGTCAGGCCCTAAACAACATTATTTGGTTGCTATGGGTTACAAGACCTGTTGGAAACTTCACATTATTTTGAGAAAGGAGCTTGCAGTTGTATTTAATTGCACAAATTCAGCTACGGTTTTTCTACAGACACACACTAACTAATGTGGGACTTTCCCGGTCACTGTGACTCAGCTCCATGTTCCAGACAATCTGTTTTTGTTTTTTTGATTTTTTTTTTTTAAAGGCAAAATAGACCCAAGAAGAAAAAAAAATACGCTAGTGGTAAGAACAATGTAAATAAGCCAGATATAAGAACATATAAACATTGTCTTGGCACGTTATTAGCTTCCATGTCTCCAAACTCTTGGCCCAGGCAAGGAATGCTGTTTAGCAATGAAAAGTTAATGTTTCCAGTTTCAGAAACGTTTAATGAACAAACCCCAACACCACAAACACACAGTGTTCTCAGTTTCGACTCAACCCTCAGTGGCAACGGAGTCCCCCTTTCCAAATCCACGGGCACAGGGATATGTTATACACCTCCCTCCCATAATAAGCGCTGGTCACCGGGTTCCCAGTAAAAAGGACACTGTAAACATTTCATGACCTGTAAATGGGTGTCGGAATGACGGAGCTGCCAGTTGCATCCCGAACAGCTGTTTATGGCCTTAAGATTCCTTCACAGGGACAATACAATGCTCAGCGCCCCCCTAATACAAAGAAAAGGGTCTCCTTTATCATCAGGAGAGGGTCCATAGAAAACCAATGAAAAGAGCTTTGTGTAATTGACAAGGGAAAGCCATTATATTGCTGAAGGCTGAAAAGGAACCTCCAGCGTCACTAAGGTCACAGGGATACCATCCTCAGTACACAGATCATTGCAAGGCCTTATTTATAGAGGACAGTAGCAGTTTAGAGAGAAAGGAAAAGCTGTAACACCCACCCGCGTCTAAATGTAACCGTCTCGCATAACTTGCCTGCGAATGCCAGATCTTAATTACTATCTTTAAGCAGAATGAAGGGAAACATTTCCTACGCGGCGTCCAAATGGTTAGCGGAGCGTTTCGTTACAGTAAATACAGTGTTGCAGTTGAGAAAGGTTTCGGTCATTGTGTTTGCCACGTTTTCTTCTTTTCAGCCCTAGGGTGCCTTGGAACCCAACCGTATCTCCATGGCCATCAATAAACCTCCCCAGTTTAGTTTTAGTTTTGATGGTTTAAATTTAGCTGTAAACAGGGTCATACTGGCCTTACAGAATGCTCCAGCCCTAACAGGCAACAGCCAAGGACCATTCCCATTAGCCCTTTTCTTATTTCCACCATAGGACTACCCATTTCTTTCAACACAGTCTACATCTAATAATTGTAAGATTGGACCTTCAATTAACATTTTGCTGGTGGGCCCTGGTAGGCCCAATCTGACACTGGCTGTCTCTTTCACCCTTGAATAAGGGTTCCCTCCTTTATCCAACAAAACAGAAGATCAGACATGGAAGGTTTCCCTTCCTGGCCTCCTACAAATCCCAGTTATTCCAACCATGAAAACTAGTAGCATTCTGCATACTCTACTTTGTCAGATTCATAATCATCTCAGCAGGCTTCTCAGAGACAGATTATAGGCAACCTTTGGACAAACCGCCTGATGCAGTAGAGCGTTTCACCAGATTAAGGAATTAGAATACCCAGGCTTCCTCTAATTGGCTCCTGGCAAATGCAGCCATGAGCAGACAAAACAGTTAATGGCATTCTGGCCCAATGTCTTAATTTGCATGCCTCATCATACAAGGGTCTACTAGGGATATCATCGCCAAAAATTTAAACTCGTACGACAATCTTACAAGTTAATTTGCCCTACAATTTTAAGTGCAATCAAACATAATCTTAGCAACAACATTCCATTTCAAGATAATAATATCATATGTTATGAACATTCGATTGGCTTCCCATGCAACAAACCAAAGCTTGGAGACTTATATTTACTAAGACCATACCTCTAAAGAGGGTTTACCTAAAAGTGTATCTTTTGTGACTTCCTTTGAGGAAGAACTAACATGCAGCCCTCCTGCTGTTCTTGGCCTGTGATTGTTGTTTAACAGTAGGGTGGAGGTGGGACACCACTCTAGAAGATACTGTTCCTTGCCATATAGATATAAAGCAAAGGCAAGAGCAAACCCACATGTATACCATTTTTCCATATAATTCTGAAGGTTACAGCAAATAAAAGCACTGGTGTGCCAGCTCCTATTTAACGTTGCCCTGGTCTGTCAGCTGTAGTAGAATTCATGGGCTCACACAAAGCATCTCAGTGCCTACAAATGGAACTGTGTGCACATAGTTCTGCTCATAGGCCCAACACCTTGACAACTGCTGTGTGCTTCCTTCCTCCCACAAAGAATGCAGAATGTGCCATTAATTCCTTTATTGTCAGAGCAGCCTGGATGCCACTGGTTGGCCAATAAGAGCCAAGACACAAGCAGCCAGAGCTCAAATGAATGTCTATAGCCAACACGTCTTACCTTCTGCCTTGCGCTCTCCTAAAGACTGGGATGCATAAGGAGAGATACAGAGAAAAAGAAGTTTATTAGGACAAGTCAGAGGGAAAGACACAAAGAAAATGAAGTTTATTCGAGTCAGAACGAAAGAAATAAGAGAATCAGAATTCCCTTTCTGTGCTTTATGTCTTGTCAAATATGTCACTGTATGTGGAATTTACTTTAAAATATAGAATTACAGTAGGTTACAGATATATAGAAACACACTGCTATAGTTCCAGGGGTACCCAGGGCACAAATAAGCACTCCCCCCAAATCTCACCCTAACTGACCTTCAGACTGGGCCCCCTTAGCTTATAACAAGATTACAGATATATAGAAACATTGGGGTAACAGTCACCCTGCTATATTTCCAGGGGTACCCAGGGCACAAATAAGCACTCACCCCAAATCTCCCCTAACTGACCTTCAGACTGGGCCCCCTTAGCTTATAACAAGATTACAGATATATAGAAACATTGGGGTAACAGTCACCCTGCTATATTTCCAGGGGTACCCAGGGCACAAATAACCAATCACCCCAAATCTCCCCCTAACTGGCCTTCAGACGGGGCCCCCTTAGCTCATAACAAGGTTACAGATATATATAGAAAAATTGGGGTAACAGTCACCCTGCTATAGTTCTAGGGGTACCCAGGGCACAAATAAGCACTCACCCCAAATCTCCCCCTAACTGGCCTTCAGACTGGGCCCCCTTAGCTAATAACAAGGTTACAGATATATATAGAAAAATTGGGGTAAAAGTCACCCTGCTATAGTTCTAGGGGTACCCAGGGCACAAATAAACACTCACCCCAAATCTCCCCCTAACTGGCCTTCAGACTGGGCCCCTTTAGCTCATAACAAGGTTACAGATATATAGAAACATTGGGGTAACAGTCACCCTGCTATAGTTCCAGGGGTACCCAGGGCACAAATAAACACTCACCCAAAATCTCCCCCTTACTGGCCTTCAGGCTGGGCCTCCTTAGCTAATAAATTTAAAGTGATACCAACGTAAATAAAGTGATAATGACAAGTGTCAGAATTTACAGTAATTCGTCAGTATCAGTTTAAGGGGGCTCCTGGCTTGTGTTAAAACTCCCCCAGACACCCACCCCCCCTTCCTTATCTACTTCTGTTGGGCCCCTGTAGCAGTGACTCAGGGGGCAGAGAAAAGGGCTGATTCTGGGGCACGGAAATAAACATTGCTGAAGAGGTATAGAGTGGGCGATATGGGGAAGTTCAGGTGCAAGGAAAGGTTTTAGTTCAATTTATTCAATTAGTGCAAAATGTGTTTCTTAAAGTGATACAGAGGACACAGACGTGTGACATTATCAACCAGACAGTGATGTGCTTTTCTTTATAAAAACAGGATTTTTCAGTCAATCCCATTTAGGAATAAAGTGCTTCCAAATGCCTTTTTTTTTCCTCCTGTCCATCCAAAGTCCATATCAATAGCGCAGGAATTCAGGGCAAGATGTCGCCGTGTGATTTTTAAATATTTACATACAGGTAAAACATGAGAGCAGCGAGAGAACAAACGGTTGGCTGACAGTATAGTATAATAGCGCCCCCATGATTTCCCTGACAAGACTCATTTCTAAATAAGGGAAACAAATGGCAAAATGTTAAAGTGTGGTTCACCTTTAAGTTAACTAATAGTACGTTATAGAATGGCTAATTCTAAGCAACTTTTAAATTTTTTCTTTTTAAGTTTAGAATTATTTGCCTTCTTCTGACTCTTTCCAGCTTTCAAATGGGGGTCACTGACCCCGTCTAAAAAACAAATGCTCTGTAAGGCTACAAATTCATGGTTATTGCTACTTTTTTTTTTTATTACTCATCTCTCCATTCAGGCCTCTTCTATTCATATCCCAGTCTCTTATTCGAGTGCATGGTTGCCAAGGTAATTTGAACCCTAGTAACCAGACTTCTAATTTTGTAAACTGGAAATCTGTTGAATAAAAAGCTAAATAACACAAAAATCACAAACCAATACTAAAAATTCATTTAAAAGTGAACAACCCTTTAACCATAGTCCCCTGAAATAGCCCCATTCCCTATAATAGTAAAAATTCAGAGCTGGGCAGTGGGGTTGGAGCAGCATTCAGGGCACTTTCCACTAAATAGCATTAAGTGCGGTGACAGGCAGGCAGCCCCCAAAGCAGCTCCAGCTTCCCAAACAAGAGGCCGGGGGGGGGGGGGGGAGAGGGGCTGCAATACAGGATGCCATTCAGTTTGTGATAACTTCCTCTCCAGACTCTCAGCAAGATTATTCATCCCTTTCCCCTTCCCTCAAATCACACACTGGAGGCAGCAGGGATGAATCACAACTAAACATTCATTTTACAAGTCTCCCCCAAGCAGTCGTGGCTACGGACAATAAAACAAGGACACCCGAATCAGGAATAAACAATGAAAACCCTGTGATTCCCACTCTGGGCTGGGGGAGAAGCAAGCAACCAATGAGCTTGCCTGTGAACATCACACTCAAAATACATTGTCAATTTAACTTCCCCTTTAATTTCTTACTTGCACTCCCAGATTCTTCCAACACCTGCTTTTCCGTTGAGAAAGACGAGAACACATCCTACGAAGAGTTAACTCAAAGGGGAACAACCCACAATCTGCCCCAAACTCACTAGGGAGTAGGGTTGTCACCTTTTCTAGAAAAAAATGCCGGCCTTCCTATATATTTATCTTTTTTCTCTATTAATAACATTGGGATCAGCCATCATTTTTACCGGCCAGGTGGCAACAATAGTAGGGAGCTCAAGGCCACAATTCATTATGTCTCAGGCCCCCCCATTCTGGCCTTCTATACTTCAATCCCTTCCCAGAGACACAGCAGGACAACTCTTTCCCATAGGGAATTACAGGAGACGTGTCCCTTTGTCCACCTATGACTCCAGAGAGCACTGAAACTAGGGATGCACCGAATCCACTATTTTGGATTCGGCCAAACCCCAGAATCCTTCATGAAAGATTCGACTGAATACTGAACCAAATCCTAATTTGCATATGCAAATTAGGGGTGGTAAGTAGGGATTGCCGAATTTGACCCGTTTCGTTTCTCCAAAAATTTGCCACCGCCGAAACTTCGCTGACGCCCATTAAAGTCTATGGGTGTCAAAAAAATTGTCGTGTGGCGACATTTTTTTGACGTGTGTTTTTTTTTTTGACGCACAACCCCATACAAGTCTATAGGCGACATTTTTGCGGCAAAACAAGGCAAAAAAAAAAATTACCCATCCCTAGTGGTAAGGGGAAAACATTGTTTACTTCCTTGTTTTGTGACAAAAAGGTATTTCCCTCCCTTTCCCTAATTTGCATATGCAAATTAGGATTCAGTTTAGAAGGATTCCTGAATCCTGGCCGAATCCCTGGATCCAGTGCATCCCTAACTGAAATTCCGCACGCTGCAGAACGGCTGCTTTAGAAGCATTCTTGCACTTAAAGGGTTAACGACACAAGGTTGATACATACGGGTTTGCATGGAAATACAGTTGCGATTTTTTTTTTTTTTTGGGTTACAGTGTAACATCTGCTTTTCCTTACTGCGCATAAGAGCGGGGCCCAGTCCGGAATGTTATTGTTTAAAAAGCTTTATAATGAATCAGCCCCGTGCAGGGTTAAAAATAAAATCCAAACCTTTAAATAACTAAACCCCCCACCCTCAACCTAAAAGGCAGAAAATCTTGGTTCCTTCATCTAATATTATGGATAAAATAATGTCAATTAACATTCAGGGTGTTGTTTACACTGGGACAAGCGCCCCCTGCTCTAGAGGAATGGTCTTTCCCTGCTCCTAATCTCCGAAATCCTACGGGAAAAGTCAACTTCCTTGTAAACACAACTCCATGCTCTTCTGCTCATAAGAGTCTGGTTCATTGCCGAGCACCCAGGCTGACAGCACCACCCACAGAGACAGTTTAAACTTCCCCCTTTTGATGCTGGGAGTTGCAGTTCCGCAACAGCTGGAAGGCCAAAGGATGATCTATCTGTCCAGCGACAGTACTGGTAAACTACAAATTACTATGGACTAATAAATAAGAGGATGTTCACCTTTAAATGAACTTTTAGTATGATGTAGAGAGGGATATTCTGAGACAATTTACAATTGGTTTTCATTTTTTATTATTGTGTGATTTTTGAGTTATTTAGCTTTTTATTCAGCAGATCTCCAGTTTGCAATTTCAGCCGTCTGGTTGCTAGTCTAAATTCCCCTAGCAACCATGCATTGTTTTGAATAAGAGACTGGAATATGAATAGGAGAGGTCTGTATAGAAAGATGAGTAATAAAAAGTAACAATAACAATACATTTGTAGCCTTACAGAGCATTTGTTTTTTTAGATTGGGTCAGTGACCCCCATTTGAAAGCTGGAAAGAGCCAGAAGAAGGCGGCAAATAATTAAAATACTAAAAAATTTATTATTTATTATTGAAAGCTTTCTCCTAGCCAAAAACCAGTCTATTTTAGCATGCACCACCTGGTTACTAGGGCCGGCAGGGCCCTAGCAACAAGATAAGAGTTTCCAGAGGCAGGAGCTGAGGAATGTTATAGAGGGAATCTAAGACCAACTGCAAACTGGCTACAAAACGGTTATAATAATGTGAATGGCACATTGGGAGCAAACGTTGTGATTATATGAAAACTTCTGGTGCATCTGTGCGATTCCCATGGGAAGTGACGGGGCGTTATTCTATATAATATTCTATATAAGTATAACTTCCTGATTTGTCAGTATGGATGACATCTCTGGGCACCCATGTTAATTACATCATGTTTTGCTTTGCAGAGGTAAAGTGCAACCTGTTATTTAACTACATCTCCCAGCATCCCCTGAGAGACTGCATCTCCCAGCATCCCCTGAGAGACTGCATCTCCCAGCATCCCCTGAGAGACTGCATATCCCAGCATCCCCTGAGAGACTTCCGGTAGGACAGCTCTGTTAACACAAGTTGATGACGTTGCCTTGGCATCTCTGCCACGGACTTCTTTTTGCCAAACATGAGAGAAGGTGGAAGACAAACCTCAAGACCCCCCCCCCAAAAACACAACTTAGATCTAGTTACACAGTCCCCCAATAAAGCAGCAGAGTCTCAGTCCAACATTAGGAGCCCACAAAGCGTGAGGGAGGCAATGCAGCTCCTGAGAATACAGGCTAAACTAGGAGTTCCATGTATGTAGATAGTGTGCCATGTGTAGGGCAATAAGTTTAGTTGGGTGCCTTCCTATCTAGGGTGCAGTGTTAGGTAGGGTGCCACAGCAGGGTTAGGATTGTGTCAGATAAGGTGCAACTATAAAGCCGGATACTGTGCCAGATAAGGTGCAATTCTATAATGAATACGGACACAGGTAAGGTGCAATTCTGAGAGGGACACTGTCACAGGTAAGAGTCTGTGCTGAAGCTTGAGATGGATCAGGCAACGCTAGGATTAATACAGGATTAATACAGTGGCAGATAGGGTGCTATTCTATAATGAATAGGGTGCTATTCTATAATGAATAGGGTGCTATTATAAGATGGGTACAGCGGCAGGTAGGTGCTACAATTGAATGAAAACAGTATCAAATAAGGTACAATGTTAGGACTACTCTTGGCTGGGTGGGGTGAGATGCCAGTGTGATATATTTGGAGGATTATTATTGCACTAAATAAGGAAACATTCGGATGTGCCAGGGTGTGCGGATAGAATGGTGAGGTGCTACACTGGGGGGGTGGCGGCTGTTCCAGTTAAAGAGCTGGTTGATACCTTGCCTGGTACAGTGCCAAGCTAAACAGCATCAAGTAATGAGAATGTGCTGGGTGAGATGTGAATGGGATATACTTGCAGGTGTAGTGCACCAATACTGAGCCAGCTGTGTAGTAAACAAGGTGTAAGGAATGTGTAGGATACAACCCAGGGAGAGGGGCCATAGTAGAAAGGAGCAAGTGGATAATAAGGTGCTACAGACCAGGCAGTGGGTGGCACTGAGTAGGGTGCTTTCCCAGATAAGACACTAGGGTACTTGGGTGCCACACAAATTTCCCCAGACGTTGTACTTGCCGGGGGCTAGGGGGTCGTTTTCTGTAAATCAAAAAATATTTCCATAGTTTAGTGGGGTGAAGGGGCTGCAATAATGAGTTTGTTATTTTAGTTCCATCAGTGAAGCTGTTTGACCATATAACTTGCTATGGCACCTCGCTGGGCACTTGAGGGGGCTACGCTGGTTGGGCACTTGGGGGGGCTACGCTGGTTGGGCAATTGGGGGGGCTACGCTGACTGGGCACTGGGGGGGCTACGCTGGTTGGGCAATTGGGGGGGCTACGCTGACTGGGCACTGGGGGGGCTACGCTGACTGGGCACTGGGGGGGCTACAGTATGGAGGTGCCCAGACTAATTAGGGAGGCAGACATGTGACACAGGACAGTGTGTTGGAAAGTTGTTACAAGTAATCAGGTGCTGTGTGTGTGTTTAGTTTGGCTGTTATATATATATATCATATAGCGATATTACAGACGGAGGAAGGCTGGACAGTCAGACTAAGTGGATCGCAGAGAGAGAACGTGCGATAAAGTCGCTGTGAGTCGGGGAAGACGCGGAGCCCATTAGTTGGGGGCTCAGGATGGAGCAGTATTGGGGGACTTGGCTGATTGGGATAAGTGATAAGTGGATGGAGCGGAGGGAGATGGAGGGAGAGGTCCCGTTATGTGAGTTGAGGGTCGGGCAGAGACAGAGGAATGAGGGAGTTGGTGAGACCGAGTGTCGGGAGGAGAAGTCGGGGAGCAGACGAGTAGAAGCGGCGGGGGGAAGAGACTCACCCTGTAACATTGTCTCGAGCTTCTTCCGATCCACGCGGAACCTTTCTTCTCTCCACTCAGGATCGTGGGGGGCGGCGGAGCCGGGAGAATCATCCTCTGAGCCCGGGAGTGGGGAGTCTGCGCTGCGCTCGCTGTTGGATCCCGGGTCGGACTGGTTCATGTATCCGCCGCACTGAGCTGCCATTGTGCTACTGCCGCCGCTAACTGCGGCCAACTCAGCGCCCGGGGCGCAAACTCTCATTCACCGGAGTCTGGAGAGAAGCTCAAGTCTCAGCCGCCGAGTCACTTAGCGAAACCCAGCGCCGCCCTCGCTCACAACTCTGATCCGACTGACTGAGCTCCTCTCTTTCTGCTCCACTCTGGCAATAGCGCCTGACGTCACGCTGCTGGAGGCGGAGCTCTAGTTGTGCGCCTGAGTCAGCGCCGCGCTACTGATTGGTGGGAGGAGAGAGAGAGAGAACTGCAGAACTTCTTGGGGTGTCAATCATCATTATTCCTGTGTCTTACTGGATCCCTATTGGTTGTACAGAAAGTCATTCCCTAAATCATCAACTTGAAACGACTTTTTCTTAAAATATTCTCAGCAACTTCCCTGTTCCCATTTATTAAACGTATTCACTGTCCTACACAAATGGAACTTAGGGTCTTTATCTGTCCTTTATTTATATTCCCCGCTCAGTGCTGGGATTGGGGAGGGAAACACAGGGAGGCCAACCCTTCACTTCTTTATTTCTGTGAAATTACATCCCATCACTGGGTGTGCAAAAGTTTTGAATCCCGGAACTTTCTTTTGCTCCTCTTCACTTCTGCGTGCAAATAAAATATAGTTAAATATAAGGGTGCGCTGAATCCAGGATTCAGTTTGGGGTTCGGCCTTTTTCAGCAGGATTCGGATTCAGTTGGATCCTTCTGCCCGGCCGAACCGAATCCAAATCCTAATTTGCATATGCAAATTAGGGGTGGGGAGGGAAATCACTTTTTGTCAGAAAACAAGGAAGTAAAAAATATTTTCTCCTTCCCACCCCTAATTTGCTTATGAAAATTAGGATTTCGTTTTAGTTCGGTATTCTGCCGAATCTTTCGCAAAGGGATTTGGTGCCAATATTCAAATCTGGCGCCCCTCTGTGACATAATGACACTTGGCCACAGCGAGAGTCACCGGAAGTGCGCGCCTGCGGCACCGACAGTCTAGAAGAGACATGCCGGGAGGTAAGAGACTACAGCAAACTCCGGGCGCGTCTTACAGATACACCTGGAGGTACCACCCAGTGCTGGGCCATAGCCATATGGGAACCTGACCAGTCTCTGGGCAATGGGGGTTGAAGGCCCGAAATCAGAACTTTATTTAGGTCCGATGCTGCCCTGGACCCTGGGCATTGGACCTAAATATGCCCTCTACGCCATGCGTGTGATGTCACTTCCGCAAACCAGCCCGGCCCCCGGAAATCTGTGGAAGAGGGTGGGCGATTTTATTTATTTTTTCATTTAGAAAAATAGATTCATAGGCACCCAGGGGCCACCTCCCAAAACCTGCCGCCCTAGTTACAGGCCCTCGGATGCCTTGTGGGCCCCATACACGGGTCGGTAAAAGCAGACCGAGTCAGCAGTTTATTGGCCTATGTGTGGGGCCATCCGACGGGCTTCCTCAATCGATATCTGCCCGAAAGTCGGGCACATCTCGATTGGGCAGGTTAAAAGATCCAGTCCGATCGCGGCCGCATCTGTGCGTGTATGTGATCCCATGATCCGACTGCCCAGATCAGATCCATTATAATCCTATCGGATCTGCCCAATATCACCAAACGAGCAGATCACTACGTCTATGCCCATCTTTAATATAAATACGGCCCTGGCCAAAATAAGAGGTGAGAACAAGCCTCTTCTGTACACCCTTAGTTCTGGCCTGGGCCCACCTCTCCTCCTCCACATCAAGATTGTATCTGTAAAAGCTGTTACAGCAGGTGAAGAAGTCTCAGCCATAGCAGGTGAATAATAACAGTAGCGTTTGCTCACACCGCATGCACTCTTTATAGTGACACTTTCAGCACCAATATGTCACTGTCACAGCTAAAAGATCCCCCATCATAAGTAATAATAACAACTCCCAATTTCCTCCTTCAGCATTACCTGCACCTTACACTGTACTGTAGCTTTAAGGCCTTGTGCCCTGCGGGATGCATTCTGGGTAATAGAACTCATTCCCCCACCAGAACATAAAGCAAATTATATGAGTTATTCCTTCTCTGCAGATTTTATAACTCACTCTGTAAGTACCTTAGGAGACCTGTAACTAATTATTTATATTAGGGGGTCCTAAAATACATGTGTATTCTGTCTTATCTGTTTAGGCACCATCTCTCCCTACTATACCTGCTATCCCACAGTCACACTCCCTTCCCAGAGACTATTATCCACTGTTACTATAGGCACCATCTCTCCCTACTATACCTGCTATCCCACAGTCACACTCCCTTCCCAGAGACTATTATCCACTGTTACTATAGGCACCATCTCTCCCTACTATACCTGCTATCCCACCGTCACACTCCCTTCCCAGAGACTATTATCCCACTGTTACTATAGGCACCATCTCTCCCTACTATACCTGCTATCCCACAGTCACACTCCCTTCCCAGAGACTATTATCCCACTGTTACTATAGGCACCATCTCTCCCTACTATACCTGCTATCCCACAGTCACACTCCCTTCCCAGAGACTATTATCCCACTGTTACTATAGACACCATCTCTCCCTACTATACCTGCTATCCCACAGTCACACTCCCTTCCCAGAGACTATTATCCCACTGTTACTATAGGCACCATCTCTCCCTACTATACCTGCTATCCCACAGCTAAGCCAAATAGTTGTCACTTCGTTTGTACACTGTAATATATATAAATATGTATTGTTATGAAGACTTGGGAGGCTCAGGCTGTTTTGTTTATGGGATTGGACTCCACAAGCCCCCAACTGCCACACAGCATTTTACACTGGAACCTGGAAAGCAGCAGAAGAGGGAGGTTATACCGTTTATAACCGTTTAAAAAAAAAAAAAAAAAAACATGAGGACCAATTGAAAGTTGCTAAAAATAAGACATTCTATAACATGCTAAAATTTAAAGGTGAACTAAACCCCAAGCAGTAATTTTGTTTTCTAGGAAGTGTTGCCAAAGCCTCAAAATGAACTGACTCAGGGGTGTCAGCACCTTGTTTAGCTCTGGGGATGAGACTGTTTGCACAGTTGCCCGGCCGATACCTGTCAGCCCCCAACTCAGGAAGTAACTGCCCCCAGAACCTGAGGGAAGGAGATGGTGAATGTTTAATATCCGTTGAGGTGTCGGGGCAATAAACATGACAAAAACTTCATTAGCTCCAGTTTCTGCCACGAGTTTCTGGTAATGAGACTTGAACTGTGAGATTCCTTAAACTGACGATTTTTTTAGGATAGTCCTGTCCAAAGCTCTAACATGCAGAGCACTAACCCCTCTCTGTCAGTGTTTGTATGTGTCTGTATACCCGGAGTATTCTTGCTGCTTTATAAATGCTTATTATTATTATTATTATTACAGATATGGGACCAATTATACAGAATGCTTGGAACCTGTGGTTTCTGTCTAACTGATCTTTCTGTAATCTGGGTCGTCATACCTTAAAGGGGTTGTACACCTTTGAATGAACCTTTAGTATGATGCAGAGCAGGGGTCCCCAACCTTTTTTACCCGTGAGACACATTCAAATGTAAAAAGAGTTGGGGAGCAACACAAGCATGAAAAAGTTCCTTGGGGTGCCAAATAAGGGCTGTGATTGGCTATTTGGTAGTCCCTATGTAGACTGTCAGCCTACAGGAGGCTCTGCTTGTCACTATACTTTTTTGCAATTAAAACTTACTTCCAAGCCTGGAATTCAAAAATAAGCACCTGGTTTGAGGACACTGACAGTAACATCCAAGGGGTTGGAGAGCAACATATTGCTCACGAGCTACTGGTTGGGGGATCAGAGAGTGATGTAGAGAGTGATTTTATGATACATTCTACAATTAGTTTTCATTTTTTGAGTTATTTAGCCATATATCATAAGCTCTCCAGTTTGCAATTTCGGTAATCTGGTTACTAGAGTCCAAATTCCCCCAGCAACCATGCACTGATTTGAATAAGAGGCTGGAATATAAATAGGAGAGGCCTGAATAGAAAGATGAGTAATAAAAAGTAGCAATAACAATACAATTGTAGCCTTACAGAGCATTTTTTTTTAGATGGGGTCAGTGACCCCCCCCATTTGAAAGCTGGAAAAAGTCAGAAGAAGAAGTAAAATAATTCAACAACTATAGAAAAGAAAAAAACGAAGGACAATTGAAAAGTTGCTTAGAATTAGCCACTCCACATCATACTAGAAGTTAATTTAAAGATGAACCACCCCTTTAAGTCTACTAGAAAATCATTTAAACAGGAAATAAATGTTTCTTAGTTGGGAACAAGGTAATGTTTTATTATTACAGAGAAAAAGGAAATCATTTTTTAAAATTCTAATTATTTTGATAGAATCGAGACTATGTAATTCAGAGCTTTCTAGACAACAGATTTCCGGATAACAGATCCCATGCGTGTATTATTATTATTATTATTATTATTATTAACAGCTATAATAATTATAATAATAATACGCTTGTAGTGAGCCCGACCTCGTGTCACAGCTTTGCATTCGCCTGCCGTCCCTATGCGAGTTATTAGTTATTATCGCCCCCTACTGTTCACAGAAGGAACTATAATACAAACGACACACAAGATTATTCGCTCAGCTTAGTTGCAAAATAACTAAGAAAAAAAAAGCTAAATAACTCAGAAAACACAAATAATAAAAAATGAAAACCAAATTGTCTCAGATTATCACTCTCATACTTGTCATACTACAAGTTAACTTAAAGCTGAACAACCTCTTTAATGTTTACATGATTTTCTAGTAGACTTAAAGGAGAATTCAACCTCCCATATAATAAAACCCACTACCCCCTACCCTACATAGTCCCCCCTCCCTGCTCCCACCTGCACACGTGATAACTCCATTAATTGCCCCATATCCAGTAATTACCCCTCGTTACAGAGTAAGCTCAGCGGAGCTCACGGGCACCATCTTCCCTGCTTTAATGATCTTCGGAAAGTAAGTGCCGTATCGACGCATGCGCAGTTGAAGCAACGAGTGGTAATTACTGGATGTGGGACAATTAATGGAGCTATCACCTGTGCAGGCGGGAGGGGGACTATGTAGGGTAGGGGGTACTGGGTTTTATTATATAGGGGGTGGAATTCTCCTTTAAGGTTTGAAGATCCAAATTACGGAAAGATCCTACCTGGAAAGCCTCAGCATTCTGGGTAACAAATCCAGGGCCGCCATCAGGGGGTACAGGGGGAACAAGTGTACCAGGCCCCGGCCTGAAGGGGGGCCCGGCAGTCCTGCACTTTTCGAAAGAGCAGGACTTTTCGACTTTTCCGAACAGCCGAAATGCGGAAGTGCCGAAAAGCCGAAATCCTGAAGCAGCGAAAAGACCCGAAGCTGCGAAAGTCCTGAAGCCACGAGTTCAATTCTACTGAACAACAATTTGTGTTTTTTTATTTTTTTAATCCCCTGGCCACCAATGTATTATTTTAATACTCTATAGGCCCCTGCCACCAATGTTTTTTTAAACAATATTCTCTGGCGCCCCAATTTTTTTTTTTAACTTGTAAGCGGGGCCCTGGCGCCAATGTTTTTTTTAACTTGTAGGGGGACCACCAATTTCCTTTTAAAAAAAACTTTTATGGGGGGCCCTGGCACCGCAGTTTTTTTAAAACTAATAAGGGGGCCCTGACCATCAATTGCTTTTTATAACTTGGGTGTGGGGGGTTACCTTTTTTAGCCGCTGATGTTTGTGTGGAGTGGGCGGGATCTGGGGTGGGGCTTGGGGGCCTGGGTGGGTGGGGCTTGGGGGCCTGGGTGGGTGGGGCTTGGGGCCAGGGTGGGTGGGGCCCCAAAATTTTGTTGCACCGTGATTTCTAATGGCGGCCCTGACAAATCCAATACCTGTAGAAGAGATGCAAAGGAAACCTTTCCTGTTCCATACTGGACCCATACACAAGGCAAACAATGGTTTCTTACCCACAGGGAAGTTCTGTACAACTTAACCACCATTCATTGGTCTCATCCTTGGCTTTATTTAATCTTAAACTATATTTTATTAGAATAAAGGTATGGTTATCCAAATGACATTTACCTGGAAAACCCCAGGCAGCAAGCATTCCAGATAATAGATCCCAGGCATTTAATTCCAAAATTACCTTGAGTGGGGTTGGATTTGATGCTCAGACACTAAACAAAGCTTCTAACGGGTGTGAGATGTTCCTTCATGGGATGATATATATATATATATATTCATACTTTACACTGTAGTGTTCTGTGCTCTTGTGGCACAACAACATTTATCAGGTGTGTATACGTCAGCAGGGATCAATGTTACGGGTTCAGTGAACAGAATCTGATCCGACAGCTGCCTGGATACTACGTGTCCTGTTGGTGCCGACTATCCATTAGTTTGGCCATCCAACCATCCCACAATCCATCACTGTCATTGGTTACCAAGGTTGTGCGACCCAAAACTCTACTTTCAAGTGGGTCTTGTTTGTTTTCAATAACAAAATCTGACATGTGAATTTGTACAATAATAAATGTGTGTGTGTGTGTGGGGAGGGAGGGGGTATATGTAGCATTACTAGAATTCCATTATTTAAGTAGAACGTATTCCATTATGGCTCATATCTGTATCCCAGAATGTGGGTTCTTATGATTGGATAGTTCCTTAGGGATTGTTTTAGAGAAGGGGACAGGAGGTTTATATTCCTGACAATGAGAGGAGACAAGGGGTAAGTTGGGGTATTTCCAGTATTTCAACTGTTGCTTTAGGGCAGTAGCACTAGGGACCATTTTGAGATTTTCACCCTGCAGTGATAAGTAGATTCCTACCCCACCCGGCAATTGAACCCCTGAGGCTAGCCATTCCCATTTTGCTAATGACCACACCCCCACATCTTGCTGGCTTCTGGCTTAACCTTCTGTAACCTTCTAGCCCCCCTAACAAGATGCCCATGTGTATAACTATTCCTTTTATCCTTACCAACTCCACCACCTCACCCTTCCAAGAATAATCTTAATAAAAGGGAAGGTTGGTGGAAACTGTCCTCTTGGACAACTTTGCCAGGACAACTGAAGGCCACCAGACTGCTCAAGAGCTACCCCAACCTCTACTTTCCAGAATAAAGAATAACTGTCCCACTCCATGGAAAAAGTTGGCAGTTATGGGAGATCTGATCCTACAGGAGAACTAGAGGCCAGGACCTTGATGTGGCCACCAGACTGATCAAGAGCTCCCTCCAACCTTTACTTTCCAGAATAAAGAATAACTGGCCCACTCCATGGAAACAGTTGGCATCTGTGGAAGATCTGATCCTAGAGGAAAACAGAAAGCCAGGACTGTGATGTGGCCACCAGACTGCTCAAGAGTTCCCCTAGCCTTTACTGTGCAGAATACAGAATAACAGGCCCACTCCATGGAAACTATTGGACAGATCTGATCCTACAGGAGATCTGGAGGCCAGGACCTTGATATGTCCACCAGACTGCTGAAGAGCTCCTCCAGTCTCTACTATGGAAAATAAAAAATAACTGTCCCACTCTATGGAAACAGTAAGACAGCGGTGGAAGATCTGATCCAACAAGACAATTGGAAGCCAGAACATTGATGTGGCCACCAGACTGCTCAAGAGCTCCCCCCAACATCTACTAGTCAGAATAAAAAATAACTGACCCACTCCATGGAAATTCTTGGAAAGCTGTGGAAGATCTGATCCTACAGAGCTGATTATAGGGACTATAGAAGAACAGACGGAAGATGTAGAACGGACTGTGAGGGTACAGTGTGCTTGGGCTCGTCCCTCCGGGACACGCAATAGGAAAATATTGAAAAACACTGTGCATTTATTTCATACTGATACAGGTGGAAACAATGCTGTTTTCCTCTCTGTTATCCATGTGCGAGTCTCTCTCTCTCTCTGAAAATTTGCCTTTCTCTAATGAGATCAGTCTGATTTGCATGTGGTCATGGAACAAAAGGCTCAGAGGAATTACACCAGGCACTGGCTCTTCTCAAAGCCTTCAGCTTCCTGAGGCATGAGCGTATTATCCCTACAGAACACTGGGCAGGCCGGGAAATGGACCAACACGCCACACACATCCACTGAAAATAGACTCGTAAAACTCAGCTTTATAACATGTGCTAAATGACATGTGTTTTCCACTTGCGCTACGCTTTACGGCCATGGGAATCTGAGCTGAATTTCCCTGGAATTAAATCCAGTTTCAAGTTCTACATACATTTTGTTATATATTTTATGTATTTTTACATTGAAGGATACTTCATTTGGGAGATGCTGACAGACTGAATATCCCTGGGTTAAAAAGATACGATAAAGATAATTGTCCCAGTCAGTCTGTCCCTAGTCCCAAAAAAAAATGTTTTCCTCCAGAATTTCAGCATGATTTTGGTTGCCCACTAAATAACATGTGCAGGAACTTGAGGGCTATTTGCCAAGATTTTGATTTGCTAGCAATCAACATAAAGTGGCCCTTGCTGTCCAACAGAAGAGACCACCCAATCTCCTCCTAACGCTGACGTAAGCCAAGGTTTAAAGAAACAGAAAGCAGAGCAGATACCAAAAATGATGGTGCCCTTTTTGCGAGGCCTTGAGTGATTCTTCCCACAGTCGCTGTCCCCACTTCCCCTCAGAACTGAGCCTTTAGCACAAACCCACTCGCACCAACCAGAGCAATAGAATTTTACATTTTTTTTCACTCATGTAAACAACGGCCTCTTCCAAGAATTTCCATGGCTCGCTATGGAGTCGGGGGAATTTGTTCATTTATTTCCTCCAATCCCAAAGTTTCAGATTACCAGCAAAATGTAGCAGAGCTGCCCAATTACTCCTGATAAGTTCCAGTCAAGAACAATTTTGGGCCATCACCGAGAGCCTTGCCTGAAACAACAAGAATCCCTGACAAATTAGAGTGCAAAGAAAGTCTGCAGAGCATTACGCATCCAGAGAATGCTGTCCCACTGTACTGAATGTGGTCACTGCGGGAAATAAGTGTTTCAGGCACTCAACCAAGATAGAACTTCAGCCACGATAAACTAACCCACACGCCAATGAATAGCATGGCCATGGTAGTCTAACCAGCCACAATTGGTCTCAACATCCTTTCTATACTAAATTATATCCGTAACATGGGGCCAAGTCCTACACACCAGATCTGGCCTAGCCATTCCCCAATTATGCCAAACTCCACCATTACCCACCCAAAGTCCACCCAGTCCCCAGCCTTTTGTGACCCACAAACACTCTTTTTTCCTCAGTAGGCCCATACTGCCATGGGGTCTCTGATTGCAGTACCCCTCTGATGGTGGACTGGCCTTCATATGTCTATATATAAGATACTGGCATTCCACAGAACTGCAAATAAAATGGGCAGGAGGGTGGGGGAAACAGGGGTGATCTTGGCCCCTATGCAGCCTGAGACAGCCTTTCTGATGCTGCTCCTTTTCAGTGTCAGAGGTTGGCAAGAAGGGGCCCCATCGCTAATGCAGCGACCACAGTTGCTTAGATTTCCATTTTTGCCACCCCTTAAAACTCACTGCCTAAGGCAAGAATATCAACTTGATTTATGGCAGCAGCTCCCCTGGGGGACACATGGGCATCTGGTCATGGTTTCTGCTCTTAAACTGACTGTGTCTTTGATTGGATGGTCTAATGCAGTGATCCCCAACCAGTGGCTTTCGAGCAACATGTTACTCACCAACCCCTTGGATGTTGCTCCCAGTGACCTCAAAGCAGGTGATTATTTTTCAATTCCAGGCTTGGAGGCAAGTTTTAGTTGCATAAAAACCAGGTGTACTGCCAAACAGAGCCTCCATTAGACCACAGCCCATAAATGACCTACTAAATAGCCAATCATAGTCCTTTTTGGCAGCCCAAGGAACTTTTTTCATGCTTGTGTTGCTCCCTAACTCTTTTTCAATTGAATGTGGCTCACGATTTAAAAATAAGGTTGGGGACTCCCAAGTCAGTTCCATCCACTTTTTTTTCTGTAGGACAATAGACCTAATTGATCATGTTAATACATATTTATTATAAATTATCAGCATAACTTATTCTGTTGGAGGATCAGACCAATACAAAGCTGTCTTGCTATTAGAAGGTAGAAGCCCCATGTACCCACCAGGGCCAGATTTATACATAGGGTGCCCCAAAGCTGAGACCATTCATTGTCCCCTTTTCCCTTTCCTGCCTCCCCCACTTTATACTCCATTAGGGATAACCCTAGCTAGGTTGTCTATTAATTGGTCATAAAACTTGTGTTTCCCATCTGGCACCAGAAACCTCATACGTCCACAGAAGATCTAGAGAAGTTCCACCTTGTTATATAACCCTCCTTCATCCTTTTTGTGGATTCAATTTTCATTTCCCTTTCTAGTCTACTTGTCCTTGTTTTCCTCCTAACTTGAAACCAAAATATCTGACAACAGAACCCTATTTAGGAGTCAGGAGATTTGTTAACTGACAAACCACAGGATCTTTAATCCAGAAGAGCAACAACGTTGAAACTCTAATGTTTATTTAATGATTTCGGCCAATCTCTCAGGCTCCTCGTTCGTTAGGCTTAAATATCCTAAACACTGGGAGAAAAAAGGATTTGTTGGTGATTTTTGTTTTTTGAAACGGGGGGGGGAGAGCAATTTTTTCCCCCTTGTTTATTTATGGCAGAAAATTCTTGTGTGAGATCTTCCATGTTGTGTGCCATTCCAACGGGATTAGGTCACTGTTCTGGTTCCACAATGTACCTTTTTCTGCAGCTGCATATTTATTCTATTTATTCTAGTTCTGACTAAAACACTGGCCGGTTACATAATCACTTTGTCTGAAAAGAATTACACAAGCAAACATTCAGGCAATTAATAGCACTGGGTGCTAACTAAAGGCTTATTATAGCTCAAATACTGCTTCTGTATAATACATACATATATATATATTTGTGTTTCATTATTAAGCATAAGTGATGTCAAACAATGATTCTGACCCCTCGCAGCTTTGTTTTGGGGAACTGAATCAGCCTGGAGGTCATTTAGGGAGAATATTTTTTGGAGGTAATAAATTAACAATTTCCCATCTTGGAGGTCAGTTAGAGCAAAGTTTGGGGTGAGCACTTCTTTAATGCCTTAGATCAGGGGTCCCCAACCTTTTGAATCTGTGAGCAACATTCAGAAGTAAAAGGAGTTGGGGAGCAACACTAGCATGAAAAATGTTCTTGGGGTGCCAAATAAGGGTTGTGATTGGCCATTTGGTAGCCCCAATGTGGATTGTCAACCTATATTGAGGCTCTGTTTGGCAGTACATCTGGTTTTTATACAACCAAAACTTGCCTCCAAGCCTGGAATTCAAAAATAAGCACCGACATTGAGGCCACTGGGAGCAACATCCAAGGGGTTGGGGAGCAACATGTTGCTCAAGAGCTACTGGTTGGGGATCACTGCCTTAGATCAGGGGTCCCTAACTTTGTTTGTATCCATGAGCAACATTCAAATGTAAAAATAGTTGGATAGCAACATAAGCAGGGGCGTAACTATAGAGGAAGCAGACCCTGCGGTTGCAGGGGGGCCCAGGAGTGTAGGGGACCCAGTGAGACCCTAATTAATTAGCAATTTTAATATATCTTGGTAAAATAGGCCAACTTATAAATATTTTGGGGCCCTAAATTGAATTTGCTATGGGGCCCAGTAACAACTAGTTATGCCACTGAACATAAGCATGCTAAAAGCTCCTGGGGATTCCAAATAAGAGCTGTAATTGGCTATTGGTAGCCTCTATGTGGACTAGCAGCCTACAGGAGGGTCTATTTGGCAGTACATCTGTTTTTTATGTAACCAAAACTTGCCTCCAAGCCAAGAATTCCTAAATAAGCACCTGTCATGAGTAGTGGTTGGCAAAAATCTTTAAAAGGCTTGGGTTATAATTAAATGATGATGCCATGAGTAGACGTTGGTGAAAATCTTTAGAAGGCTTTGGTTATAATAATAAGGCTTGGGTTATAATAAAATGATGATGCCATGAGTAGACGTTGGTGAAAATCTTTAGAAGGCTTGGGCTGTAATAAAATGATGATGCCATGAGTAGACGTTGGTGAAAATCTTTAGAAGGCTTGGGTTATAATAAAATCATGATGCCATGAGTAGACGTTGGTGAAAATCTTTAGAAGGCTTGGGCTGTAATAAAATGATGATGCCATGAGTAGACGTTGGTGAAAATCTTTAGAAGGCTTGGGTTATAATAAAATCATGATGCCATGAGTAGACATTGGTGAAAATCTTTAGAAGGCTTGGGTTATAATGAAATCATGATGCCATAAGTAGACGTTGGTGAAAATCTTTAGAAGGCTTGGGCTGTAATAAAATGATGATGCCATGAGTAGACGTTGGTGAAAATCTTTAGAAGGCTTGGTGTCACGGTCGGCACCCTAAACCAGAATTAATGCCAAGCTCCCTGGTCTCGGCTCGGCTTCACCAGTAGTGTGACCGCCTTTGGCTTCGGGAGGAGCCCTCAGCGTACTCAGATGCCACTTGGACTTTTCGAGAGGAGCAAGGCGAGGAGTTCTGGCAAGCAAAGGGGCACGACTGTAGTAAAACAAAGTCTTTGGACAGAAGATCGCAGTACAAGGCGTTAGGCAAAGGAGTAGTCAGAACAGGCCGGGTCGAGGCAGGCAGAGAGTAAACGTTATCAGGCAGGCAAGGGTCAAACCAGGAAGTCAATCAGAGGGTTAATCAAAAGCGGTAGTCAGTAATCAGGCAAGGGTCAGAATCCAGAAATCAGAGTAGTCAAATAGCCAGGCAGGGGTCAAAAACAGGAATCAAACAGGTTACAGAATATAGCACAAGCTCAAAAGCACCAGGAACAAATCCTATCACAGGCAATGGTAACCTGTGGGAATGCCCTTAAATACTATTTGAATTTGGCGCCTCTCGCGCTGACGTCATTACGTCAGCGCGCCTGCGCCTTTAAATCAGAGTACGCATGCGCGCGCGCACTAGGGAGCCGGCACAGGAGCAGCGCGGCGTGACGGGCGTCCCTGCCGTCCCCCCACACCAGGCTCAGGTATTTTTATCACACTTGGGTTATAATGAAATCATGATGTCATAAATAGTGATGGGCGAATCTGACCTTTTTTGCTTCACCAAAAAATCGTGAAACGGCGAAAATTCGCAAAAATGCATTGAAGTCTATGGGTGACAAATGAGTGCAAGAAATTTCTTACGCGCAACAAATTTTTTTCACCCATTAAAGTCTACGGGCGTCATTTCTGCAGTGAAACTTAGCGAGAAATTTCGCTCATCACTAGTCATAAATGAAGTTTTGGAAGACACGGGAAAATAGAATAAAATATAAGGGGAGCACTAGGCCCCTGGATCTCCCTGAATCTCTCAGTGTTTCTGTTTCCAACACAAAAGCCCTGGCCTGTGATTTTTCTAGAAATAAATAACTATCCAATTCTTTTCTGGGTATAAGAAGGTTCTGGACTCCCACTGCAGTTTCAGTATCGAGAGACGCCCAAAACAGGAAACGTTTGTTATTTTCAAAGCCAGATATGTACCTGCTACACAGACTCACTGGGCGAAAATGTTCCTGCTGAATCTCACCAAGCGAAGTCACATGTTAAATATGATGCAGCGCAACTGCCAACAAACGCAGCTGCCAGCGCTCCCCATTATATATCAAAGTCTCTTCATAGGTTACGATCAGTGTAATTCTCTCAACCGCCTCCATATAAAAGTCGGCCATTTCTTCATTGGGAAAAGAAATCAGACATTATCAAAATTAGGGGAAACTTGGAAACCTTCGAAAATGTTGGCTCAGGAGACGTATCCTTTCTTAATTGTATTGATGTTCTTAGAAAATGACATTTAAAAAGAAAAAATCCAGCATTTTGCCAAAGTGAACCTGTCGTAAATGAGAAATATTGGCCATCTGGGTTTTATTAGCGAGTGGCATGTTTGTCTTATTCCCCAGCACTCGCCCTACTGCTACATTTCTTATTAAAACTTCTTTAGATGGTTTAAGCCACAATGGGTTACTCAGAAACTCTTTTAATATAAACAAGACATATAATGAAATATTTAAAAGAGATCTGCTGTGGGGAAGTGAACAGCCCCCTTCTAGAGTCTATAGAGTATCAATCGTGTATTATAAGGGATAATGTACCCCCTACTGTAAATGATAAGGATATTAGAAGTCACTGAGGGGTTGTTCTGTGACCATATAAAGGCACAAGGCTGCAGGCTGAGTTATACAGGGAACTCTGAGTATCACTCATGTATTATAAGGGCTAATGTACCCCCTACTGTAAATGATAAGGATATTAGAAGTCACTGAGGGGTTGCTCTGTGACCATATAAAGGCACAAGGCTGCAGGCTGAGTTATACAGGGAACTCTGAGTATCACTCATGTATTATAAGGGCTAATGTACCCCCTACTGTAAATGATAAGGATATTAGAAGTCACTGAGGGGTTGCTCTGTGACCATATAAAGACACAAGGCTGCAGGCTGAGTTATACAGGGAACTCTGAGTATCACTCATGTATTATAAGGAATAATGTACCCCCTACTGTAAATGATAAGGATATTAGAAGTCACTGAGGGGTTGTTCTGTGACCATATAAAGGCACAAGGCTGCAGGCTGAGTTATACAGGGAACTCTGAGTATCACTCATGTATTATAAGGGATAATATACCCCCTACTGTAAATGATAAGGATATTAGAAGTCACTGAGGGGTTGTTCTGTGACCATATAAAGGCACAAGGCTGCAGGCTGAGTTATACAGGGAACTCTGAGTATCACTCATGTATTATAAGGGATAATATACCCCTACTGTAAATGATAAGGATATTAGAAGTCACGGAGGGGTTGATATGTGACCATATAAAGGCACAAGGCTACAGGGGAAGTGAACAGCCCCCTTCTAGAGTCTATAGAGTATCACTCATGTATTATAAGGGATAATGTACCCCCCCCTACTGTAAATAAGGATATTAGAAGTCACTGAGGGGTTGTTCTGTGACCATATAAAGGCACAAGGCTGCAGGCTGAGTTATACAGGGAACTCTGAGTATCACTCATGTATTATAAAGGATAATATACCCCCTACTGTAAATGATAAGGATATTAGAAGTCACTGAGGGGTTGTTCTGTGACCATATAAAGGCACAAGGCTGCAGGCTGAGTTATACAGGGAACTCTAAGTATCACTCATGTATTATAAGGGATTATGTACCCCCTACTGTAAATGATAAGGATATTAGAAGTCACTGAGGGGTTGTTCTGTGACCATATAAAGGCACAAGGCTGCAGGCTGAGTTATACAGGGAACTCTGAGTATCACTCATGTATTATAAGGGATAATGTACCCCCTACTGTAAATGATAAGGATATTAGAAGTCACTGAGGGGTTGTTCTGTGACCATATAAAGGCACAAGGCTGCAGGCTGAGTTATACAGGGAACTCTGAGTATCACTCATGTATTATAAGGGATTATGTACCCCCCTACTGTAAATGATAAGGATATTAGAAGTCACTGAGGGGTTGTTCTGTGACCATATAAAGGCACAAGGCTGCAGGCTGAGTTATACAGGGAACTCTGAGTATCACTCATGTATTATAAGGGATTATGTGCCCCCTACTGTAAATGATAAGGATATTAGAAGTCACTGAGGGGTTCTGTGACCATATAAAGGCACATGGTTTGTTCCAAACGTAACTTTTGATGACCATAAAATTTTTTAAAAAAGTCACCATTCTCATTTAATTCTGAGCACAAATATATATCAATGTCAGTAGAAAGTCCCCTATGGACATGTGTTTAATCTCCAGTCTTTTATAGTTTCTTGTAACAAAGCCTGGACTGAGATAAGAAAAACAGATGAACTCACTGAAACAGAGACTGTAAGTAACTATATTCTAAATGCATATAATATAAATATGATATTGAATGACGTTTAGATGGTCCCTAGTAGGATGGAGGCCAAGAACACTGTTTTCGGAGTCAAAACTACGGGTAGCTGCGTCTGTGTCACTCACGTGTTATTGCTACAAATTTCCCTCCGCCAGTTGTATGTTAAATCAATAGAACAAGAGTTCACTGGTTAAAAATACACTGGAAACTTGGAAATTGTTCAATAAAGTACAATTGGTCTTATATTTGACTCCAGAGGCTGAGTGTCCTGCCATGAAGATAAGCAGAGGCTGGTGCCAAAAATGGCTCAATTCAGAGAGCTACAATTATTTGGAAAGAACACGGGGGTTAAATATTAGGAGTGGGGGGTAGTGGAAATTGTTGGGTTTCAGCTTTATGGAGACAGAAGTTGCTTTCATGTAAAACACCATTAGGAGTTATGATATATAAACCGTTTCCTGCTGATTTCCTTGATATCATGGAGACCAGAAAAGAACAAAAAAATGAGACTTTATTCTTTAAAGGATAAGTACATCTTAAAAATAAGTGAATGTAAAATGGATAAGGGGGCTATTCTAAGCACTTTTGCAATGCACATTCAATATTATAATTCTTTTTTAATTCCAAGATATTAAGGGATACATGTGCTGTTAATATGAATGAATTTTGTTACAACAGCGCCACCTGCTGGTCAGTTTCCCACCAGTCTGACCACCAAGTAGTCAAGGAAGTTGTCAGGAGAAAGAAAGAGGCTGCTCTGATGTTCTTCTGCTTAGGAATAAAATTAGAAACCTTTCTCACATCTCTCCTAAGCAGAAGAACATCAGAGCAGCCTCTTTCTTTCTCCTGACAACTTCCTTGACTATTTGGTGGTCAGACTGGTGGGAAAACAACCAGCAGGTGGCGCTGTTGTAACATAATTCATTCATATTAACAGTACATGTATCCCTTAATATCTTGGGATGAAAAATAATTAAAAATTGAATGTACATTGCAAAAATGTTTAGAATAGCCCCCTCATCAATTTTACATTCAATTATTTTTAAGGTTTACTTATCCTTTAAAGCAGGACTGCTATGCCTATGTTGAAGAAAGTGTGCTGAGTCTGTTTATTTTGTTGGTAATAAAAAAACAACCAAGTTGCCCAGAACTGTATAAGGTGCATTTGTGTACTAAAACAGTGTAGTGCTTATATAACTGTTTATACATATATATATATATATATACAATGAGGATTGTTTGTCCATATATTGCAATATATTTAAGCTGGCCAACTACGTTGCAATATATGGCCAAACAATCCCTGTTTTGTTTAAAGGGTAAGGCATTTTTCAGTAGCAGTATGCACAAAATGTCTCTGTCTTAAATATCTTGATAATGCGTTGAGTGCAGAGGAATCTTGTATTTGGCAGCCATTCAAGAACAGTACACAGAATCTTGTTTATATAAACTATAGTAGTACTTATCTGTTATCTACTGTGTATCCTGTGCTTGAATGGCTGCCCCCATGGCTACACAGCAGCGTGTTTATATAAACTATAGTAGTACTCATCTGTTATCTACTGTGTATCCTGTGCTTGAATGGCTGCCCCCATGGCTACACAGCAGCTTGTTTATATAAACTATAGTAGTAATCTGTTATCTACTGTGTATCCTGTGCTTGAATGGCTGCCCCCATGACTACACAGCAGCGTGTTTATATAAACTATAGTAGTACTTATCTGTTATCTACTGTGTATCCTGTGCTTGAATGGCTGCCCCATGGCTACACAACAGCTTGTTTATATAAACTATAGTAGTACTTATCTGTTATCTACTGTGTATCCTGTGCTTGAATGGCTGCCCCCATGGCTACACAGCAGCTTGTTTATATAAACTATAGTAGTGTTTCTGAAGCAAACACACCAGTTTTACCAATGCAGAGCAACAGTACATTATATTTTCATTATTATTCTTTATTTTTTGTGGTGTTACAGTTCCTTTAATCTTAAAAGCACATCTTTAGCTGTATTTTTGCAAATTATAATACAAAACACCATTAAATCCTATATGCACAATAACCCACGGCGTAAGGTTTTAATTACATCCATCTCTGCTTTGTCTCAGCCGTGTCTGCCAATGTCCAAACATTAAAGTGTATTTACTTGACATCCATTCCAATCCATAGATTTGTTTAATATAAGGCAGTTTAGGAGAGCTTGTAAGCAAACTTTTATAGGTCACGTCCCAGAACTCTCATTTCTGCATTGTTATTGGACGATTTTTCGATTGTAAAACAAATCACAGGGTCATTTTAACAAATAATTGACGAACATCAAATTACACCTCGTAAAGTCCTTTATTGGATATTGCCTGCCAGTATCGGAATGGTTTAACTCAAGCGCATGGAAGAATAGGAATGGACAGGAGGCCGTAGCTGCGATATATTCGAACAATACAAAGAATTTTCTTTGTATGGATTTCAATAAAAATTCTTGCTTGGATACGTTTCTACTGAAGGGCTTGGGACAGTGTTGGATGCCCAATTAAAAATAGCCCAATTGTAGTGATGGGCGAATTTGGGGCGTTTTGCTTTGACGAAAAATTTGCGAATTTCCAGCGAAATTCACGAAATGGAGAAAAATATGCGAAACTGCGTCCATTTTCTTTTACACTGACATGCGTTTTTTTGATGCTGGCGCAAAAGAATTTTATTTTTACGCCGGTGAATTTTCACGGCGGTTTCGCAAATTTATTCACCAGCGGCGAATCGTGGGAATTCGCCACAAATTTGTGTCTGGCGAATAAATTCACCCATCACTACCCAATGGTAAAAGATTTTAGGCAGAGACACACAATGCAATTCGGGGAGATTAGTCACCCCCGGCGACAAATCTTCTCTTCTTCGGGCGACTAATCTCCCCGAACTGCCTCCCCGCCAGCTAGAATGTAAATCGCTGGTGGGATGGCACTTGGAACTCTTCGTTTGACTTCGGAAAATGAAGCGATCCGAGTGTCATCCCACCAGTGATTTATATTCTAGCTGGCGGGAAGGCAGGGGAGGCAGTTCGGGGAGATTAGTCGCCCGAAGAAGAGGAGCTTTGTCGCCGGGGGCGACTAATCTCCCCGTATCGCAGCGCGTGTCTCTGACCTTAGAGAAAGTAAACCAGATGAAATACAGGACAAGCTGATTAAACCTACAAAAAAATGTTGGGGTGGAAGATTTACTAAGGGATTTAATTCCTTTAAAAAATCTGAATTAAACTTGATTGAGTTTTTCCCACAAACATAAATACAGTATTTCATATTTTGAAACCAGATGGCAAAAAAAAAATTCAGGTGAAACTGGATCGAAATTTTTGGCAAAATTATTTAACTTTTTTATAAACAATTGTGGGGAAAAATGGAGATTTTTTGCAATCAAAATAAATTATTAATTGCCAATAAAATAAATAAATTTGTCTTTCCCGGCTTTATTTGTAGGGATCAGCTTGTCCTTGGTTGGCATTCTTTCATTTTTTTCATTACTGGCATATTTACAAAAAAAACAAAAACACGAATGAATTTGTGTCAAGTCATGGGAAAAAAATAAAATGCAACCAAAATCCCATTCTTTGATTCATTTTTTTAGAAATCCAAATGTTTGAAAAAAACTTGAAAAATAAAATAGATTGAATGTAAAAAATATACTTCCCACTGACTAATACACAAGCTAAACATTTTCATTCACTTTTTTTTCAAATGAAAATTTCAGAAACTTGAATTGTGAAAAAAGTGGTCTCCAAATCTAATAAATTTCTTTTGAAGACCGGCACAAACTACATATATGGTTAAGGTTGTTACAAACATTTATTCTTTACCATTAGGAAAATACAGGTATGGGATTCATTATCCGGAAACCCGTTATCAAGGAATCTCTAGTTTAAGGGAAGACCATAGACTCCATTTTGATCAAATAATTAAAATTTTCAAAATTGATTTCCTTTTCTAGTAAATTATAATACAGTACCTTGTACTTGATCCCAACTTAGATACAATTATGGGAGTCAAAGTCATCTTGGGTTTATATAATGTTTAAATTAACTTTTAGTATATTTACGGCATTGGTGATCTAAATTAAAAATCCCATATCCAGAAAACCCCACTGTAGTTTCACCATTAAGAAGGATTTCCTCACCAAAATCTTCAGAATGAAGAGGTCATGAGTAGTGATGGGTGAATAAATTTACCAGGTGCGAATTTCCAAGTTTCGGCACCGGCGAATAAATTCGCAATACTGCAGTGAAAATTTGCCGGTGAAAATTCCCCGGCATCAAAATTTTTGGACGCGCGTTGGAAAAGTCACTCACGTCAAAACCATTCGGACGCCTTTTGACTTTAACACTGGCGTTAAAATTGACATGGCTGGTAAAATTTGCGTTTCGCAAATTTTTCATAATTATTCTGCGAAACAGGACAAATTCGACAATCACTAGTCAAGACAGATGCATTGAAGAGGGACTATTTTTTGGGTTGGAATCCATTGTAGGAAGAACAGATTTATGTAGTTAATTTCATAAATTTCAAATAATTGATGTAATTGTAATAGTAATAGTAATTGATTCAGGGAAACTGAGTCTTTGGGGGCTTTTTTTTGGCAAATGCTAGTTCCTAGGAGCCATAATTGACAGTTGACTGAATTTTATTCCAAATGGTAGTGGAAGCCAGTGTAGGTTCTGGCAGAATGGCATGGTAACAGAAGAGCAGTTGATGAGACGTCGGAGACTGGCAGATCCATTTATTTTGGTCTTAGAGGTGACAGTTTCTGGAGGAAAGGGCCAACCATTAAAAAGCTGAGGTAGTCAATATATTATATGATAAGAAAGTTAATTAGAATTTGAGCTCTTGTGTGATAAATGATTGAATTTTAGAAATATTTCTGACATAAATATGTTCTTGGTGGGATATGAGGAGCGTTGGAGAAGGCCAAAAGCAAAGATAAATTTGAGGCCCCAGGCTTGGAGAGATTTGATTATAATGGAGTACTTAATGGGATGTTGTGGTTAGAATGGAGTTCTTAATGGGATGTTATGAGGGTTGGAAGGGGGCCATTTCTGTCTGAAAAGGGACATATCTGATCAAGGTAATCTTCTATGAAGATGACCTTACAAGCAGCTTTGATTTCCAACCACAACCTTCATCCAAGCTGGCTATACCACCCCCTGATGACTTTGCACACTCCATAGTTGGAAGCTTCTTTGAAAACAGTCGTTGAGTGCACTGACCAATTACTGGGGGTAGGCATGGCTAACCTTGGAGTTTGGAAGGGAGAGCTTCCGAGAAACTTGGCCTAATAACTCATATAAATGCAAAGGATTGACTCCATAATAATACCCAATGGAATCTCATGCATTCAAACGCCTTTGGAGACCCTCATCTCTAAAGTGATTTTTCCGACAGCTCAATGGATACATAGATCAGTCTCGGGAGGTGGCACCAAAGATTTGATCTATACGTTTAATTGGGGCATATAAAGCTATGA
The DNA here is from genome assembly GCA_038501925.1 of Xenopus petersii. Taxonomy (NCBI): domain Eukaryota; kingdom Metazoa; phylum Chordata; class Amphibia; order Anura; family Pipidae; genus Xenopus; species Xenopus petersii. The sequence goes on from CM076684.1 coordinate 132,065,179, forward strand.
TGAAACCTTACATTGAGTAAGCTCTGCAGGCATTGGTTATCGGTCAATGAGATGCCTGGGAAAAGCATTTATAATATATTATAATTTGGATATGTCAAAAAACATTCCCTCTAGTGTTTTTTTCATTACTGTATAAAAACCACAATAATACAAAGACACACGCTACCACCAATGAATCAAGGCCCCTGTTTGTCTGAGGTTAAAGAGTCTCCAAACAACATAATTTCCTCATTGAGAATAGGTCATTGTAAGAGACATACGAGCTACAAATCTGTTTAGGCTCAACAAAAAGTGCACCCTTGGCAAACGTTGCTTAAATAATATATGCAGAGAAGGAGACCAAGAGTAACAGACCATCCCTATAGATTTTGCCTTTAATAAAATCTCTCCACAGTAAGGGTTGTAAAATTCTGGAGTTCTCTGCCAGAGGAGAATTTGTTGGCAGAAACTTTAAATACCTCTAAAAAAAAAAAAAAACACTTGGAAATCATTTTTGGATAAAGCTGTATATTCTGAGATGCAGGAAGCAACTCACATTTGAGCTCAATGTTGCACTCGGGAGAAATTCTCAGTTTTACAGTCAGGCGTGATCGTTCCCTCTCTCGAGGCAAACGGGTGAAAGGTTCAAGTATGTTTTCACACTTGGTCAAAGTTGTTGATGGTCGTACCTTGTATATATCTCAATTGAAGTAGCATGTTATAATGCTATATCATATTTGTACATATTGCTACACATCTAAAGACCTCAGAAAACATTTTACTGCTTCTACATCTTGTTTCCCAGGGCTGATTTAGAAGTTCCTTGTAGAGGAGCTCTGAGCTTCCAGGGAGACACGTATGAGCTTGATTGGGTGCTCTCTTATATTCCATCCCTCAACTTTTCATTAGGGAACTCGAGACAAATATGTCAAGAAAATTAAAATTGAATTACAGGGAAATATCATTACATGAATACGAATTCTCAACTTCCATACCAACTCATACCAAAGTCCTCCTGAACAATAGGATGAACATGGAGTTTGTGTGGAGCATCACATGCACCTGGGAACTACCTACTCTGTATCTTTCTTCCATTCCAAGGTCCAAAGTTTAATGAACCACAACTAGATAATCGTGCAAAACCTACCAGGACCTTCCAAACAGTGGAGCTCCACAAAATCATATGTTCAGTAGAAGAAAAATGGGCAAGCAAGGCCTGCAGGAGAAAGAGAAGAAGGTCCTCCATGGGTCTAGTTGTTAGAACACTGGACCTACAGACATGTATTGAATAACTATTGAATGATCACAGTAGGATGGTTAGATGGTCACACTAGTTACTTTTTTGGTCAACTTCTGCCCTTCAAGTCAAGAGAGTTTTATATTAATGTCTATGGGACTGTTGCCATTCATGGCCAGTGATGGAGAAAGTTTACCATCATCATATTATTTCGTATCTGTTGTGTTCATTTAATGTTTGGGGCCTTCATGAGGAATCTAGAAGCAGAAGATAAAAAGTCCTAAGTATTATAAGGACTGGAAGAGTTAAACCATTAACTGCTCCATCCAAAATCTCATTGGCTATGACTCTAGTCAAGAGATTTCTCTCCACGGGCTGCAGGATTACAGCCCCCTGTATCCCATTACCATCTTAATTAACATGGGGAGGCTGGTTAGTTGCACTTGCGCTGAAACTTGAGAATTCCTGCTTTTCATAAAATAGCCCTTTTTTCATATTCAGCTTCCGAACCAGGATTTTGCTCTGTGTCTTGATATTCTGCCTTCATCCCATCCATAATGGGTATGATAAATCTGTGCTTTGATTCTTTTCCAGTCCACATTTCTACTCTGACCCCACTGTAATAAGTTTCCTACCGAGCCTTGAATTAAACTCCACTAGATCAACCACCTACCTGTGCTTGTATATAGGCAAATAGGTACATAATAAGGGTTATTTACAAATGCACCTGCAAGTGTGGTCATGCTAAAATGGCAAAGAGAATGCTGCATTGTATGTAAGAAACCATAGTCCTTCATTTGCCTCTGTTAATGAGCCCTTACAATTTCCTAGGGATGAAACCAAGATTTGCTTTAACATTTTGCTGAACCCCAGAACTTTTTCCCATGATCACAATTCAATCCAGCTTGGGATACATATCAATTTTATGACAATTTAATAAATTTTTCAACTTACACCTGATGATTTCAAATTTTAGAATAATTTGACTGTTCACCATTTTACCTTTATCACCTATTCTCATAAAATCTCCAGGGACTGGAGACAATAAAACATTATCCCTCTTGCTCTGCTCACCTGTCTTCCCCTGTAGGTCACTGCCTTATCTCCGCCGCTCCAACGCCAGCTCAAAGAGAAAAGTGTGAAGACAGCGGGTTGCAGGCTAAACATACTGAACATTCCATCTGATAAAGTCAGTAAATAGCATTCCTACCCGATACATGCAATACAAATAACCCCCTGCTATTGGGATTTCATTACTGGGCTTTAATCATCTTTCTTCAAGTCTTTGGCTCCAGTCATGGATCATGAGCCGCCAAGGTGCCAAACACTTTCTGGGCAGAGCGACTGCAGTGATTTGGAACAAATGAAATATTTCCCACTCTGCTTGCATTTCTGGTATCTCCATTATCTCTTTGTCCAAACTGGTTTGAGGTGGAACTGTATCAATTTGATCACCACTAGCAAAATATATATAACTGTCTGTCATCTATCTACTGTATGTATCTATCTAACTGTCATCTATCTATAAAGCTGTCATCTATCCATTTGTCATCTATCTATCATCTGTCATCTCACTTTTATCTATCATCTATTGCACTGTCATCTATCAACGGTCCTCTATGTATCCGTCATCTATGTATCTGTCATCTATCCATCATCTATCAACTGTCATCTATGTATCCGTCTTCTATGTATCTGTCATCTATCCATCATCTATCAACTGTCATCTATCTATCTGTATGTTTATCTATCTTCTGTATATTTATTGTTTCTATCCCTACACATCTACCAGTTCCTTGAATCTCAGGAAAGTCCCTAATTGAACCCCAATTATCTGGATGTCTGATTTTTCACCCCAGTGCTAATGGAAGGGCTTTCTGGTCTGTTTCCCTGAATTCCTCTGCTCACTAATGAATGTCAATGGCAAATGCTATAGAAATCTCTTACCTTCTCAGCCAGCTCCCATGATGTCAGACATTACAAGGCAGAGCACTCTGTACAAACAAGATCCTGCTGTGAACTGAAATCTTGGCCTTTCCAAACTATTCGTATAGTCATTCCTGGCTCGCTGGGTGCCAAATGGGAAAATGTTTGTATAAGCCAGCCATAAACATTAAGAGGTGATTGAAGCTAAACATGTAAATATAATTTCTCCCTGTCTTTCATATCTGTCACTGGACAAGAGGAGAAAATACACAGAGCAATGTTATACAGATATGGGATCTGTTATCCAGAAATTGGCAGATTTTTGCCTGACTTGGCCACCCATGTTCTGGGCCTAATAGGCTGAGACAATTAATTGCTCCACAAGTCAAGGTTTGGCTCATAACGCAGGTCCATGGGGAGAAGGCTGTGCTAAAACATCAATGTTCTTCTTCATCTAATGGGATTGTCTAACCTGTTGGATAGATATTTGGCAAAATGAAGTTCAGGCAGGCTGCCGGGGAGGCCCAAAACATGGCCAAATAAGATGCTAATGGAGGGGCCCAGTAAGCAGCTTTTATTGGCCCATTCTTGGGTTCCTAGCAGGTTCCAGTTGTGCACTTACTGTATCAGAAAAACTAAATGAGCATAAGACATCAAAGCAGGGTGCTGGGAAATATCTACCTACCTATCTAAAGATTCGGAAATCATCAGAAGGACATTCTAGAGAACAAGGCAGGTCCATCAGACACAATAGACCTTGAGCCAATGAGAGACTCCTGCCTGGTTCTGGGGCATTAGTAGAAGTGGGATTGTTAAACTGCTTCTGAAGCCCTGAGCCCAGGCTAATTCCAGACAGGTTGTTGCATACCTGCCAATGGCTGGGAAAGGTGACATTCATAATTCATTTGAAATGAGGGGATATAAAATAACTCACTGCCTTTTGGTATCAATTATTATATATTTGGCTTGTGTCTCGGTAATTGCTAACTGTAGGGTTGTTGACTGTCAGTTTAATCCTGAAACTTTCCGCCTGCTAAAAATTCTGACCTTTCACCCTCCTGTAAAACATTGTTTCTCCGTGTGCTTATTGGCCCCCAAACTGCTCACATCTCTAGGTTCCTCATTACTCCCAGCGAAGCCAACGAGATACTGGCTGCAAAGTCTTCCATCTGGATTCATGTGTCCTGCCTTATAGAGCCAAGAATTATTAGCGGGACCAAGCACTGTCATTGGGGTTTGACAGTCGGGCACATACATGGCAGACAGATAGATTGATAAATATAGATGAGTGAATCCGTCCCAAATTTTTCAAATTTGTGAAATACATAGTCAATTGGCTTTTTTTTTCAGCAAATTCTTTTTCCCACCAGAAAAATATCCTTATCTAGCCAAAAATGTCACCCATCACTAGATATAGCTGTATCAATGGCTCCATCTAGTGGCTCACTTTCTGTAGGTTTTGGGGGTTATTTACTAAAGTCCGAATGCCAAAAGCTTAAAAAATTTGAGTTTTCTATTTACTTTGAAATCCGAATTTTTAGTGGAAAAAAAACCAAGAAATTTTTGAGATTCGTTATAACTCGAGGATAGAAAAAGTCTGAATCTGAAAATCCGGCATCTCAGACCTACCGAGGTTGTATATAAGTCAACGGGAGAGGTCCCTGTCCTATTTGGAAGTTTCTGTGGTCAGCGCTGGAATCAGCCCGAAAATCCGCTATTTCGGATTTTTTGGGCAATAGTACAAAAGTGTTTCTCCCCAATCCAATTAAATCATGATTTTTATTTTTTTTTATAATAAATAAGGACCAGTCATGGATTCTAGTTTGGTTGAACTTTTTTAATTAAAATAATCAGAAAAATTTGGATTTTGAAAAATAAGCCCATTGGTCTTGCATTCATAACAAGGTTACAGGTATCAGAAGATACAGATATATCTAGGCCAGCAGTGATTCTTCCCAAATGCGTCTATCTTGAAGGCACAGCAGAAGCCCCTTTCCAGGTGGTACAGCCCAAGGCAAAGCCTCTCTTCATGATGCACAGGACAAGGCAGATACCACTCTCCAGGGGGGCATAAGGCAAGTCAGGGCTGCTGGTACAGAGAGGTACATGCCTACAAAATTAGGGGGTGCCAGACATGTACCTCCTCTAGATTTGGCCCTGCGAGTATCTTAGCTGCCTGGAAACTGTCATACGCCATTTGCCTCCTTGTGTTTCTTCCAGTTTTGTTGTGTTACAGGATTCAGTTAAGTATTCTGCCTTTTTCTGTAGTACAAGTATGGGACCTGTTATGCAGAATGATCGGGACCTGGGGTTTTCCGGATAACGGATCTTTCTGTAATTTGGGTCGTCATGCCTTAAGTCTACTAGAAATTCATTTTAACATTAAATAAACCCAATAGGCTGGTTTTGCCTCCAATAAGGATTAATTATATCTTAGTTGGGATCAAGTACAAGCTACTGTTTTATGATTACACAGAAAAAGGAAATCATTTTTAAAATTTTTGGATTATTTGGATAAAATGGAGTCTATGGGAGACAGCCATTCCGTAATTCGGAGCTTTCTGGATATCGGGTTTCCGGATAAGGGATCCTATACCTGTATTTGGATTCAGCCGAAATCTTGTGCCTGGCTGAACCGAATCCTTAAAATCAATTTTGTCACAAAACAGGAAAGTGAAAAAAAATTATCCGCGTCCGGCTCTCTTTTTCCTGTCCTGAACCTAATTTGCAAAGTAGGATTTGGTTTGGTATTCGGTCAAATCTTTCACCAAGGATTCGTTTTTGTTTTTTTTTACTGAATCCCAATATAGTGGATTTGGTGCATCCCTAAATTTCATTGGGATTTTTTTCATGTTCCCCTTATACAAGGCTCTGTGCATCTGTTTCTCTGCCATTATATAAAGCAGAAGTCTATGGGCGGCATCAGGCCCGGATTTGTGGAAAGGCAACCAAGACCCGGGGCCTAGGGCGGCAGGATTTAAGGGGGGCGGCACACTGCCCAACCACACCTACATTGGTTCAAAAACACTGGGGATGCGCTGGAGAAACAATCGTTTTTTAAATTTCCCGTGCGCCAATCCCCATTGCTCCTGTCCCCATGGAGGGGCGATGAACAGCAGGGGACCATTGTAAATCCGGCCCTGGGCAACATATCAGCAGCGATCAGCACATAGACAGTAGAAGGGCTGATATGATCAAATTCTCCATTTATAGATCACATTTTACTTGTTTATTTCTCTTCGGTCCGGCTGGAAGTCAGAGTTTTATCAGCTTGGGTGTTCCGAGTGCTTTGATATCAGATACGCCGCAGTTTGAAACACTCGTATTGCAAAATGTTTTTTTTATCTTGAAACCCAGACGGCGCTGAAATGCCGCGTATATGGAGCTTCAGTCAGAGGTGAGAAATTCCACAGAACTTCCTGAAAGGGATGGAATGTTTGGAATAATAAAGAGAATCTAATGGTTGTGCATCCATATGAATTCCTTGGAATCTGTTCCCGGGGGCTGGAGCCTCTCGCTCCCCTCACTGCTCAGGTTTGAACTCAGAATCTGTTCTGCTGTATCTGCCCCAGTGGGTAAAAGTCATATCATCCATCATGGCTGCCTATCAACATTCTCCTCTGGATACATACGGCAGATTTATTATTATTTTTTTTCAAAAAATGTCCGCGAACATTGCTTGACTTATTTATTGACTTCGCTCAAGTTTTCTTGAACACAATAAAGATTCCAAACAAATTTGCAGATACACAAAATGAATGTGCACTTAGGTGATTATTAAAGAAACAATTTCTAGCGGAGTGCGTTTATACCAAATGGCCATAGTTCACGCAATGCTGACGCAAACTGCCTCACAAGTGTTTTATTGGAGCGATCAAGGACGATGCATTACCCAAGTTTCGGCCGCCTCATGCCCCTTTGTCAATGTATCAGTCTCTGTTGCCAACGCCAAGTGGAAGAAATTTTAATGTAATTCTAATCTCTCACAATGGATTATCGGTGAAATTCTGCATTTCACCATCTGCAAATTTTTCCGTGAAACTGAGGCACAAATTTGACTGATGCATTTGGACAAAAAAGTCGCCATAAGAAAAAACGTCCATTAACTTTAATGCATTTGGACAAAAAAGTCGCCATAAGAAAAACGCTCATTGACTAATGCATTTGGACAAAAAAGTCGCAATAAGAAAAAACGCCTATTAACTTAATGCATTTGGACAAAAAAGTCACTATAAGAAAAAACGTCCATTAACTTTAATGCATTTGGACAAAAAAGTCGCCATAAGAAAAAACGCCCATTGACTAATGCATTTGGACAAAAAAGTCACCATAAGAAAAAACGTCCATTAACTTTAATGCATTTGGACAAAAAAGTCGCCATAAGAAAAACGCCCATTGACTAATGCATTTGGACAAAAAAGTCGCCATAAGAAAAAACGCCCATTAACTTTAATGCATTTGGACAAAAAAGTCGCCATAAGAAAAAACGCCCATTAACTTTAATGCATTTGGACAAAAGTCGCCATAAGAAAAAACGCCCATTAACTTTAATGCATTTGGACAAAAGTCGCCATAAGAAAAAACGTCCATTAACTTTAATGCATTTGGACAAAAAAGTTGCCATAAGAAAAAACGCCCATTAACTTAATGCATTTGGACAAAAAAGTCACCATAAGAAAAAACGTCCATTAACTTTAATGCATTTGGACAAAAAAGTCGCCATAAGAAAAAACGTCCATTATCTTTAATGCATTTGGACAAAAGTCGCCATAAGAAAAAACGCCCATTAACTTTAATGCATTTGGACAAAAAAGTCGCCATAAGAAAAAATGTCCATTAACTTAATGGATTAAAACGCCCACTAACTTTAATGCATTTGGCGCAAGAAAAATTGTCCTGAGCGTAAAAAATGTTGATGCCCATTGGCTTCAATGCGTTTTGCAATTTTTTTTCGCAATTTCACAAGTTTTTCAGCGAAGCAGAACAAATTCACTCATCACAAGTATCTAGTAAATATGTCGAACGTGCTTCGTGTTGTAACAGAAATGAATCTCTATTTTTGACGTTTTCTATTGACTATCGGTACAATATAAAGGTCTATCGAGAATCCTCAACCGCACGGAGAGCAGGAAAATTTCAGTTGAAAGACACTTCGATGTCCCCATTGCCGTCCCCATCAATATGATTTTAGTTTAAGTCATGAAAGCGCCAGGGCGGGAAAAACACTGAAAAATACTAGGGATGCACCGAATCCACTTTTTTGGATTTGGCCGAACCCCCGAATCACGAAGGATTCGGGCGAATACCGAACCCTAATTTGCATATGCAAATTAGGGGTGGGAAGGGGAAAACATTTTTTACTTCCTTGTTTTCTGACAAAAAGTCACGCAATTTCCCTCCCCGCCCCTAATTTGCATATGCAAATTAGGATTCGGATTCGGTTCGACCGGGCAGAAGGATTCTGGATTCGGTGCATCCCTAAAAAATACCCAAAGTGGATCTGCATGTGAAAAGTGTTTTCCTCCAGACTGAGCATCTCAATCTGTAATAAATCAGCCGTATCGATAATCATGGCCGTAGTTTCAGTCCCCTCTTGGTTTTCATCAACTCCCAGCAGCAAGCGAGTGCAACCAATGGTTATTAGCGTTATCAAGGGCCCCCGCTCATGAATTAATGGCAGATTTATCAAATTTCAGAAATTCACTTTTTTTCTTGAGTAATGTGGCATAAAGTTCCTGGATTGTTATTTTTTCATTCTCAGGTATTTATCATTGTCACTTGGATTTTCCATGAAAATTTTTCTTGCCTGTCGACTATCACTAAAATACGGGGGGGTATCGGGCACTCGGAAAAACTCCACAAATGCTGCCCAATATAAAGTTAAAATTTACGGATGCACCGAATCCAGGATTCGGGATTCGGCCAGGATTCAGGCTTTTTCAGAAGGATTCGGTCAAATCCTTCTGCCCGGCCGAACCGAATTTGCATATGCAAATTAGGGGAGGGAAATCGCGTAAAAAAAAAAGGAAGTAAAAAATATGCAATGCAAATATGCAGATTAGGAATCGGTATTTGGCTGAATCTTTCGTGAAGGATTCGGGGATTTGTCCGAATCCAAAATAGTGGATTTTGTGCATCCCTATAAAAAATACAGTATTTGTTATAGACTCATCTAAAAAGGAACAGTATCTCCATTGGCCTTACGCATTTCGTGCCTCCCATAGTCATGGGCTAAGCCACATGGAAGGCTATAACGGTCGAAAATAGTCACCAAACGTTACATACGAAACGGCAAAGATAATGAACAATTTTTAAGGAACCACGATAGAAAGATTAGTTTGAGATGGAAATTTTTCATTTTTTTTTTAAATTGTCAATTGCTAGCTGATTTATAAAAATAAGAAGAATCACGAAAAGCGGATGGCATAAAACGTGCAAAAAAAAAAAAAGCCTTGATTACATGAAAATCCCATTCTGTTAGTAGCTGAATTTGTTTTTATCTGATAAATCTTGAACATTTGAGTTTGAAGACAATGGTGTTTTAAAGGATAAGTAAATCTTAAAAATAAGTGAATGTAAAATTTTAAATTCCAAGATATTAAGGGAAACATGTGCTGTTAATATGAATTAATTTTGTTACAACAGCGCCACCTGCTGGTCAGTTTCCCACCAGTCTGACCACCAAGTAGTCAAGGAAGTTGTCAGGAGAAAGAAAGAGGCTGCTCTGATGTTCTTCTGCTTAGGAACGATTTGAGAAAGGTTTCTAATTTTATTCCTAAGCAGAAGAACATCAGAGCAGCCTCTTTCTTTCTCCTGACAACTTCCTTGACTACTTGGTGGTCAGACTGGTCAGAAAATGACCAGCAGGTGGCGCTGTTGTAACAAAATTCATAACAGCACATGTATCCTTTAAAGGAGAACTAAAGCCCAACTAAAGAAGTAGCTAGAAATGTTTTTCATTATGTTTTGTGCTTCAGTACCAGCCCAAGGCAACCACAGCACTTTAGCAGTAAAGATCTGTGTCTCCAAAGATGCCCCAGTAGCTCCCCATTTTCTTTTCTGCTGATTTACTGCACATGCTCTGTGCTGCTGTCACTTACTGAGCTTAGGGAGCCACTCACAATATACAGTACACATAGAATAGAAATGTCACAATATAAGGCTGATTAGTAATTAATACACATAATTACTACATGGCAGCACAGAAACCAGTGCAATTAGCATCAGAATTTAATAATCAGCAAACCTGTAGCATCAGCTTATATTACAGGGGAAGCTCATTTTCTGCTGGATAATTAGTGACGAGCCCTAAGCTTAGCTTCTCAACAGCCAATCAGAGCCCACTGAGCATGTGCGGAGATTCTAAGCATATTCATGTTTAGGCCTTAGTTCTTCTTTAAACTAAACAGAAACGGTTTACTTTCATAACCATAGCAGTGGCTTATCTCACATACACCCATAGGCTGGCAGCACATTTACAATTGTAAATAAACTGCCAAAAACTGCCCTAAAACTACAGAAGCCAAGAGACATTAGAGCAAAAGTTTTGACACCTTGTTTTAACAAGTTGGGGTTACGTCCCCTTTACCAGGGCCTTTCATACATGTAGAATTCCGAGTTTGTTTATTTTGACCCTGCCAAGGTATATAAAAAAAATGGTTTTGTATTTTTTTTTTTTTTTAACTTTTTTACGGCATTTTGGTACATTACAAAAAAGAAAAAAAAAATAGAACATTTGTAATAATAATTTAAATAACAGTGCGGGAAATGGAGGGATCTGCACAATTACTCAGAGAACTCACAGATGTAAAGAACACAAAAAACTACGGCAAAAGCGAATTGAAGGGTTAACTTCTCAAAGCAACTGCCACTGAAATGTAAATAACAGCAGGAATATTTTTTTTTTTTTGTTGTGACCCAACAGCCAAATCGGCACTTATTGGCTTAAATGTGACACCAGAGCTGTCGTTAAAGGATAAATAAACCTTAAAAAAATGAATGAAGGTAATATTATAAGCACTTTTGCAATGTACATTCATTATTTATTTTTTTTCATCCCAAGATATTAATATGAATGAATTTTGTTACAACAGCGCCACCTGCTGGTCATTTTCCCACCAGTCTGACCACCAAGTAGTCAAGGAAGTTGTCAGGAGAAAGAAAGAGGCTGCTCTGATGTTCTTCTGCTTAGGAATAAAATTAGAAACCTTTCTCAAATCTTTCCTAAGCAGAAGAACATCAGAGCAGCCTCTTTTTTTCTCCTGACAACTTCCTTGACTACTTGGTGGTCAGACTGGTGGGAAAATGACCAGCAGGTGGCGCTGTTGTAACACAATTCATTCATATTAACAGTACATGTATCCTTTAATATCTTGGAATGAAGAAAAAAGAAATAATGAATGTATGTTACAAATCAATGTTACATTCACTGATTTTTTAAGGTTTACTTATCCTTTAACTAATTGGCACATACAGAGGATAGTTATGTCTATCAATCAAGAGGCCATAAAGCAGTAAATAGGCTGTTTAATACAAAAAAATAGATATATATTCCTGGATTTATTCTTCATGTTGTTTGGGGTTACTGGCACCGCTGAAGCCTTCCTTGTGGCTGGATTCAGTCAGTCCTTTCTTAGCCGTGTTTGTTTTAGAGGAAGCTCTCGTTGCCCTGGGCTTCTTGAACCGTTTCCTCTGATTCAGTCGGATAAGATCCCCGCGGCCAATTTCGATCATTTGTTCTTCCCAGGATTTCATTTCATTCTCGTATCTGATCTTGTCATCCTGAGCAAGGTGGTTGTACGTCTGCAAGATGCGAGTCTCCATGTCAGTGTGTGTGCAATATTATAATTACCCTGGTTCTATAATGAGCTCTTCTGTCTCTTTTCAGTCTTTTAATTGAGGGGTCACCGACCCCGGCAGCCAAAAAGTGTTTATCTGTAAGGCTAGAATTGTATGGTTACTTTTAATTTCTTCTCTTTCTATTAAAGGGGTCGTTCACCTTAAAATGAACTATTAGTATGATATAGAGAGTGATAATCTGAGACAATTTGCAATTGGTTTTCATTTTTTATTATTTGTGGTTTTTGAGTTATTTAGCTTTTTATTCAGCAGCTCTTCAGTTAGCAATGTAAGCAGTCTGGTTGCTAGGGTCCAAATTCCCCTAGCAACCATGCATTGATTTGATTAAGAGACTGGAATATGAATAGGAGAGGCCTGAATAGAAGGATCAGTAATAAAAAGTAATTGGTTTTCATTTTTTTTATTTGTGTTTTTTTTTATTTATTTATTTAGCTTTTTATAAAGAAGCTCTGCAGTTTGCAATTTTAGCAATCGGGTTTCTAGGGTCAAAATTACCCTAGCAACCATGCATTCATTTAAATAAGAGACTGGAATATGAATAGGACTGAATAGAAAGTAGGTATGCACCGAATCTTTTGGATACGGCCGAACCCCTGAATCCTTTGCGAAAGATCAACCTAATACCAAACAGAATCCGATCCTAATTTGCATATATTAGGAGTGGAAACATTTTTTATTTCCTTGCTTGTGACAAAAAGTCACGCGGTTTACCTCCTCGCCCCTAGTTTGCATATGCAGATTAGGAGTCGGTTCGGCCGGGCAGAAAGATTCGACCAAATCCAAATCCTGCTGAAAAAGCCCGAACCCTGAATTCGGTGCATCCCTAATAGAAACAGGAGTTATAAAAAGTAGAAATAATACTTTATAGCCTTACAGAGCATTTTTTTTTTTTAGACAGGGTCAGTGACCCCCACTTGAAAGCTGGAAGAGTCAAAGGAAAATAATTATTATTCAATTCAATTCAATATTAAAGGTGAACCACCCCATTAAGGCCCAGAGCAATTCGTCTACCAGACCCTCATTCTAACTACTACCTGGTTGCTAGGGTAAATTGGGCCCTGACAACCAAATAGCTGTGAATTTCCAAACACACACTTCTGTTGCTGGGCTTTCAACAAGTTATGGGGCTGCATCTGTGGTGACCCTTGATACTATAGTAGAGAATATAAAGGTACTTGCGTATGTTTAATAGAGGTAACCAGATACCTGCTTTTGTGTATTGTGTAGCCTCTCCCATTCATCCCGCAGACTCTTCATCTTTGTCTAAAAGGAAAGACAGGAGTGTCACCGATTATATATAGAAAACGTTGGTCAGCAATGATATACAATGACTAGTAGGGATGCACCGAATCCAGAATTCCCTTCAGGATTCGGCCTTTTTCAGCAGGATTCTGGTTTGGCCGAATCCTTTTGCCCGACCGAACTGAATCCTAATTTGTATATGCAAATTAGGGGCGGGGAGGGAAATCGAGTGACTTTTTGTCACAAACAAGGAAGAGTAAAATAAGTTTCCCCTTCCCACCTGTAATTTGCAAATGCAAATTAGGATTAGACCGAATCTTTCGCAAAGGATTCGGGGGTTCGTCGAATCCAAAATAGTGGATTCGGTGCATCCCTAATGACTAGTGATGGGCGAATAAATTCGCCAGGTACAAATTTGCGGCGAATTTCAGCGTTACTCCGCCGGATAATAAATTTTGCGACTGCAGAGAAAATTCTCCGGCAAAAGCGTTGTTTTGTCAAAAATTTGGGCTTCGCACTAATTTCGCGGGAAAATCGAGAATTTTTGAGTGAAACGGGACAAATTTGCCCATCACTATTAATGACTAGTAGAGCAGACTTTCCCTTTCATTTTATATACTTTGTATAACCACCCCTCAGGCTAGAGTCCTGGAGCGGGTCGGGTACCCATGGATTATCTGCAAAAACCTGCGGTACCCTGTGGGTTGCCGGTAGAGGTTTCAGGAGCGGGTATAGACGCAGGTAGGTGGTTCTCTGGGTTTGCGGGTCTTCTCAATAGCGAGTTTTACTTCTTTTTCTGATCACTCCTACTTCCAATGATGCCACTTCCAGGTTTACAATGTCAGCACTTCCTGTTTCTTGATGGTCAGCGGGTCGCGGATTGGGTTGTGGATAAGGTACTTGTTGGTCGAGTAGCGGGTCTAATCGGGTAAGTATGCGGTTCGGGTTTGGGGTTAACAAATTGTTTCCCCGCAGGGCTCTACCTCAGGCATCATACAGGAGAAGGAGAGAGAATGAGAAGCATCACTTTTCTTTTGCAGCAGATAAATCACTCACCTGACTGGAGGTGCCTTTAGCATCCTGAAAGTGCTCAGACATAAATATATTGAATGGAGAGCGGGGTCTTTTGGGTCGTCCCAACGCTGTCAGCTCCTGTTTGGGGGGGATGGAGAAGAACAACGGTAAGTAGGGAGGAGCTTTTGTTATCAGCAACAGAATGAACTTGTGTCTAAATCAGGTATAAGAAAGGCTCAGACTGGACTGCTTTGAGAACAGAGATATCCTGGTAGACCCCAGTCACTATATACAGTGTCCATTCACTGTAGCACTTTACTGCAACGTCTCATCGGCCCACCACCCTCAGCCCCTGTAGATAGGAACAGCCCATAGCAGGAAGGAATTTTATCTCCAAACAAACCCCACCTATATGCACCTTTTTAAAAGCACACTACTTACCCTTTTTTTCCTTACGCTCTTCCTTTTTGCCAGTCTCTGCCTCCTTTGCTCCCTGTGTAACTCCAGTTGCATTGGACTCAGCGCTTCTCTGTACTGTTTCACCTCTTCTCTGTACTTCTTCAGGTCGGCCTTTGCTACGGCTTCATATGGCTACGGCAAGCAAAGCAGGTCAGATTTATATGCAGGAAAAAAATAACCTACAGGCCTTACTGGGGCGTGAACAAAGCTGCTTATCCCTTTCTTACAGATCACATTGCCTTTGTGCCTGGTTTATTCACCCAAAACCTTTCATCCGGGAAAGCAGCATAGAACCCAGTGCTACCCATTCAGTCCCATAGAGGCTGAGGACATGGGATGTTTTTAGCAGCAAACAAGTAAGAAAATCAACCTGTCGACCTTGCTGTGCCTCATAAATGGAATGTTGTTTATTATAGGGGTTGTTCACCTTTAAATTAACTTTTAGCATGAGACAATTTGCAATTGGTTTTCATTTTTTATTATTTGTGGATTTTTTTAGTAATTTAGCTTTTTATTTAGCAGCTCTCCAGTTTGCAGTTTCAGCAATCTTGTAGCTAGGGTCCTAATTACCCTAGCAACCATGTATTGATTTGAATAAGAGACTGGAATATGAATAGGAGAGGTCTGAATAGAAAGACGAGTAATAAAAAATAGCATTAATTTGTAGCCTTACAGAACATTTGCTATTGAGATGGGGGTCAGTGACCCCCATTTGAAAGCTGGAAAGAGTCAGAAGGAGGCAAATAATTCTAAAACTATAATACATAAAAAATAAAGGCCAGTTGAAAAGTTGCTTAGTATTAGTCATTCTATCATGAAAAATGAAAGAGGAACTATTGTGAAAGTAAAAATTTTATGAAAGCTTCAGCATACTGAAAGAAACTTTATAAATACAATACAAAAATTCTGTATAGTTTCTGAAATAATTACGTTTACCATCACTATTCCTCTCTCAGCATCTGTTTCTCTTCATTCTCTCTTCATGCAGCAGTTGGGTGTCAGATATTCATTGACAGTTAGATCCAATATATCTTATAGGGGGGCTCCTTTTGCCTAGAAGATGTATTAGAGCTCACTCTATTAAAATCACCAGACATCATGTCTCTCTACATGCAGGATTTGTGTAAAAGGCAGTTATTTTGTTAGATTTTGTTTGTACTGGAATCAGTTATTTGAGTGAGTTCTAATTCATCTGCTAGGAAAGGAGCCCCCCTAGAAGATATATTGGATCTAACTGTCAATGAATATCTGACACCCAACTGCTGCATGAAGAGAGAATGAAGAGAAACAGATGCTGAGAGAGGAATAGTGAAGATAAACTTGATTATTTCAGAAATTATGCAGAATGTTTAATTGATTGTATTTCAGTATGATGAAGCTTATATATAAAATTTTCATTTCCACAATAGTTCCCCTTTTACTTGAAGGTGAACCACCCCTTTAACCAGTCTGTGTCACAAAAAACTCTCTATGATTGGTTTTACCTCTTTTTCGGTGGATGCGAGGCCTTTCCATTCCAGAGCGATTATCTTTGTCAGGTCCATCATTTTGGCTTCTGCAGAATGATACAGTTCAGCACACATCAGACACAGTTACAGTTGTTTATACATTCACTGCTTCTCTGCTCCAAACGCTGGGTTGTTCACCTTCCAAACTTTTTTTACAGTTTCGTTTTCAGATTGTTCACCAGAAATAAAGACTTTTTTTCAATTACCGTATATATTCGAGTATAAGCCGTCCCCCGAGTATAAGCAGAGGTACCTAATTTTACCTCCAAAAACTGGGAAAGCTTATTGACTCGAGTATAAGCCGAGAGTGAAAAATGCAGCAGCTTCTGGCAAGTTTCAATCTCGTTTTTGGATGACTATTCTAAGGCGCTGGCGAATATTCTTAGGCGCCGGCAAATATTCTTAGGCGACCGTTTTTGCGCTTGACCCGAGTATAAGCCGAGGTAGAGTTTTTCAGCATATTTTGGGGGCTGAAAAACTCGGCTTATACTCGAGTATATACGGTACTTACCATTTTCTATTTTTTACCATTTTTCCAAAATCTAAGTTTAAAGTTTAATGTTCCTGTCTGGTGTTTCAGTCTGACAGCTCATCAGTGGGGCAACGCAGGTCTATAAAAGGAACCCGGAAGTTGGGCTCGGTTGGAGAGAGGGCAGGTCGCGAAAAACCCGACCCGCACATCACCAGTTGGAAGGTGAACAACCTTTAGCGTATACAGTGTATCCCTTCTCCCTGGAATAGGCCTGTCATTCCCTCAATTCTAAATCTTCTATCTTAGGAATGTGTTGTTTTTCCTTTGATAAAATGGTTATCTCCCTGCAGACCCAAATAATAAGGGCTAGTCCTGCATGGAACCAATTTCTTATGCCAAACCCGACCCGTGACCCACATACTTACCCACTACCCGACCCGCAAGTACCTTATCCGCAACCCGACCCACTGACCATCAAGAAACAGGAAGTGCTGTCGTTGTAAACCGGAAGTGACATCATTAGAAGTTGGCGTGATTGGAAAAATGGAGTAAAACTCGCTATTGAGAAGACCCGTGACCAGGAGAACCGCAACCCACGTCTATAACTGCTCCCGAAACTTCTACCTATACCTGACCCTCTGCAGGACTCTAGGCTGGGATATTTCCTATTCCTTGTGTAGTCAGCAAATGAAGGTCATGTCAGACTCACCGGGATACTGTTTGTGGAGTTTGGGTCGCTGCTCCACAGAATAACGTAGATATCCTGACAGCGGCCGCTTCGGGTAGTCACTGGGAGCGGCGCCTTTAGAGAAGCATCTGAATGGGGAGCACTGGAGCCCGAAGATTCCACTGGAAACATTGGTGCATCTAGGATTAATATAGAAGAGTCAGGTATGAAGCAATTCCCAATGAAGTGATTCACAGCTATAAACACATGAGGAGCAGGAGAATAACAAGAGAAGCCGCAGTGTAGAGACCAACAAGTCCATAGGGTTTTATGGGACAGAACCAGGACCAGAATAAGAATTACTTAGAATGAAGTCTCCATTTAATCCCTGACATCTACTCTATTCCTTTGCCAGGAACATTCCCTGTATATAAAGATCAGTCGGCCGAGCCATTAGGAAACCCTGGTACTAATATCTGAGTTGCAGAGACAAGAGATTTACAGATTCAGCAGCCCAATTGCACCAGCGCAGTCACCAATAAACAACCAATCCACTATTTGTTTAGAACAGCCTTCTACATACTGGGAAATGAAAGCAGAGACCTGATTGGTCGGTTTGGGGAAAGTGTAAACATTAGGCACAAATCTGATTGGACAGACAAGCTTAATAATTAATTAACATGACGTCTGTGCCCACGGGTGGGGGAAACAAATGGCCACGAGGTCTCTACATTGGGCAAATATGTAACCATGGCAACCAATCTGATTTGTTTTACCTGTGGCTGGATAAAAAAAAAAAAAAAAAGGATTAAAGGGGTTGTTCACCTTTGAGATAACTGTTAGTATGATATAGAGAGTGATAGATGAGACAATTTGTAATTGGTTTTCATTTTTTATTATTTGTGTTTTTTGAGTTATTTAGCTTTTTATTAAGCAGTACTTTAATTTGCATCTTACTCAATCTGGTAACTATGGTCCAAATTACCCTAGCAACCATGCACTGATTTGAATAAGAGACTGGAATATGAATAGGAGAGGCCTGAATAGAAAGAGGAGTAATAAAAAGTAGCAATAACAATACATTTGTAGCCTTACAGATCATTTGTTTTGTAGATGGGGTCAGTGACTCCCATTTGAAAGCTGGAAAGAGTCAGAAGAAAAAGGCAAATAAGTATAATGAAAACCAATTGAGAAGTTGCTTAGAATTGGCCGTTCTATAACATAATAAAAGTTGCCTTAAAGGTGAACCACCCGTTTAATGACTAATTGGTTGCTATGGGTAACTGCCCAGTGTTGCTTAAAGGGGTTATTTATTTATTTATTATTATTTGTGGTTTTCGAGTTATTTAGCTTTTTATTCAGCAGTTTGTGGTTTCAGCAATCCGGTTGATAGGGTCCAAATTCCCCTAGCAACCATGCACTGATTTGAATAAGAGACTGGAATATGAATAGGAGAGGCCTGAATAGAAGGATCAGTAATAAAAAGTAGTAATAACACATTTGTAGCCTTACGGAGCATTTGTTTTTAGATGGGGTCGGCGACCCCCATTTGAAAGCTGGAAAGAGTCAGAAATCACAACACCTATAAAGAGTTAATCATGAAGGCCAATTAAAAAGCAGCTTAGAATTAGCAATTCTATAACATACTAAAAGTTAAGTTCAAGGAGAAGCATCGATTTAAAGAGTCCTGAGCTATTTGTTATCCTCACGGGATTTACTACAGGAATACTGGCAGTTCAGAGCTGTCACGCAATGACTTGCAACCCGCAGCCTTCAGCTTTTAAGGATACCATCCAGCAGACTAGAGAGAATGCTGGGAAATGTAGTAGAGGAAGGGCGGCGTCCCCCGGGCTGGCACCTTATGGTTTGGCTGCAGTTAATCCCGGCCAAGGACCTGAGCAGCCCCCCAACTCCACGGGACAGCAAGGACATCATGACCAATGGGAGCGAGGAGAGAACACGATCCTTCTGTCCCGCTCTCTCAACAAGCGCTAACACTTCCGGTCTGACGCATGCCGGGAGGAGGCGTCACTTCCGCTGGTCTATTTGCCTCAAAGCGAACACAGGGACACAAACGGTGTCATTTTATGAAATCTATGATTTCAATCTTCCGCCATCGGCTGTATCCGCTCAGCTTTCCATGTTCGGGCTGTTTTGTGCGAAACTTATTTTAGAAGGATGCGGTCGAGAGTGAAAGTGCGGCTTTGTCCACTGGGTGTCGCTGTTCCACTTATGCGATGAGCCTGTAAATCTGTCATAGAACGTGCGGCTTCTGCTGGACACAAGCGACACCCAGCGGCGGCTCAGTGGGTCATGCTGGTATTTTTGGAGGATAATTGTAAAGGACAAATAGTGAGAACAGCGCAGGATCCGGGTCCTGGTATTTCAAATAGAAGGAAGTCTAATAGTGACTTTCTGTGACTTCTTACAGCAGCCACTCTCTGGTATTAGCCAGAATCCGCGTATTTACAGTCCGGACCTGGATCCTGAAACAATTACACTCTTACAAGTAAAACACGGTGCTTGGTGATGTAGGGCACGTACGTATATATTACGCACATTTGTGGAACGTTAGTACTTACACGCTGTTTCCGGAAGGACTGGTTTCAGCACTGCACACAGCTAATGAGAAGCACGTGCTTCCTGGACTCTCGTTGCGCATGCGCTATGTAAAACAGGAAGATGGTGGCTACCAGGAGAGGCACGCGCGTGGGGCCGGAGGAAATCAAGGAAACGGGAGCAGATTTGGGGGGACAAGCAGAGGTGAGTACCGAGACTGGCAGCGCTGAACTGAATCCCCACAGCTTAATGTGGAGCTGGAGTTTCGTTCAGGCTTTGGTTGATATAAAGTTTTTAGGAGCAGCTTCCAATCTCCACATGCTGCACTACAGTGACGTCTAATCTTGGAGAGGGGATGCTGGGAGTTGTAGTCCAGCAATAGCTACAGTGTCCCAAGTCATCTTTCCATAATATAAATCAGTGATGTCCAACCTGCTGGGAAGGGGGATGCTGGGAGTTGTAGTTTACCAGCAGCTGCTGTGTAGTGTCCCAGGTCAGCTGTCCAGGCTACAGAACAGTAATGTCCAACCTGGAGGTGAGGGGATGCTGGGAGGTGAAGTCCAGCAATAGCTGCAGTGTCTCAGGTCTGTTTTCCTTGCTACAGAACACTGATATCTGGGAGTTGTAGTCCAACTTGTTTTCCATGCTATTGAACACTGATCTCCAACCTGCAGGGAGATGCTGGGAGTGTATTGATGTACAACTTACAACAGCTGAAAGGCTGGAGGTTGGACACCCCTGGTTCAGACTAGAGAACATTTTAATACAGTTCTGTAAAATCTGCACTCGAATTAACCCCTTACTGGCCAGTCCACTCACACACACACACACACACACACACACACACACACACACAATCTCACTGTGACCTGGGGTGGGAAGACAAGAGGCCAGTAAGTGCAGTAGTGACAAAGTAACAGAATCAGCTTTTGTTTATAAACATTTGTCTCTGTCATCAGAACTTACCCTGGAATTGTTTCCATTTACTGTACTTTCCTCTGTATCCAACATCAAGAAACACTCTTTGCATTCATCTCCTGAGTGAATTTCCCATATCTATTCATCCATTTATCATCTGTCTATCTATTTATCTGATATATATCACTATCTATCTATCAATTAGGGATGCACCAAATCCAGGATTCAGTTTGGGATTCAGCCTTTTTCAGCAGGATTCAGCCGAACAAAATCCTACTTTGCATATGCATATTAGGTACAGGAAGGGAAATCACGTGACTTTTTGTCACAAGAGAAGTAAAAAATTTTATAGTTTGTTATTCAGCCGAATCTTTTGCGAAGGATTCAGGGGTTTGGCCAAATCCAAAACAGTCTCTATAGTATAGTAATAGTATCTATCTTATCTATTTATCTATCTTATCTATCTATCTTTTATCATCTATCTATCTATTATCTATTCTCTATCTATCTGTCATCTATCTATCTTTTATCATCTATCTATCGATCTATTCTCTATCTATTATCTATTCTCTATCTATCTATTATCGATCTATCTATTATCTATTCTCTATCTATTATCGATCTATCTATCTATTCTCTATCTATCTATTATATATTCTCTATCTATCTATCTTTTATCATCTATCTATCTACCTATCTATCTATTATCGATCTATCTATTATCTATTCTCTATCTATATATTATCTATTCTCTATCTATCTATCTTTTATCATCTATCTATCTATTCTCTATCTATTATCTATTCTCATCTATCTATCTATCCTATCTATCTATTCGCTATCTATCTATTCTCTATCTATATCTGTAAATCTGTATCTATCTATCAGCTCTCTCTATAATGTAATTAGCTAACTCACTCTTTCTCTGTCAATATTTATCTATCTATTCTCTATCTACTTAATATAGTGACATAAATTGAGAAAAGTATGTAATGCAGGAATGTACCACTGCTGCGGAACACCCCATGTCTCTCGGCCGTGGGGGTGCCCAAACTATGTGGGGTACAGAGGGACCAAAATTTAAATGTTTCACACAAATGTTTTCATGGGCAAAAAGAAGTCATCCAGAACAATGCATACAATCTCTGAAATCTAATGAAACCACTCAAATCACATTTTAATAAGCTGTGTAAGTGTGTGAGTTCTTGTGTGACACTTGATTGGCAGCCTGGAGAGGCAGAAGGGCCAACATGACAGTGAGGATCTCGGCCTGGGGTCTTCAGGGCAATTGTGCTTGAGGGCCTGCTTATTGCCTGTGGCTTGAAAAGCCCCCCCCACACACACCAGAATTGCAACAGCACATTCAATCTGTTATCTGTGGCACTAAAGAGCCTTTTAACCAATGAACTCAAATTCTACATTCTGTGGCACCTTTAAAATGTTCTGTAGTCTGAAAAAAGGATCAATTAAAATGTACTGTTTAATTATTATAGAGGAAAAGGAAATCATTTTTCAAACTTTGGATCTTTGAGTCTATGGGAGACTTTCTGGATAATGGGTTTCCGGATAACAGATCCCATAAGCAGAATAGATGGCATTGACTCTTAACTGTCAGAGGATACTGATATTTGGAGCTGCGGTTTGCTTATTCTATATAAATGTTATGCGTGTTTATATAGGAGCCTTGTTTGAGCCTTTATTATTATTATTATTATTAAATTCTCATGTTTCTGTTTGTTGCCAGAATGCTGGTGATGTAGACGCTTCGACAACTCCAGCCGACACACAAAGCCAAGCGATAAAGGGACCTCAGTCGGAAGAGCAATCCGGGATAATAAATGAATTAAATGAAGACTCTGTCTCCAAGGCACCCAAGTCCACCTCCCAGACAGTCACAAGAAGCAGACGCCGAAGCGGCCAATCAGACGGAGAGGTTTCAGAAGCCGATTCGACTTCCTCTAGCCATTCCTTAAGAATGACCCGAAGCAGGCAATCCCTTACCCGCCCAACGGACTCTTCCAGGACACTGAGACTTCGCAGATCCGTTGTGGTGACCGATCCAATTCTGGAACTGAAAGAAGATGCAGAATTATCTGAAGCCGAATCCAACTGTTCTTCCATTTCCGCTAGAGACACAAGGAGACGAAGTACAAGAGCAAAGACTTCAGGAAGTCAAATGTCGGTTTTAGCATCCGGAACAGTCTCCGAGGTCATTGAAATATCTGATTCGGAATCCAATTGTTCCTCTGCTTCGGGGGTAATAAGCAGGCGCACTAGATCAGCAAAGATCCAGGCAAAGCTGGTAAAATGCCCACCGCCGCCACCTTCCAAAATCGAGGAGGTATCAGACGCAGAGTCGTGCTCTTCTGGCATTTCAGAAAATCCAGTAGCCAGACGTGTAAGACAGAGAACGAGATCCACAACTCAACAGGGAGACAAAGGCTTGAGCCCTGAAACTGCCACCAAGAATAGTCTGAATCCAGAAACTCCAAAAAAACTGATTCCGGAAAGAATTGCTTCCGAAGGTGAACAAAACCTGTTTTCCCCTCGTAGGAGTTTAAGAACTAGACAGATCAGCGAACAAGAACACGTAAATACTTCTAAGGATATGAACAGAAGTGCCTCCTCAACCAAGGGTGAAGTCCTCTCAATGCCCATTAAGGATAGTCAAGAACCTTTGGACTTGCCCAAAATAAACCAGCACTCTGCCAACTTATCAAATGAGGTGATAGATCTTGAGCAGATGCCAGCAGAGACCAGCAGCACCAACATGGATTCGAAGAACCGATCATATGAATCGATAGATCTTGAACAGGATCCAGAAGAACCAAGTCAAATCAGCAAGGAGGCAGAAGACCGGTCAGTAGAGATTATAGATCTAGAGGAGGAGTCAGCAGAGCCCAGTAAGGAGACAGCCAGTATGAGTAAAGAACTGATAGATCTAGATCAGGAGGCTCTAGACTCAAGTAACAACACCAAGGAATTAAGCAGCCCTGTAGTGTCTGATCCGGTTGATATACACAGTCAGATTCTGGAAGGGACAAGCCATAAGCTTGATGGGAAGAGTTCAAGTAAGGGGTTTGGGAGCAGTGACAATCTTTCAAGTCATCCCAATATAAGTTTATATCTGGATAGCGATGAGAGTGAAGGTTCTCAACACAGTGATGATGCAGAGGAGTCTACCGATGACGAAGAAATGGAAGAGGAGGCCGGGAACGTGATAGGTTCCAGGAAAAGCAAAGAACAACCATCAGGGGACGCTCTCGGCGATGGACTTTTTGTTATTGACACTGTTCCTGGATTAGACCCCATTAAAACCTACTATGTGGATCACAAGAAAGATACTGCGAAGAGCATAAATGAGGAGAGTGGAGAAGAGGAGGAGTCAGATGAGGACTTTATTGATGAAGATGAGGAAGAGGAAGAAGATGATGAAAACGATCTGTTAAATAGACCCAATCCTGCTCTGTAAGTGTTTTTTGTCTTGGTGGGGTAGTGATGGTCGCGTAAAACCCGACCCGGATCCGCCCTTCCACAACCCACGCCTGCCCACATCCGACTTCCGGGTTCCTTTTATAGACCCACCCTGCCGATGACATCACAAAAGGGGCAGGGCAAGCAGGCACGTGGCTATAAAGCCAGAAGTCGAAAGCCGGCATTTGAAGGTGGTGGAGGAGTGTGAGGTCGGCCCGAACCTGTGTGTATCAGGCCTGCCCGCACATCATTAGGGGGAGGGGATTAAAACCATTTTGAAGCGACAGAAGCTTCTTCCTATAATCTTTTTAACGGTTTCTCTTTTCTTTCTGCTCAGGAAACTCTCAAGCAGCATTAAAACGGGACTGAACATCAAGGACCTGGGGGGTTTATGCATCAGCTTCGATGGGGAGAAGCCCAACCCAGGGCCGAGCCTGCTAAAGAAAATGAAGAAGGACCACTCGAAGTTAGACAAGGTAGTCTCATTTTTATTTTGGTGGGATGTATCAATGAACTAGACACATTTTTTTTAAATCCCATATTAAAGGATAAGTAAACCTTAAAAATAAGTGGATATAAAATCGATGATGGTGCTGTTCTAAGCACTTTTCCCCTAAGCAGCCCAGACCACACTGAGCATGTGCACAGTCTTAGTCTTGCAAAGATGTTACAAGATGGTGACCCCCTGTGGCCAACTTTGAAAGCATAAATCATTTGTTTGATTAGGCTTGTGGTGCAGTAAGTTCATGTTTATGTTTAGTATACAAAATACAGCATTTCTAGCCTTACTCTATTTTACACTTTACTTCCCGTTTAAGGAAAAATGGCTATTAAATGTGACCGTAAAATAATGGCAATAATTGCTGCAGCACTTCATGTCACGGTGGCCTGCTTTTTGTTTTTTCACTCTCATGTAAAGATTGCTGCTGATCTAAAATACCAGCCTCTGATGTATCAAATTGTAACAATTGCTCTGTAAGCGCCTTTGGTTCCGGCAGTATGCTCAGTCGGTGCTAATCATATTATTAATCATATTATTGAGCATTCCAGGAGTCTGCAACCAGGCCTATTAACTGGAGGGGGAATGAAAAACGAAAAAATAGTATAAAATGTGAAGGTCAAGACCACCATTAAAGGGGTGGTTCACCTTTAAGTTGACGTTTAGTATGTTACAGAGTGGTTAATTCGAAGCAACTTTTCAATTGGCCTTCCTTTTTTTTTATAGTTGAATTATTTGACTTTTTCCAGCTCTCAAATGGGGGGTCACCGACCCCATCTAAAAAAACAAATGCTCTGTAAGGCTACAAATGTATTGTTATTGCCATTTTATTTTTTACTTATCTTTCTATTCATATTCCAACCTGCGGGGCTGGCACAGGAGTAGAAATGCCGGTCTGGGGGCATATAGGGAGAGTATTTCGTATACGTTTGCCATAAATGCATATTTGCTGACTTTAATACTGATACAGCAATGTTTTAGAACAGTATAATCTGTATATAAAAGGGGGGGGGGTCGTCCAGATCAAATGTGTTAGACCCCCCTAATTCGTTTCAAAACTTGTACCCTGAACAGGGTCTTTCGTAGTGGGAATCGGTTATATTTTACATTCTTTGCTTCCTGAATGGTTTTCATTGAAATGTATAGAAGGCATAATGTACCCCCTATTGTAACATATAAGGATATGAAGTGTTTCATGACCATATAAAGTAGGGATGCATCGAATCCACTTTTTTGGATTCGGCCGAACCCCCGAATCCTTCACGAAGTATTCGGCCGAATACCGAACCGAATCCGAACCCTAATTTGCATATGCAAATTAGGGTGGGAAGGGGAAACATTTTTTACTTCCTTGTTTTCTGACAAAAAGTCACGCAATTTCCCTCCCCGCCCCTAATTTGTATATGCAAATTAGGATTCGGGTTCGGCTGGGCAGAAGGATTCAGCCGAATCCGAATCTTGCTGAAAAAGGCCGAATCCCGAACCGAATCCTGGATTTGGTGCATCCCTAATATAAAGGCACATGGTCGAAGGCCGAGTGAAGGTCATGCAACTTCGAGGTGACTTCTTTCCTCATATTTCACAACAAGGGGTAAGTCATTATAATACACAAGTTTCAGTAAGGCGTGGCAGAAGTTACATCACTAAGCACCTTTTATAATCGATGACATCACTAAGCATATCATTTTGCGTTGTTGTCGTTATTTATGTATTTGCACCGACTTAAACGTAGCCCTCTTTGGTGACATCGGGATGGATGGGTTGGGTGGCTGTTTGTTGGACAGGTTGGGTGCAGGGTGACTTTTTGTTGCCCTACATATAACTAATACCTCTCTTTTTTCTTTTTCTCTCATATATTTGTTCCTTTAGATCATGAAAAAGAGCATCATTACCCCTGACATAGAAAAGAAGGAAAGCATAAAGCCATACAAAGAGTCTATCAATAAGCTGAAGCAACAGCGCAAGGTAAGTGCTAAAACTAGAGTGAGCCCCATAAAGAGAGAGTAGTACAAAGCTTTGCATAATTAACCGCTCTGTTCTTGTATATTTTGGAAGCATTATTATATTAATGGAGATACATCACTCGTAGTGATTCAGTGTGCGAGGTTAAATCTCACAGCAGCAAGTTCCCGTCTACTTAATTCTCTGCCGGGTTCTACCATTACAGGAGGAGAGGGAGAAGACGACAGGACTCGGCTGGTTTGACATGAAAGCCCCCGAAATGACGGAGGAACTGAAAAACGATCTGAAGGCTTTAAAAATGAGAGCCGC
This sequence comes from Xenopus petersii, assembly GCA_038501925.1. NCBI lineage: Eukaryota > Metazoa > Chordata > Amphibia > Anura > Pipidae > Xenopus > Xenopus petersii. The sequence continues at coordinate 132,092,263 of CM076684.1, forward strand.
CATGAATCCCAAGCGGTTTTACAAGAAGAACGACAGAGATGGTTTCCCCAAATACTTCCAGGTAAACGCCCCACCCCGAGCAGAACATTATTATATAAGGTTATTTCTTATTGTCATGGCTACTAACCTGTAAAATGGATCATTACACGTAGCGCGCAGTTATATCATCATGTAGCACAATTCTGTTTTTTCTTTCTTACTATTATTACTTGGATATAGTCGAATCGGACTGCTGAATAAGGTCGAATCCTGAACTGAATCCTGGATTTGGTGCCTCCCTAGTTAGCAAACACTTGCACGTTAATTGGCATTAGCATCCATACATGTTTTAATAAATATATATATAAATATATAAATAATTTTTAAAACCATTAGGCGGGGGTGCAATGAGGATTGTTTGTCCATATATTGCAATATATTTAAGCTGGCCAACTACGTTGCAATATATGGACAAACGATCCCTGTTTTGTTTAAAGGGTAAGGCATTTTTCAGTAGCAGTATGCACAAATGTCTCTGTCTTAAATATATTGATAATGGGTTGAGTGCAAAATGTGTGTTTCGGGTTTATTTCCTAGGTTGGCACTGTAGTGGACACCCCATTAGACTTCTACCATTCCAGGATCCCTAAGAAGGAGAGGAAGAGAACACTAGTGGATGAGCTTTTGGCAGACTCTGAGTTTAGGAGGTAAGAGTCCATACTAGCACAGGCCTTTATAAAGGGGTTGTTCAAATTTAAAGAGATACTATTTCAAAACACATCAGTTAATAGTGCTGCTCCAGCAGAATTCTGCACTGAAATCCATTTCTCAAAAGAGCAAACAGATTTTTTTATATTTAATTTTGAAATCTGACATGGGGCTAGACATACTGTCAGTTTCCCAGCTGCCCCCAGTCATGTGACTTGTGCTCTGATAAACTTCAGTCTCTCTTTACTGCAAGTTGGAGTGATATCTCCCCCTCCCTTTCCCCCCAGCATCCAAACAAAAGAACAATGGGAAGGTAACCAGATAACAGCTCAAACACAAGATAACAGCTGCCTGGTTGATATAAGAACAACACTCAATAGTAAAATCCAGGTCCCGCTGCGACACTTTCAGTTACATTGAGTAGGAGAAACAACAACCTGCCAGAAAGCAGTTCCATGCTTAAGTGCTGGCTCTTTCTGAAAGCACATGACCAGGCAAAATGACCTGAGATGCACCTACACACCAATATTACAACTAAAATAAAAACACTTGCTGGTTCAGGAATTTAATTTTATATTGTAGAGTGAATTATTTGCAGTGTAAACAGTGTCATTTAGAAATAAAAACGACACTATAAAAATCATAACTTTTAGTATGCTATAAAGTGATTCTGAGAATTTGCAATTTGTTTTCATTTTTTATCTGTGGGTTTTTGAGTTATTTAGCTTTATATGCAGCAGCTCTCCAGTTTGCAGTTTCAGCAAGTTGCTAAGGTTCAAATTCCCCTAGCAACCATCCGTTGATTTAAATACTGGAATAGGAGAGAGTCCGAATATAAAGATGAGTAATAAAACGCAGCAATAACAATAAATGTGTGGCCTTACAGAGCATTTGTTTTTTAGATGGGGTCAGTGACCCCCCCCATTTGAAAGTTGGAAAGAGTTAAAAGAAGGCAAATCATTCAAAAACTATGAAAAAATGAAACGTTGCTTAGAAATATAAAAGTTAACTTAAAGGTGAACCACTCCTTTAAGCCTGTAGCATCTATCTGTGATCTAGGATTTATATTTATTAATTATACCTAAGGTGCCTCCTGAGGTGATGCTTAAGGGGTGTCCAGACCAAAGGGACTGCCCTGAATTCCCTGTATATTGGGGCTCCTTTGGAGCAGAAATTAGAGGCATGAAAACCCCTCATTAAGCCATGATTATACACGCGATGTTCCAGATAGTAACTATTTACATTTTGCTTTAAAGGTACAATAAGAAGAAATACAGAGAGATCATGGCAGAAAAAGCCGCAATCGCTGAAGGCAAGAAGAAGCGGAAGAAGAAGACATTCCGAAAATAACGGCAACATTTTTGCTCTTGGCTCCTCCCTTATTTTTGGAGCGTAATAGGAAGCTGCTTTATAGTGGGAGGAGTTTGGCGAGATTGCCGCTCCCCTGTAGACTCAAAGGAAATCGGACGATTATGCGTTTATAAGACTCTCCAACTGTCATACGGGGATTCGTTCACAGAATAACACCACGCAGAAGTGTACATGGGAAGAGCCTACATTTGGATTTCAGAAGCAATAGAAGCTACTGTATATGCTGGCCACTAAATCACTTTGCCAATGTCATATACATTTTTACATATAAATATACTAGCGTGTACGAATTATATTAAGACTTTCCAAGCCACCGCCAGATCAAAGCAAAATAAATATTCATTGGAGTCTCTAAAGAGGTTTTTTTTTTTTTTTTTTTTTTCATTTATCCCTATAACTTTTAGTTTTTCTTAAATTGGTTGTTCCTTAGTATTTTAGTATGATGTAGAGAGGGATATTCTGAGACAGTTTGCAATTTGTTTACATTCTTTATGATTCATGTTTTTTTCTTTTGTTATTTAGCTTTTTATTCAGCAGTTCTCCAATTTGCAAATTCAGCAATCTGGTTACTAGGGTGCAAATTACCATAGCGATTATGCACAGATTTGAATAAGAGACTGGAGTAGGAGAGACCTGAATAGAAAGAGGAGTAATAAAAAGTAGCAATAACAATACATTTGTAGCCTTACAGAGCATTTCTTTTTATAGATGGGGGTCAGTGACCCCCCCCCCCCATTTGAAAGCTGGAAAGAGTCAGAAGGCAAATAATTTTAAAAATTATATAAAAAAAATAAAATAATGAAGGCCAATTGAAAAGTTGTTTAGAATTAGCCATTCTATATCATACTAAAAGTTAATTGAAAGGGATTGTTCACCTTCCAAATACTTCAGTTCAGTTGTTTTCAGATTGATCACCAGAAATAGACTTTCTTTTTTACTATGTTTCCAAAATCTAAGTTGAATGTTTGTGTCTCTGGCGTTTGAGTCTGGCAGCTCAGTAATTCAGGTGCAGACTCTGAACTGTTACAATTTTGCAACATTGAGTTGATCCATTTCTCAGCAGCATCTCTGGAGTAGTAGCAACTATTGTATCAATTCTAACAGCTGCCTGTAATGAAACCCAGAGATTCTGCTCAGCAGGGACAAAGATAAGAACTGTATTACCGTATATACTCGAGTATAAGCCGTCCCGAGTATAAGCCGAGGTACCTAATTTTACCTCCAAAAACTGGGAAAGCTTATTGACTCGAGTATAAGCCGAGGGTGAGAAATGCAGCAGCTTCTGGTAAGTTTCAATCTTGTTTTTGGATGACTATTCTAAGCGCCGGCGAATATTCTTAGGCGCCGGCGAATATTCTTAGGCGCCAGCGAATATTCTAAAGTGCCGGGGAATATTCTTAGGCGCCGGCTACCGTTTTTGCCCTTGACCCGAGTATATGCCGAGGTAGAGTTTTTCAGCATATTTTGGGGGCTGAAAAACTCGGCTTATACTCGAGTATATACGGTAACTAAATGTATCAATTTAGAACAGTTCACAAGGTCTGACTATGAAGATTTTCATTCATCCAGGTCATGGTATTAGTGATGTGCGGGTCGAGAATTTCTCGACCTGCACCAGACCCTAACCCGCCTGCTCTCTACCTGACCCGGGCCCGCTGCTCCCCTTTATTTATAGACCCGCGCCCGCTCTGCAGTGATGTCACAAAAGGGGCGGGGCAGGCAGAAGTCTATAAATTCCGGCGCCGGAACCCGGCAGTACTAGGTCACAGGCGGGGAGAGCAGAAGTGCTCAAACCGGAGTCAAATCCAGGGGTCGGCCCGCACATCACTACATGGTATATCTAGTATAGGTAAATCTAAAACTGTATCAGAAGAGTCCGTTCTTGAAACACACCCCCCGTGAATTATATTACTGTGTCCTCAAGCTGCTGCTGGACTACTCCATTTGCTTTCACATTAATGTAGGCAGAGAGCAGAGTCCCAGAAGCCCATGGTAATGGCACGGAACTAAGGACGGCAGAATCCTCCGCTATTTAGAGACCACTTTGCATCAATTAAAGGGGAGCTATAGCTTTTTCTAAGAATACACTGTGGAAAAGCTGGTCCTGGGTTCCCCGTACTGCAGCCATAGTAACATCAATGTTTTATTTGCATCCTTCATACTATCAATTGTGATTGGTTGAAGCCAGTGAGGAATGTTGTTGCTGCCATGAACAGTTGCTCATTTTATATCCGTTTTCTTTTTAAAGTGAGAGATCAGCTATACATAATCTACATAGTGAGTTAGCTTGAACAAAGACACACGTCCATCAACCTATAAACTCTATATATAACCTGCCTAACTAACAACTGATCCAGATTTGAAGCCTCTGGGGGGAAAAATTCCTTCCTGACTCCAAATTGCCAATGGGACTAGTCCCTGGATGAACTTGTACTATGAGCTTCTCCCATATCCCTGTATTCCCTCACTTGCTAAACACCATCCAACCCCTTCTTATACCTATCTAATGTATCAGCCTGTACCACTGATTCAGGGAGACAATTCCACATCTTCACAGCTCTCACTGTAACAAACCCCTTCCCAATATTTAGACTATTATTCTGATAAACTCTTTAGCAGCTTTAATCCTATGATCTCCCATGGAGTGGTGCTTGTTCAGCTGCTGGAAAGTACCAGGTCAGGCTCTGTGCGACTACTTCTATAGTCACCCTTCAACTAAACCCTATACAGGTATGGGATCTGTTATACAGACAAACCATCTCTCATAGGCTCCATTTCATCCAAATTTTTCAAAATGATTTCCCTTTTAGCTATAATAATAATAAAACAGTTGTACTTTATCCTAACTTAAATATATATATATATATATATATATATATATATATATTTATATATATAAATATATAAATTCTTACTGGAAGCAAAGTAATTCTATTGGGTTTATTTATTGTTTAGCTGATTTTTTTTTTTTTTAGTAGACAAGCATAGAGAGCCAAATTCCAGAAAGAACCCTTATCCAGAAAACCCCAGGTGCCGAGCATTCTGGATAACAGGTCCCATACCTGTATTACTCCTGGGTAAATAGATTATCTGTGCAAAATAAAAAAAAAAAAAAGTTGCCAATATAGTTAGTTGGCCAAAAATGTAATGTATAAAGGCTGGAGAGACTGGATGTGTAAGGCCCCCATACACGGGCGAATAAAAGCTGCCGACAGACCAAGAAGGCAGCTTATTGGCCTGTGTGTGGGGCCATCTGACGGGCGTCCCGATTATTGGACTAAAAGTCGGCCAGATGTTGATTGGGCAGGGGCCCTAATTGCCTCTATTTTGATCAGATTGTTGGGCCCTAGGGCCCACGATCGGTTTACCCACCTCAATGTGGGCATATCGGGGAGAGATCCGCTTGTTTGGTGGCTAAACAAGAGGTTCTCCCTGTGTATGGCCACCATTAGTTTCTACCAGTCAGTAACCAATCAGTGACTTGGGGGGGCACATGGATCATAACTGATCCGCTCTCCCAGATACGCCCACATTGAGGTGGGCGATATTGGGCTGATCTGGTAGTGGGCCCTATGGCCCAACAATCAGATCAGAATGGAGGCCATATGGACTGTTGGATCGCGGGACTGTATCAACAAACAAATGGGCTGCGATCAGACGGGATTTTTTAACCTGCCTGATCGCCATCTGACCAACTTTCTGCCAGATATCGTTAGGGGAAACCTGTCGGAGGGCCCCACACAAGGGCCAATAAGCTGCAGACTTGGTTCTTTCGGCAGCTATTATTGGCCTGTGTATGGGGGCCTTAAAGGAGAAGGAAAGCCAAAAAACTACTTAAGCTCTAAGTGTTGCCAAGCAATAGTATATATAATTACCAGCAAGCAATCTCCAATTCGTTTTTCCATTAATCTTTTAGCTGCAATCGATTTTTTAAAAAGTGTAAGCATGTATGATATAGCATACCTTTGCTGTTGTCCATAAATCTTTCTGAATAGGGCACACACATGCGCAATCGTTTCAATCCGTGCCCTGCGCATGCGCACGAGAATACATTTTTCCTTGTGCAGAAATGACGAAGCGGTCACGTGACACCTCGGTTTGTCATCGCTGACCTCTCTGCCACTGCCTCATCTCTTCATTCACCAATCGCGTGCTCCTGCTCTCCCATTGCTAAGAGATTAGGGTAAGCTTTGAAGCTCCTGCGCTCGCTCAGTATTTAATTTACTGTCTGTCAGAGCCGAGCGCAGGAGCTGAGGAGGGGGGAGATTTAAAAAAAAAAAAAAAAGGCAGGCAGCGATCACGTCTGTCTGTCTTAACTTAACAGGAAAAAGAATGAATGAGAATATGATTATGTCAGGGGGGGGGGTCACGAAAGAGGCACATGCGCATTACAGAAAGAGCGCAGGGCGGAAGTGATGCGCCTATTTGAAAATGGCGGCGCCAAACTGTGGAAAGGGGCGAAACTTCCAAAGCATGGTGCACAGAAGCAGGAATGATTTCAGATTTTTTAGTATGGTGTTTCAGGAGGTGGCCTGATGGAAAACACATTGAAGGTAGTGTCGTTTTTTTTTTTTGTTTCCTTCTCCTTTAAGGATTAATTGCAAACTCACTGAACATTTATGACCCATGTTGCTGACTAACTCAGAGAGCTGAAAAGCAGGAAGTAGTGTTCTGGCTATTATGTTACACATCCAGTCACTCCAGTCTTTATACATTACATTTTTGCCCAACTAACTATATTTATTAGAAACATTTTTTATTTTGCACAGCCTATCTATTTACCCAGTTTTTATTTTCACACTGAACTGTTACTTCAAAACAGGGGAATACAGTAGAACAAGCTCATAACAAAAGTTAGAGATACACTATGTGGCCAAAAGTATTGCAACACCTGCCTCTTCAACAACTCATTCCCAAACCAACGGGATGAATAAAGAGTTGCTCCTCTCTTTGCTGCTTTAACAGTTTCTGGGAAACTTCCCACTAGATGTTGGAACACTGTTGGTGGAAAAGGTCAGGCGCTGATGTTGGGGGATCAGGCCTGACTTACAGTGGGAGCTGCACTTTATCAGTTGGGTTGAGGTCTGGGTTCTGTACAGGCAATGACTGTGTCTTAAATGGAATTAGAAGGAGTCTCCCACTTACTTCACTCTGCTTTAGATCCAGGAATACTGCAGCCAGCACAGCATTCTCCTTTTAATGTCCCGTTACTGGTAATCTTCCACCGCTCACAGCTAGCGCATCACTGTTGTATTGGGATTACAACACTACAGGAAGGCTATGGGTTTCAATAAGGAAGACAACAATGATGCACAAGACAGAAGCTGGAAATCCTTCACAGAAACCAAAGGAAATGCTTTACATAAGCCAAGCACTTCATGTTTGCATGAGTGCAAATAAAAACACGTAATGGCCCTTTTAGAACGACAAAATATAACATAGTAAAGTTAAAGGGGTAGTGCACCTTTAATTTAACTTGTAACTTGCTTAAAGGGGCTATACTATTACATACTGTATATAGTGAAATTATCCAGAATGCTCAGGACCTGGGGTTTTCTAGATTACAGATTTTTTTGGATTTTGGATCTCTATACTTCAATCTACTAAAAGATCATTTAAACATTAAACCCAATAGGATTATTTTGCCTCAATAAGAAATCATCATGGGGCAGATTTATTAAGGTGCGAATTGAAAATTCGAATTCAAATTTTTGAATTGTGAATTGTGAATAATCCAAACTCGATTCGAATTCCGAGATTTATCACACTTTGGCCCTCAGATTTGACGATTTGCCACCTAAAAACCTTCATGTATAAGTCAATGGGAGAGATCAAGGGACCAATTTGAACATGTTACTAGTAGGGATGAGCGGATTTTTTCCACTAAGTTTCGCAGCAGAAATGACACTCAGACTTCAATAGGAGAAAAAAAATTACGCACTTCAAAATTATTCAGACGCCCGTAGACTTTAAAGGACAAGGAAAAGCAAAAAAATAAAATCCTATTTACTTTCTTTAATGAAAAAGAAACCTGTCTCCAATATACTTTAATTAAAAAATGTTTACTGTTTTTATAAGAAACCTGACTGTATGCAGTGAAATTCTCCCTTCATTTACTGCTGTGGATCGGAATTGTCAGACTGTCCCTAACTGCTCTGCAGGGAAACAATCATACTTATGAACAGCAGGGGGAGCCCCCGCCTTACTTCCCAGCCATGCAGAACTCAAGCAGCTTTGTTTATGACGTTCCCTAAGCAGCCCAGACCACACTGAGCATGTGCACAGTCTTAGTCTTGCAAAGATGTTTAACAAAGTTACAAGATGGTGACCCCCTGTGGCCAACGTTGAAAGCATAAATTATGTGTTTGATTAGGCTTGTGGTGCAGTAAGTTCATGTTTATGTTTAGTATACAAAATACAGCATTTCTAGCCTTATTCTATTTTAGACTTTCCTTGTCCTTTAATGCATTTCGGCAAATTTTCGGTGAAGCAAAGGAGTCACATTCGCCCGCCCCTAGTTACTAGCCTTCCTGACATTCAAGTTTTGAGTTTAGTCAAATTCGATTCAAGTAGGTAAAATAAGTGTGAGTTTAAGATATTACATTTTTTTATTAAATAACCCCCGAATTTCGAGTATATTCGAATGTATTAAGAGTGCCTCCCCGTATTAGTTGGGATCAAGTATAAGGTACAGTTTTATTATTACAGAGAAAAAGAAAATCATTTTTAAATTTTTTTAATAATTTCCTTATAATGGAGTCTATGGGAGATGGCCTTCCGGAATTCAGAGCTTTCTGGATAACGGATCCTATACCTGTACTGTGGTAAACAATCTACAATCCTTTAAATGTTTTAAGTTATGTGCCTCTTTCTTCCAAACTTTCAAATTGGAGTAACTGACCCCGGCAACCAAAATGCTATTGCTCTGTGGGGCTATAATGTTGTTGTTACTTTTTTTTATTGCTTTCTATTTAGTCCATCTTATATTTATCGTCTAGTCTCTCATTCAAACCACTGCTAGGTTGCTAAGGTAAATTGGACCCTAGCAACCAGAGAGATGGTGAAATAAACCGGAGAGCAGCTAAATAATTCAAAAATCACAATAAAATGAAGACCAATTAAAACTGATATCACTGGCTACATCCTTCCAAAAGTTAATTTAAAGGAGAACTAGCCCTTTAAAAGCCTTGGGCCAAAGCAGAAAACCAGTAAATACAGACATAGTAGAAAATGCATTTTATTTGTATGGAAAAAAAAGCTACAGTAAGAGTTGTAAAAGATTTGTGAGTTTCTTTATATTGCCCGTATGAAAAAAAAATTTGAAAAAAAAAAATCAAATGGTGAAGAGCGACAAACGGATTCTTTTTTTTTCTCTCTACATAGCAGTGCAATTAGTTCACATTGCAATCAACTGGTGTCAAGTATGCAACAGAATCAACACAAAAAAAAAAAACACTTTCCCTCTAGTGATCGTATTCGGAATTACAGTGCAAAGATCATTGAAGTTTTTAAGAAATCTGCAGTCAATTTAAGAATAATTACAGCTGGGGCTATAAAAAAAAAAAAAAATAAGTTTTAAGACTAGCAGTTGTGTCTTGAGAATACTGCGCCTTTAAAGGGGGGAAAAGGGGGATTTAAAATGAGTTTCCTTACTAAGGTAAATAAAATATATTTAGTCTATACAGTAAAAAAATACAAATTAAATAGTGAGCTAACAGAATGGAATCTGAACACAGATTTACAAAAAGAAAAAAAAAAAATACGCAGTATTACTCAAGTTAAAAAAAAAAAAAATCTAGTCTTTAATGAGAGTTGGATGCTTTAACCCCTGCTTGGACAGTCATCATTGGCACTGTCAGGGTTAAATCTCCATTTTGGATTTGATCAGCAGAGGTGCAAAAAAAAAAATTCAGGTATCTTAAAAACCGCACGAAATGTCTTTTGCAAAGTATACAGGGAGTGAACACAAAATACCCTCTTAGATTTGGGGGGTTGTTTTTTTTGCTTCCGAGTAGCAATTTAAGTGTCTAAAAATCAAATGGGAATGGTGGGGGGGAGCTCTGAAGAACTCTGGAACAATAATAATCTGTGCTCGGCCTCTTCTAATTTCCAAAAAACCTAGAATTTACAGTACAACGGATTATACGAAATTAAACTTTTTTTTTTTTTTCACAAATTTACATTGCATATTTCTGAGTCCATTCTCTTGCTAGTCTGTTGTATCTGGGGAGGGATAAGAGAAAAAAAAAAGAAGAGAAATAGAGAATTAAACAGGGAAATGTACATGGAAAGTTTAAGTTGCAAACCTAAAGATGACCATGGCTAGAAATGTGTCGGGCTGGGTTGACGACCCTCCGTTATGGGTCGGTGGAGCCCACCGGGTTTTTTTCCCGGTGTCCCACCGGCCCAGTCCGAATCTGGCCTAGAAGTGTTGGATTATAAACTGAATTTATGGAGGATCAGCAGCCCTATAACTAATTATTCATGGCTTCAAAGTTTCCCACAGCAGCTCCCCATCTTCTGAACATGTTAGGCCATCCTGTGAGTGAGTGTCAGTGGCACTGCACATGCTCAGTGTGCTCTGGGCTGCTGCTGAGAAGTTAAAGGGGAACTATCGCAAAAATATTATTAATATAAGCTTATACAAACTGAAATAAGTTCTATATACAATCAATTAAAAAGTCTGCATCATTTCTGAAATAATCAAGTTTATCTTCACTATCCCTCTCTCAGCATTTGTTTCTCTTCATTCTGTCTTCATGCAGGAGTTGGGTGTCAGATGAATGATCCAATATATCTTATGGGGGGGGCTTGCTTTCGAGCTCACTCAAATAACTGCTTTTTTCCACAAATTCTGCATGTAGAGAGACATGATGTCAGGTGATTTATTAAAAAAATTTGTTGGTATAGAACGAAAAAAAAACCCCACAAAGACAATGTGTCAGGCACCCCACTCTGCAAACTAGCAGAGAGATCTAATGTATCTTATAGGGGGCTCCTTTTGCCTAGAATATGTATTAGAGTTTATTTTATTAAAGGACCAGTAACATCAATTTTTTGGATTAAAAAATTTGTCAGTGTAGAACGAAAAAAAACACAGACACATTAAACTTTTAAATCGCAAAGTCTTTATTAAGAAATAACTTAACGAAACTCCGATTGCGCTCCTCTTCAGAAAAGGCGACGGATCCATCTTGCGGCGCTCGATTTCTCTTCCCTGGCTATCTCCTATAAGGAAAGGGAGAAGAAATCGAGCTCTGCACTACGGATCGCCTTTTCTGAAGAGGAGCGCAAGCAGAGTTCCGGTAAGTTATTTCTTAATAAAGACTAAGCGATTTAAACGTTTAATATGTCTGTGGTTTTTTTTCGTTCTACACTGACAAATTTTTTAATCCAAAAAATTGATGTTACTGGTCCTTTAATAAAATAAACTCGAATACATATTCTAGGCAAAAGGAGTCCCCTATGAGATACATTAGATCTCTCTGCTAGTTTGCAGAGTGGGGTGCCTGACACATTGGAACAACATCAAAATTTAATTTTCCTTTAAATGGGATGGATCCAATAAGGTCTACTACATTGGAAGAGAAATCTGGATCTTGTCTTCAAAATTTCTTTTTTTTTTTCTTTGTGTTTCAGCTTTGGCTTGAGTTTTTACTGGGTCAGTGACAGACACTTAAGTGTTCCTTAGCCTCCCGGTGTAGTTTTGGCAGGGTGCCTTGCTGAGCTTGGGGGCTGAGGCAGAGGTTGCAGCCAAGTTTCACTAAGCAGCAGATTTGTCACAAAGACTTGGCTGTATCTGTATTTAAATTCCCAGTAACTCCCGCTGAGCAATATCCCCAACACACTCGCTGCTGCCACCTCATGTTTCACAGTCAAGTTCTTTGGCCTATTCTCAGTTGGCTGCACTCCATAATTTCTCCCAAGAAGTTATTTTTCCCCTTTTTCTTGCCTTTTATTATGTATTTTGTATACTACGAATTAAATTCACGTTTCAACCAAGGCAGTTACCCCACCTTGGCAAAAACAGCTTGAGCAGCATGGCCACTGAGCTTCCGATTTCATATACCTAGTCATAGCCAGTCTATGTTTACAAGGGTATATTAGCCATCTGAATTTTTCTGTATGCTCATGTCCTGTGCCAAGGCTGATTTTTTTTTCTTGTGAAAAAAGGGCTGAACTCCACGGCCGCCAGGGAGTGATCCATCTCCATGCGATGAAACACATTCGACATGTTGGATGTCCAGAAGATAAAGGAAGTGAAGGAGAAATCGCAGGTAAAAACTAGGTGTATCCGACTGTCAGATGAAGATGCAGCGTGCTGCGTTCGCATCACAGATTCGTGTCGGATGCATGCGGTTTGTAGGTACGATACATCATGTCGCATGCGCTTCCTCTCAGCGTATCGTATCGGATCGGAAGAAGTCACAATGTGGAGTTCAGCCCTTAGAGACACCTCCTAGAGTGCAGGGAAGTGTAATGCTGCTGGGAGAGACAGTGCCTGGCAGAAAGGGTCTTGCAGTCAGCAAGAGTGTTGCAGAGGCTGGTGAGTCTAAATCCCTGGAGGGGAGAAGGGTCCTGCAGAGGCCTCAGGAGAAGAATCCCAGCAGGGCTGAGTGAGGAGCCCGAATAATGTTCCAGAGGGTGAGAGTTTCCCTGGATGGTGAGAGCCCAGAGAGGGAAAACCCTAAGGCGCAAATTCACTAAGATGCGAAGTGCCAAACACTAGCATCAATTAGCTAGCGTTTGGCATTTTCGGTACTTAGCAAATTCACTAACGAACGCTGGCCTAAATTCGCTAGTGTTACTTCGCACCCTTACGCCAGGCGAATTTTCGCTAGCGATGTAACTAGGCAAATTCACTAACTTGCGCAGTGTACTGAACGCTACCTTTTACGCTAGACTTCCTTCGCCACCTCAGACCTGGCGAAGCGCAATAGAGTAGATAGGGATTGTTTAAAAAAAAAGTCAAAATTTTTTCTAAGTCCCAAAAAACGCTGGCGTGTTTTCTACATGATGGGTGATAGGCTGAAAAAGATCGAAAAATTTTTTGGGGCTCCCCTCCTTCCCCCCTACATTTCCTGACTCTTGGCAACTTACCTAGTCAGTGGGCACATGTGTAGGGCAAAATAAAATTCTTATTTGCTGATTTGAAGGTTTTCTAGGCATTTGAAGTGGTGATACGTATTCCTCCATTGAAATTTGAATTTTGCGCCATATGCAAATGAACCATCGCTAGCGAAACTTCGCTGAGCGAATTAACGCTAGCACAACTTCGAAAACTTATGCTACCCCTGTGCGCAACTTCGGATTTTAGTGAATTTGCGGAGCGCTGGCGAAAATACGCCTGGCGAAGTGTGGCGAAGTTGCACTTCGCATCTTAGTGAATTTGGGCCTCAATGTTTTGCATTGAAGTGGCTGAACTGTGTTTTCTGTTGCCATCTGTAGGGAATGCCTAGTGCTTAACAAAAATGTGTTTTCTCCGAAGCCTTGGTGTCCCTGTTTCGAAGATCCAAATCCTACGTTAACAGCCTATCAAACGCTAATTACCCCAAAAAGTGCACTCCTATTTTGACCCACTAAGCACTGATCTAATCTACACTACGCTGGTCTTACCATAGGGCTCGTGCCTAGATCATGAACATCTTGGCAATACAGGGCTAGGCGCAACTGTACCAAGCTGGTGAATGACAAACATACTTACTTTTCCTTGTCTGACTTGTAGATTTGTGCAATGTCTGGTACTAAAGGATCATCTGGATTTGGATCACAAAGTAAGGAGCATATTGACAACAAAACTATGGAAAGAAATAGAGAGTGCATGTTTAGTTCAATGTAGGGATGCACTGAATCCAGGATTCGGCCTTTTTCAGCAGGATGCGGATTCGGCCTAATCTTTCTACCCCGCCAAACTGAATCCGAACCCTAATTTGCATATGCAAATTAGGGGCAGGGAGGGAAATTGTGTGAGATTTTGTCACAAAACAAGTAAAAAAAGTTGCCCCCTTCCTGCCCCTAATTTGCATATGCAAGATTCGGCTGAATCTTTCATGAAGTATTCAGGGGTTCAGCCAAATCCAAAATAGTGGATTCGGTGCATCCCTAGTTCAATGACATACTAGCAATATATGGAATGTCCCCTGGCATCCTTCCCACGCTGCAGTAATGCAGACATAAGCCCGAAACAGAACCCTGCATTATTTATATTGTGATACACAGAATTGTGCTCATATTACTGCAGAGACACTTTCACTCCAATGGGAAAAGTGTGTAAGTGTGTGTGTGTTTGGCATTAACATAACAGAGGGAGTAGCCATAGTGCTTGCCTTGATTCAGGAATCTTAATAGAAGAAAGAAGTTTGGAGTTGCTCACAATGTGTTCACATAAATATATTGGATTATAATAAATAGGGATGCACCAAATCCACTATTTTGGATTCGGCCGAACCCCTGAATCCTTTGCAAAAGAATCCGAATCCTAATTTGCATATGCAAATTAGGGGTGGGAAGGGGTAAACATTTTTACTTCCTTGTTTTGTAACAAAAAGTCACGTGATCCCCCTAATTTGCATATGTAAATTAGGATTCTGTTCGGCCGGCAGAAGGATTTGGCCGAATCCAGCTGAAAAAGGCTGAATCCTGGCCGAATCCCGAACCGAATCCTGGATTCGGTGCATCCCTAATAATAAAGCAGAGATGCTTCAACAGCATGCTAAGGATTCTGAGGGCTGTGACTCCACCACGTAACAACTTCTGATATAAAGTAGGGATGCACCGAATCCACTTTTTTGGATTCGGCCGAACCCCTGAATCCTTCGTGAAAGATTCGGCCGAATACCGAACCCAAATTTGCATATGCAAATTAGGGGCGGGAAGGGGAAACATTTTTTACTTCCTTGTTCTCTGACAAAAAGTCACACAATTTCCCTCCCTGCTCCTAATTTGCATATGCAAATTCGGATTCGGTTCGGCCGGGTAGAAGGATTCAACCGAATCCGAATCCTGCTGAAAAAGGCCAAATCCTGGCCGAATCCCGAACCGAATCCTGGATTCGGTGCATCCCTAATATAAAGTAACAATTCCATATCCTGGCCGTAAGCCTACAGTAGATATTTGATTTTTAGGCATTAAAAGGTTCCATGTTCTTGCCTTTTCCCCCTCATAGAAGACCTTTCTAATGAGATAAAAGTTTTACCTTTTGACACAGTCAGCGCTGGGGACCACTGTGACCTTAGTATGTCGAGACAAATACTTCCATTACTGTTTATGTTCGGGTGATAGATTTTTGTTGTGAATGCAACCTACACACAAACAATTATAAGAGACAAGATACAAGTTATAGCAGTAACATAAACA
This sequence comes from Xenopus petersii, assembly GCA_038501925.1. Lineage (NCBI taxonomy): Eukaryota > Metazoa > Chordata > Amphibia > Anura > Pipidae > Xenopus > Xenopus petersii. The sequence goes on from CM076684.1 coordinate 132,107,677, forward strand.
TGTAACATGTAACAAGAGGTTTCTTGGAAAAATCCAATCACACACACTATACCTTTATCGAAATTCTATTAGTAAACTGAGCAACAATCTCCACAACCACAAGGGTATATCAAACCAAAAATGATATACAAAAAAAAAAAAAGGGATTTATACTCTTAGAACCGGCTGAGTACTACTTAAATATTTGTATCAACATGTGTATGAATAAAAAATGTTTATAAGACAACCGTGCCTTTTTATTCATACACCTGTTGATACAAATATTTAAGTAGTACTCAGCCGGTTCTAAGAGTATAAATCCCTTTTTTTGTATAGAACACTATTCTAAATATGTAATTATTTAAAGGGGTGCTTCCCCTTTAAGTTAACTTTTAGTAGGATGTAGACTGGTCAATTCTAAGCAACTTTTTAATTGGTCTTCATTATTTCTTTCATATATTTTTTTTTTTATGTATTAAACACCAGAGACTGGGACATTAAACTTTAAAGAAATGGTTCACCTTCAAGTTAACTTTTAGTATGTTATAGAATGGCCAATTCTCAGCAACTTTTCAATCGGTCTTTATTATTTTTATGTTATAGTTTTTGAATTATTTGCCTTTTCCTTCTGACTCTTTTCAGATTTCAAATTGGGGTCACTGACCCCATCTAAAAAAAACAAATGCTCTGTAAGGCTACAAATGTATTGTTATTGCTACTTTTTATTACTCATCTTTATATTCAGGCCTCTCCTATACATATTCCAGTCTCTTATTCAAATCAGTGCATGGTTGTAGGGGAATTTGGACCTTAGCAACCAGATTGCTGAAATTGCAAACTGGAGAGCTGCTGAATAAAATGCCATATAACTCAAAAACCACAAATCATAAAAAATAAAACCCAATTGCAAATTATCTCAGAATATCACTCCCTACATCATACTAAAAGTTAATTTAAAGTAGGGATGCACCGAATCCAGGATACAGTTCGGGATTCGGCCTTTCAGCAGAATTCGTATTCGGCCGAATCCTTCTGCCCAGCCAAACCAAATCCGAATCCTAATTTGCATATGCAAATTAGGGGTGGGGATGGAAATCGCGTGACTTTTCGTCACAAAACAAGGAAGTAAAAAATTTTTCCCCTTAAAGGAACAGTCAAAACATAAGTGTTTTAAAGTAATGAAAATATAATGCAGTGTTGCCCTCCACTGGTAAAACTGCTGTATTTGCTTAAGAAACACTACTATTGTTTATATAAATAAGCTGCTGTGTAGCAATGGGGGCAGCCATTCAAATGAGAAAAAGCTCAAGTTACGCAGCAGAGAGCAGATAAGCTCTGTCTGTTTAATGGTGTTATCTGTTATCCATTAGTTAACCTGTGCCATATAGCCGTTTTTCAATTTCCGCCACAGCAGCTTGTTTATATATACTATAGTAGTGTTTCTGAAGCAAACAGATCCGTTTTACCAGTGCAGGGCAACACTACATTATATTTTCATTACTTTAAAACACTTACATTTTTTGGTGTTACTGTTCCTTTAACACCCCTAATTTGCATATGCAAATTATGGTCCGGATTCTGTACAGTATTCGGCTGAATCTTTCACAAAGGATTCGGGGGTTCAGCCGAATCCATAATAGTGGATTCGGTGCATCCCTAATTTATCCCTAATCTCCAATCTCCTCCTCTTGAGTAAAAACAGTAGGGATTCCAAATATAAAAGATGATATCAGAGAGGAATGGACAACTAGAACAAATAAGTAATTTGAGGCATATATATTGGTTGTAATACATAGATCTTAACGGCAGAGACAGACGAGGAGATTCGGCGAGATTTAGTCGCCCGGCAACTAATCTCCCCAAACAGTCTCCCTGCCGGCTAGAATCTAAATCGACAGAGGGATGACACTCGGAGCACTTCATTTTCCGAAGTCGCCCTATGTTGCCTCGCGAAGGAATCTGAGCGTGTGTCTCTGATTGCGATGTTCAGGTGCCTCTCCACTTGTTAAAAAAAAAAAAACGCTGGCCTACAATGTCTAGGATTGAAGACATTCGCAGTTGTAGACTGCTGATAACAGGCTTTCAGCTCAGAAACTCTTTTGAGAGCTGCTGTGTCAGCAATACCCTGGGCCCACCTGCAAAGTCAGTTAACCCCAAGGCTGGTGACACAGCAGTTCTAAAAAAAATCAGCAAAAAGCTCGATATATGCAATCCAGGATGAGTATACTTATTTTCAATTCAGTCTTAGGTGCAACTAAAAGAGTGACTATATATGTAAAGCGCTGCGTAAATGTGCCGACGTTAGACAAATACATTGCAATAAATCATATTTATTTAATTACCTTTGGTGGTTTGAAAGGATAGTCTGTTGGAAAGTGAATTGTGAGGAAAAAGACACCCCCTTGATATGGGCTGTCCGTCTAAGAAAAATGAAAACACAAACAAAGTGTTATTTTCTATAATTGTCACTGTGCAAGCAGGAGTCGCAAGGTTTCGATAGACGGCGGCTTATTTATTAAAGGAGAATGAAACTGTAAAAAGTAATGTGGCTGAAGAAATGCAGTTTTATATAATAAACATTGCACGAGGCTAAAGTTTGAGCTTGTCAATAGCAGCAATGATCCAGGACTTCAAACTTGTCACAGGGGGTCACCATCTTGGAAAGTGTCTGTGACACTCACATGCTCAGTGGGCTCTGATTGGCTGTTGAGAAGCTAAGCTTAGGGCTCGTCACTAATTATCCAGCAGAAAATGAGCTTCCCTGGCTGTAATATAAGCTGATGCTACAGGTTTGCTGATTATTAAATTCTGATGCTAATTGCACTGGTTTCTGTGCTGCCATGTAGTAATTATGTGTATTAATTACTAATCAGCCTTATATTGTGACATTTCTATTCTATATGTACTGTATATTGTGAGTGGGTCCCTAAGCTCAGTAAGTGACAGCAGCACAGAGCATGTGCAGTGAATCAGCAGAAAAGAAGATGGGGAGCTACTGGGGCATCTTTGGAGACACAGATCTTTACTGCTAAAGGACTGTGGTTGCCTTGGGCTGGTACAGAAGCACAAAACATCATATACAACATTTCTAGCTACTTTTTTTAGTTATTTCTCCTTTAATATCACTTGTTAAACACCTGATTGGATAGCACAGGTTACTATACTTGGCAAATCTGCTCAGTATATGAATTATTTGAATCTTGTTTCTATCAGTCTGGGAATTCACAATTATAACAAGCAGGCAGGAGACAAGTTGTTATTAAGACAAGTCTTTTATCATCTCAGAATCTTGTTTGTGAACCAGAATGGGGGATCTGATGTCCATCCCCATGTACTGGTTACACAATTAAATGGTAAATGGCAGATTTATTAAGGGTCAAATTGAAAATTCTCATTTTCTAATATTTTTAGGGTCAGAACTGTCAAATTCAACTAGGGAATTATCCAAACTCGATTAGAGTTTTTTTATTTTTTTTTTTATAAATTTGAATTCTATTTTCAAGATTTATCATATTCGCCCCCTAAAACCTGCCAAATCCATGTATAAGTCAATGGGAGAGGTCCAGTGACCAATCTGGAGATGTTCGTAGTCTTCTTTTTCGTAGAAAAAAAACTCAAATCAAGTTTGGTCTAATTGGATTCGAGTTTTCGAGTCGGTAAAATTCGTCCGAGTTTGATATATTCGATTTTTTTTTTTTTAATTTCGAGTATATTCAAATTTAATAGCGTTTTAATTGAACCTTTACCAAATGTGCCTCCCAATCTTCTGCATGAATAATAAAGCAATAAGCGAGAGCAGGTTAGCAGATACTTACTGGTCCCATTATGGTTGCTTGCCAGTGGAATACTGAAATGAGAGGACATGCCATAAGCAACAACTCAAAGACAATGGACTGTATGAAAACAGATACAATCTCTCTCCAACTTACAATCATCTCCTACTGGGCCAGCAGAGCACTGAGCCGGAGGGTCACGTTGCAGGTCATTGAGTTCCTGAAAAAGATTAAAGATCCGTTCGTGAAGTGAAATATATTGATCATAGAAGAATCAGAACCTACTTCTACACAAAAGGGGAGAAGGGAATATTGACAAGGACAACTTAATTAAAGGGCACATATCATACAAAAATAAACAGGTTCGTTGTTTAAAGAAGAAGGAAAGTCTTCTTCCACTTGTGGGTGCAGAATGTTAGGCACCCCCAAGTGATTGTATTGACTTACCTGAAACCCCGGGCTGGTGCTCCTATCAGCAGAAAACTGCACCGGCCCAGGGTTATACCAGTGAGCACCACAGAGAGATCCTCTTACGGCTTCTTCTTTCTTAAAATTTCCCGAGCGCAGTAGAACGAAATAACCGACTTTTTAGTTAAAGTTCGGCTTTCCGCTCTACTGCGCATGCGCAGCCGTGAGAACAAAAAAAGAAGCCGGAAGAGGATCGATCCATGGTGCTCACTGGTATAACACGGGCCGGTGCAGTTTTCTGCTGATAAGAGCACCGACCTGGGGGTTTTTACAATCACTTGGGGGTACCTAACATTTGGCTACCCCGAGTGGAAGAAGACTTTCCTTCTCCATTAAAGGAAAATGCCCCCAAACAATGTAGGTCTCTATAAAAAGATATTGCATAAAACAGCTCATATGTAAAACGCTGCTTCATGTAAACAAACAATTTTCATAATAATATACTTTTCTAGTAGTATGTGCCATTGGGTAATCATAAATAGAAAATTGTCATTTTAAAAAACAAGGGCCGCGCCCTGAGATCGTACGATTCACGGTGCACACAAACATACCAACAAACTATACTTCACATGAGCCAATTAACAGACAGAGTTGTGTCTTTTGCTTCCACACTTCTTCCTGTTACAGTTAGAGCTGCAGTATTTCTGGTCAGGTGATCTCTGAGGCAGCACACAGACCATCACGAAATGGTGGCTCAAGGCAAGAGATGTAAAAGAGCAATATTTACTTAAATATATATTCCAGTTTGGTAAGATTCTTTAATATGCCACTTAATTTGATATAAACTATCTGTTGCTTAAAGGAAAACTATACCCCCCCAAACAATGTAGGTCTCTATTAAATGATACTGAGTAAAACAGGTCGTGTAAAACCCTGCTTCATGTAAATGAACCATTATCATAATAATATACTTTTTCAGTAGTATGTGCCATTGGGTAATCATAAATAGAAAATTGCCATTTTAAAAAATAAGGGCCGTCCCCTGGGATCGTATGATTCACGGTGCACACAAAAAAACCAAACAAACTATACTTCTTAGGTCACATGAGCCAATTAACAGACAGAGTTGTGTCTTTTGCTTCCTCACTTCTTCCTGTTACAGTTAGAGCTGCAGTATTTCTGGTCAGGTGATCTCTGAGGCAACACACAGACCATCACGAAATGGTGGCTCAAGGCAAGAGATGTAAAAGAGCAATATTTACTTAAATATATATTCCAGTTTGGTAAGATTCTTTAATATGCCACTTAATTTGATATAAACTATCTGTTGCTTAAAGGAAAACTATACCCCCCAAACAATGTAGGTCTCTATTAAATGATACTGAGTAAAACAGCTCGTGTAAAACCCTGCTTCATGTAAATAAACCATTTTCATAATAATATACTTTTTCAGTAGTATGTGCCATTGGGTAATCATAAATAGAAAATTGCCATTTTAAAAAATAAGGGCCGTCCCCTGGGATCGTACGATTCACGGTGCACACAAACAAACCAAACAAACTATACTTCTTAGGTCACATGAGCCAATTAACAGACAGAGTTGTGTCTTTTGCTTCCTCACTTCTTCCTGTTACAGTTAGAGCTGCAGTATTTCTGGTCAGGTGATCTCTGAGGCAGCACACAGACCATCACAAAATGGTGGTTCAAGGCAAGAGATGTAAAAGGGCACTATTTACTTAAATATATATTCCAGTTTGGTAAGATTCTTTAATATGCTACTTAATTTGATATAAACCATCTGTTGCTTAAGTATTCATTTTGGGGGTATAGTTTTCCTTTACGGTTAAGAATGTAAAAATAATACTATGTAAGTTTTGTAGTACAGGCATGGGACCCATTATCTGGAAACCCATTATCCAGAAAGCACCGAATTACAAAAAGGCTGTCTCCCATAGTCTCCATTTTATCCAAATAATTCAGTTTTTTAAAAATGATTTACCTTTTTGTTGTAATGATAAAACAACACATTGTACGTGATCCCAACTAAGATATAATTAATCCTTATTGGCAGCAAAACCAGCCTATTGGGTTTGTTTAATGTTTACATGATTTTCTAGTAGACTTAAAAGTATAAAGTTCCGTTATGCAGAAAACCCAGAGTCCCGAGCATTCTGGATAACAGGTCCCATATTTGTATATTCATTTAGGTGGATGAGAGGAAGTGGAGTTTCAATGTTAATAAATATAAGGATATGCACCAGGGACTCAGTACAAAGTTGACCCATAAGAGTAGAACTACACAGGCGACTTCGGTGCGTTTCCGGCGGATACGTCGCTCTGTGCCAAAACACTGGCGTCAAGTCGGATGCGACGAAGATAAGGTTAGTTGTAGGAATGTTGCATGTAGTTGCAGCATCTGCATCAGACAGTCGTTTTGCGTCGGACGCACACTGCGACTTCATCCCACATTGATATTTCTTACCTTATCTTCGTCGCATCCGACTTGACGCCAGCGTTTAGTTGCATGGCGTCGGTTCTAAAATCGCCCATGTAGTTCTACCCTTACATACATTAGAAAGAGGTTTTTTTTTTTTGCCTTCTTGTGGATGTGAATTTTTCAACCTCAGTTACTATGTATGTATCTTTGTTGGCTAAGAAAAAAAATAAATTACTGGATGGAAAAATCAAGGTGCTGCTGACTGTGCGTTTCCGCCCTAAACAGTGAATAGCTTTATGTGAGCAGATAATTTGCCCTCTGTGTGAGAATGCTGATGTAGGCCAAGCACTTAAAATATAATTTGCTCAATGAATCAGTTTATAGAAGCTGGGGACAGCCCTGCAACAGGAGTATAATTATTTACCTATTCCCAATCAAATTGCCTTCAATGCCATGAATGACTCGCATACACGTCACACAATTGGGGTAGATGAATAAACAGACATTGATATACACAGCAGAGACCTGTTCTAGGACTTGGAGATATATACGGCCAAAGGTCTTAATCAAAAGGGGTTGTTCACCTTTAAATTAACTTTTAGTACGATATTGATATTCTGAGACAATTTGCAATTGGTTTTCATTTTTTAGTATCTGTGGCTTTTGAGTTATTCAGATTTTCTTTCAGAAGCTCTGCAGTTTGCAGTTTCAGCTATCTGGTTGCTAGGGTCCAAATAATCCTAGCAACCATGCATTGCTTTAAATCAGAGACTGGAATATGAATAGGTAATAAAAAAAAGTAGCAATAACAATATATTTGCAGCCTTTGTTGTTGAAATGGGGTCAGTGACCTCCTTTTGAAAGATGGAGAGAGCCAGAAGTAGAAGGCAGTTAATTCAAAGAAAACTATACAAAAAAAAAAAAAAATTGAAGGCCAATAGAAAAGTTGCTTAGAAATGGCCATTCTAGAACATACTAAAAGCTAACTTAAAGTTGAACCACCCCTTTAAAGGGGTTGTTTGCCTTTACGATAACTTAGTATGATGTAGAGCGTGATATTCGAAGACAATTTGCAATTGGTTTTCAATTTTTTGCATCTTAAAGGACCAGTAACATCAAAAAAAATATTTTAAAAATTCGTTAGTATAAAACAAATAATGAAAACCAATTGAAATGTTACTTAGCACTGGCCGTTCTATAAGGTAATAAAAGTTAACTTAATGGTGAACCACCCCTTTAAGTTAATTTTTAGTACTTTTTTTTTTTTTTATATATATATATATATATATAGTTTTTGAATTATTTGTTTTTTTTTTTTTTTCGTTTAAGGAACAGTAACACCAAAAAATTTGTGTTTTAAAGGGGTTGTTCAACTTTGAGTTAACTTTTAGTATGATGTAGAGAATGATATTCTGAGCCCTCATGGCTACACAGCAGCTTGTTTATATAAACTATAGTGGTACTTATCTGTTATCTACTGTGTATCCTGTGCTTGAATGGCTGCCCCCATGGCTACACAGCAGCTTGTTTATATAAACTATAGTAGTACTTATCTGTTATCTACTGTGTATCCTGTATTTGAATGGCTGCCTCCATGTCTACACAGCAGCTTGTTTATATAAACTATAGTAGTACTTATCTGTTATCTACTGTGTATCCTGTGCTTGAATGGCTGCCCCCATGGCTACACAGCAGCTTGTTTATATAAACTATAGTAGTACTTATCTATTATCTACTGTGTATCCTGTGCTTGAATGGCTGCCCCCATGGCTACACAGCAGCTTGTTTATATAAACTATAGTAGTACTTATCTGTTATCTACTGTGTATCCTGTGCTTGAATGGCTGCCCCCAGGGCTACACAGCAGCTTGTTTATATAAACTATAGTAGTCTTTCTGAAGCAAACACACCAGTTTTACCAGTGTGTTGCAGAGCAACAGTACATTATATTTTTATTACTTACTTTTTAAACACTTTCATGTTTTGGTGTTGCTATTCCTTTAATAAGTATAGTGACCGAGATAAGAAAACTTAGTATGACAAAGGAAACCACTTCACAACAGTTATAAAATAAGTTCCCTTTGTCCTAAAAAGAAGCTTCTGCAGCTCAGGCCTATTTATAGTTGCTGGTTATGTAATTTCTATTGAATCTGTTCCACACAGCCCCCTCGGCTTGCACACTGTGCAGAATATTTAAGTGGAGATAAAGCATTTGCTATTAAGTCAAGGCCTTGGAGGAAAGAAAGAAAATAAAAAATGGTGCAGTCAGTTGATAAGTCAGCGCTGCTGTAAGCTATAACCACACAGGGCTAAAGCAGCTATTCAGCATCATCATCATCAAACTGTCAGGCAGTGCTTTAACTCCATACTGATCTGCTGAACTCTGCAAATCATTATCCATAAACAGCATCTGAATCTGAAAGGGTTGCGAGAGATCTCTGTGCTCCGAAAAGGATCCACATCTCACATCCCACTATGTGGGGCACAGTAAATGAGGCCTAATACGATTATTTTATTCTCTGTATTTGCATAAAGACAAGTATATAGATGTGTAATCTTTGCTGCAATAATATTGTGTCGCCACCATCTTGCATTGTGTCCACTTTATCCACACAACTCCGCTTTGGGTGCTGGTGTCTATCTTGAAAGGGACACCCAAGTGCCCATGGGTAGGTATCTGAATTGAATACAGGTATGGGATCTGTTATGCCTATGAGTAAGTGCCCCCAATAGGCACGAAACGCGTTAGGTTTTTATGTCCTAATAAATGTTCTAATTTTTTAATTAATTGCTTCTTTATTTATTATTATTTATTATTATCCTCGCATCTTTTTTGCAATAGTGTTATGGGATCTGTTATCCAGAAACTCATTATCCAGAAAGCTCTGAATGACGGCAATGCCGTCTCCCATAGACTCCTTTTTATCCAAATTTTGAAACATTACTTCCTTTTTCTCTTAAAAATTATTTACAAAGAAGCATTCAGTGTCGAGCAGAGTGTAAATTGGGGTAGACTTACCCAAAGGGGTCCAGAAGCTCAAGCCCCAGACCTTCAGCCCGGGGAGTCAAACAACGCGAATAGAAAATGGAGGGCTAGCACATTCCGAACCACACTCCACAGGTTGATGCAGTAAAAAAAGTATTTATTTAGGCAAAAAAAGATCACAGCAAAAGCCTTACGCGTTTCATGCCTTAGGGGCACTTAATCATAGACTATAATTAAGTGCCCCTATTGCATGAAAGGCGTAAGGCTTTTGCTGTGATCTTTTTTTACACTGCCTCAACTAGGTATGCGCCAAATCCACTATTTCGGATTCGGCCGAACCCCCTGAATCCATCACAAAGGATTCGGCCGAATACCGAACCCAAATTTGCATATGCAAATTAGGGGTGGGAAGGGAAAAACATTTTTACTTCCTTGTTTTGTGACAAAGTCACGCAATTCGGTTCGGCAGGACAGAAGGATTCGGCCGAATCCGAATCCTGAACCAAATCCTGGATTCGGTGCATCCCTAGCCTCAACCTGTGGAGCGTGGTTCGGTATGTGCCAGCCCTTAATTTTCTATTCGCATTCCTTTTTCTTAATAATAATAATAATAATATAATAATAATAATAAAACAGTAGCTTGTATATGATCAAAACAAAGATATAAGTAATTCTTATTGGAGGAAAAACTGTTTATTGTGTTTAATATTTACATGATTTTCTAGAAGACTTATGGTATGAAGATCCAAATTATGGAAAGATCCATTATCTAGAAAACCCCAGGTCCCGAGCATTCTGTATAGCAGGTCCCATACCTGTACTTGTAGTTGTAGTTTAAATATTAGTCCAAGATTAATGGCACTAAATAGGGTATAATCTCTCTGTACAGGGAAAGTACCCCTATGTATTAATGTGGTTTATTCTCCAGTCGCTTATGTATTAAAGGGGTTGTTCACCTTTGAATTAACTCATGTACAGAGTGATATTCTGAGACAATTTGCAATTGGTTGTCATTTATTTTTTCCGGTTATCTCCAGTTTGCAATTTCAGACGTCTGGTTGCTAGGCTCCAAATCACCCTAGCAACCATACATTGATTTAATGAATAGGAGAGGACCTGAATAGAAAGACGAGCAATAAAAAGTAGCAAAGCAACACATCTGTAGCCTTACTGAGCGTTTGTGTTTTAGGTGGGGTCAGTGACCCCCATTTGAAAGCTGGAAAGAGGAAAAAGGCAAATAATGAACAAACTAAATAATGAAGACCATTTGAAAAGTTGCTTACATTCGGCCAGTCTATAACATACTAAAAGTTAACTTAAAGATGAACCTCCCCATTAAAGTGAGAATCGTTGCTCAGAGAATATTCCTTTTTCAGCCATGGTTTTATTGCAGAATTATTAGTTTGTCCTATTAAACTTTGTTCTATCTCATTGTCTGATTGCTCTAATCCTTCCAATAATTTTATAGCATTGGAACCGATGACTTTGTACCGTGCCCTCTTTATCTCCTGCCTGTAGCTGGTCATACACTGGGCAGAGTTATGGCTCCCAGTACAGGATGGGACCGGTTATCCAGAATCCTTGGGACCAGGTGTTTTCCGGATAATGGATCTTTCCATAATTTGGATCTTTGTAACTTACGTCTACTAGAAAATAATGTAAAAAGGAAATAAACCCAACAGGATTTTTTTGCTTCAATAAGGATTAATTATATCTTAGTTGGGATCAAGTACAAGCTACTGTTTTATTATTACAGAGAAAAAGGAAATCACTTTTAAAAACTTGAATTATTTGGATAAAATGAAGTCTATGGGAGACAGCCTTTTCCGCATTATGGAGCTTTCTGGATAACAGGTTTCCGGATAACGGATCCTATACCTGTCTTATTATTAGAGACAAAGAAAATTGATTTAAAAAAAAAAAATTTGGATAAAATGGAGTCTATGGGAGATGACCTTTCCTTAAAGGGATACTGTCATGGGAAAAAACATTTTTTTCAAAATGAATCAGTTAATAGTGCTGCTCCAGCAGAATTCTGCACTGAAATCCATTTCTCAAAAGAGCAAACAGATTTTTTTGAAATCTGACATGGGGCTAGACATATTGTCAATTTCCCAGCTGCCCCAAGTCATGTGACTTGTGCTCTGATAAACTTCAATCTTTACTGCAAGTTGCAGTGATATCACCTCCTCCCTTTTCCCCCCCAGCAGCCAAACAAAAGAACAACGGGAAGGTAAACAGATAGCAGCTCCCTAACACAAGATAACAGCTGCCTGGTAGATCTAAGAACAACACTCAATAGTAAAAACCCATGTCTCACTGAGACACATTCAGTTACATTGAGAAGGAAAAACAGCAGCCTGCCAGAAAGCATTTCTCTCCTAAAGTGCAGGCACAAGTCACATGACAAGGGGCAGCTGGGAAATTGACAAAATGTCTAGCCCCATGTCAGATTTCAAAATTGAATATAAAAAAAAACTGTTTGCTCTTTTGAGAAATGGATTTCAGTGACAAATTCTGCAATTCAGCAATATTAACGGATTCATTTTGAAAATTTTTTTCCCATGACAGTATCCCTTTAATTCGGAGCTTTCTGGATAACGGATCCCATGCATGTATAGCATTCAGCAGCCCGCCAACCTGTGTTTGTGCCCTTAAAACATCCCACCCCAACAAAAACTCCACTTGGCCAATCTATTTGCAATATCTTTATTCGCCCATGTGTATCATATACTGTATTTTCAATTTCATGATTGGTGAAAGTGCCCGTTCCCCCCCCCCCATCCTTTCAGCAACTGCCGCACACTGAATAGATTTACACTCTTCCCCTTGGTAGCGGAGAGGTGTGAACTTGCTAATAGACTTTTTCTCACCTCATTGTGTAGAGCTGAGAAAAGAAACAGCTGCGTTAAATTCTCTAGTCGCATCCCAGGGTTATGGAACTGGGATTTTAAATCTATCAGGCCCTAATGCACCCGAAATGATAAACCCACAAGGACTTTAGCAAGCCGACAGCAAGTGTATGCAAATATTCATTATATACATTTAGGCACCTAAATCTTTGGATAGTGACAAAAATTTTTTTAAAATTTTGGTTCTGTGCATTTCCACAATGAATAAATTAAGATCCAGTTGATCTGCAGACTTTCAGCTTTCATTCAGTGGGTTGAACAAAAAGATTGCATAAAAATGTGAGGAACTAAAGCCTTTTTTTTAACACAATCACTTCATTTCAGGGGCTCAAAAGTAATTGGACACCGACTCAAAGGCTATTTCATGGGCAGGTGTGGGCAATTCCTTCGTTATGTCATTATCAATGAAGCAGATAAAAGCCCTGGAGTTGATTTGAGGGGGAGAGGGGGAGAGGGGGAGAGGGGGAGGGAGGGGGGGGGAGAGGGGGAGGGAGGGGGGGGAGAGGGGGAGGGAGGGGGGGGGAGAGGGGGAGGGAGAGGGAGGGGAGGGAGAGGGAGAGGGAGAGGGGGAGGGAGGGAGAGAGGGGAGGGAGAGGGAGAGGGAGAGGGGGAGGGAGGGAGAGGGGGAGGGAGGGAGAGGGAGAGAGAGGGAGAGGGGGAGGGAGGGAGAGGGGGAGGGAGAGGGGGAGGGAGAGGGGGAGGGGGAGGGAGAGGGGGAGGGGAGGTGCTTGTATGTGGAAGATTTTGCTGTGAACGGACAACATGCGGTCAAAGGAGCTCTCCATGCAGGTGAAACAGGCCATCCTTAAAATGCATAAAAAAAAAAAAATGTAAAAAATTAGAAAAACTAGAAAAAAAAAACGAATTACTTTTTTTTTTCTATGTGCGACATTTTTCTACTATTGAAGTGTAAAGCGTAATTTTTTCACCTTCTAAAGCAGCTCTGGGAGGGGGGTCGCCGACAATGTAAACTGTCATACATTTCTAATCTTTGTCCCTGCTGAGCAGAATCTCTGGGTTTCATTACAGGCAGCTGTTAGAATTGATACAATAGTTGCTGATACTCCAGAGATGCTGCTGAGAAATGGATCAACTCAATGTTGCAAAATTGTAACAGTTCAGAGTCTGCACCTGAATTACTGAGCTGCCAGACTCAAACACCAGAGACACCAACATTCAACTTTAAACTTAGATTTTGGAAATACAGTAAAAAAAATAAACAATGGAAGGTAATTGAAAAAAAGTCTATTTCTGGGGAACAATCTAAAAACAACTGAATTGAAAAAAGTGTTTGGAAGGTGAACAACCCCCTTTGAAAGACCAGTAACTTAATTTTTTTAAATTCATTTCTACTTAACGAATAAAAAACACCAGAACAGTTTTAACCTTAAATTCGCAAAGACTTTAATAAGAAATGACGTAATAATTCTCTGCTTGCGCTCCTCTTCAGAAACGGCGCCGATCCATCGCGCGGCACTCGATTGCTCCTCCCTGGCTATGTCCTATACAAGGCAAGGAGGAGAAATCGAACGCAGCAGAATGGATCGTCGCCGAGCGCAAGCAGAGAATCCGTAAGTAGTTTCTTACTAAAAACTTTTAAATGTTAAAACTGTTTTGGTGTTTTTTATTGTTAAGTAGAAATTTAAGTTACTGGTCTTTCAAAGGGGTTGTTCACCTTCCAAACACTTTTTCCATTCAGTTTTTTTAGATTGTTCCCAAGAAATAAAGACTTTTTTTCAAATACTCTCCATTATTTTTTTTATTTTTTTACAGTTTTTCCAAAATTTAAGTTTAAAGGTGAATGAATGTCCCTGTCTGGTGTTTGAGTCTGGCAGCTCAGTAATTCAGGCGCAAACTCTAAACTGTTACAATTTTGCAACATTTAGTTGATACGTTTCTCAGCAGCAGCAGCGCTGGAATATTAGCAACTATTGTATCAATTCTAAAGGTAAGGCCACACAAGGAGATTCGGGGAAATTTTTTCGCCTGGCGACTATAGTCACCCAAAGTTGCCTCAGTGAGGCAACTTCAGGCGACTATAGGAAACGCATCGCCACGTGTGCATTAGCGCAGACGACTTTTCATTCTAGCCTATGGGGAAAAACGCAGAGGCAGTTTGGGGAGATAGTCGCGCAAAAGACAAGGCTATTAGTCGCCAGGCGACAAAATCTCCCCAAATCTCCTCGTGTGGCCTTACCCCAACAGCTGCCTGTAATGGAACCCAGAGATTCTGCTCAGCAGGAACAATGATAAGAACTGTATCAACTAAGAGTATAACAGTTTACAGGGTCGGCGACCCCCATCCCAGAGCGGCTTTAGAAGGTGAAAAATGACACTTTACACTTCAATATTAGAAAAACGGTCTCACATAGAAAAAAAAAAAAGTAATTGGAAAAAAAAGTCATTTCTGGTGATCCACCTGAAACAAACTAGTTGTTTGAAGGCGAAACACCCCTTTAAGGTATGAAGATCCAAACTATGGAAAGATCAGTTATCTGGAAAAACCCAGGTCCCGAGCATTCTGGATATCCGCACAGAGAAGCAGTGATCTACCAATCCAGATTGGGTCTTGCAATGACATTATTTGAGATTCTAATCAGTCAGACCAGCCCATGAGATAGTAACACCAGCATGCAATCCTAATTGCAGTTAAACCATATAAACGGACAGTCACAAAACCTAATCAAACGCACATTTATGGGTAGTTGAATCCGCCCAGTGGTGATACTTGTAAAGGGACCTCCACCCAATCTCTGAATAATACATTTTTAAGCAACTTTTCGAAATAAAGTCATTTTTCCAGTGTACACGGCTAAAAGTAGTTCATCCCAAAATGAACTAACGACAGATTTTAGAAAAAAATTTCTGTCTTAACTGGATTCTTATTGATACAAGACCCGGCGATTGCAATGGTCTATGGGTTTGGATTTGCCTATGCTAGACGTTCAACTACATCATACAATAAGGGGCAGATTTATCAAGGGTTGAATTGAAAATTTGAATTCTTATTTCAAATTTCGAGTTTATTTTAGTGTAGTTCGAAACGTAATTCCAAATTCAATTCAAGTTTGAAAAAAAATGTGAATTTCAAAATTTATCATGATCTGTCCCTTTAAGAATTTGAATTTGACTATTTGCCATCTAAAACCTTATGAATTGGTGTTTTAGCCTATGGGGAACCTCCTGCAATCAATTTGGAGCAGTTTGGTCGACCCTATTCATCCAAATCTACAAAATTCTAATTTTTTAATAAATTTAGATTGGTCTTTTTTTTTTGAATTTCATGGGAGTTTTTATAAATTCTCATAAACTCTAAATTCGACCCTTGATAAATATGCCCCTAAATGTCAATCCCAAACCAAATCTTGAATGTGGTGCATATCAATGTACCCTAAGAAGTACTTTTTAGTAATGTTCCATAAAATATTTTTAAAGAGAGGAAATCTAGTTTACATTGGGAAGCACAATTATCAAAGGTCAAATTTCAAATTCAACGTTTTTTTCAACTTCCTTTAAATTCGAATATATTCAAAATTCGATTGGGGGGTTATTTAATAACAAAATCGAAGATCTAAAACTGGCATGGATTTTACAGACTCAAAAACTCCAAATAGAATTCTACTTGAATTAGACTAAACTTGATTCTAGATTTTTCTCCGAAAAATGTCAGGGAGGCTACTAAAATTTAAATACTCCAAATTGGTCCCTGAAGCATTGACTTGTACATGAACTAGGCAGGTATTAGGGAGCGAATAGTCGGAATTGAGTTCTTAAAGGGCCAGAGTATGGTAAATCTTGGAAATTTGAATTCCAAACAAAAATCTAACCAAGTTTGGATAATTCACAATTCAAAATTGAGAATTTTCAATTCAACCCTTAATAAATCTGCCCCGTAGTCATACAAGTGGAGGCTTCCATGCTGGTTGACACTGAGGGGCAGATTTATTAAGGTTTGACTTGTGTTTTCCACGAAAATTCCAGTTTTTGAGGTAATTTTTTTGGGTAAAAAAAAATGCAAATTTTTCTAATTAAAATTATTGACCCTGGAAATCGCTCGAATCTGAAAATACACCAACTAAAACCTGCCTAGGTCATGTAGGAGTCAACGGCAGAGGTCCCATGAATCATTTGAAGATGTTAATAGCCTGCATGATGCTCAAGTTTTTTTTCTAAAGGTTTTGCCTTCAATTTGAGCAATTCGAGTTTTTTTTCCCATTCAAATTTTTTTCTTAAAGGGGAACTCCACACAAACATAACTTAAGCTTTTTGAAAAGTAAACAATTTCAAGCAACTTTGCATTATACGTCAATTAAAAAATATGCAGACTTTTCACGATTTTTAATGGTTTCCAACAGTTCCCTAAGCCCCTGCTCGCCTGCTGATCTGTCTGACTACTTTGATGAGCTGGCTGACTACTGTTACTTTGTATCAACAGCCATCTGTCCTCAGCCTGCATCCTCCAAACCCCACAATTCCCTGCACATGTGATTTCAATAAGGAAAGGAACATCCCAGTGCAATGCATTGTGGGTTACGTAGTTCCTGCATGCTGTCTGTAAGCTGTGGAGAAGTTGTTACAATTTGTAACATCAGTGTATAGTCCCTCCTTCCCTGCCAGGATTTTTTCAAATGATGCAGAAAGAGAAGAACTGTCAAACACCTGGATTTCAGCATAGAAAACGACATTCATATTTTTTGAATAAACCGATAACTGTGATGTGTATATTAGGGGTTTCTGTGTTATGTGGCCCCTTTATCAAATTTTAGTTTGGAAGCCGGAGTTCCCCTTTAAATAAGCAACCATTCGAGTTCTGAGTTCATTCGAGGTATTAAAAACTCTTAACATTTGACTTTTGATAAATAACCGCCTTACTGTATATACAAGTCTTATTTACAGAAGACTGGCACAATGCACCCCACCCCCGTAAACATTTTTTCACGAGGAAACCAATGACTTTTCTAAAGAATAGAATTAAAGAATCATGAGAATGTACTTGACATCAGCTAAAATATGTCCCAATGTGTATTTGCTAAAGCTGCTTTCAAAGGCTCATTCACAGGGACTCTGGAAGATTCCAATGTGTCCAGACCCCCTGTGTTTAAATGGATTAATCCATCTGTCTGGTACTGAGCAGAATGCTGACAGGCCCAGAGACACAGGTCACATGGTTTAAATGCCCATTAACATTTCTCAGGGGGAATTTTACTTTTCCTGAATGATACATACTGTGATTATCTCAGCTATACTCCAAGGCCTGAAAAAATATAGGTAAAATGTAAAAAAAAACTCTGGTTAAATATAGTGATCCTCATTAATTTGTGCCTTATTAGACTGTAGCCAATAAAGCAGTAGGAGTTCCTAACTGGTTTAACTGGCATCTGTACCGCAAAGACTAGGCGGTGACAAACCAAGGATATCAGTTTTGTTTATTGTTTAGGAAGTCCTATGTACTAAGTCCTATGTATTAAAGGTGAAGTAAAGTCCAAAATAAAATAAGGCTAGAAATGTATTTTGTATACTAAACATAAACTTACCACACCAGAAGTCTAATCAAACAAATGATTTATGCTTTCAAAGTTGGCCACAGGGGGTCACCATCTTGTAACTTTGTTATACATCTTTGCAAGACCAAGACTGTGCACATGCTCAGTGTGGTCTGGGCTGCTTAGGGATCGTCATAAATGATCAAAATAGCACAAGTCAAATATCTGCCAGAAGCCGATACAGCAAGACTGATTAATAATCAGAATATACAGACTGCACTGGGTCCTGTGTTGTCATGTAATCTAATGTGGATTTTATAGTTTTTGTATTGTTCAATATACACTTTCTCCAACTCTGCAGAACCAGTGGCTGCAGCAAAATAATCCTCCAAATAGAATCCCAGTTTATCCGTTTAAATCTGGCTCCATGATCTTTGTCCCTGCAGCTGGAGTTGGAAACAGTAAAGGGGATGTAAAGGCAAAAATAAAATCCAATACAAATCTCTACACATTCGTCGACTGCTCTACAGGGAAACAAACAAAGCTGCTTGAGTTCTGCATGGCTGGGAAGTAAGGCGGGGGCTCCCCCTGCTGTTCATAAGTATGATTGTTTCCCTGCAGAGCAGTTAGGAACAGTCTGACAATTCCTATCCACAGCAGTAAATGAAGGGAGAATTTCACTGCATACAGTCAGGTTTCTTATAAAATTGGTACACATTTTTTTAATTAAAGTATATTGGAGATATTTTTACTTTCTTTAATGAAAAAGAAACCCGAGATTTTGTTTTTGCTTTTACATGCCCTTTAAACTTTGGAGAGCTCTACATAATAAAAAGGACTCGATACATAGGACTTAAAGGACACGTCAACCCCAAAAATAATTTGTGCCTACTAAAAGAAAACATAATTCTAAGCAAATTTGCATTATACGTTCATTACAAATTGTCTATGTTTTTTTAATTTGTTTGTAAATGTATTGCTATTGAAAGCAGTGTTTGTCGCTTTCTATTCTCTTCCCCGGTTGCACTGGCTTTTGAAACAATGTAACATAAGCCAAACGATTAACAGACTTGTTTTGCTGGAGGAGACTGGCTTTTGCAACATTGTTAAAAAATAAGTAACAACCAGGAGTTAAGCAAATGCTGCTTTCAGTAGCAATTACATTGACAAATAATTTTAAAGCACTAAGAATTTTTAATAAATTCATATAGGAAAAGTTGCTTATAATTGTGTTTTCTTTTATTACGCAAAAAAAAATCTTTTTTTGAGATGACGTCCTTTAAGTTAAATACTCCATTACTGTAAATAGCCTGTGATGGTGCAAACTGATGTCCACGTGGGGTTTATATCTAGGACCAGAAGCTTATAAATAGCACCGTTTGCAGCAAGTTAGGTTCATAGTGGGATCTCACAAATAAAAAAAGTGCCTTTATAATATGTAATGAAGATTAACACAAAAATAAGAAGCCTGAATAGTCCATTTTATCCAAATAATCCACATTTTTAAACACGATTTGCCTTTTTTCTGTAATAATAAAACAATACAGGTATAGGATTTGTTATCTGGAAACCCATTATCCAGAAAGTTCTGAATTATGGAAAGGCCTTCTCCCATAAACTCCATGTTATCAAAATATTTTTTTTTTTTTTAAATAATTTCCATTTTCTCTGTAATAATAAAACAGTAGCTTGTACGTGATCCCAACTAAAATAAATAATGAATCCTTATTGGAAGCAAAACCAGCATATTGGGTTTATTTAAAGGGATGCTGTCATCGGAAAACTATTTTTTTTTTCCAAAACACATCAGGTAATAGTGCTGCTCCAGCAGAATTCTGCACTGAAATCCATTTCTCAAAAGAGCAAACAGATTTTTTTATATTCAATTTTGAAATCTGACATGGGGCTAGACATTTTGTCAATTTCCCAGCTACCCCTGGTCATGTGACTTGTGCCTGCACTTTAGGAGAGAAATGCTTTCTGGCAGGCTGCTGTTTTTCCTTCTCAATGTTACTGAATGTGTCTCAGTGGGACATGGGTTTTTACTATTGAGTGTTGTTCTTAGATCTACCAGGCAGTTGTTATCTTGTGTTAGGGAGCTGCTATCTGGTTACCTTCCCATTGCTCTTGTGTTTGGCTGCTGGGGGGAAAAGGGAGGGGGTGATATCACTCCAACTTGCAGTACAGCAGTAAAGAGTGATTGAAGTTTATCAGAGCACAAGTCACATGACTTGGGGCAGCTGGGTAATTGACAATATGTCTAGCCTCATGTCAGATTTCAAAATTGAATATAAAAAAATCTGTTTGCTCTTTTGAGAAATAGATTTCAGTGCAGAATTCTGCTGGAGCAGCACTATTAACTGATTCATTTTTTCCCATGACAGTTTCCCTTTAATTTTTTATTTTCTAGTAAGACTTAAGGTATGAAGGTGTAAATTACAGATTATTTATTATCCGTAAAAACCCCAGGTCACGAGCATTCTGGATAACGTGTCTCATACCTGTACCTTGCACTTGATCCCAACTAAGATACAATTAATCCTTATTGGAGGCAAAGCCGGCCAATTTGGTTTATTTAATGTTTACAGGATTTTCTATCAATGAAGATCAAAATTACAGAAAGATCCGTATTCCAGAAAGCTCCAGGTCTTGAGCATGCTGGATAACAGATCCCGTACACACTTAGAGAACACAATACTTTGCTTGTCTGCCAGCAGCTTGCAGGGAACCATACAAGCCCTATACCCACTAGTAGACAAGCAAAGCAAAACACAGCCAGGTATGTAATAATGAGCAACAATTAACTGGATACGAGGCAATATGTGAATAATACAGAAAGTGAAATTCTTCCCCTGAGCCAGTCTGGTGTGTGATACTACTTTCACTCATTCTTTGCAGGGTGGGGTGAGGCGTGGAACACAACAATCACCACTCGTTTATTCATTCTAATGTAACTGGTTTAGAAAACGTAATTTAGAAACTGTTCTTCTACACACCAAACAAGTGATGAAACAGGGAAATGAACTGCCAGAAATGAAACTCCTATCCAAGACAACGTCAGAGCTGCCTCAGTGAGCTGTGTGACCCAGGAACAACAGAGCTGCCTGCGTTCTACACAAGAAGAAGAGGAGGAGGAGGAGGAGGGGGAGGATTTGTTGACGATGAGGAAACGCCGGGATTTTCTTGCACTGGGCTCATCGTATCACATGACGAACGCTTCATCACTAACAAACCCGTGTATGAAAAGAGAGGAAAATATAGTCCATATTTTTATATATTTTATGAATAAAAATATACATTCTATCCCATCAAAGCAGGGGATCTGGACTCTGAGTATAAAGCAGTGGGCGACAAACAGAGACACAGTGTAACGTTAGTGTTGAGGAGGTGTCTCAGCTCTTTATTCAAGTGTCAACGTACCTATTGGGTGTAAAAGTTGGGTGTCAAAGTAGTACATGTGAAGCTTAAGTGGCAATGAGGTAATGACCAATGTGACAAAGAACTCTGAGATATACTACACGTCACTAGTGAGCACATAAAGACCTTAGAGATATACTACACGTCACTAGTGAGCACATAAAGACCATAGAGATATACTACACATCACTAGTGAGCACATAAAGAACTCAGAGATATACTACACGTCACTAGTGAGCACATAAAGAACTCAGAGATATACTACACGTCACTAGTGAGCACATAAAGAACTCAGAGATATACTACACGTCACTAGTGAGCACATAAAGAACTCAGAGATATACTACACGTCACTAGTGAGCACATAAAGACCTTAGAGATATACTACACGTCACTAGTGAGCACATAAAGAACTCAGAGATATACTACACGTCACTAGTGAGCACATAAAGAACTCAGAGATATACTACACGTCACTAGTGAGCACATAAAGACCTTAGAGATATACTACACATCACTAGTGAGCACATAAAGAACTCATATATACTACACGTCACTAGTGAACACAAACAAATTAAAGATATACTACCAGTCACTAGTGAGAACATAAAGAACTCAGAGATATACTACACGTCACTAATGAGTACATAAATAACTCAGAGTTATACTATACGTCACTAGTGAGCACATAATGAACTCAGATATACTACACATCACTAGTGAGAACATAAAGACCTTAGAGATATACTACACGTCACTAGTGAGCACATAAAGAACTCATAGATATACTACACGTCACTAGTGAGCACATAAAGAACTCAAAGATATACTACACGTCACTAGTGAGCACAAAGAACTATAGATATACTACAGGTCACTAGTGAGCATATAAAGAACTAACGAGATATACTACACGTCACTAGTGAGCACAGAGGAGTAGGTCACCTATAAACTGACTTTCAGAATGCTGAATACAGTGGGATTCTGGGCCCTTTCAAATAAGCCATATATATATATATATATATATATATATATATATATATATACACATTTGTTATGCAATGATGACCAGTTGTGAATTTACTTATAATGGGCCTATCTATAACCTACTAGAAGTTTAACCGTAGATGAACTTTCCCTTTAAGTAAGCACAGAGCCTACAAGCGATCAGGATGTGCGAGGGCTTCTGGCAAATGCAGAGGGGCTGCTGTAAGATGCCACAGAGTCACTATTTATTGGGCTAGTGGTGGCTGCTGGGGCCTCTGTGTACTTGGAATGCCAGGGCCTAATTTGCCTCCCAGTCCAAACCTGGGAACAGTATTTGGGGATTCGGGGAACAGTATTCGGGGCACATGAGAACTCTGTGCTAGGGTATCTAGGGGTACATGAGGGAACAGTGTATTTAAGGGGACACAGGGGCTTTACTCAGAGGGCTGAAGCCGAGAGTGATGAGGTGGGTGAGTGAAACTACTGGGGAGGGGGGGGGGGTCAGTGGAGGATGAGCAGGAATTTAGCAGATGGGAAAACTACAGCCCCCCAAATAGCTGAACAACTCCCTGCACCTATGTCAGTGGGATTGTGGGAGTTGTAGATTATCCCTGATACAAAGTGTAAGTGATTAGAGGGGAAACCAGTGACAGGGGATGGTGTGTGAGTGTGTGTAAGACAATGGAAGTGAATGACAAGTGGAAGAGTCCATAACAGTCACGGGGGGGGGGTTGATCATGGGCAGGTCTATATGTCAGAAGTGAAGGTTTAAAATCACATTAAGCTCACGCAGAGTGACAGGCTGGGCCTTTACATCCCACATTCCCTATAGATAAACCCACAGTTGACAGGAAACTCTGGGAGTTGCAGTTTAACCCACAGCAGAACAGACACAGGTTTGGCTCACTAGGACGCCTCGGCCACAGTAGGCAGAAATGTCAGGCCTCGCGGAACCTCATTGTCCGCCCCACTTACCTTCTGTATTCTCTTCAGCGCCATGGGGCGAGCGGGCGGGCTCCGAGGCTCGTGGATGAGGAGAGGATAGAGGGCAGGAGCCGAGGCTGCGTGGGAATGAGTCTGTCCGTGCGGCTTCTCGCCGAGTCACTGCAGCAGGTACAGAGCGGACAGGAAGCGGATCCCCAGGCTGATTCACTCTGGGCGTGACCAATCACTAGGGGAGGAGTCACGTCGTCTTCTGCTTCCGCTTTAACGTGACGGGGCGGGACATGCTGGGAAGTGTAGTTTTTTTTTTATTTAGTGTCCTCCTCGAATGTCAGATCCACACAGACCTCATAATAAAAAGTATAATGAAATCCCTAAAATTGCGAGGTTCTCATGATTTTACTCCTTTAGTCTGGAATTCCAGGAGCTGGCTGGTTGTTAGGGGCCAAGTTACTCTAGCAACCAGGAAGTGGTTTGATTGGAAAACAGGAAGAGGAATATAAGAGGGGTATGAATAGTAACATAAGAAATACAATACAGAAAAGAGAAAGTAGCCCCTCCCCAACCATTTCAAATGCTTCAACATTGGCTGCCCTTGCAGTGTAGTGGGGGTGTAGTGGGCAGCCATGTCTGGTGTCCTGTGATGAAGGAGCAATAACTCCCCTTCCCATAGTGTCCCACAAGTAGGGTCGCCACCTTTTCTGAAAAAAAAACATCCCGGCCTTCCTGTATATTTAGCTTTTTTCCCCTATTAAAATACCTCCCAACTGTCCCTTTTTCGGAGGGACAGTCCCTCTTTTGACAGCTCAACCCGCAGTCCCTCATTTGCACTGGAAAGTCCCTCTTTTCTCTGCACTGAACAGCCAGAAAAAGAAACAAAGTTTCTCACTTAATTGGCTTTTAGCAGAGAGCCCAGAACAGCTAACAGGTGCAGATAAGATACTTTGTAACAATTTTGAGGCACAAAAACACAGTTTAGATAAGGAGAAATATTTTCAAACTTTCATAACCTGCCAAATTTTGTAAAACAAACATGGTAATTAGGGGGTGTGGCTAATCTAATCTGCTTGCTTGATGTGGCCACCGACTGAGTGGATCTTTTACCAATACTGAGGTGGGCAATGGGTAGGGTTGACACCTGGCCGGTAAAAATGATGGTTGATACTAATGTTAATAATAGGAAAAAAACGGCAAGAATATAGGAAGGCCGGTATTTTTTTCCAGAAAAGGTGGCGGTAATGTAGGTAGGGTTGACACCCAGCTGGTATTTTACTGGCCTAGACAGTAAAACACCTGCTAGGGCCGGTATTCCAAATTTACCACCAATGTAGCTGCCGGTAATTGGTAATACCCTTAACAAAAGCCTGTGCCCTCTGGTGGAAACTTACCTTTTCTTCCTCATCTTGCCCTCACGCGATGTGGCTCCACCCCTTTTGCAGCATGACCCCCGTGGCTCTGCCCCTTTTTGCATCACAGACTGCCCCTTTAGCTACCGCCCCAGTCCCCCCCCCCCCCCGCTGGCCGGTAAATTTTTTTCAAAAAGGTGGCAACCCTAAATATAGGCAATCAGGAGAGGTCAGTTTTGACGGTTTTTAATGGGGTTGTTCATCTTTAACTTTTATAATGATGTAGGAGTGATATTCTGAAGCATTTTGTAAAAGGTTTTTTATTATTTGTGGTTTTTGAGTTATTCCACAGCTCTCTGGTTTGTAATTTCAGCAATCTGGTTGCTAGGGTTCAAATTCCCCTAGTAACCTAGGGCATTGATTTCAATAAGAGACTGGAAAATGAATAGGAGATAATAAAAAGTAGCAAGAGTAGCAAGAACTATACATTTGTAGCCTTAGAGAGCATTTGTCAGTGACCCCCTCCCCCATCTGAAAGCTGGAACGAGTCAAAAGAAAAAGGCAAATAATTTAAAAACTATTAAAAAAAGAAATGAAGGCCAATTGAAACGTTGCTTAGAATTAAGCTTTTTGAAAAGTAAACATAATTTCAAGCAACTTTGCACTATACATCAATTAAGAAAATATGCAGACTTTTCACAATTTTTAACGGTTTGGAACAGTTCCCTAAGCCTAGCCCCCTGGTTTGGAAGCCAGAGTTCCCCTTTAAATTTGCCTGTGTATGCCAGCTTTACTGCTGCAGAGATAACTCCTGCCCCCAATTTAGGATTTGGATTCGGTTCAGCTGGGCAGAAGGATTCGGCCAAATCTGAATCCTGCTAAAAAAGGCCGAATCCTGGCCAAATTGCGAACCGAATCCTGGATTCGGTGCATCCCTAAACTAGATAAAGCAATGAGCAGACACCTATAGGATTTGCTAAATGCCAGTTCCTGCTTCTATTAAACTACAACTCCCAGCACCACTGAACAGTCTAGGGATGCACCGAATCCACTATTTTGGATTCGGCCGAACCCCCGAATCCTTTGTGGAAGATTTGGCCGAATACTGAATCCGAAACCTAATTTGCATATGCAAATTAGGGGTGGGAAAGCATATTATACTTACTTGTTTTCTGAAAAAAAGTCACACAATTTCCCTCCCTGCCCCTAGTTTGCATATGCAAATTAGGATTTGGATTCGGCCGGGCAGAAGGATTCGGCCGAATCCGAATCCTGCTGATAAAGGCCGAATCCCGAACCGAATCCCGAACCGAATCCTGGATTCAGTGCATCCCTAGAACAGTCCTAATCTTCTGCAGCACTACAGGCAGCGCCGGATTTCACTTCTGGGCGCCCCTAGGCAGCGCGGTCCTAGCGCCCGCCTTCCCAGCGCGCCGGTGAAAAAACGCCGGCACAGCTGGTGCAGTTGAACGGCGGCTGGGCGGCATGCCGCCCCTATTTCTTTGCCGCCCTAGGCCCGGGCCTATGCGGCCTTGCCGCAAATCCGGGCCTGACTACAGGAACCAGAACAGTAACTCGGATGTGCATCACCCTACATATAGTTCTACTGGCCAAACACCTATATCACTGCTCAGCATCAACTCAGAAATCCCCTGCACAGAACATATAGTTACAAGATGCGGTGCCTAATTTTCAGGCTGTAAACCCTAGTGCTACCTTTTCTGCATTCTCATATGTTATGAATAACAACAGGGCCCTCCAAGCATGTCGGGAGATATTTAACCATGCAGATAATCCTCGTGATCTGTTTCATAAGTCATAGCTGTGACTGTACACATGCCGAAGCTGCAGAGGCAGTTATTTTCTGCATCACATTGATTATGATCCAACAAAGATTAACCCAAGTACAGATAATCTGAAGCCCAGATGTGCATGTACTGGCCTGGGCCATCTGCTGCCATAAAGTGCATCATTTTATTTAGCTGTATAAAGAGATGTTGACGCTTCCAACCAGAGATTCCATGGAGCAGGGGAGAAAAAAAAGCTGATGGGATTTATTATGCAGAAGGGTGCACTTGGGGATTCTGGAGTGACCCTGAGTTTTTCAAATCTTTTTTTGGGTGTCTTGACTGATCAGAACAAAAAAATACTGTCCGTGAATTGTACTTGACATGCTTTCCAGATTCAGTTGATATCACTAGAGCAAAACCTGATCGACGGGTTTCTGTACAAACAAGACTATTGCTATATATAGTTTGTAATAAGATCAGCCTGCCGCCCCAGTTTGAGCCTCCCGCACCCATCTTTTCACTTTAAAGGAGACCTAAACCCTAAAAATGAATGTGGCTAAAAATGGCATATTTTATATAGTGAACTTATTGCACCAGCCTAAAGTTTCAGCTTGTCAATAGCAGCAATGATCCAGGACTTCAAACTTGTCACAGGGGGTCACCATCTTGGAAAGTGTCCGTGACACTCACATGCTCAGTGGGCTCTGATTGGCTGTTGAGAAGCTAAGCTTAGGGCTCGTCACTAATTATCCAGCAGAAAATGAGCTTCCCTGGCTGTAATATAAGCTGATGCTACAGGTTTGCTGATTCTGATGCTAATTGCACTGGTTTCTCTGCTGCCATGTAGTAATTATCTGTATTAATGACTAATCAGAATGACTATATTGTGACATTTCTATTCTATGTGTACTGTATATTGTGAGTGGGTCCCTAAGCTCAGTAAGTGACAGCAGCACAGAGCATGTGCAGTGAATCAGCAGAAAAGAAGATGGGGAGCTACTGGGGCATCTTTGGAGACACAGATCTTTACTGCTAAAGGGCTGTGGTTGCCTTGGGCTGGTACAGAAGCACAAAACATAATGTACAATATTTCAAGCTACTTCTTTAGTTAAGCTTTAGTTCTCCTTTAAAGGAGAAGGAAAGTCATCCTGAAAACTGCACCGGCCCAGGGTTATACCAGTGAGCACCATGGAGAGATCCTCTTCCAGCCTCTTCTTTCTTCAAATGTCCCCGGGGCAAACGTATGCGCAGTTGAAATAAATAGCCAGCTTTTAGTTCGACTTTTTGTTCTACTGTGCATGCGCAGCCGCGAGAAGAAAGAAAAAGCCGGATCTCTCCGTTGTGCTCACCGGTATAACCCTGGGCTGGTGCATTTTTCTGCTGATAGGAGCACCGGCCCAGGGTTTCAGGTAAGTCAATACAATCACTTGTGGTGCCTAACATTTCACACCTCCAAGTGCACAAAGACTTTCATTCTCCTTTAAGGGCTGAACTCCACAGAACAATTACAAACATTTTGTTGTGCGGAGACGAAACGCAAGCACTGAATATAATGGGAGTGATCGAAACATCACAGGTACAAACTACATGTATCAGACACAACACAACTGTCGGTTGTCAACGCAGTGTCTTCATCAGACAGTTGTGTTGTGTGTACTGTTTTTGGTGCCTCCAATTTGTAGAATTCATTGCACGACAAATTCCATGGGGTTCAGCCCTTCACGTCATACAAAGACTTTTAAACACATTTCCCGAACCCTAGTTTGCAGCCGGAGCTGGGCCAACCCGGCCAGGTGCCCTAGGCAAGTTACGTGATTTTAAAGGGGTTGAGCACTTTTCAGTTAACTTTTAATACAATGTAGGAAGTGATATTTGGAGATAACTTACAATTGGTTTTCATTTTTTATTATTTGTAGTTTTTGAGTTATTTCGCTTTTTATCCAGCTCTCCGGTCTGCCATTTTGGCAATCTGGGCCAAATTCCCCTAGTAACCATACATTGATTTGAATAAGAGACTGGAATATGAATAGGAGAGGCCTGAATATAAAGATGAGTAATGAAAAGTAATACATTTGTAGCCTTACAAAGCATTTGTTTTATATCGGGTCAGTGACCCCCATCTGAAAGCTGGAAAGAAAAAAACTATATATAAAAAAAAAAAAAAAATAATGTACACGAATTGAAAAGTTTCTTAGAATTGTCCACTCTAACATACTAAATATTATTCTATAACATACCAAACTTTATTTTTAGTCTGATGTAGAGAGTGATTTTCAGAGACAATTTGCAATTTCTTTTCATTATTTCATTTTTTTTTATTATTATTTGTGGTATTTGAGTTATTTAGATTTTTATTCAGCAGCTCTCCAGTTTGCAATTTTAGCAATCTGTTTGCTGGGGTCCAAATTACCCTAGCAACCATGCTAGGGACCCTCGATGGGTCTGCAGTTTCGCACACGAGGGACCGGCTAATTACAGTAAAATCTGGAGTTACATATGTAATGTCTTGGTCTGGACTGACATTTCAGGTACACAGAGGCCCAAACAGTCCCTCAGCAGCCAAATAAATAATGACTGTCCATGGCAACTTATAGCAGCCCCTCTGGCATTTGCCAGAACCCACAGACTGACAGTTGGGGCCTTGCCCTGCAACTATAGATGAGTGACTGCTACAACCATTTTTATTTATCTGTGGCTTTATTTAAAGCTAAGAGGGGGCCTAAAATGTCTTAAGGGCAACAGGTCTAGTCTGAAGACATCTGGACTGGAATTGGGTTGCAGTTTGTTTTCCCGAGACTCTCTACTTAAAACCTGCAACTTGTTATCAGCCAATGCTGTAGCAACAACGGTTCATATAGAACACCAACAACATTACATATAAGAAATAACGTTGCCCCTTTTATAAAACATTAGGATGTTGGAAATCAGCAAGGTACAAGGCTTATATGTGGAGCAGACCTTCCTGATGCCTTTGGCTCAACAATGATCAGAAATACCGTTAGTGGAGTAATTAAAAAAACACAGAAAACGTGTAAATAATTTAATGTCTATGAATCTCGTATACATTCCAATGTCATCATTTGCAAATCTGCATTTAGCAGTGGAAGGAGAAAAAAATACACAGGTATTCAGGCCTCTGAACATCACACACACACAAATAGTGGCATTTCAGGTTTTTACATAAAAATTAAGACTGAACCCTCTGACAATCAGGGGCAAGTGCATCACAATACCCCACCCCCCAGGTATAGGCTTCAATACTATTGCACATTGGAGGGAATGCAGTCAGATGATATGGGACTGGCAAGAACATCAGACCTATCAGCTATAGAATTAAAGGGAAAATATAAGTAGGAATTCAGTCATAGGATCAGACAGTTACAATGGGGGTGCATGTGTTATTCGAAGTTTTTTTTAACTGGGAAACGGACTCAAGACGGGGGGGGGAGAGAGAGAGAGAGATCTCAAACATAACAGTTCATTTATAATAGATACAGAAAGATAAGAGATGAAAAATGCTGGTCTTATTTTTCACTTAAAGGACCACATGAAACGCTGAAATCTCTAAGTCTTTATTAAGAAATAACTTACCGAAACTCCGCTTGCGTTCCTCTTCAGAAAAGGCGTTGATCCACCGCGCGTCGCTCGATTTATTCTCCCTGGCTATCTATAAAGAAGGCAGGGAGAAGAAATCGAGCGCCGCACGATGGATCGCCTTTTCTGAAGTGGAGCGCAAGCGGAGTTTTTGTAAGTTATTTCTTGATAAAGACTTAGCGATTTCAAAGTTTCATTTGTATACTAACAAATTAAAAAAAAAAAATGATGTTACTGGTCTTTTAACATTCTATTTTATGTGATTTTGAGATTATTGTAATTACCTTAAAACCATAGCGATAGAAACAGAAACCATTCGTCCTATTATTTACTGCACCCCCCGAATGTGGCACTGGGCCCTAATTTGCTGAGGGACAGAGACATTTAAGGCAGGAGACACACATTCAGGCAGCCATCTTTCTTATACATAGGATTATCCCATAAAGAACTCCTAGATGGGTAGACTGACACTACAGACGCAGCAGATTATAATATCCCGACGGATCAGCGCTGCGGATGGAGTTTTGTCGCTTTAGGATTCCTTTTTCTTGATGATTAAGGGGCCCACGTTGTCACCGGTTTCCTCGTTATGCTTTGTGTGAGCGCCATCACAATATGGAAACTGGAAAACAAACAGGAGGGGAAAGAGCACCAGCATCAACGTGTTAAAGGGGTTTTTAAGCAACTTTTTAATGTAGATTTATTTAGGGATGCACCGAATCCAGGATTCGGTTCGGGATTCGGCTAAGGAATTACATTTATTAATTTTTAAAGGGGAACTATCTCAAAAATTCGAATTTATTTTAAAGCTTCCTCATACTGATAAGAAACTTTCTAAAAAAAAAAACAATTAAACCTTCTGTACCGTTTCTGAAATAATCACATTTATCTTCACTATTCCTCTCCCAGCATCTGTTTCTCTTTATTCTGTCTTCAAGCAGCAGTTGGGTGTCAGATATTCATTGACAGCTAGATCCAATATATCTTATGGGGGGGGCTCACGATGAAACTTTGGGTGACTTCGGAACTCAAAGCTCCACGAGTGCATTGCCACAGGCGATTTTTAATTTTAGCAGGCGGAAAGCAGTTCAAGGAGATTGTCGCCCTGAAGAAAAGGCGATTAGTTGCCAGGCAACAATCTCCCAGTGTGCCCCTGCCCTTAGAGGTCACTATTAAAATCACCAGACATCATGTCTCTCTACATGCAGGATTTGTGCATAGGGCAAGTATTTTGTTAGATTGTGTTTGTACTGGAATCAGTTATTTGAGTGAGCTCTAATATATCTGCTAGGAAAGGAGCCCCTCGATAATATATATTGGATCTAACTGTCATTTAATATCAGACACCCAACTGCAGCATGAAAACAGAATGAAGAGAAACAGATGCTGAGAGAATAGTGAAGATAAACTTGATTATTTGGAAAGTTTCTTATTTCAGCATGACAAAACTTATATATTCAATTTTAATTTTCACGATAGCTCCGCTTTAATTCTTCTTTGCACTGCTGGTTCTAACTACATGCACCACCGAAATAGGAGCATATTGCTTTACACAGTCTGGTTTGAGGCGGTAGCATTCCGTCTAGGTGCTACTGTCTATGGCCAGGATCCCCAACCTTTTGAACCCATGAGCAACATTCAGAAGTAAAAGGAGTTGGGGAGCAACACTAGCATGAAAAATGTTCTTGGGGTGCCAAATAAGGGCTGTGATTGGCCATTTGGTAGCCCCTATGTGGATTATCAACCTACATTGAGGCTCTGTTTGTCAGTACACCTGGTTTTTATACAACCAAAACTTGCCTCCAAGCCTGGAATTCAAAAATAAGCTCCTGCTTTGATGCCACTGACAGTAACATCCAATGGGTTGGAGAGCAACATGTTACTCACGAGCTACTGGTTGGGGATCACTGCTCTATGGGAACTGGTACAGCAGCCCGACTCCTGGCAAATGAAAGCCAAGATATAATAGGGTTATGGCTGGCCAGACTCTTACCTTTTTGGATCGCCAGCAGCGGCAGTAGACCGCTTTATCTCCCAAGTCTTCCATGTCAAATGCGTGCACCACTTTGGGATTGTCCTTCTGGATCTCAAGATTCACTTTAGCTTTGCAGCATTTCTCTTTACAGCAGAGGGATTTGTATGCGATATATCCCACGGCAGCTGCAGCAACCACCACGGAGGCTGTAGTCGCCCATTCTATTTAAAAAAAGAAGTATGCATTGTTAGTATTGTAATATAGTCATAATAAAAGTTTCTGTGCTGTTATAGAACTACAACTCACAGTACCCCTGAACAGCCCTCAGCTGTTTTCAAAACACATCAGTTAATAGTGCTGCTCCAGCAGAATTCTGCACTGAAATCCATTTCTCAAAAGAGCAAACAGATTTTTTTATATTTAATTTTGAAATCTGACATGGGGCTAGACATATTGTCAATTTCCCAGCTGCCCCAAGTCATGTGACTTGTGCTCTGATAAACTTCAATCACTCTCTACTGCAAGTTGGAGTAATATCACCCCCCTCCCTTTCCCCTCCCCCCAGCAGCCAAACAAAAGAACAATGGGAAGGTAACCAGATAACAGCTGCCTAAAGCTGGCCATAGATGTTGAGATTTTTAAAAGATCAGATCCTGATCGTGAGACCACGATCTTCTCAGAATGACCTGGCCGATCATACGATCGTTCGAATCCCACTAACCGAATGATAATATCGTTGAGTCTATGGGGAGCTTAACACAAGATAAGAGCTGCCTGGTAGATCTAAGAACAACACTCAATAATAAAAACCCATGTCCCACTGAGACTCCTTCAGTTACATTGAGAAGGAAAAACAGCAGCCTGCCAGAAAGCATTTCTCTCCTACAGTGCAGGCACAAGTCACATGACTGGGGGTAGCTGGGAAATTGACAATATGTCTAGCTCCATGTCAGATTTCCAAATTGAATATAAAAAAATCTGTTTGCTCTTTTGATAAATGGATTTCAATGCAGAATTCTGCTGGAGTAGCACTATTAACTGATGCATTTTCAAAAAAAAACATGTTTTCCGATGACAGGATCCCTTTAATTTTGAAATCTTAACATGGGGCTAGACATATTGTCTATTTCCCAGCTACCCCCAGTCATGTGACTTGTGCTCTGATAAACTTCAGTCCCTCTTTACTGCAAGTTGGAGTGATATTACCCCCCCAACAACAGAACAATGGGAAGGTAACCAGATAGCAGCTCCCTAACACAAGATAACAGCTGCCTGGTAGATCTAAGAACACCACTCAATAGTAAAATCCAAGTCCCACTGAGACACATTCAGTTACATTAAGTAGGAGAAACAACAGCCTGCCAGAAAGCAGTTCCATCCTAAAGTGCTGGCTCTTTCTGAAAGCACATGACCAGGGAAAATGACCTGAGATGCACCTACACACCAATATTACAACTAAAAAATACACTTGCTGGTTCAGGAATTAAATTCTATATTGTAGCGTGAATCGTCTAATTTAGAAATAAAATCTACAACATAAAAATTGTGACAGAATCCCTTTAACACAACAACTGTTCGAGGCTGCAAATCCCTCAATACATCAAGGGAAGGCTTCACTGCCATCTAGTGGTGACAAATGAAGATCTGGATTTCTACTGCCATGGATAGATTTAGGATATATAAAGAGAGGGAATCGCTTATTTCTTCCATGCTTTGTCATGTTAAATTGCCTCATGTATCAAAAGGGATAATGTACCCCCTACTGTAAATAAGGACAATAGAAGTCACTGAGGGGTTCTGTGACCATATAAAGGCACAAGGCTGCACACTGAGTTATACAGGGAACTCCGAGTATCACTCATGTATTAAACGGGATAATGTACCCCCTACTGTAAATGATAAGGATATTAGAAGTCACTGAGGGGTTGTTCTGTGACCATATAAAGGCACAAGGCTGCAGGCTGAGTTATACAGGGAACTCTGAGTATCATTCATGTATTATAAGGGATAATGTACCCCCTACTGTAAATGATAAGGATATTAGAAGTCACTGAGGGGTTGTTCTGTGACCATATAAAGGCACAAGGCTGCAGGCTGAGTTATACAGGGAACTCGGAGTATCACTCATGTATTATAAGGGATAATGTACCCCCTACTGTAAATGATAAGGATATTAGAAGTCACTGAGAGGTTCTAAGGCCCAAAGCTACAAGCCAGGTGATTTCATAAAGGTCAAGGAAATCTGAGGTGTTTAAAATTTCAGCAGAATTAGCTCTAAAAACCTACAAGTGTTTGTTTCAGACAATATATTATGTAATCGGCTACAAAACTACTGGAACCGGATCTCATCTAAGTTCTATTATGCGCAACTCCAGACATGTTCCAGATTGTGCCCCGGCTGACTATAAATCTAGGAGCAGAACCTCTAGGGATGCACCGAATCCAGGATTGGGTTCGGGATTCGGCCTTTTTCAACAGGATTCGGATTTGGCCGAATCCTTGTGCCTGGCTGAACCGAATATGAATCCTAATTTGCATATGTAAATTAGGGACAGATAGGGAAATCACGTGACTGTCACAAAAGACGACATTTTTTCACTTTTTCCTTTCCTGACCCTAATTTGCATATGCAAATTAGGATTCAAATTAGTTTCGATTGAACCTTTCACCAAGGATTCGGGTGAATCCCTAAAACCTCTGCGAGGAAGGAATGATAAGCCATTGTGCTGCCCATATATTAAACTTCTGATCTGCTTTCCCTGAAGTTTCACTGATCATTGTGCCTCCAGCATATCTGCATCTCATCCTCTGCTTTCACTAACCTTCCAACCACCTTCCTGCTAAACTTGACAAAACATGTTTTCAGTAGTTAGCTTTAGTTTTATAAACAGATAGTAAATAGATATACGCTAGTGGCCCCACCCTGCTTTCCCTGTCAAGGAGATGTAGGTTTGGGTGTTCCAGGTGGAAGAATTGGGTGCAGTCCCTCTGGCAGCAAGAAGCTCCACAAGGTAATTTGTTTAAAGGGGTGGTTTGCCTTTAAAGAGATCCTGTCATGGGAAAACTATGTTTTTTTTCCAAAACACATCTGTTAATAGTGCTGCTCCAGCAGAATTCTGCACCGAAATCCATTTCTCAAAAGAGCAAAGAGATTTTTTTTTATATTCAATTTTGAAATCTGACATGGGGCTAGAGATATTTTTCGTTTTCCAGCTGCCCCCAGTCATGTGACTTGTGCCTGCACTTTAGGACGGAACTACTTTCTGGCAGGCTTGTTATTTCTCCTACTCAATGTAACTGAATCAGTCTCAGTGGGACATGGCTTTTACTATTGAGTGTTGTTCTTAGATCTACCAGGGAACCTTTAGCATGTTATAGAATGGCTAATTATAAGCAACTTTTCAATTGGTCTTCATTTTTTCTTTACAGTTTTTTAATTATTTACCTTTTTTTATATAGATATAGTAGGGAGAGATTGTGTCTATAGTAACAGTGGATAATAGTCTCTGGGAAGGGAGTGTGACTGTGGGATAGCAGGTATAGTAGAGAGAGATGGTGCCTATAGAAACAGTGGATAATAGTCTCTGGGAAGGGAGTGTGGCTGTGGGATAGCAGGTATAGTAGGGAGAGATGGTGTCTATAGTAACAGTGGATAATAGTCTCTGGGAAGGGAGTGTGACTGTGGGATAGCAGGTATAGTAGGGAGAGATGGTGTCTATAGTAACAGTGGATAATAGTCTCTGGGAAGGGAGTGTGACTGTGGGATAGCAGGTATAGTAGGGAGAGATGGTGTCTATAGTAACAGTGGATAATAGTCTCTGGGAAGGGAGTGTGAGTGTGGGATAGCAGGTATAGTAGGGAGAGATGGTGCCTATAGTAACAGTGGATAATAGTCTCTGGGAAGGGAGTGTGACTGTGGGATAGCAGGTATAGTAGGGAGAGATGGTGCCTATAGTAACAGTGGATAATAGTCTCTGGGAAGGGAGTGTGACTGTGGGATAGCAGGTATAGTAGGGAGAGATGGTGCCTATAGTAACAGTGGATAATAGTCTCTGGGAAGGG
This sequence comes from Xenopus petersii, assembly GCA_038501925.1. NCBI lineage: Eukaryota > Metazoa > Chordata > Amphibia > Anura > Pipidae > Xenopus > Xenopus petersii. The sequence continues at coordinate 132,143,768 of CM076684.1, forward strand.
AGTGTGACTGTGGGATAGCAGGTATAGTAGGGAGAGATGGTGCCTATAGTAACAGTGAATAATAGTCTCTGGGAAGGGAGTGTGACTGTGGGATAGCAGGTATAGTAGGGAGAGATGGTGCCTATAGTAACAGTGGATAATAGTCTCTGGGAAGGGAGTGTGACTGTGGGATAGCAGGTATAGTAGGGAGAGATGGTGCCTATAGTAACAGTGGATAATAGTCTCTGGGAAGGGAGTGTGACTGTGGGATAGCAGGTATAGTAGGGAGAGATGGTGCCTATAGTAACAGTGGATAATAGTCTCTGGGAAAGAAGTGTGACTGTGGGATAGCAGGTATAGTAGGGAGAGATGGTGCCTATAGTAACAGTGAGCAAATTAAGAAACAAGTCTTGTGTCTGATGTAGAGAAGAGAGAGATGACCCTCCCATGTGGCAGTTACAGCTGTCAGACACTGAGCCAAATGCTAACACTACATATTAGGCATTTGGAATAGAAGATAGAAGAGCAGGCAGGTAGAAAGTTCATGTAACCATTAATAAGGACATGTTAATGTACCTCTGGGAGCTGCCAGGAAATAAAGAAGATGTATAAGGTTACTGTTCCACAGTCCCTAAGCTACAGAACATGTATTAACCATCATCTAGCTGTGCTTCCTACTGCAATATCACATATAGTAAAAGCCCTATTATAGTATAGCACAGCATAGACCTCCCTTAGATATATAAAGAAACATTGGGGTGACCTGCTATAGTTCCAGGGTACCCAGAGCACAAATAAGCCCCATATATGACACCCAGAGTACCCACCTATACACAGGTTGTTTTGCCCAAGGTGGGGGGGCATAGGGAAGCTAGGGGTCGAAAAGTACAGAACATTTACAGACAGCACAATTACAATATCAAAAAGATAAATTTCCCTCTTGAAACGGAAACAAACATGTAGAAGCAAAGAAAAGCCAGAAACCAACTACAGACGGAGGGATATTTATCAAGAGGTGCAATTATTTCCTTAATATTATTAAGATTGACACAATAACACTGGTACAGAACAATACTGTGCCTAACGGAGCTCTCTGAATAGGGCCCCTCCTTTCTCTCTGACCCACTTTGAGAACTGTGGGGGGCTGCTCTAAGTTGAAATCAGAAATTGACCAAATTATGTGTGTGTTCTGCAAAGTGCGGAGATATTTTCAACATGAATAATATAAAGCTTCCAGCATTCAGTGTCGAGTATGGTAGGGGGGGATGCAGGTGCTTAAGACCTAGACCTTCAGTTTGGGGAGGCAAATGATCTACAAATTGATGATGAAGAGCTGGCACTTATCAGACCGCACTCCTTAAAATGATGCAGTTAAAAAGTATTTAAGCAAAAAACATAGCAAAAGCCTTACGCATTTTGTGCCTTAGGGGCACTTAGTTATAGGCTGACCAACATCAAAACATGTAGTCATATTTAAATGAAAAAGGACCAATCAAAACTAGGGATGCACCGAACGGCCAAACCCCTGAATTCCGAACCCAATCCTAATTTGCATATGCAAATTAAGGGTGGGAAGGGGGAAAACATTTTTTACTTCCTTGTTTTGTGACAAAAAGTCACGTGATTTCCCTCCCTGCCCCTAATTTGCATAAGCAAATTAGGATTTGGTTCAGATGGGCAGAAGGATTCGTCCGAATCCGAATCCTGCTGAAAAGGCAGAATCCCGAACCGAATCCTGGATTCGGTGCATCCCTAACCAAAAGTATGTATCTGTTTTTGATTGGTCCTTTTTCATTTAAATAGGACTACATGTTTTGATGTTTGGTGGCCTATGACTAAGTGCCCCTAAGGCACGAAATGTGCAAGGCTTTTGCTGTGATGTTATTTGTTAAAAAGAATTGTTCAGTGTAAAAATTAAAACTGGGTAAAAAGATAGGCTGTGCAGAATAAAAAATGTTTCTAATATAGTTAGTTAGCCAAAAATGTAATGTATAAAGGCTGGAGTGACTGGATGTGTAACATAATAGCCAGAACACTACTTCCTGCTTTGCAGCTCTCTTGGTTTCCACTGATTGGTTACCAGGCAGTAACCAATCAGAGACTTGAGGGGGTCACATGTGTCATATCTGTTGCTTTTGAATCTGAGCTGAATGCAGAGGATCAATTACAAACTCACTGAAAAGATATGTACCATGTGGCTCCCCTTATAGTCACTGACTAACTCAGAGTTAGAGAGCTGAAAAGCAGGAAGTAGTGTTCCGGCTATTATGTTACACATCCAGTCACTCCAGCCTTTATACATTATATTTTTGGCTAACTATATTAGAAACAATATTTATTTTGCACAGCCTATCTACTTACCCTGTTTTAATTTTCACGCTGAACTATTCCTTTAATTAAATACATAAATTTATGTTGTGCGTTCTGGTATGTGCCAGCTCCTTATCAGCAATTTGCATTCCAGTAATAAAAGGCAGAAAGAAGTATAGGGAGCAGGACAGGCAGGGAGCGTGTGCAAGTGTTACACAGGTGTGGTACCTGCAAGTGAGGGAGTGACTAAACAAACACACCCTGACACTGCAGAGCTTTGTACTTACTAATAACATGTGCAGCCCCTTGTGCATTTCTGAGCCCCCTGCACTTAAAGTGGTTGTATACTTTTAAAATTAACCGTTAGTATGATGTAGAGAGGGATATTCTGAGACAATTTGCAATTGGTTTTCATTTTTTTATTATTTGTAGTTTTTGAGTTATTTAGCTTTTTATTCAGCAGCTCTCCAGTTTGCAGGTTCAGCCATCTGGTTGCTAGGGTCCATATTGCCCTAGCAACCACGCACAGATTTGAATAAGAGACTGAATAGAAAGAGGAGTAACACAAAGTAACAACAACAATATATTTGTAGCCTTACAGAGCATTTGCTTTTTAGAAGGGGTCAGTGACCCCCCATTTGAAAGCTGGAAAGAGTCAGAAGAAAAAGGCAAAATAAATAAACTAAATGAAGGCAACTGAAAAGTTGCTTAGAATGCTCAGGGCAGAATCGCAGAGGACAGTAACAAACTACGGCCTAACATTGGCACTCGTCAAACCCGCAGCAAACTAAGTGCATCCTATAACCCTTCCGTGTACTTTGAGTGTCGGGAAACAGCAGCAGGGGCCGCACATACCTCTTACCCCGGTGCTCATTGTGTCGCTTCTGCCTCTCACTTCAGTCTGCTCTGCTCAAGGGCACCAGGCGCTGATCAAGTGTTCCCATGCGCGACGCTGGCTTGTCATCAAAAGGGCGGGGCAATCAAGGTTGACGTGACGACGTTTGCCTGCGTCACGCTAGTTATGGCAGACATGATTGTTGTGGGCGCAGCTGTATAGTCACTCACAGTCCCTTTGCTCTCGGGCAAATGTTTTATAATGATAAAGAGAGTACACTAATGGGTTACTGACTATACTTCCCAGCATTCCTACTAGTTCTGCATCCCCTGGTATATAGATTGTAACCAGCAACATTTATCAACACAGGGCAAATTTGCCCATGGGCAGTAACCCATGGCAACCAATCAAATTGCTGCATTCTTTGTTCTACTTGCAGCTGACTTAAAAAGCTAATCACTGATTGGTTGCTATAGGTAACTGCCCATGGGCAAATTTGCCCAGTGTTGATAAATGAGCCCCACTGTGACTCCACATGGATTACACGTAGACCGACTAAAACACACTACATTCTCTGCAAATTGGCTTGATAAATCCAAGCTTCTTTGGTTTGTCCTCATTTGAGCAATCATGGCTGCTGCCTCCCACTAATGTGAATTATCAGAAATATACAAAGAAATCAATGGCTGTTTGTTTCCATCCCTGATCATTTAAAACCTTAAAAGATAAATATATAGGAAGGCCGGTATTTTCCTCCAGAAAAGGTGGCAACCCTATCTATAAATAAAGGGCAATAATAAAGTATAACCACCCGCACCTGAGCAGGCTCTCTAAGCCCTTTGTAGATGAGCCCTAAAAAAATCTTATTTTAGAAATATCAAAATAATGGTTGATACCAATGTTATAAATAGGGAAAAAGATAAATATATAGGAAGGCCGGTATTTTTTTCCCAGAAAAGGGGGCAACTCTAGTAGGGATCAAGTACAATATACTATTTTATTATTACAAAGAAAAAGGAAATCATTTGAAAAAATTTAGATTATTTGGATAAAATGGTGTCCACAGACTTTACATAATTTGGAACTTGCTCGATGGGTGTAACTACAGAAGAAGCAGACCCTGCAGCTGTAGGGGGGCGCAGGAGGTATTGGAGCCCCACAAAGCAATAATTCATGTACAGTTTTGATAAATATTGGTAAAAATAACAAATAAAAAAAAAACACATTCCAAAGGTATTGTAGAAGTGATACCTATAGTGGCTAACAATAAAAATATATTACAAGTACCCCTGGCTAGATGTCAATCCAGGAGTAACTCCCTAAGAACTCACTTTTTAACCAACCTCCCAATACACTAATTTCCCTCTAAGTTTCCTCCCATTGACTACTGGTGTGTATCCTACTATATATCCCTGCTGTGTATAATTTACTATTATCATACACACATTTAATTTTATTTGTATAGTCATAGCAATGCAAGTTTATGTTTGTGCTGTTGTGTTAAGAAACTCTTAAATAAAAACCTTTTTTTAAAAAATACATTGCAAGCTTTTGGAGCACCAAGGCCCCTTGTATTTTTTATTGTTAGCTACAGGGTCGGACCCGCTTCCTGCACTTCCTCTCCCTCCTCCCTGAAGCCGGACGCGATTGGTTGGCTAATATAGGTATGACTTCTACAATATTTTTTGTATTTGTTTTTTTTTTTATTTTTTAATTTTGCTACTGGTTAACACAGTGTTGTGTGATAAATATTGGTAAAACCAGTCAACCTCTAGATATTGTGGGGCCTGAAAAATAATTTCCTGTGGGGCCCAGTAATATCAAGTTACGCCACTGTTTCTGAATAACGTGTTTCCAGATAACGGAAACCATAACTGTAAAATAAGGGGGGTGATAGGTAAATTGAGGGTCTTTGTGACAAATCTTAGGCCCTGTTCTGGACTTTAAAAGGTTAATCAAACCAGTGGTGCTTTGTGTTTACTGGGGGGATAAATAATCAACAACTCATTGATCTTATAACCAGAAATCAGTTCTCTGCTCTCACCGTATAACCAACAGTTCTATTAAACATATTTAAGAAGAGCTTTGAAAGCAACTACAGCAGGGGGAGTTATGTTGTCCCTGTATCATGTTCCCTTTTGTACCAATTTCATATGGCACAAATCAACGAGTGCCCTAAATTATTTTAACTAGAATTTTTTTACATTTTATTTAAAGAAATGTAGAATGTCCCCCATGCTCTGGGCTGTTTATATTAGGGATGCACAGAATCAAGGATTCAGTTAGGGATTCGGCCTTTTTTCAGCAGGATTCGGCCAAATCCAACTGCCTGGCCGAACCCTAATCCAAAAAAATCACATGGCTTTTCATCACACAAACAAGAAAGTTTGAATGCACGCGGTTCTCTTTCCTCCTCACTTCCTTAATTTACATATGCAAATTAGGGGTCAGATTCGGTTCGGTGTTCGGCAAAATATTTCACAAAGGATTCGCCCGAATTCATAAAATAGTGGATTCAGTGTATCCCTTGGTTTATTTGCTAGATTATTAAAATGCCTTTTCGTAGGAGGACGGTAGAGGGCACTGTTTTTTAACACTGTAACTGCAAAATGGGTTCGCTGGTTGCAAAAGGTGTAAATGAAAGCTGCCAAAAGGACCCCAAAGCTGCTGAATGGAACCGAAGAAGAGGAGAATGAAGAGGACCTTTAAAAGTAAGTTCCACCAATGGTCATTTTTCTTTTAACCATTGATCACTAATGTTTTTTATTTAACTTTTATGGGGGACCCTGGGCACCAATGTTTTTTTTTTAACTTATAGGGGGCCCTGGCCACCAATGGTTTATATTTTTTTTACCTATAGGGGGGCCCTTGATTTTTATAACTTGTGGGGGGGGGGTGGGCTGGCCAGCAATGGTATTTAACTTGTGGGGCATCAGTCCACCAATGTGTTTTATTTAACTTGCGGAAGGGGGGCCTGGCCGCCAATTATTTTTTTTTAACTTGAAGGAAGGCACTGGTCACAATGGCTTTTTATAACTTTTTATAACTAACATCCTTAGCGTGGCTGCCTGTTAAGCAAAGAATAGCATATAAAACCCTTCTACTACCATTCAATGCCCTTCACTCCTCTGCTCCTCACTACATTTCTTCTCTTTTCTCACTATACGTTCCTGGTCGTCTTCTCCGCTCTTCTCAGAGTCACCTTCTCTTCTCACCATCCACTTCCACTGCCATCTCTCGTCTAAAACCCTTCTATCTTGCTTCTCCTTACCTCTGGAATTCCATCCCTGAATTCCTCTTCAAGAAAAAACTTAAGAGTCTACCTTTTGGACCACTATAACATTAGCCTAGTCCTGTCCCTGCTTACTATGCCTTACCTTGTGCACTTTTTTATCTCCCAATTTGTACCTGTATGTTAGCCTCCCATCCACTTAGACTGTAAGCTCTTCGGGGCAGGGATCTCCTTCCTACTATGGCGCAAATTCACTAAGCGCAGAAGCGCCGAATGCTAGCGTTAATTCGCTAGCGTTTGGCATTTTTCGTTACTGCGCAAATTCACTAATGAACGCTGGCGTAGTTTCGCTACTGTTACTTTGCACCCTTACGCCAGGCGAATTTTCGCTAGCGATGTAACTACGCAAATTCACTAACTTGCGCAGTGTACTGAACGCTACCTTTTACGCTAGACTTCCTTCGCCACCTCAGACCTGGCGAAGCGCAATAGAGTAGATAGGGATTGTTTCAAAAAAAGTCAAAATTTTTTCTAAGTCCTAAAAAACGCTGGCGTGTTTTCTACATGATGGGTGATAGGCTGAAAAAGATTGAAAATATTTTTGGGGCTCCCCTCCTTCCCCCCTACATTTCCTGACTCATGGCAACTTACCTAGACAGTGGGCACATGTGTAGGGCAAAATAAAATTTTTATTTGATGTTTTGAAGGTTTTCTAGGCATTTGAAGTGGTGATACTTGTTCCTCCATTGAAATTTGAATTTTGCGCCGTATGCAAATGAACCATCGCTAGCGAAACTTCGCTTCGCTTGGCGAATTAACGCTAGCGCAACTTCAAAAACTTACGCTACCCCTGTGCGCAACTTCGGATTTTAGTGAATTCGCCCCTATGTCTCTTACCACATAGCACTTAAGCTCTTTGTCCTATGATTCTGTATATATTGATTATATGATTTGTCTTCCCCATGTATACTTTTATATATATATATATATATATTGTACTTTTATGAACTGTACAATGCTGCGGCTCCGCAGTGCTTTACAAATAAAGTTATACATACTGTACATACATACATAACAGTTTTAGCTCTGATGAATGAGTGACCTTTTTACTGTGGGGTGGGCGGAATCTGGGGCGCGGCTTTGGGCCAGGCTGGGGACCAGGGGGCCCAGAAAATGTTGTCATACGGGGCCCCATGATTTCTGATGGTGGCCCTGCACAAGGGTCTGAACAAGGGGAAGACAGCAAAAGAGGTACGTGCCTGTCACCCCTCTACCTATGAAACCTAGGCACGTTCCGGCTCTGCTTGTAACCCTTTATCAGTAGGGTAATCCCAGCATCCACTACAACTGCAACAGGAACTTCCAGTTCTGCATACAAAATACCTCTCGCCTGTCTGTCTTCCTAACCATAACCCTAATTACAGCCCTGTCCTCCTTTGACCGATTCCTCCAGGCTATACATTGCGAACGAGAGATATTAGCTCTCCTGCTTGTGATCATGCTGTTCTTTCAAATCTCAAATCCTTGCCATCTTGTGACCCTGTTTCTGATACAGTTTCAGAACCAGCTAAGGACAGAAACATAACATTTTTTTTAATGGAGTCGTGCTACAGAAAATGACAAATATAATGATGGTGGGCTGAGCCATAAAAATCCATACGGCATACAATACATTTTGACAAGCCTTACATGCCCTTGGAAACCGCTATGTAACACATTATTTTAGGAAACAATTTGTATTATGTTAAAAAACAGGATGTGACAAAGTTCTTTATCTCCATGGTAACTGTTTGGCACAAAAGACAGCATTTGTAGAAAAGAATCGTATTTTTTTTGTGGCAGAATAAATACAGTCACCAGGAAGCTGTGACACAAACTATAACAATTACTGACTAAAATGTTGATTTTGCACAATAAAAGGATTTTTTTATATTTTTAAGCAAGTCCTGAATCGTGTGAGTTTTTGCTGTGGATGTGCTTGCTGAACTACCACCTGGCACCCAGGGAGTTGGTGGATTTTTTTGTGTGCCCTCCATTACTATGGTATATATATATATATATATATATATATATATATATATATATATATATATATATATTCAGTATATATAGAAATAGCTATATGGCATATTGCCCCTTCTAGTAAATGAGGCCTTATCTGTTTAGCTATACTTTTCCTTCAACCAAAGCTAAACAGAACTTTTATTTTTCCTGTGACAGCAGAGTTTAACCACCATGGGAAGTCTGTCTGGTCAGATACTGTGCCATTTTTTTTAGTGTACCACTGGCAAAGCTCTGATAAGGAAATGAAGGGTTTTTTTACAAAACTAGGCTATACTGTAGTTTAATTATGGTTGTGATTTCTCTGGTTTACAGAGTTTCCAAAACAAAATGAACAGCAGGCGCAGAGAAGCATTTTCTGTAAAGCAAAAGTTTTAGTTTCTTAAGGTGGCCATACACGATGTTGTCAAACGAGCGGATCTCTCCCCGATATGCTCAAGGTGGGCAATATCGGGCTGATCCGATCGTGGGCCCTAGGGCCCAATGATCGGATCCTAACGCATGGGAAACGGGGGTCGGATCGCGGGACTGCATCAATGAACAGATGCGGCCGCGATCCGACGGGATTTTTCGTCCCATCCGATCGAGATCTGCCCGACTTTTGGCCAGATCTCGATCGGTGAAGCCCGTCGGGGGGCCCCATACACGGGCCAATAAGCTGCCGACACGGTCTGTCGGCAGCTTTTATCGGCCCGTGTATGGCCACCTTTAGACTGATCCTATAGAGAGCTGAAATATTAAGGGTCAATACGGACGAATCCAAAGCACGAGGGTTGGACTGGGCCCAGGCCTGGATTTGTGGAGAGGCCACCAAGGCCCAGGCCTAGGGCGGCAGGATTTAAGCGGCATGCTGCACAACCACACCCACATTGGTTCAGAAACAATGGGGATGCACAGGAGATACAATAGTTTTTTAAATTTCCTGTGCACCAATCCCTATTGCTCTGGTCCCGATGATGAAAATTTAAATGAATAAAAGTGAGGGGAGTAGGGCGATGAACGTCAGCAGGCCTAGGGGCGCCCACTATGTAAATCCGGCTCTGATTGGGCCAGTGGGATCCTGGGAAAAAACCCGGTGGGCCGTTATACATAGTGAGCGCCCCTAGGCCCACTGCTGTACGTCACCTCTGTCCCCTCCCCTTTATTTGTGCAAAATTTCATAATTGTGACCGGAACAATGGGGATTGGCGCACGGGAAATTAAACAAAATTATTGTATCGCTGGCGCATCCCCAGTGTTTTTGAACCAGTGTGGGTGTGGTTGGGCAGCATACCGTCCCCTAAAATCCTGCCGCCCTATGTCTGGGCCTTAGTGGCCTTTCCATAAATCCGGGTCCTGCTGACGACCCAGACCGGTTTCCAGGCTCAAACTATTGCCTTGGCCTCCACTACTGGACCCCCTTCTTTGTTTAAGCCAGGGGTGTCCAACCTGCGGCCCAGGATGGATATGAATGTGGCCCAGCTTGAAGGAGAGAGAGAAAAGACAGAGAAGGGGAAAAAAAGAAAGAAATTAAGAAATAAATGTATGAGAAAACCAGAGTGAAATAACACTTTGTGCTCTCTAAAGGTGGCCATAGATGCAAAGATCCGCTCGTTTGGCGATGTTGCCAAATGAGCGGATCTTTCCCCGATATGCCATTAACAGGCATGGCTATATCGGGGGTAATCTGATTGTTCGGCCGTACGGCCGAACTATCAGATTACGATGTGCCATGAGCTCCGGCGGGATCGTCGGGTCAAAATCAAACCTGACCGATCTCCGCCGGACGAAAGAAGTCGGCACATGCCACACACGATCCGAAAATCGTACGAATCCTCGATTCGTACGATCGGATCTGTGTGTCTATGGCCACCTTTAGTCCAGACACATCAGTCTGTCGTCTTGTTAGGAACAGGCTTATTACTTAGACAGGGGCCCATGGAATGTGCACTGACCCATTTGGATATGCCAGTAGCACTTCCCTTATACTTCTATATATTTTTACTTAGCAATGTGGGTGCTCCCACAACCCCCCTTTTGTATTTGCTCTTACAGCCTGGAGCTTTGGCTAAGCTTCTTGTGGCTTGTAGCACCCCCCCATGCCCACCCTATTAATTAATAGTGGCCCTATGCTTTTTAACTGCACCATATTTATAATTTTTTTTTAAAAATGGGCATTGGTTTGGACAATCACTCTCTCTTAAAAGCTGCAATTCAGCAGAGGGGGAGGATTTAGCCCTCAGACAGAAACCAAGGTTCAGCAGACTTTTACTTTTTACTATACTAATGCTATTATGCAGAGAGACACAGGATCCTCAATACTATGGCTGGTAGGTTAACAAGTTAGGGACTGCCACATGGGGTTTACCTTGACGTGGTATGGTGGCTTTTCAACTTTATGATCATAACTTTGTAACTAAAAAACCCTGTCTTTGTTAACACATGCTTTTGCATATCTACTGAATTACTTAAGCTGGCCATAGATGCAAAGATCCGATCGTACGAATCAGCGTACGATCGGACTTTCCCATCTCCCGACCCGCCACTAACCATTCAGATCAAAGTCTTATCATTCAGATTAGTTAAAGAACAGATCAGCAATGTTCTGCCCCTGACAGTACGATCGGCAATACACGCAGAGATATTATCGGCAGCCGACAAAAATTTTCTAACCTGTCCGATCGACCAAACGACCGATATACGCCGGACGTTTACTATGCCAGGTTGTAACAATGTGGTGACCTATGGAGTATGGAGGATGGGGGACTCTGCCCATTGCCCAGTTAATAATAATATAATAAATAATAATATAATAATACGTCTGTTTAATATCCAGGTGTCCCATATTCCAAGGTATAAGCTCCATCTGGTTATCCAACTGGTATTGTAGTTCTTTTCTGTGTATTTTCTTTAATTTTACAAATCAAAAGTGTGTATTTCATGTGTGGCCCCAGTCAATTTTTCTTTTTCCAATGTGGCCCAGAGAAGCCAAAAGGTTGGACACCCCTGGTTTAAGCCATTGAGCCATGGAGAGGGTCTGGGTCGTCAGGGCCCACCGAGTTTTTTACTTTTCTACAAATGCTGTCTTTTGTGACAAAAGCAGAGGTAATGAGGGAGCAGCATACTTTGCAGCATCGGACTAGGGGGTCGGGGGCCCGCATACCCTCCCCCAAAATCCCATTTTAAATCACACTTATGTGTCTTGTGGCTCCCTTTGCCATGGTGCCCCTGACTGCAGAACCCCCTTGTAACCCTGTACATAAGAACATATAATTAGAAAATATTAATAAAGCTACCCCAAAGAGTTGTGACGTGCGGACCTCTCTGGTTCTTGTTTCTCGATTTCCACAATTTACTTCTATTTACCACTGCTGACAGGCCCGGATTTGCGGCAAGGCCGCATAGGCCCGGGCCTAGGGCGGCAGAAAAATAGGGGCGGCATGCCGCCCAGCCGCATTATGGGGACGCGTGCGTCCCCATTCATTTACAGCAGCTGCGCCGGCGTTTTTTCGCCGGCGCGCTGGTAAAGTGAGGTGGGGTGGGCGCTAGGACCGCGCGGCCGCCTGTTCGGACCGCGCGGCCTAGGGGCGCGCCTCTGTGAAATCCGGCGCTGACTGCTGAGGCACAAGGACTACACACAGAACCCAAGTTCACCAGATTTTGCTAAAGAAACCCTGCACATGATCATTAAGAAACGGCAAACTCAGTCTTAAGCAACCAGCTGCGTGTGTAACCTTTTTCTAAAGAGCCATGTTTCTTTAGAAAAAGGTTCTAACTAGGAATGTACAATATTCACTTATACACTTATTCCCATGTTAGTTTATGGGAGTTTGCAATTTCAGCAATCTGCCTGCCCAAATTATCCTAACGACCATGCACTGCTATGAATAAGAGACTGGAATATGAATAGGAGAGACATGAATAGAAAGATGAGTAAAACATTTGTAACTTTACAGAACATTTGTTTTTTTTTAGATGGGGTCAGTGACCCCATTTGAAAGCTGGAAGGTGTCAGAAGAAGACAAAAAACTATAAAAAAAAAGGAAAATGAAGGCCTATTAAAAAGTTGCTTAGAGTTTGCCATTCTATAACATACTAAAAGTTGCCTGAAGTGACCCGCCCCTGTAAGGTTTGCTTTTACTGGTACCAGGGGCCCTAGCCCAAACCATTACCATAGCAACTAGGGTGCACTTTAAGAGGGACAGCTGGTAACAGGCAGAATGAATGTAATTGCTGCTTTAAAATGTGCACACCTGAAAAAACCCTCTCTTGATCTCTTCAATCTTGATAACTTTCGACCTATCTCTCCCTGCTATCTTTCATCTCTAAACTACTTGAGCTCCTAGTCTGCAACTAACAACATTCCTCTCTGACAATAACCTGCTGGACCCCTACAATCCGGTTTTAGGCAATAACACTCCACCGAAACTGCCCTAATCTGATTAACTAATGACCTTTTAAAAGCAAAAGCCAACAACCACTTCGCACTACTTCTACTTCTTGATCTTTCAGCTGCATTTGACACTGTGGATCATCCCTCAATGTGATTGGCCTTCGTCACACAGCCCTGTCGTGGTTCTCTTCTTTCCTCATTCATCCTTCAGTGTCTCCTATAATGGAGTATTGTCTTCTCCACCTCTATCTGTTGGGGTTCCTCAGGGCTGTCCTGGGCCCCTTATTATTTTCTCTCTATACTTCCTCCCTCTCTAAACTAATCAACTCATATGATTTCCAATACCACCTCTATGCTGACGATACTCAGATCTATCTCAATCTATCTCTAGCTTAAATTAAAACTCTTTAAAACGGAAATGGTTCTCTTTCACCCAACTAACAGGCGTAACATCCCAGAAGTATCCATCATAGCTAACAATTCCACTATCACTGCATCTCCACAGGCCCAGTGCCTTGGGGTTATCCTAGATTCTGCCCTGTCCTTCACTCCTCATATCCAGTCACTTATTAAATCATGTCACTTATACCTAAGGAACAAATTCCAATTACATTCTTTTATCACCCAAGGTGCCACCAAAATTCTTATTCACTCTTTCATTATTTCACGTGTAGACTACTGTAACTGTCTATTAATTCCCCACCAGAGACTGTCATCTCTCCAGTCCATAATGAACACTGCCGCAAGGCAACCGCTCCTCCTCTGCCATACCACTCTGCCAATCCCTGCATTGGCTTCCACTACCTTCCAGAATAAAATTCAAACTAATGACCTTGACATTCAAACCTCTTCATAACTCTGCCCCACCCTACATCTCTGAACCTTTTTCTACATACTCACCTAACCACTTACTACGCTCCTCTACTGACTTGCTCCTCAACTCTTCTCTCATTACCTCCTCACATGCTCGCATTCAAGACTTTGCAAAGGCTGCACCCCTCCTCTGGAATTCTCTCCCACAGTCTGTCTGACTTCTCCCAACCTTTCTGCTTTCAAAACATCTCTTAAAACACACTTATTTAGTGAAGCCTACCTCACTCTGTTTAGCTACCAAATGCAATATCATATGTTACATCTCTTCCCTGCTTATTTCTGATCTTGCCCACTCCCACACCTTGTGTCTCATTCCCCCCCCTTTAGATTGTAAGCTGTTTTGCATAGGGCCTTCCTCACCTTTTGTACCAATACTGGTCGTTGTATGTAACTGTAAGGAAGCCTTACCCTGGTGGTCTAGTGGGCAGCGAGGTCCACCACCGTGTCCTCGGCGTGGACGCCTGCTGCACTTCTCTGCTGTGCTGGCTTTCTCTAAGGCACGCGGCGCACGCACCTCCGCCTTTTAAAGGTGCAGTGAGATGGCGCGTGACGTCAGCACGCAATGGCTCCAAATTCAAATAGTTTAAAAGGGGAATTTAGATTTCAGCACACTGCCCGTTGTTAGGTTCTATTTAGAAGTTCCTGGGTGTTAATTCCTTGTGAATCCTGACTGATCTATTGTGTTTTGACCCTTGCCTACCTGATTTACTACTCCGAACTCTCCAATCCTGATCCTGCCTGTCTGTGACTATTCTGACCTCTCCAATCTGACCTTTGCCTGTCCATCGACTATTCTACGCTCTCCATCCTGATTCCGGCCTGTCTGACCATTCTTTCTGCTTGTGCTGGCCCAGCCTGCCTGTTCCCGGTGGTGTTCTTCCTTCCAGTATCCTGGTGAGACGATCGTGCCCCTTTACTCGTCCAGAACCGTTAGCTTTGCTCCTCTCTCTGTTAAGACCTGGCGGCATCCAATTAGCCGAGGGCTCCTCCCGAGGTGAAAGGCGCCGGTTAAAGGCAGAAGTGAGAGCTGAGACCAGGGAGCTTAGCTTGGGTTCTGGATATAGGGTGCCGAACGTGACAGTAACTTTGTATGTTCTATGTATGTAATTCTTTATTTCCTTGTATAAACACATTTATTTTACAGCGCTGCGCAATTTTTCGGCACTCTAAAAATACATGTTATTAATAATAATTATAATTATTATATAAATTATATATTATCATATCACCGAGTGCATTTCAGCCACCCTGCAAGCAGCAGTTGAGTCAGTTAGAGCAAGGAAAAGCTGCCCAGCAGCATAGGGGAGGCTTTGTTTACACACATCATTCAAGTGTCCTGAGCACAAGACATACCGTGATAAATGTAACCGAATGAAACGCTCTGGCACTTGATCGGCAAAAGTAAAACAGACCTTAAAAGGCCAGAAGTGAATGTGTGTATTATCCATAACCATCGAAACCATCAACAATCTGGGAGTGTCTTCTGCTGCTGGTGCATTTGTTTCTTATGTCTCAATAATAATGACAATTCTATTGACATCATGCATTACAGTTTAAAGGGGAAGTACAAGTTTCTTTCATTTAGTGCTTCCCTATCGAAAATGCCAGCAGCATTTCCTTTTTCTACTGAAATTTTTGCTGTACCCATCGATGACTGTCCTGCTTGTGAGGGCCACAGCAAAGTGTCAGACTCTTCTACAACCCTACACTTGTTTTTGGTAAAAATAATTCTGAGTTATTTCTGGGACTGCGGTATATGTAGAACTACTGAAGCATACCAGTCATGCAGAATTCTGCCCCATTGTCAGGAAATCTTCTTACCTAGAAGTTCTTCATACTTGATTCCTCGTTATATGTTTGCTCTTCTATAGCAACATTTTTTCCGTCTGGGCTATGTCCTATGATACAAAGGCCCGTCCAGTACATAAACCATGGAGATTGCACTCTTTTTTGGTTGGCTTAGATTTACTAACATCTAGCAAAGCAGTAGACCAGAAGATAAAATGAGTGCTTTTGCCCAATGCTGATAAAATGTTTTTGATCTTGACCTCCTGTGAGATTTACATTTTAATTTACATAAGTTTCAAGGTGGGGTTCTTATAGTCTTTTGAGTTGGCAGCTATGCTATGACTGTAATTATTTTAGTATACTGTAATTACCCAAGTTCTACTAAAGGTATGACACATGGTCAACTTTACAGTCCATGGAGCCAATACTTGTGCTACCTCTAGTTGAGATCTGGGTTGTTCAGCACATGTGGATGATGTACAGTATCATACCTCCCAACTGTCCCTTTTTCGGAGGGACAGTCCCTCTTTTGACAGCTCAACCCGCAGTCCCTCATTTCTACTGGAAAGTCCCTCTTTTCTCTGCACTGAACAGCCAGAAAAAGATACAAAGTTTCTCACTTAATTGGCTTTTAGCAGAGAGCCCAGAACAGCTAACAGGTGCAAATAAGATACTTTGTAACAATTTTGAGACACAAAAACACAGTTTAGATAAGGAGAAATATTTTCAAATAGGGATGCACCGAATCCAGGATTCGGATCGGGATTCGGCCAGGATTCGGCCTTTTTCAGCAGGATTCGGATTCGGCCGAACCGAATCTGAATCCTAATTTGCATATGCAAATTAGGGGCAGGGAGGGAAATTGCGTGACTTTTTGTCAGAAAACAAGGAAGTAAAAAATGTTTTCCCCTTCCCACGCCCGAACCCTAATTTGCATATGCAAATTAGGGTTCGGATTCGGTATTCGGCCGAATCCTTAGTGAAGGATTGGGGGGTTCGTCCGAATTCAAAAAAGTGGATTCGGTGCATCCCTATTTTCAAACTTTCATAACCTGCCAAATTTTGTAAACCGAACAGAAAGGGGTGTGGTCAAAAAATTTGCTGCGCTACGTGCGAAAAAAAAATGTTGTCCCTCTTTTTACTTCCAAAATGTTGGGAGGTATGCAGTATATTTAGATTTGCTGTTTTGGGGGCACAACCCCACTGCCTCAGCTCCACAGCTGACATCAATGAAAAGGAACAAACTGCCACCATTTTCATAATGTAGAGTAGTGTGTGCAGTAAAAGGCTTAATATTGGACATTGCACTAAACTGTAAGAATCACTAACTCATAATAGTATTGTACTCAAACCTATGAAACATTTGCCCTAGCTCTGTAACTCAGCAACCAAACATTTACTTTTGTAACTGCACTAATCTGGAAACGGCTAACTGCTGGTAAGTTGCTATGCAGAGCTGGGTTGGACCAAACTGAGCCTATGTTTCTGCATAAGGTTTATACTCTGCCTTGTTTGTACAGGTCTCCTTGTTTATGTCCCAAGGTGAGCAACAGGAATGTAAAGTCTACGTTCCATGAAAGTGTTTAGAGATTAGAGGGAATGGGAGAGGTCGAAGAGACTTATTATGCTTGATTGCTATGTCTGGTGAATTCCCAAGGGCAAATAAGGAAGGTTGTGCTCCAATCAGTCTTTTGGATCTTCTCTTATTAGGCTAGGGCCACATGGGAAGATTCAGGCAGGCAATTTCGATAGACTTTGAAAAACGTGTTGCCGCGTGTGAATAGGCGCAGGCGACTTTAGTGCTAGCGGGTGCAAGATACCAGCAAGCCATTCAGGGAGATTAGACGCAGCGATTAGTCGCGAGTCGACTAATCTCCCTGAAATCTTCCCGTGTGGCCTAGCCCATACTAGATCAACATTCAGGAATGATGTTGTCCAAATAATCGGGCACATGTAGCAGAGGTTTGACTGTTTTTAGATTAAAAGGGATCTATAGCAAAAATGAAAATGTAATATAAGCTTCATCTCACTGACATAAAACACTTTCTAAATACAGAGCCGGTTATTTTTAAAGAGTAAGCACCTATGTTAAGGATAAGGGCACACGCTAAGATTCTGGGAGATTTAGTCGGCGACAAATCCCTCTTCTTTGGGCAACTAATCTCCCCCCGAAAAGTCTTCCCACGGCTAGAATCTAAATCGCCGGTGGGGTGGCACTCGGAGCGCTTAGTTTTCCGAAGTCGTCCGAAGTTGCCTCATGAGGAAACTTTGCGGCAACTTTGGAAAATGAAGTGCGCCAAGTGCCAAGCCACTGGCAATTTAGATTGTAGCCGGAAGGAAGGCTTTTTGGGGAGATTACTCGCCTGAAGAAGAGGCGATTAGTCGCCGTGCGACTAAATCTCCTCGAATCTTCCCGTGTGTCTATGCCCTTACGGGGTGTAACCCCCTGCAAAGGATGTATTAGCCGTGCGACTAAATCTCCTCGAATCTTCCCGTGTGTCTATGCCCTTACGGGGTGTAACCCCCTACAAAGGATGTATTAGATCTAACTGTCCATGAAAAACTGACTCCATCTACTTCATGAAGACAGAATGAAGAGCAACAGGATTCTTAGAGGGCAAAAGTAACTCAATGTGTTCATAAATGTTACAGAATGTTTAATTGATTATATTTAGAAAGTTTCTTATTTCCGCAACATGAAGCTTATAATGAATTTTCAATTTCGTGATGGATCCCCTCTCTAGATCCAAGCATTGTAGGTTTAAGACAGAATTAAAGGTCTTGTTTACATTTACATTAAGTTAGTTGTACAGAGTGATATTCTAAGACAATTTGAAATTGCTTTTCATTTTTTATTATTTGTGGTTTTTGAGTTATTTAGCTTTTTATTCAGCATCTCCCCAGCTTATTTCAGCAATATTGTTTCTAAGGTCCAAATTATCCTAGCAACATGCACTGATCTGAATATGAGACTGGAATATGAATAGGAGAGGCCTGAATAGACAGATGAGTAATAAAGTAGCAATAACAATACATTTGTAGCCTAACAGATGTTTTTTTTAAATGGGGTCAGTGACTCCCATTTGAAATTTGGAATGAGTGAGAAGAAGGCTAATAATTCAAAAACGATATAAAAAAAAAGAAAACATGAAGACCAGTTGAAAAGCTGCTTAGAATAAGTTATTCTATAACTTACTAAAGGCGAACCACTCCTTTAAAGGAGAACTAAAGCTTAACTAAAGAAGTAGCTAGAAACTTTACATTGTGTTTTGTGTTTCTATACCAGCCCAAGGCATCCACAGCCCTTTAGCAGTAAAGATCTGTGTCTCCAAAGATGCCCCAGTAGCTCCCCATCTTCTTTTCTGCTGATTCACTGCACATGCTCTGTGCTGCTGTCACTTACTGAGCTTAGGGACCCACTCACAATATACAGTACATATAGAATAGAAATGTCACAATATTAGGCTGATTAGTAATTAATACAGAGAATTACTACATGGCAGCACAGAAACCAGTGCAATTAGCATCAGAATTTAATAATCAGCAAACCTGTAGCATCAGCTTATATTACAGCCAGGGAAGCTCATTTTCTGCTGGATAATTAGTGACGAGCCCTAAGCTTAGCTTCTCAACAGCCAATCAGAGCCAACTGAGCATGTGACACTTTCCAAGATGGTGACCCCCTGTGACAAGTTTGAAGTCCTGGATCATTGCTGCTATTGACAAGCTGAAACTTTAAGCTGGTGCAATAAGTTCAGTATATAAATTATTGTCTTTTTATCTATGTTCATTTTTAGGGTTTAGTTCTCCTTTAATCATAGCCTTCTTGAGGCAGTGTGTGTTTCAAATGCTAGTAACAAGTGTCAAGTGAACAGCAAGCAATCTGGGCTATTGGCAACATTTCCCACCTGCCATATGTAGTGGCTGCACGTGCCATAGTCCCTGTTCAGACCTAGAAAAACTCTTGCCATAAAGCAAGACAGGGCTGCTGCTGTATGCCAGAAAGGAAGAAAATAAAAGTTGTGAGCTCCAGAAAGTAATTGTTTTATGCAGGCACAAACCATGACAATAATATTTTTCTCAGGCAAAAAAAAAAAATATTTCATACTGAGGGGCATTTATAAACCAAAATACCATTATAAAAGCAGTAATGTCCCAGTCTAAACAATTCTTGGCCAATACTTGTCAGGATGATAAAATCGCCTCTCTGGCTACACAGCAGCATAGGGCGGCCCCCCAGAATAATCCAAATCTCACATTCTTTCCCCATGGTGTAAAGAAACAACCTGTTCTTCAGGCTTCCTAAATACACGACAGCGAGGTGGGAGCCCCCACGAAAAGTTAAACAGATGCTAATAATAGACCCACATGACATTAAGAAAAGAAAGGGTGCAGGAAAAAGCAAATATTTATTTGTAGCATTCTACATAATGTACTTATGAGTGAAAAAATCAACTATGCAGTTGACAATTGGGGGCAGATCAAAGGTCGAGGTGAATTTTCGAATGAAAAAACTTTCAATTTTGAGCTATTTTTTTTGTGTTCTTCGACTAGGGAATAGTCCAAATTCGATTTGAAAAAAATTAGAATATCGAAATTTATCATGTACTGTCTCTTTAAAAATTAGGCCATCTAAAACCTACGGAATTGCTGTTTTAGCCTAGGGGGGACCTCTGTGAACCTATTTGGAGGACTTTGAAAAATCGACGTATTTTTTGGGGAAAAACTTTGAATCGAATTCCATCGAATGCGCTATTCCTTCGATTCGAACAATTAGAATCCGGCCGAATGCGGACCTATTCAATTGAAAACTGACCTATTCGACCAAAAAAATTTGGTTGGTCTTTTTGAATTCGAATTTCAAAGTTTTTTCAATTCAAAATTCCACCCTTGACAAATATGCCCCTAAGAGCAGATGGGATTTCCAACCCGAGACCATCCTGGTGTTAACTCCCAGGTTGCAAGATCATCATATCATTTTTACAGTGTGTCATATTGAAACACAAAATACAATTTTGCAATCTCAAATGATGGATGCAATTTATTTTTGTTGACGGTATTGCTATCTTTTTGTAGTCACAAAATATATTATGTCCTCACCAAATTTGGTCAAAATGAAAGTAATTTAACAAGCACAAAACGAAGGCTGCAAAAGTGAAAATAATGAACACAATTAATTTTGTGCTGGACAATAATTTATTTTTGAAATCACAGAAAGCATTTTGGGCTGACACAATTCTGTATGTACTGAGATTGCGTAAAGCACCTTACAGGTCGAAGCAGGTAAACTTGCAAATTGATGACTTACACATGTTTAAAGGGATACTGTCATGGGAAAACGTTTTTTTCCAACACGCATCAGTTAATAGTGCTGCTCCAGCAGAATTCTGCACTGAAATCCATTTCTCAAACTGAACATTTCCTATTTAATTTTGAATTCTGACATGGGGCTAGACATATTGTCAGTTTCCCAGCTGCCCAGTCACGTGACTTGTGCCTGCACTTCAGGAAGGAACTACTTTTTGGCAGGCTGTTATTTCTCCTTCTTAATGTAACTGAATCAGTCTCAGTGGGACTTGGCATTTACTATTGAGTGCTGTTCTTAGATCATCCAGGCAGCTGTTATCTTGTTAGGGAGCTGCTTTCTGGTTACCTTCCCATTGCTGCTGGGGGGGAAAGAGAGGGGGTGATATCACTCCAACTTGCAGTACAGCAGTAAAGAGTGATTGAGGTTTATCAGAGCAGAAGTCACATGACTGGGGGCAGCTGGGAAATTGACTATATGTCTAGCCCCATGTCAGATTTCAAAATTAAATATAAAAAAAATCTTCCTTTAATGGCATGCACCAAATGCTGCAACCAGCAGATTGTAAATATGCCCTATTGTGTGAATATGATATATATATATATATAGATATATATATACTGTATAATGCTTACAATATTCAATATTGTAAATGAACACATTTATGTTGTATCTATAAAAGAATATTTGTGTTTGTAATTACAGAATTATTTGTGCTGACAAAATGTAATTTTTGGTCACAGAATATTGTGCTGACAACTTCCATTTCCTAACTACAAAATTATTTATTGTGCTTATTTTGTGCTGACAAAATGACTTTTATGACCATATCATTTATTCTGTGTTTAAAAAGGTAATTGTTTTAGCAGAAATTGCAAGTACACATTTTGACTTTACCAAATGCATTTTGCGGTAGACAATAAAACAGCACCCCATCAATAAAATGGCTTTGTTTTTCAAAAAGGTTGGAGTAAAAAGCTCAAAATAAATTGATCAGCTTCATCCTGTGCTAAATCCATTTTTTGGTAATGCATAGAAATTTCAGTAAACCAGGAGAAAAAGCCCACAATGTCAGTGACCCTAACTGGCTAAGCACTTCCTGAATATAGTTAACCCTTGGGTTGCTGATCAGTTGAGCGAAAAGCTTGCTATTAGCAGTCTAAAAATACAAATACCTAAAAAAATCTCTAACAATAGAAAATAAATATAAATGACAAAAGTGCTTAAAGAAGCACTCAGTATAAGCCTGCATCCATTCATTATTTGAGATTAGATCACCTTAAATGTACAATGTAGTCAAAGCTGAATGAGTGTTAACAAAAGAAAAGTCTACTGGATTAAATATTTCTGCCTCCGCTTAAACAATATTTATAGGAGTGGATACAAAGTGTGTGCTCCCAATCCATATGTGTATGCAATGTCCAAACAATCCAGCATTCCTGTATGTGAATGTATTACACCGTATTCATAAACACCCTTCTCTGCTAGTTCTGCTGCTGAAACTAAACTATAGTTAAAGGGGAAGTGTCACTAAAAAATAAAGTTTATTACTGTCTGAGAAGCAATAACTTTTTTAGTGTGTGTAGGTGCGGATCCTGTATTTGCAATTACAGTCTTAAAAGCAAAGGCATAGAAATGCAAATACCATTATGTACAAAAATTCACAACCCCAGTATTAAAAGACAGTCTTCTTGGTACCAAGGAGGCCCGGACTGGCAATCTGTGGGTTCTGGCAAATGCCAGAGGGGCTGCTATAAGTTGCCATAGACAGTCACTATATATTGGGCTGGTAGGGGCTGTTTGGGCTGCTGTGTGGCCTGTTTGGGCTCTGGGTACCTGAAATGCCAGGGCCTGTTTTGAATCTCAGTCCAGACCTGGTAAGTGGGACATTCACTAAGAATCGTAGTTGCGCTGGCGTCTGCTTCGCCACACTTCGCCAGGTGTATTTTCGCCAGCGCTCTGCAAATTCACTAAAATCCGAAGTTGTGCTCAGGGGTAGCATAAGGTTGCGAAGTATCGCTAGCGTTAATTCGCCAAGCGAAGTTACGCTAACGATGGTTAATCTGCATACAGCGCGAAATTCAAATTTCAATGGAAGTATTCGTAGCAGCACTACACAAGCCTGGGAAACCTTCAAAACATCAAATAAAATGTTTATTTTGCCCTACACATGTGCCCACTGTATAGTTAAGGTGCCATGAGTTAGGAAATGTAGGAGGGAAGGAGGGGAGCCCCAAAAAATTTTTCAATCATTTTCAGCCTATCACCCATAATAAAGAAATAAACGCCAGCATTTTTTGGGACTTAGAAAAAATTTTAACTTTTTTTGAAGCAATCCCTATCTACTCTATTGCGAAGGAAATCTAGCGTAAAAGGTAGCGTTCAGAACAATGTGCGCGTTAGTGAATTTGCGTAGTTACATCCGTTGCGCAAATTCGCCAGGCGTAAGGGTGCGAAGTTACACTAGCGAAGTTACGCCAGCGTCCGTTAGTGAATTCGCAAAGTAACAAAAATGCCCAACGCTAGCGAATTCACGCTAGCGATAGGCGCTTCTGCGCTTAGTGAATTTGCCCGGGACCCTGACTATAGTCCCTGGAACATACAGGACTTAAAGGGCCAGTAACACCTTTTAGAGAACCCAGTCCCAGTCAATGTACTTACATTACTATCATCCAATATGCAGCTGCATCATGCTTCCTAGTAAGGAAAGACAAAAAAAATGGAAACCGCAGTTTTCTAAGGGGCCCCACCATCTTGCAGCAGTAGAAAAGCTTATTTTTCCCTGACTGCGCACCACTGAGAGTCTCTTCCTGTTCTTCGGGTTGCAAGTTCCTGGTTTGTGAAGTGTCGTCACCTAGCAACCACTAGTTACCCCTAAGCGTCTTCCCCTAAGCGTCAGTATGGTCCTATCTGTTCCAACACACTGTTCCCCTCACCCAGCCTTCTCTTCCCCATGTCGATCCTTTCATGCAGCCCTTTCATTTGTGCCTCTGATCCAAAACTATAATGCGCCACCATATTTGCTTTGGTACTATAGCAGGATGTCCTAGACCATTCATATGTGCATAAGAAGACTGTACAATACTGGTTGACCTTTATGGCAGAGACACATGCTCAGATTTGGAGAGATTTAGTCGCCCGGCGATATACCGCCTTTTCTACGGTGCGACTAATCTCTCCAAACTGCCTCCCGCCGGCTAGAATCTAAATTGATGGTGGAATGGCACTCAGAGCACATTGTTTACCGAAGTTTTCTCTTGAGGCAACTTGGGCGACCTCGGAGGCAGTTCAGGGAGATTATTTGCCCCGAAGAAGCGAAAATTTGTCGCCGGGCGACTAAATCTACCTAATCTGAGCATGTCTCTGCCTTAAAGGTGAACCAGTATTTTACAGCCTTCTTATGCACATGTGGTCATCCTGTTATAGCGCCAAAGCAAATTTGGTGGCGCATTATAGTTTTGGATCATCATCAGATGATTAAGTCCTGTACGTTCCAGGGACCACAGAATGGCTAAACTACAGTCAGGGACTTGGTACCAAGAAGACTGGGGTCCTGAATTATTGTGAAACCATAAAACTCCATTGTACATAATGGTATTTGCATTTATATGCCTTTGCTTTTAAGATTGTAATTGCAAATACAGGCTCTGCGCATACACACACTGAAAAGTTATTAATCTCCCTGAATCTGAGCATTTGACTTTAAGTATGTTATTGAATGGCTAATTCTACGCAACTTTTCAATTGGTCTTCATTTTTTTTTTTTTTTATAGTTTTTTAATTATTTGCCTTCTGCTTCTGATTTTTTCGAGCTATGAAATGGGGGGTCACTAACCCCATCTAAGTACATAGCAGAGTGTCTTTGGGCGTCACTATTATTTATTAAAAACTCACATGCCCTTTAGGGAAGAGCAATGATGTGCGCTCTCTGGCGAGTTCCACTTAAACACAGCGCAAGACTAATATGAGAGGCCGTGCAGCGAATAACAGATGGGAGAGTGGAAAATTGGACAGGGCTCCGGAGCTCCTGGCAGTCTGTGCGGGCGTTAAACTCATGTGAAGTTTTTTAGTAACACAGCTGGTAATGTTACATCACGAATACTAACACTTTCGTCATTGTTGTTTCCCTGTGTTACACAGAAGGGCAGAAGCAAGAACAATTAAGAGCGATTAAACCGTTAGCTGCGCATACAATTCTAGGAGATGGGGGGGGGGGGCATTTAGATCTTCACCAAAAGACACTTCACATAGAAACCTATAATAATGAAAATTTTTGGCAAAGAGAGTATTTGTCCTGGGCCCCTAGCCTAAAATAGAGTCTATTGGTTAGAAAAAGCACTTGGAACTAAATGCCAGTTAAGTATTATTAGATTTTTGAGTGTATAGGGATCCAACCTGTGGCCCTCCATCTGTTTATTTTTTGTACACACAGAGCTCCAAAATACAGTCATTTCTCATACTGTCCTTTATAAGCTAAAATAAGTGAGATCATAGTCTCTGGGAAGGGAGTGTGACTGTGGGATAGCAGGTATAGTAGGGAGAGATGGTGCCTATAGTAACAGTGGGATAATAGTCTCTGGGAAGGGAGTGTGACTGTGGGATAGCAGGTATAGTAGGGAGAGATGGTGCCTATAGTAACAGTGGATAATAGTCTCTGGGAAGGGAGTGTGACTGTGGGATAGCAGGTATAGTAGGGAGAGATGGTGCCTATAGTAACAGTGGGATAATAGTCTCTGGGAAGGGAGTGTGACTGTGGGATAGCAGGTATAGTAGGGAGAGATGGTGCCTATAGTAACAGTGGATAATAGTCTCTGGGAAGGGAGTGTGACTGTGGGATAGCAGGTATAGTATGGAGAGATGGTGCCTATAGCAACAATGGATAATAGTCTCTGGGAAGGGAGTGTGACTGTGGGATAGCAGGTATAGTAGGGAGAGATGGTGCCTATAGTAACAGTGGGATAATAGTCTCTGGGAAGGGAGTGTGACTGTGGGATAGCAGGTATAGTAGGGAGAGATGGTGCCTATAGTAACAGTGGATAATAGTCTCTGGGAAGGGAGTGTGACTGCGGGATAGCAGCTATAGTAGGGAGAGATGGTGCCTATAGTAACAGTGGATAATAGTCTCTGGGAAGGGAGTGTGACTGTGGGATAGCAGGTATAGTAGGGAGAGATGGTGCCTATAGCAACAATGGATAATAGTCTCTGGGAAGGGAGTGTGACTGT
Source organism: Xenopus petersii (assembly GCA_038501925.1). Taxonomy (NCBI): domain Eukaryota; kingdom Metazoa; phylum Chordata; class Amphibia; order Anura; family Pipidae; genus Xenopus; species Xenopus petersii. Next base: position 132,169,746 of record CM076684.1, read on the forward strand.
GGGATAGCAGGTATAGTAGGGAGAGATGGTGCCTATAGTAACAGTGGATAATAGTCTCTGGGAAGGGAGTGTGAATGTGGGATAGCAGGTATAGTAGGGAGAGATGGTGCCTATAGTAACAGTGGGATAATAGTCTCAGGGAAGGGAGTGTGACTGTGGGATAGCAGGTATAGTAGGGAGAGATGGTGCCTATAGTAACAGTGGGATAATAGTCTCAGGGAAGGGAGTGTGACTGTGGGATAGCAGGTATAGTAGGGAGAGATGGTGCCTATAGTAACAGTGGATAATAGTCTCTGGGAAGGGAGTGTGACTGTGGGATAGCAGGTATAGTAGGGAGAGATGGTGTCTATAGTAACAGTAGATAATAGTCTCTGGGAAGGGAGTGTGACTGTGGGATAGCAGGTATAGTAGGGAGAGATGGTGCCTATAGTAACAGTGGGATAATAGTCTCTGGGAAGGGAGTGTGACTGTGGGATAGCAGGTATAGTAGGGAGAGATGGTGCCTATAGTAACAGTGGATAATAGTCTCTGGGAAGGGAGTGTGACTGTGGGATAGCAGGTATAGTAGGGAGAGATTGTGTCTATAGTAACAGTGGGATAATAGTCTCTGGGAAGGGAGTGTGACTGTGGGATAGCAGGTATAGTAGGGAGAGATGGTGTCTATAGTAACAGTGGATAATAGTCTCTGGGAAGGGAGTGTGACTGTGGGATAGCAGGTATAGTAGGGAGAGATGGTGCCTATAGTAACAGTGGATAATAGTCTCTGGGAAGGGAGTGTGACTGTGGGATAGCAGGTATAGTAGGGAGAGATTGTGTCTATAGTAACAGTGGGATAATAGTCTCTGGGAAGGGAGTGTGACTGTGGGATAGCAGGTATAGTAGGGAGAGATGGTGTCTATAGTAACAGTGGATAATAGTCTCTGGGAAGGGAGTGTGACTGTGGGATAGCAGGTATAGTAGGGAGAGATGTGTCTATAGTAACAGTGGATAATAGTCTCTGGGAAGGGAGTGTGACTGTGGGATAGCAGGTATAGTAGGGAGAGATGGTGCCTATAGTAACAGTGGGATAATAGTCTCTGGGAAGGGAGTGTGACTGTGGGATAGCAGGTATAGTAGGGAGAGATGGTGCCTATAGCAACAATGGATAATAGTCTCTGGGAAGGGAGTGTGACTGTGGGATAGCAGGTATAGTAGGGAGAGATGGTGTCTATAGTAACAGTGGGATAATAGTCTCTGGGAAGGGAGTGTGACTGTGGGATAGCAGGTATAGTAGGGAGAGATGGTGCCTATAGTAACAGTGGATAATAGTCTCTGGGAAGGGAGTGTGACTGTGGGATAGCAGGTATAGTAGGGAGAGATGGTGCCTATAGTAACAGTGGGATAATAGTCTCAGGGAAGGGAGTGTGACTGTGGGATAGCAGGTATAGTAGGGAGAGATGGTGCCTATAGTAACAGTGGGATAATAGTCTCAGGGAAGGGAGTGTGACTGTGGGATAGCAGGTATAGTAGGGAGAGATGGTGCCTATAGTAACAGTGGATAATAGTCTCTGGGAAGGGAGTGTGACTGTGGGATAGCAGGTATAGTAGGGAGAGATGGTGTCTATAGTAACAGTAGATAATAGTCTCTGGGAAGGGAGTGTGACTGTGGGATAGCAGGTATAGTAGGGAGAGATGGTGCCTATAGTAACAGTGGGATAATAGTCTCTGGAAAGGGAGTGTGACTGTGGGATAGCAGGTATAGTAGGGAGAGATGGTGCCTATAGTAACAGTGGATAATAGTCTCTGGGAAGGGAGTGTGACTGTGGGATAGTAGGTATAGTAGGGAGAGATGGTGTCTATAGTAACAGTGGGATAATAGTCTCTGGGAAGGGAGTGTGACTGTGGGATAGCAGGTATAGTAGGGAGAGATGGTGCCTATAGTAAGAGTGGATAATAGTCTCTGGGAAGGGAGTGTGACTGTGGGATAGCAGGTATAGTAGGGAGAGATGGTGCCTATAGTAACAGTGGGATAATAGTCTCAGGGAAGGGAGTGTGACTGTGGGATAGCAGGTATAGTAGGGAGAGATGGTGCCTATAGTAACAGTGGGATAATAGTCTCTGGGAAGGGAGTGTGACTGTGGGAAAGCAGGTATAGTAGGGAGAGATGGTGCCTATAGTAACAGGGGGATAATAGTCTCTGGGAAGGGAGTGTGACTGTGGTATAGCAGGTATAGTAGGGAGAGATGGTGCCTATAGTAACAGTGGATAATAGTCTCTGGGAAGGGAGTGTGACTGTGGGATAGCAGGTATAGTAGGGTGTCACAGTCAGAATACACATTGTGTGCCATGAACCTTAGAGATGGTATGTACTGTGACTGTAACAAAAGCTACTAATGCACCTCCTTAATTTTTTTCTCTATGATCCCTCGTGTTTACCAGAAAACAGATCCCCATGAGGAGAGACAAAGTGCAAGGGACAGGAAAGACACAATCGCACGGGGGTTCTGGTCGTCACTGTGTGTAACACCACTCAGATCCGCTATCAGTAACCACACGTCATTTCCTCTGTAGATACAACACACAGCTAACATATCTATGGACTGTTTGGTCATTTTCTTTGTTCGCGCAAATATGGACCTCATCATGCAGGTTTTGACCTGAACAGACTCCCATTTTAAATGGAAAATAAATAAAAAAATACAAATACAATTAAAGAAAATGTGTCTGTAAATTACATCTATTTATGAACAGATGTATGTGGTTCGAAAATTATTATTATTGCAAGTGGAAACTGTATTTATCTGTCCCTCTCGGCACTGCTGGTTCTGCTTCCTGAAACAATGTAGCAAGAGTCAGCTTTGCACATGCCTTAGTAAGTCTGTTAATCAACTGGACTATTACATTGCAACCAGCAGGGCAGAGAACAGAACAGAAATTGCTTTCACTAGCAGAGCTCTCTATGAGATTCTGTTTAGATATTGTTTAGAATTACAACTTCTTTTTATTAAAGGGGTTGTTCACCTTTGAGTTAACTTTTAGTAAGACGTATAGAGTGATATTCTGAGACAATTTGCAATTGGTTTCCATTTTTTATTATTTGTGTTTTTTGAGTTTTTCAGCTATTTATTCAGCAGCTCTTCTATTTGCATCTAAGCCATTTGGTAACTAGGGTCCAAATTACCCTAGCAACCATGCATTGATTTGAATAAGAGACTGGAATATGAATAATAGAGGGACTGAATAGAAAAAGGAGTGATAAAAAGTAGCAATAACAATACATTTGTAACCTTATTTGTTTTTTAGAAGGGGTCAGCGACGCCCATTTGAAAGCTGCAAAGAGTCAGAAGAAAAAGGCAAATAACTATAAAACCATAAAAAAAATAAATAATGAAAACCAATTGAATAGTTGCTTAGAATTGGATGTTCTATAACATAATAAAAGTTATTTTAAAGGTGATCCACCCTACAGTTGTAGGTCTTGTTACCCCCTTCTAGGAGATGTTTATCCTGCCACTTCTATTTCTGAGTTACACCTGGGTGATTATACAATAGTCAAACTCACATACAATGCTGCTAAATGGTATTTATTGCACGGAGGCCTTGCTGACAATTGATTCTAATTTACTCCTTTCATTTACATACTCAGCACTTACAGTCTTGCTGCAGTCAGCCGTGCAGGAGCTGGATAATCCCACGGGAGTTTGAAACTCCTGCCTGTTCATCCAATCAGAAAAGTGACTTGCTGCGGTTAGATTGCCAGCACTACGTCTCTTGAGTGTAACGAATGAAGGACTCACTGTAGCACATGTACAGTAATGTAACTGCCCAGGGGCAAAAGCACAGAGGAAGCAGAGGGGGCCTGGGAGGAATAGGGGGCCCTATGAGGACCAAATAAAGAGCAATTTCAATATATACCTCTTGATATTTTGGGGTCCCTAGAATTAATTTGCTGTGGGGCCCATTAACATCTAGTTATGCCTCTGTAACTGCCCCACCTGGGGAAATGGGAATAGTAGCCAATAAGGAAGCAGAGAATATAGGCTTTGTGAGACTAAAATAAGGGTGAATACATACAGTATATATATATATATATATATATATATATATATATGGAGGCAATTCTAAGAGGCAAATTTAGTAACCTCAGAAAATTTGCCAGCGACGGCTTCGCTCACAGTGGAACACTTTGCCAGGTGTAGATTCGCTCGGACAACGCTAATTCACAAAAACCCGAAGTTGCATCCAGGGCACCGAACACAGGCGATATTTCACTAGCGTTACGGCGCCAAGCAAAGCGAAGTTGTGTTAGCGTTGGCCAGTGCAGGGCCAACCCGGGCAGGCGCCCTAGGCTGCCTGGCCGGACAGAGCGCTCCACAGACACGCATGCGCAGAAATACCAAATGTGCACATGCGCAGAAATATGGGATGCTCGCATGCGAGAGAAAAGGTAAATGCGCGCATGTGTGAAAAGCCAACGCAGTGCACATGCCGGATTCATCTGCAAGCGGGGATCGGACTAGGGGGTAGGAGAAGCAGAGAAGGCGCGTGCCTGGCGCCCCCCCCAACTTTGCGCCCTAGGCACATGCCTGCTCTGCCTACCCCTAGTTCCGGCCCTGGCGTTGGCTAATTTGTATATCGCGGGAAGTTAAAGTTGAACGGACGTTTATGTTGCAGCAAATATATTACACTACACGAGCCCAGGGAAAAAATTGAGATGTTGTATTGCCCTACACATGAGCCCAGTGTATAGTTAATATTCCATATGTTAGAAAATGTATGGAGGAATCCGTTACCCCCCAAAAAATGTATGCTCTTTTGCAGCCTATCACCCTGAAAAAAGGAAGAGACGCCAGTGTTTTTGGGAAACAAAAAAACTATTTTTTGAGGAAGTCCTATCTACTCTATTGCACTTCGCCTGGTCTGAGGTGGGGAAGGCAAGTTTGGCACAAGAGGTAACGTTCAGTAAAATACGCATCTTAGTGAATTTGCGTAGTTACGTCCATTCGCCAGAGTGCAAATTCGCCTATCTCCTTCACTAGTGAAGTTACGCCAGTGGGCCCCTGGGGCTGAGGTTTCCTGATGGGCCCATGAAGGCTGGTCTGACAGTGGTCAGGTATTGAGGTGTGAGTGTGAAACTAGTGGGTGTGAGATGTTTAGTTAGTGGTTGTGGTCGGCAGAAATGTGTCACTTCATTCAATGCACGTCTTTGTGAGCAAGTGTGAAGTTTGTCTTTCTGTGAGCAGCTTTGTGCAAGTTTTTCCGAGCGTGAATTCTTTATCAGTGGCCGCTGTACCGGAGCCAGGGAGGCCACGCTGGAGTTATCTGAACACTTGGACATTGTGTTGCACTGACACCAGATATCACCCCGGGGCCCAACAGGGACTGTGCAAGTGTTCAACTTCATGTATGTCTGTAAGATCAACACTCTAGTCGAATTCGATTCCATTAAAGCAGGGGTGCCCAAAAGGTAGACCTACCGCTGACCTTTAGGGCTAGTCCACACGAGGAGATTCGGGGAGATTTTGTCGCCTGGCGACTAATACCCTTGTCTTTTGAGCGACTATCTTCCCGAACTGCCTCAGCGTTTTTCCCCATAGGTTACAATGAAAAGTCACCTGCGCTAATGCACACGTGGCGATGCGTTTTCAATAGTCGCCCAAAGTTGCCTCAGTGTCGCCAGGTGACAAAATCTCCCCGAATCTCCTCGTGTGTCCTTACCCTTAGGGCAGAGACACGCGCTGCTGTTTCGGGATATTAGTCGCCCAGCGACAAATCGCTTCTTCTTCGGGCGACTAATCTCCCCGAACTGCCTTCCCGCCGGCTAGAATGTAAATGGCCGCGGGATGGTACTCGTAACGCTTCGTTTTCTGAGGTCGCCCGAAGTTGCCTCACAAGGAAACTTCGGGCGCTCAGAAAGCCGAATCGATCAGAGTGCCATGCTAGAATGTAGGGAGGGAAGGCAGTTCGGGAAGATTAGTCGCCCGAAGAAGAAACGATTTGTCACTGGGTGATTAATCTCCCGAAATAGCAGCGTGTGTCTCTGCCTTTAGCTGGGGATCAGTAGATCTCAAGTCAACAAACAGCTTGTCTCAATCACCCTCCCGTTTCATGCTTTTCATTCAGATATTTATTATGTTGAGGTTACAGAAGAAACAGATGTTTAAATATAACAATATACAGTTTCTCATAAATCAATATTTTAATAATATTGTCCATGGAACAGAATGCTAACAATGCTTTCATGGATGTGGATCCTGATGGGACAACATTACTAAAAGTAGATCTCGCATTAGTAAAGTATGGGCACTCCTGCATTAAAGTATATGGTTAAAGGGGATATAAACCTATATATGTGTGGGTTTGCTTAAAGGGGTGGATCACCTTTATGTTAACTATATGTATGTTATAGAATGACCAGTTCTAAGCAACTTTTTAATTGGTCTTTTCATTTTGTATAGTTTTTGAATTATTTGCCTTCTGCTTCTGATTCTTTTCGTCTTTCAAATTGGGGTCACTGACCTCATCTGACAAAACAAATGCTCTGTAGGACTACAAATGTATTGTTATTGCTACTTTTTATTACTCCTCTTTCTATTCAGGCCTCTCCTATTCATGTTCCAGTCTCTTATCCAAATCAATGCATGGTTGCTAGGGTAATTTTGACCCTAGCAACCAGATTGCTGAAATTTCAAACTGGAGAGCTGCTGGATAAAAAGCTAAATAACTCAAAAATCAAGTAATAAAAAATGCAATTTGTCTCAGAATCATACTACAAGTTAACTCAAAGGTGAACCACCCCTTTAAAGTGGTGGTTCACCTTTAAGTTAACTTTTAGTACAGGGCTGCCATCAGGGGAGACAGTTGTCCCAGCAGAATTTAAGTTTAAAGGGGGGCACTTTCGGATTAGCCAGGCCCCCTTAAGAGCATGGACATTGCCGAAGACCTAAAGATGCAAACTGAGCCGAAGACGCAAACGGAGCCAAAGCCGTCAAAGCAAAGGACAAGGAATAGGAACCAGAGTAAAGTTCCACTGAACACCAGTTTTTTTTTTTAAAGGGGACCCGTCACCCACAAAAAAATATTCAAAATCCCATTTGATCACATTAGTCAAGCAAAATGAACTTTAATTACACTATATAAATTATTTGAATCTTGTTTCCATCAGTCTGGGAATTAATAATTATAACAAGCAGGCAGGAGCCATTTTGTGGACACTGTTATTAAGACAAGTCTTGTATCATCTCAGAATCTTGTTTGTGCACCAGAATGGGGGACCTGATGTCCATCCCCATGTCCTGGCTACACAATTAAGAGAATTGGGGGAATGTGGGGAGAGCAGTGACATCTAGGAAGTGCTGAATGGAAAGTGAAAGTAATTGTTTGCCCCGCCTCTATGCCTAAGGAATAGAGGACGGGCAGACAATATTTGACTGACAGCTGAGATGTTTAAATGAGTTTATAACAGCTATGAATGCTTTAATAAAAATTAAAATTTGGATTTCATGTTTAATTTGAAAATTACTTTTATTATACAGATTTTTGTGTCTGTGTGACAGGTCCGCTTTAAATTAAATCCCTGGCCACCAATGTTTTATTTTAATCCTCTATGGATTTTTTTAAATTGTCTATGGGGACCCTTGCCACCAATGTTTTTTTTACCTTGTAGGGGGGGGGGTGCCTGGCCAACAACGGGTTTTAAGCGTTTATGTTTTAGCAGCCATGTTTGAGTGGCTTTTTACTGTGGTGTGGGGTCTGGAGTGATTCGACGTTTTCCACTAAATAACTTTGATTTTTCAAAGTTCACCAATTGACTGCAAATCGTGGAATTTTTAAAGAGACAGTACACGATAAATTTCGATATTCGATTTTTTTTTTTCAAATTCAAATCGAATTTGGGCTATTCCCTAGTGGAAGTGCACAAAAATAGCTCGAAATTCGATTTTTTTTTTTCATTCGAAAATTCACCTCGCCCTTTGATAAATCTGCCCCTCGGTATGATGTAGAGAGGGATATTCTGAGATCATTTGCAATCGGTTTTCGTTTTTTATGATTTGTGGTTTTTGAGATATTTAGCTTTTTATTCAGCAGCTCTCCAGTTTGCATCTTATGCCATCTGGTAACTAGGGTCCAAATTCCCCTAGCAACAATGATCTGAATAAGAGACTGGAATATGAATAGGAGAGGTCTGAATAGAAAGATGAGTAATAAACAGTAACTAATACATTTGTAGCCTTACAGAGCATTTGTTTTTAGAAGGGGTCAGTGACGCCCTTTTGAAAGCTGCAAAGAGTCAGAAAAAGGCAAATAACTATAAAACTATCAAAAAAAATAATGAGAACCAATGGAAAAGTTGCTTAGAATTGGTCGTTCTATAACACACTAAAAGTTACCTTAAAGGTGAACCGCCCCTTTAAAAGCCGCAAGCGGTGTCCTGTAACACTCATGCACTGCCCTGAACTCAAAGCTAATTTGCATGACACGTCACGCCCCTGCAACGCCGATAACGCCTCTGCCACGCCCACCAAGTCCCAATAGCTGCGGCCGCGTGAGGCGAGTCCGCTGTGACGCTTCGGTGGGCGTGACCAATGGCGGCAGTAGAATGAGGCGGTGACGCAGTGGGTCAGAACCCGTCAGCCCGCGGCGGTGGCTGGATGTGTGTAGTTTAGCGCTCGCTTGTCATTTCTCACCGCGAGGGGGCGCGATGCGCAGCACAGGGAGGAGAACACGCAGCGGCGGAGAATCCACCTGAGAACAAGTCGGGGACCCCCCTGAGAATCGCCTCTCCCTCAGCATGGCAGCACCAGTGCTCACGGGCCTCGTCCATCGTTCCAAGCCCGGGGGGGAGTCACAGAGCGCAGAGAAGACTGAGAGGCTCTTGAATGGCTGCGTTCCGCTCTCGCACCAGGTGGCCGGCCATATGTACGGCAAGGATAAAGTCGGTGAGTATCCGGGTGACTGCGACTACAACTCCCAGCATTCCCTGCTGCCTTTATATATTCCCAGCATTACCTGTTCTCTTTGGTTACTGTGCTGCTAGTGGGTCCTGTCTGTGACTACAACTCCCAGCATTCTCTGTTGCTTGCTGCTGCTGTCATTCTTATTGTGTTAGTGCTTATGAGCTTTGCTGGTGTTAATGGATACATACATGGCTAGGACAACAACTCCCAGCATGCTTTGTTCACCTGCTGCTCTCATCAATATTCTGTCAGGCAATGTTAGACTTTCTGCTCCCTGAGATCATTATAGTGTTAGTAGAGATGTCTCTGAGTGTGACCACAACTCCCAGCATGCTCTGCTGCTCTCAGATCATGATTACAGACTATTTTCTGTTTGTGAAGCTCCTGTAGATTTACTGATTTGCACCCAGCCTCTCTAATTTACTGCCTCCAGCTGGTGTTGAATGTCAACTTCTAATGTCCACCAATGACAAAGGGGTTGTTCACCTTTAAATTCACTTTTAGTAAGCCGTAGAGCATGATATTCTGAGATAATTTGCAATTGGTTTTCATTTTTTATTATTTATGGTTTTTGAGTTACCGTATATACTCGAGTATAAGCCGAGTTTTTCAGCCCCCAAAATATGCTGAAAAACTCTACCTCGGCTTATACTCGGGTCAAGAGCAAAAAACGGTCGCCGGCGCCTAAGAATATTCGCCGGCGCCTAAGAATATTCGCCGGCGCCTAAGAATATTCGCCGGCGCCTAAGAAAATTCCCCGGCGCCTTAGAGTATCCGCTGGCGCCTAAGAATAGTCATCCAAAAACCAGATTGAAATTTACCAGAAGCTGCTGCATTTCTCACCCTCGGCTTATTCTCGAGTCAATAGGCTTTCCCAGTTTTTGGAGGTAAAATTAGGTACCTTGGCTTATACTCGGGACGGCTTATACTTGAGTATTTACGGTATTCGGCTTTTTATTCAGCAGCTCTCCAGTTTGCAATTTCAGCCATCTGGTTGCTAAGGTCCAAATTCCCCTAGAAACCATCCATTAAGTCAAAAAAGAGACTGGAATAGGTGAGGCCTGAATAGAAGGATCAATAGCAATCACAATATATTTGTAGCCTTACACAGCATTTGTTTTTAGAGGGGGTCAGCGACCCCCATTGGCGAGCTGGAAAGAGTCAGAAAAAGAAGGCAAGGGGTTGTTCAACTTTGACATAACTTTTAGTATGATGTAGAGAGTGAGTATTTTCAAACTGCAATTGTTTCATTTATTAGCAGTGTAAACACTACGGGCACATTTATCAAGGGTCGAAGTGAATTTGAGGGAATTTTCTTGGATACTTCGGTTCGAAGTAAAATAGTTTGAATATTCGACCATTCGATAATCGAAGTACTGTCTTTTTAAAAAAAAAACGTCGACTTCAATACTAAGCCAAATTAAAACTGGCGAAGTGCTATGTTAGCCTATGGGGACCTTCTACAGCGTTTTTTGAAGTCGAAGTAAAATCGTATGAATGGTCTGTTTCGAAGGATTTTTCGATGAAAAAAATTTCGAAGTATTTTAATTCGATGGTCAAATTTCAAAGTATTTTTTTACTTTGAAATTCAACCCTTGATAAATCTGCCCCTATATGTTTCGGGTACAACCCTTTCTCAAGTGTATAGAAGGTATCATGGGACTAAGTACCCTCCTCCAACCCAGGATCCTCTTCCAATCTTATTGATATAATCATTCCAATAGGACAAGCAATAAGGTGCAAGACTATAAACATTTTAAAGTCCATATTATTTTTCGGAATCAAATCCGTTGTGGTCATTCCTATGTGCAAGTGATGTACAAAAGTCTTTTACAAAAATCCATGACAGGGAAATTGGCATCTCTGCCTCTCGCTGGTAGCGATACAAAAAAAATCAAAAGTACTGCAAAGAAATTCCTACTTAAGGGTCACTAGAAGCATGTAGGTATCAATTACATGAATGAAGTAGGCCAGCACCGGCATAGTTAAGATGGAACTCCTGTATATATTTCAAATTATTTAAAATTAATTCAATATTTTTAACATTATTATTACTTCCACGGCAGGAGTTCCGTGACAATTCAAAGGCTAGCCGCTAGCTGGTTCTTAATACCTGAGGGTTGGAGGAGGGTATTTAGTCCCATGATACCTTGCGCTTCTATACACTTGAGAAAGGGTTGTACCCGAAAACATGTAGGGGCAGATTTATCAAAGGTCGAGGTGAAGTTTCAAAGTGAAAAACTTTCGAGCTATTTTTTGTGTGTACTTCGACTAGGGAATAGTCATACTTAGATTCGAAGTCGAAAAAAAATTCGAAGGTCGAATTTTTTTTGAAGTACTGTCTCTTTAAAACTTCGACTTCAACCATTCACAACCTAAAAGCTGCCGAAGTGCTGTTTTAGCCTATGGGGGACCTCCTAGAACCTGTATGGAGGCATTTGGGGAAGTAGGGGCACACGATTCGAAGTACGCCGAATTTGGCCCACTTTGACCCCAAACAAAACGATTTGAAGTAGGGGCGGACGATTTGAAGTAGGGGCGGACGATTTGAAGTAGGGGCGGACGATTTGAAGTAGGGGCGGACGATTTGAAGTAGGGGCGGACGATTTGAAGTAGGGGCGGACGATTTGAAGTAGGGGCGGACGATTTGAAGTAGGGGCGGACGATTTGAAGTAGGGGCGGACGATTTGAAGTAGGGGCGGACGATTTGAAGTAGGGGCGGACGATTTGAAGTAGGGGCGGACGATTTGAAGTAGGGGCGGACGATTTGAAGTAGGGGCGGACGATTTGAAGTAGGGGCGGACGATTTGAAGTAGGGGCGGACGATTTGAAGTAGGGGCGGACGATTTGAAGTAGGGGCGGACGATTTGAAGTAGGGGCGGACGATTTGAAGTAGGGGCGGACGATTTGAAGTAGGGGCGGACGATTTGAAGTAGGGGCGGACGATTTGAAGTAGGGGCGGACGATTTGAAGTAGGGGCGGACGATTTGAAGTAGGGGCGGACGATTTGAAGTAGGGGCGGACGATTTGAAGTAGGGGCGGACGATTTGAAGTACGCCGAATTTGGACCACTTTGACCCCAAACAAAACTTTGACCTCCATTTGATTGGTCTTTTTGAATTCGAAGTTAAAGTAAAGTTTTTTTGAACTTGAACCTTCGACCTTTGATAAATCTGCCCTGTAGTGTTTACACTGCTAATAAATGAAACACTTGCAGTTTGAAAATACTGCCTTGATGCTGCTTTTTCCTACTTCAGCACAAATTACCCTAGCAACCCTGCATTGATTTGAATAAGAGACTGGAATATGAATAGGAGAGGCCTGAATAGAAGGATCAGTAATACAAAGTAACAATGCATTTGTAGCCTTACAGAGCATTTGTTTTTTTAGAAGGGGGTCAGGGGGCGACGCGCATTTGAAAGCTGCAAAGAGTCAGACGAAAAAGCCAAATGACTATAAAACTATCTAAAAAAAAAAATAAATATTATACTATCTAAAATAAAAATAAATATTGAAAACCAATTGAAAAGTTGCTTAGAATTGGCCATTCTATGACATACTAAAAGTTGACATAAAGGTGAACCACCCCTTTAAAGGGGGTTGATCACCTTTAAATTAACATATAGTATGATGAGACTATTTGCAATTGGTCTTAAATTATTATTATTTGTGGTTTTTGAGTTATTTGGTTTTTTTTTAACAAGCAGCTCTCCGTTTGCGATTTCAGCCATCTGGTTGCTAGGGTCCAAATTACCATAGCAGCCATGCAATTTGAATAAGAGACTGGAGAGTGACCCTCGTTTTTAAGTCTGGAAATAATTCAGAAGAAGGCAAATCGCTGAAAAACTATAAAAATCAAATAAAGGCCAATTGAAAAGTTGCTTAGAATTAGCCGTTCTATAAGATACTAAAAGTAAACTTTAACGCTGAAGAGGTAGAGTGCTGGGAGTTGAAGTTAGAGATGAAGGGGAACCTATAAGGGTGACACGTGTCCCATTACTGTGCAGTCCTGTAAAACACACGCGTGTGAGTAGCAAGTATTTACCTTGGCAGAGCTTCTGCTGAATTACCAGCGTCGGGGTATTTGTGCATCGGTTGCTATTTCTTTTTTCTTACCCTGATTATACCGTTGTCATCACTGCTTCTCATTGAGACTATTCTGAATGGCCCGTGAACTTTCATGTTTCCCTTTGCTACACTCAGTTGGCCAGTTCTCTTGTAGAAGAATGTTTGTAGCACAGCACGGGGATGATGTAGGTCTATGTCCATTGTTGGACATCAGGTTTATAGAGTCGGTTCAGCTTTAAGTTAACTTAGAGTATGTTATAGAATGGCTAATTCTGAGCAACTTTTCAATTGGTCTTCATTTTTTTTAAAAAAAAAAAAAATAGTTGAATTATTTGCCTTCCTCTGACTTTTTCCAACTTTCAAATGGGGGTCACTGTCCCCATCTAATGCTCTGTAAGGAAGAGTCCTGCAGTGGGTTGGGTACCCGCAAAAAAAAAATTGGGCACTCTGCGGGTGGAAGATTTTCAGGTGCAGGTCTACCTGCGGGTCGGGTTGAGGGTCTCCTCTAAATTTCTTATCTTATGTAATATTGTCTATATTTTAATCCTTTTAAAGTTTTACAAAACTTGTTTCTGTCCCCATCCACTTTTGATGACTCCACTTCCGGTTTGCAGCACCGTCACTTCCTGTTTGAAGGAGATTACGGATAAGGCAGTTGCGGGTCCGGGTAGAAGATCAAAGTGGGTAAAATGCAGGGTCGGGTCCGGGTCTTAGAATTTGGTTCCGCGCAGGACTCTACTGTAAGGCTACAAATGTTTAGTTATTGCTACTTTTTATTACTTATCCTTCAGGCCTCTCCTATTCATATTCCAGTCTCTTATTCAAATGGTTGAATAAAAGATGGTTGCTAGGGTAATTTGGACCAAAAACAACAAATAATAAAAAATGAAAACCAAATGCAAATTGTCTCAGAATATCACTCTCTGTCTACATCATACTAACAGTTAATTTAAAGGTGAACAACCCCCTTTAAAGGAATTGTTCCGTGTAAAAATAAAAGCTGGGTAAATAGGCTGTGCAAAATAAAAAATGTTTCTAATATAGTTAGTTAGGCAAAAATGTAATGTATAAAGGCTGGAGTGACTGGATGTCTAACATAATAGCCAGAACACTACTTCCTGCTTTTCAGCTCTCTTGGTTTTCACTGATTGGTTACCAGGCAGTAACCAATCAGGGACTTGAAGCGGGGCCACATGGGTCATATCTGTTGCTTTGAAAACTGAGCTGAATGCTGAGGATCAATTGCAAACTCACTGAACAGTCATGTGCCATGTGGCCACCCTTAGGGTAGCGAGCGATTTTGTCGCGATCCGGTGCGCTGCGACAAAACGCAGCATTGATCTGATACGACTGTCGGATGCAGATGCTGCGCGTCGTGTCGGATCAACGCTGCAACATCATGCGACAATTCTATCTCTTGCCTTATATTGTCGCATGCGTTTTGTCGCAGTGCGTTGGATCGCGACAAAATCGCTTGTGGAGTCCTGCCCTTATAGTCACTGACTAACTCAGAGTTAGAGAGCTGAAAAGCAGGAAGTAGTGTTCTGGTTATTATGTTAGACACTCCAGCCTTTATACATTACATTTTTGGCTAACTAACTATATTAGAAACATTTTTTATTTTGCACAGCCTATATATTTACCCAGTTTTTATTTTTACACTGAACTGTTCCTTTAACATTCCACCCTGGGACTGAAGTTCATTGAGTAGAAAATCTTTAACTGCTATTGAAATCAGTGAGTCTCTTTCTGTTCTGACTCTTGAAACAACATGTTGATAGTCCGTTATATATATATATATATATATATATATATATATATATATATATATATATATATATATATATATATATATATATATATATATATATATATATATATATATATATATATATATATATATATATATATATATATAAAGCACTGCGTATCTTGACAGCGCTATATAAATAAATGATGATGATGATGATATATATATATTATATATATAAGTTGGTACTGTTAGAGACACTACAACTACTGTCCAGGCAGAGCCTGAGATTCCCAAACTATTCCGGTCTTATCTGACTTTAACTACAACTGCTCCCACCTGGATTAGAACTCGGGCAGCTTTGCTTTGGGAGGGGTTAATGATAATTCTTGGCAGGACTAACACCACACGTGCTATAATTCCATGTGCAGCTCAAAGTAGTTGTAAGGTACAGGTATGGGATTTGTTATCCAGAAAGCTCTTAAATACGGAAAGGCCATCTCCCATGAACTCCATTTTAACAAAATATTCCATAATAAATATTTTAATAATAAAACCACACATTGTACTTGATCCCAACTAAGATATAATTAATCCTTATTGGAGGCAAAACCAGCCTATTGGGTGTATTTAATGTTTACATGATTTTCTAGTAGACTTGAGGTGTGAAGATCCAAATTACGGAAAGATCTGGTATCTGGAAAACCCCAGGTCTCTAGCATTCTTGTAACAGGTCACATAACTGAACACCAATGTTTGGTTTTTTTTTTTTTTTTTTTTTTTTAAATCCCCTGGCCACCAATGTATTTTAATACTCTATAGGCCCCTTTTAGAAAATTAGGATTTGAATTTGATTTGACAAAATCCGAATCCTGCTAAAAAAGGCCGAATCCTGGATTCGGTGCATACCTAGTATAAAACAGCTCACAAACTTTTTTTTTTTTTACAAAAAAAAATGTCCTTTGGGGCCCCAGTTTTTTCTAACTTGTAAGTGGGGCCCTGGCGCCAATAGCTTTTTATAACTTGTGTGTGGGGGGGGGGTTACCTTTTTCTGATGTCTGTGTGGTTAACTGTGATGTGGCGTAGGCGGGATCTGGGGCGGGGCTTGTTGGCGTGCCCAGGGGGCCCCGAAAATTTTGTTATATGGGGCCCCATGATTTCTAAGTGGCCCTGGGGTCAGCTAAGCGTTCTTATCTCTTTCTCTGCTAAATTCAACCAGCTGTAAATGTAAATAAAGGTAAAAGGACCCAGAGCAGAATCTGTGGCATCAAGCAAAACACTGCCGTGTCCAACTGCCTAAATGTGCAAAATGGCGTCAAAATCCAGCGTCCGGCAGAATGAGCAGTTAATATAGATGCTTATGGGGTTTCTCCATGCTCACACCCTCACACACACGTTGTGGTTTGGACAGAGAAGTTTGTGTGAATACGACGTTTCACACCTCCCCACCTTTGCTACCCACACAGGTTTTTTAATAGTGCAAAGAGGTTTGTTTGGGGTAAATTTAAAATGAATCATTCAAATATGGAAAAAAATAAGTTTGCTGCACAAATCTATAGTAGGGAGTGTGATCTGTTTCACCTGCTCCCCTTTGTAATGAATAACTAGAAATGGCATTGTCCCTGTGCAGCCAATGAACCGTTCACGTTCAGCAGTCCTTTCCTTAAATTAAAGGAACAGTAACACCAAAAAATGAAAGTACTCTAAAGTAATGAAAATATAATGTACTGTAGTGCTGCAGTTGTAAAACTGTTGTGTTGGATTCAGAAACTCTACTATAGTTTATATAAACAAGCTGCTGTGTAGTCATGGGGGCAGCCATTCAAGCACAGGATACACAGTAGATAACAGATAAGTACTACTATAGTTTATATAAACAAGCTGCTATGTAGCCATGGGGGCAGCCATTCAAGCACAGGATACACTGTAAATAAGAGATAAGTACTACTATAGTTTATATAAACAAGCTGCTGTGTAGCCATGGGGGCAGCCATTCAAGCACAGGATACACAGTAGATAACAGATAAGTACTACTATAGTTTATATAAACAACCTGCTGTGTAGACATGGAGGCAGCCATTCAAACACAGGATACACAGTAGAGAACAGATAAGTACTACTATAGTTTATATAAACCAGCTGCTGTGTAGCCATGGGGGCAGCCATTCAAGCACAGGATACACAGTAGATAACAGATAAGTACTACTATAGTTTATATAAACAAGCTGCTGTGTAGTCATGGGGCAGCCATTTAAGCACAGGATACACAGTAGATAACAGATAAGTACTACTATAGTTTATATAAAAAACCTGCTGTGTAGCCATGGGGGCAGCCATTCAAGCACAGGATACACAGTAGATAACAGATAAGTACTACTATAGTTTATATAAACAAGCTGCTGTGTAGCCATGGGGGCAGCCATTCAAGCACAGGATACACAGTAGATAACAGATAAGTACTACTATAGTTTATATAAACAAGCTGCTGTGTAGCCATGGGGGCAGCCATTCAAGCACAGGATACACAGTAGATAACAGATAAGGACTACTATAGTTTATATAAACAAGCTGCTGTGTAGCTATGGGGACAGCCATTCAAGCATAGGATATACAGTAGATAACAGATAAGTACCACTATAGTTTATAAGTTGATGTTATTAAGAGCTTTTAATGCATTTATATGTGCATCAATTGTGTTATTTATAAAAGGTCGAGTTGATTTTTACCCGAAAAATTGGAGTTTTCAAGGGTATTTTTCAGTTAAAAAAATAAAAAAAAAAAAACTATAATTTTTCGTGATTTATTATACCCGAACCTGGAAATAGCTTGGGTGTAATAAATACTCCAGCTAAAACATGACAAGGTCATGTAGAAGTCAATAGCAGAGGTCCCTTCAACTATTTTAAGATGTTTGTAGTCTTCATGATGTTCAGAGTTTTTTTGGTGGGTTTCATTCATTCGATTAATTTGAGTTTTCCGTTTTTCACCCAGAATTCACTGATTCAAGTTTTTGTTCATAAATTAGAAACCATTAGGGTTGTGAGTTAATTCGAGGTATAAAATACGGAAGCACCTAATCCACTTTTTGGGATTCGGCCGAATCCTTCATGAAAGATTCGGCCGATTACCGAACCGAATCTGAATCCTAATTTGTATATGCTAATTGGGGGAGGGAAAGGAAAAGGTTGCAATAAGTTTTTTACTTCCTTGTTTTGTGACAAAAAGTCACGTGATTTCCCTTCCCACACCTAATTTACATATGCAAATTAGGATTTGAATTTGGTTTGACCATGCACAAGGATTTGGCAAAATCCGAATCCTGCTAAAAAAGGCCGAATCCTGGATTCGGTGCATACCTAGTATAAAACAGCTCACAAACCTCAAAAACTTGACCTTTGATAAATAACCCCTACATATAATATTTAATGGTTACTATTCTTTTGTATTTTCCCAATGGATTTGTTTAAAGAGCAAAGGGTATGTATAGTCTCCCAATCTGTGCCATCACATTCTTAATCTTATTCAATAGAATGAAACTTCATGTAAAATTTAGCTTAAAGGGCTAGACATATTGTCAGTTTCCCAGCTGCCCCCAGTCATGTGACTTGTGCTCTGCTAAACTTCAGTCACTCTTTACTGCTGTACTGCAAATTTGATTGATATCACCCCTTCACCCCTCCCTGCAGCCTAACAACAGAGCAATGGGAAGGTAACCAGATAGCAGCTCCCTAACACAAGATAACAGCTGCCTGGTAGATCTTAGAACTGAACTCGTAAAATCCAGGTCCCACTGAGACACATTCAGTTACATTGAGTAGGAGAGCCCAATGTTCCTTCCTTTTGATGATGTCAGTGATGGGGCCTTTCCGTTATATCGGCTGCCCTTTCTGTCAATGGAAAAACTAGTTTGTGGGCTCAAGTAGTTGTGGGTATCATAAGGCCTATTAGGTTGTGTTACAGATTTTGTGACCGTATCGTCACTAATGTGGTTGGTTCGTAAAGGCTTGGGCTGGTTGTCCCATGTCAGCTATAAGCAGTGATTGCTTTCTAGGGCCAATTCAGAAGATACTCAGTACTTGGCTACTACACTGATGAAAATGGTTGGAAAATTATTATAATGTGCTCCCCTAATGTGGCACACTGTGATAAACCTATGCAGGAGGTTCTCTACAAAATAATATTTATCATTGAACTAATGTATGGCGTTTCTCCTTTCTTTTTGTAGGTATATTGCAGCATCCAGATGGGACTGTCCTGAAACAGCTACAGCCACCTCCACGCGGACCAAGGGAGTTAAACTTCTATTCCATGGTAATTGCACCTTAAATTAAACCCTAAAAGTAAACTAAAAATGTCCTATTTTATATAGTGAACTTATTGCACGAGGCTAAAGTTTGAGCTTGTCAATAGCAGCAATGATCCAGGACTTCAAACTTGTCACAGGGGGTCACCATCTTGGAAAGTGTCTGTGACACTCACATGCTCAGTGGGCTCTGATTGGCTGTTGAGAAGCTAAGCTTAGGGCTCGTCACTAATTATCCAGCAGAAAATGAGCTTCCCTGGCTGTAATATAAGCTGATGCTACAGGTTTGCTGATTATTAAATTCTGATGCTAATTGCACTGGTTTCTGTGCTGCCATGTAGTAATTATCTGTATTAATTACTAATCAGCCTTCTATTGTGACATTTCTATTCTATGTGTACTGTATATAGTGAGTGAGTCCCTATGCTGGCCAAGCCGAATCCGGATCCAGGTGCCCGGCCAAGCCAAATCTGAATCCAAAAAATAACGTGACTTTTTTGTCACTGAAACAAGAGCCAAAAATTTAACATATGCATATTATGGTTCTGATTCGGTTTGGTTAGGCATTTGGCCGAATATTTCACAAAGGACTCAGGATTTGGCCGAATCCTAAAAAAGTGGATTCAGTGCATCAGTTGTGCGAGGCCCAGCTCTTTATCTATGGAGAACTGCAAGTGCACTTAGTAACCTCCTTTATTGGTTTTTGGGGTTTCAGCAGGCCTGGACTGGCAATCTGTGGATCCTGGCAAATGCCAGAGGGGCTGCTGTAAAATGCCAGGGACAGTCACTATGTTTTGTTCCTGTGAGGGGCTTTTTGGGCCTCTGTCTACTTTAAATACCAGAACTTATTTTGGATCCCAGTCCAGGCCTGAGTTTCAGCATCAGACCAATAGCATGATATTACTACGTGAAAGGAAGGAAAATGGTTTCCATCGCTCAACTTAGAAACGAGAAGAGCTTTGGCTAATGGGTTATTAAAGGGAAAGCCTAAGGCTAAGTGCATCTGTGCTTGAAACGTGTATGGTTATTTGTACTGCCTAGTATTTAGTCCCCTGCAAACAATCCAATCATAATGCAGGCTTATCCAGAACGGTTGGGAAAGACTTTCATTTAACCAATGCGGCAAACAAAACCCTAGCAGGTTAATTGCCCCTTCAGCCTCCCAAAGGGGAAAAACTCAATACTGTCCCCATAATTGCAAATTATAATTCCGTACAGCCTTTTTTTTTTTTTGCATATTATTGTTTAAACAATTGTACAAAGTATAGCTGGGAATGGTGAGTGGACCACTTTAAAGGGGGTCCTGTGCTTAGACTGTGGAACTTACAGGTTGTTCACCTTTAAATTTACTGTTAGTATGATGTAGAGAGGTTTGCCGTGTCAGCCATCTGGTTGCTAGTGTCCAAGTTACCCTAGCAACCTTGCATTATGTTGAATATTAGAGTGGGATATGAATAGGAGAGGCCCCAATAGAAATATGAGTTATAAAAAGCAGCAATAAAAATACATTTGTATGGAATGAGTCAGAAGAAGAACTATAGAAAAAAACTATAAAAAAAAAAAATAAAACAATGAAGGCCAATTGAAAAGGTGCTTAGAATAGGCTACTCTATTACATACAAAAAAGTAAATTAACAGTCACAGTTACTTAACTTTTAGTGACTGTTATTGTGCTCGATTACTTCTAAGGAGGTTATTTATTAAACTCTGAATGCTATAAAATCCCAATTTTTAGTGCATTATACACCAAGGATGGCAAAAGTCAGAATCCGAAAATCCAGCATCTCAGAATTGCCAAGTTTGTATATAAGTCAAAGTCCCTAATATATCTTGATCTGCACTGGGTTTCGTGCAATAATCCAAGGATTTGGGCTAAAATCTGAAAAAAAAATTTCCATCTGAAAATCCGAAAAATTTGTACGATTCATTTTTTTTTTTCACTATTTTTTAGTTTTTTCCAATTTTGATAAATGGGCCTCCCCGAGTTTCTCTTTGAAAAAGGAGTTTTTCTGGAAACTGCCCTCTCCTCTCCGCAGCAGAGGTGCTACTATGTTGTGCAGTGCTAATGGGAAAATAGGTCCTAGATCCGTCACTTTAATATTATACAGATGTGGCCTCAGAATGAAATGTCTGTTACTGGTTAAACTCAATGTCTATATATTTATTTCTTTTTCTCATCTCATGGCAGGTTTTTTCACCTGATTGCACTAATAGTCATCTCCTCGACCTCCAGAAGCTTCTGCCAAAATATTTTGGCACCTGGTCCCCTCCAGGATCTGCAAATGGTAATTTTTATGACTTGCACATTCTTTTACTTTATAAAGTATGGAACCTTATCCGGAATGCTTGGGACATGGGGTTTGCCGGAGAAGGGATCTTTCTGCAATTTGAATCACCATACCTTAAGTCTACTAGAAAATCATGTAAACATTAAATAAAGCCAATAGGCTGGTTTTGCTTCCAATAAGGATTAATTATAGCTTAGTTGGGATCAAGTACAAGCTACTGTTTTATTATTACATAGAAAATGGGAATGTGTTTTTTAAAATCTTAGATTTGCTTAAATTGGAGTCTATGGGAGATGGCTGTTCAGTAATTCAAGCTTTATAGATAACGGGTTTCCCGATAACAGGTCCCATACCTGTATCATCTTTAAAGGGGAAGGAAAGCTACCAAGGCAGTTTAATGCCAATAGATTAGCCAAACAGTGCAAGATAGAACACCATTTTTATTCTTTAGGCTGGTGACACACTCCGGGGAGATTAGTCGCCCAGCAACAAATCTCCTTTTCTTTGGAGGACTAATCTCCCTGAAATGCCTTCTCACCGGCTCGAACGTGAATTGCTGGCGGGATCACTTCGTTTTCCGTAGTCGTCTGAAGTTGCCATCCCACCGGCGATTCACATTTTAGCTGCTGGGAAGGCATTTCAGGGAGATTAGTCGCCCGATGAAGAGGAGAGTTGTCGCTGGGCGACTAATCTCTCCGGAACACAGCGTGTGCCACCACCCTTAGAATGCTTTTCCATACATGAGTAAACCGCTCTAGACACTGTCTCTATTTGTTTAGGATAGCAGCTGCCATATTAGCTTGGTGTGATATCACTTCCTGCCTGTGTCTCTCTCTGCTCTCTCATAGCTCTGAGCTCAGATTACAGCAGATAGGGGAAGAGGTAGGAGAGAGGAGCAAACTGAGCATGCTCAAGCCCTAGCCCTGGAGGTTTAAGCTGAAAACAGGAAGTCCCTGAGTACACAATAGAAGGAAAGAAATGTGGTGTTTCTTTTGACAAAGGACCTTTCTGTTAAAGCTTACTTAATTTTAACCTTTCCTTCTCCTTTTTTTTGAGTAAAAAAAAATGCTATATTTGCATGGTTTTAAAGAAATGGTTCTTCTTGAATTGGACTAGCCAGATTGCATAAGTGTTTTCCATGCAGTATGGTAACTTTTTGTTATCTTTCTTTGGCTTACAATTAAGTATTTACAATTTCACCATATCTGACTTCTTGTGATTGATACAGCAGTTACTAAATTGATTTTTGAATGGTTTGTATCAAAAAATCGAGATTTACAGTGTCCCTAATATTTCAGGATCCTGCACCGAGGTCAAACTGAACCCTCACCACCCCCTCCTTACCCTGTGTTCCGGATATAAGGGACCCACACTGGGTGCAGCCATTTCAATCTCCCACCCTGTTCCCAATGCAGTTCTCTTGTTTCCAAGAGAGGCTATAGAAGGAGAGAAATATATAACTTTAGTGGTTAGGGGTGGGCGATTTTTTTTCGCCTTGTTTCCCTGAAAAAATGACGCCCATAGACTTGTATGGTGTCGTGCGTCAAAAAATTTTTGCAGCGCGACAATTTTTTGACGCCCATAGACTTTAATGGGCGTCGGCGACATTCCGCGGGGGCGAATTTTTGTCGAAACGAAATGGGTCAAATTCGCCCATCCCTATTAGTGGTTATTGTGTGCCATTGATCTAAACATGCACAAAACACAGATTTCCATTATATAATTAATAAATGATTGTTAATAATATTGCTCATCTAAGCAGTATTAGTCTCTTTATGCTCTGCACTGCTTCTCCTGACTGTTAAAATGTACTGCCAAGGCCCCAGTTCTCACATTGCAACGCATACCTCCCAACTGTCCTGTTTTTCGTGGGACAGTCTCGATTTTGAGAGCTCAGTCCCGGGTTTGTTACTGAAATGTCCCAACTCTCTTATTTGATCTCCCCGCACTGAACAGCCAGAAAAAGATACAAAGTTTCTAAAACTTATTTGGCTTTTGGCAGAGAGCCTAGAATATGTGACAGGTGCACTTCGATACATTTGTCACAAGTTAAGATAAGCAGAAGAAAACCATTGTAACAATTTAATGTAAGCAGGTCTCTTGGGGAAACTGGGACTTGCAGCTTAAAGGGCAATTCACCTTCATTAGCAAAACTGTAATAGCACCTAAAAACCACAGAAATGTGTTCAAGCTTTCATAACCTGCCAAATTTTGTAAAATGAACATGGCAATTCAGGGATGTGGCCACAAAAAGGGGGCGTGGACAAAGCAAGTCTTTTTCTGTCTTTCTATTTCCAAAATGTTTAGAGGTATGCCATGCATTTTATGGGTTTTTTTTTTGCCTTCCTCTGGATCAACAAGCAGTTGGGCAGGTTAAAATGGTTGAACTTGATAGAGATGTGTCTTTTTTTTCTACCTAACTTACTGTGTATATTGGAGAACCCAGCAGGGCATTGTGGGTATTGGTGTCTTAGCTGGAGGAGATGTAACTTTTGCCAACCGATTATACAGTTTCTTTAGGGATGCACCGAATCCAGGATTCGGTTCGGGATTCGGCCTTTATCAGCAGGATTTGGATTCGGCGGAATCCTTCTGCACGGGCAAAAGGAATACGAATCCTAATTTGCATATGCAAATTAGGGGTGGGGAGGGAAATCACATGACTTTTTGTCACAAAACAAGGAAGTAAATGTTTTCCTCTTCCCACCCCAATTTGCATATGCAAATTAGGATTTGGTTCGGTATTTGGCCGAATCTTTCGCAAAGGATTCGGGTGTTCGGACGAATCCAAAATAGTGGATTTGGTGCAGTCCCTACTTTTCTTACTTGTAAGCAATTCACCCATGCTGCACGTCAGCAGTGCATTGCAAATCGCCTGACGCATGCCGGGAATCAGCCAGCTAGAACCAAAAGTCACAAACAGTTAAGCGCATAAACAAAACAATAACAGACAACAGGGTTCATTTACGTTTCACAATCACAGTCCCAGGCACAACAATTACTACAGAATTGCACTCTTTATAATGCCATAAATATGTCACCCACTCACTTCCCTTTTCAAAATAGTTCATCTGCAACGGCTTTACGTTCTTAGGAAACCTGTTTTGTTGTTGTTTTTGTGCAATCCAAGTAAGTAGTTCTACAGTGTTGCATTTAATAATGTTCTAATATGTTGCAGCCTAGGCTTGTCTGTTTGCCATTGGATAGTAGAGGTATGGGATCCGTTATCCAGAAAACCGTTGTCCAGAAAGCTCAGAATTGTGGAAGGCCGTCTCCCATAGACTCCATTTTATCCAAATAAACCAAATTTTAAAAAAGTATTATCTTTTTCTGTGTAATAATAAAACAGTAGCTTGTACTTGATCACAACTAAAATATAATGAATTCTTATTGGAAGAAAAACCAGCCTATTGGGTTTACAGGGAATCCTCGAGTTACATACACCCAGCTTACACACAACTCACACTTACTTACTGGGGCTATTACAGTAACATACTATGGTTTGCTTGGCCTTTATTAGCATTTACATTTAATAAACCACCTGCCCCAATCCCTTGTGGCGTGTATTGTCTACTGCGGAGCACAGAAAGGTAAAAGTAAATGTATATGTTTCAACTTACATACAAGGAAAACTATACCCCCTGAACAATGTAGGTCTCTATAAAAAGATATTGCATAAAACAGCACGTGTAAAACCCTGCTTTTTTTAGTAGTATGTGCCATTGGGTAATCATAAATAGAAAACTGCCATTTTAAAAAATAAGGGCCACCCCCTGGGATTGCATGATTCACGGTGCACACAAACAAACCAAACAAACTATACTTCTCAGGTCACATGAGCCAATTAACAGACAGTTGTGTATTTTGCTTCCACACTTCTTCCTGTTACAGTTAGAGTTGTAGTATTTCTGGTCAGGTGATCTCTAAAGGAACACACAGACCATCATAAAATGGTGTTTCAAGGCAAGAGATGTAAATATATATATACGCACACACACCCACACACCCACACACCCACACACCCACACATCCACACATCCACACACCCACACACCCACACATCCATATATATATATATATATATATATATATATATATATATATATATATATATATATATATATATATACACACACACACACCAGATTCTTTGTGGGTATAGTTTTTCTTTAAGAACCTATCCCATGCATAACCCAGGGACCGCCTGTATTTAATGTTTAAATGGTTTTCTACTAGAGGTGGACATATTATACAGTATGCTCGGGACCTGGGGCTTTTCGTATAACGTATCTTTCTGTTATTTGGATCTTCATATCTTAAGTTTACTAGAAAATCATGTAAACATTAAATAAACCCAACAGGCTGGTTCTGCCTTCAATAAGGATTCATTATATCTTAGTTTGAATTGTGTACAAAGTACTGTTTTATTATTACAGAGAAAAGGAAATCATTTTTAAAAATGTGCATTATTTGGATAAAATGGAGCCTATGGGAGACAGCCTTTCCATAATTCAGAGCTTTCTGGGTAATGGGTTTCCACATATTGGATCCCATACATGTAGCAGATTATTTGTCTGGAAAAACCCAGGTTCCGAGCACTCTAGATAACGGGTCTCATACTTGTAATAGATTCTAATGCCGATCATTTGTATCAGAGATGCCTCCCTTATTGACTCAGATGGGAACGGCACCCTCCATAGTTGGGCTTATGGAGGTCTTAATTAGACCTATGGAGGCCATTGGAACGAGGATCAATGTGCAGATGTGGTCCTCACTTCAATAGAAAAATTAAACCTGCCTGATTTATTTATTTAGTTTTTTGGCAGGTTATCAGTCTGTCAGGGCATTTGGCTGGCACCATACAGAGCCCAATAAACTGCCGACTCAGTCCGGCCCTTGTATGGCCACATTGAGAAGGTAAAAATAATTGATAACCTATGAAAACACAGGAAACTGTGCCCCTGAAAATCACAGACCTTTAAGGCCCATGAATCGCCCTCCGATGCAGCCGTGCTCCCTTCTGTTTTGTTTGCCAGTAGACTTTCTGGCTACAGCAATGCTGTGGGGCTCTGTGGGCTGGAAGGGCGGGCAATGGGTATGGATGCACCAAATCCACTATTTTGGATTCGGCCGAACCCTTGAATCCTTTGTGAAAGATTCGGCCAAATACCGAAACGAATCCGATTCCTATTTTGCATAAGCAAATTAGGGGTGGGAAGGGGAAAACATTTTTTACTTCCTGGTTTTCTGACAAAAAGTCACGTGATTTCCCTCCCACTCCTAATTTGCATATGCAAATTAGGATTTGGTTCGGCCTGGCAGAAACATTCGGCCGAATTCCTAGTCCTGCTGAAAAAGGCCAAATTCTGGATTAGGTGCATCCCTAGCCATAGGTAGTCAACAGCCCCTTTCCTTGTGACATCATCTCTCTTTCTATATTTATTTATTCACTGGCAGATCTCTACTTAAAACTGGAAGATATAACCCGGAAATTCACCAAGCCATGCATCATGGACATTAAAATAGGCCAAAAAAGCTACGACCCGTTTGCTTCAGCTGAGAAAATCCAGCAGCAGGTCAGCAAGTACCCTCTGATGGAAGAGATCGGATTCTTGGTACTTGGCATGAGGGTAAGTTCTCGGTTTTCTATTATTCAAAGGGCTTTGTGGGATCTATTGTAAAACTGTTACACTCATTATGAAGTGTTGGCTGTTTTTTGGTTTCTTAATTGTTTCTTATAATACAGTACATACAGAGCTGTTGGCGCTCTAAATTACATGTTAATAATTATTAAGGTTAACCGATATTTTATTCATTCTTTTTGTGCCTTGCAGTATTTATCCACCCTATATCATTTACTGAAAATGTATCTTGAAAGGGTAACAGAAGACTCTGTACTGAATCAGATATTGATAAGTTTTGTAAATGAATTATAGGTTGGCGCTTTAAAACTAAACTATAATAAATTTGCAGATCAGAGTGTGGTGCACAGGGTTTTTGTCATAGGTCCAACTATATTTGATGAAATTATCCTTGTGTTTTCCTTCGTTTTGCCTCACGTTTCCTTGAAACCTACGGTAAATACAATTTTCCTGGAGCAGAGGAGATTTTCGCAGAGTCCTTGCAATACAAGAAGAGAAAACATTCAGTTGTAGTATATTGGGGTAACAGTCACCCTACTGTAGTTCCAGGGGGTACCCAGGGCACAAATAAGCACTCACCCCAACTCTCACCCTAACTGGTCTTCAGACTGGGCACCCTTAGCTCATAACAAGGTTACATATATATAGAAACATTGGGGTAACAGTCACCTTGCTATAGTTCCAGGGGTACCCAGGGCACAAATAAGCACTCACCCCAAATCTCCCCCTAACTGGCCTTCAGGCTGGGCCTCCTTAGCTCATAACAAGGTTACAGATATATAGAAACATTGGGGTAACAGTCACCCTGCTATAGTTCCAGGGGTACCCAGGGTACAAATAAGCACTCACCCCAAATCTCTCCCTAACTGACCTTCAGACTGGGCCCCCTTAGCTCATAAGGTTACAGATATATAGAAACATTGGGGTAACAGTCACCCTGCTATAGTTCCAGGGGTACCCAGAGCACAAATAATCACTCACCCCAAATATCCCCCTAACTGACCTTCAGACTGGGCCCCCTTAGCTCATAACAAGGTTACAGATATGTAGAAACATTGGGGTAACAGTCACCCTGCTATAGTTGTAGGGGTACCCAGGGTAGGAAATGGCACTCACCCCCAATCTCCTATTAGTGTAGGAATGCTCAGTATGGTGTCTGAAATCAGTCCTAAGGGAACTGGCCCAAAAAGGGGTATCTGTGGTCTAAATGGCCTCTTTCTGCTAATTATACATTCAGAATGGCTAAAAAGGAGGTTTTATATTGTTTTCATTAGTGTTGACGGTGTATTTGCATATTTAGATTACAAAACACCATGCCCATTGTGTATTTCTTATAATGTTCTTGCACGTTACTCCAAAACTCAATAAAGCCTAAGTGTTCTATACTATATTATAGTCAAATTATCGAAGCATAAATGCCTCCGTCTTAGACTCAATACAGTCAACAAGTGAACATTTTTCCGTAGCCATCTATTAAGCGGGGCTTGCCCAGGGCTAAAGGGTCTTTAATTACAGCCTTGCCTGGCACTGAATTGGTTTAAACACCTCTAATGGAGATTATCAGACATTATCCATCACACAAAGATTTTACACCTACTGTTCTTAATCCTGATTTGGCTATTGGAGTGGAGTCAGGCACAATAAGCCTGCAGGGAACCAATTCTCTTTGCAGAAAATATCAAACTATTCTGTAGATGAGAACTATTTTGTTATGGCGCTATTTTTGTTCCTAATTCCACAGTTACATGTTGAGAAGAAATAAAATGTGTCAGACAAATAGATTTCCTGTGTGTATTATCTATATGCTTTCAGCAGGACTTAATCTTGCTAAAAAGTTAAAACCACTAGAGCAATATATATTTCTATCAATACAAGTATGGGACCTGCTATCCAGAATGCTCAGGACCTGGGGAAACGGATCTTTCCATTAGAGTCCTGCAGCGGGTCGAGTACCCGCAAAAAAAAAGTGGATACCCTGCGGAATGAGGGGAGGATTTTCAAGTGCGGGTATACCCGTGGAGTTGCTGATCTCATCTAAATTTCTTATCTTATGTAATATTGTCTTTATTTTACGCCTTTAAAGTTTTACAAAACTTGTTTATGTCCCGCCACTTCCGGTTTGCAGCACCATCTCTTCCTGTTTGGTGCTGGTTGGCGGGTTACGGGTCAGGTTGCGGGTCTGGGTCGGGTAGCAGATCAAAGTGGGTAAATATGCGGGTTGCATATATTGTGCAACAGTCCCTAAGCTCAGGTGAGTGACCGCAGCCCAGAGCATATGCACTAGTGAGGTGCGGACAAGCCCAACAACCGTGGGGTCGGACAGGTTCGGACCTAGTTCCACACACCATTGTCGGCTTGTGACCTTCTTGTGCTGTCTTTTGCCTCCGGTGTCCTTCTAGAGACTCGCTTGACCCTACTCCCTTTTGAGGTGGGCCTATAAATGCATAGTCATGCCGGGTTAGGATCTGCTGAGGGTGGAGGAGCAGTGGGTTAGGGTTGTTTTTCTTGACCCACACATCACCAATGCCAGTGAAAAAAAGAAGATGGGGAGCTACTGGGACATCTTTGGAGACACAGATCTTAACTGCTAAAGGGCTGTGGTTGCCTTGAACTGGTACAGAAGCACAAAATGTAATGTACAACATTTCTAGCTACTTCTCTACCCCCGATGTACAACAGCTCCCTCAACTGCCCCCTTTACCTATCTGTGCCCATGCAGTGTAATCACCTATTTGGAATCCTGAGCTCCAAAACCAGAGCAGCGGAGTCCCTCTGAGCTATCTTCTGTCCATTCGTATCCTCTTCAGTCTGTTCTCCAACACAGAGCCTACAGGCGCATGCGTAATTGAAGTGGATTCCTGACAAGCCCCAACTTCACATGCGCCTGTGGACTCCCTGGCGGCGAACAGACCCGAATAGGATACGAATGGACAGAAGATGGAGAACTAAACCCCCCGTTGTACAAGGTTCTCCTTTAAGCTTTAGTTCTCATTACATTGCCATGTACTTCAATCTGTCAAGAGTTTTGTTCTGGTGTGGGCCATCCCTTTAAATTTTCTATCATTGGCGACTCAGCCAGAGCTCATCACCCCTCCTGTTTTGCCCTTTGCACTTTTATGGAAAATGTTGAGTCACAATCGTTGTAGCATGTGACAGCTCTCAAAGTAAGTACAGACACTCCTAGGAAGGTGGCATACGGTTTATCTGTGAATACAGTGTCCTCTACACATGCAGAAGCCCAGCCAGCAACAAATGACTCTTTGTGTGTAATTCCAAAGGTTAGATCATCTATCTTAACATTTTATGACTCGTGAGCTAACATAGCCATTGTTCCTGTTAAAAAGCAGCAATGCCGATAACATTTTCATTCCAGCAGGCCCATATTTAAATATTTGTAGTTCAGAGGTGAACCTGGAAGTGTACCCAGGGCCGGATTTACATAATGGGCGCCCCTAGGCCCACTGCCGTTCGTTGCCCCTGTCCCTTCCCCTTTATTGTGCAAATTTTCATCATCTGGATCAGAGCAATGGGGATTGGCGCATGGGAAATTTAAAAAAAATTATTGTATCTCCAGCACATCTCCAGTGGTTTTGAACCAATGTGGGTGTGGTTGGGCAGCATGCCGCCCCCCTTAAATTCTGCCACCCTAGGCCCGGGCCTAGGTAGCCTTTCCACAAATCCGGGCCTGAGTGTACCGAGTCATATTTTATAAATTGTTTTGACTTGTAAATGCCACATTTCAAATTGATTCCCACAACCTCCAGTTGAAAAACAGCTTTAAGTTTTTATCTCCCATTGACTTCAGGTGGCATTTGATTACTTTGTGCTTGTAGACTGTGCACTGAACTATTTCCATCTCAGGCAAAAGGAATTAACTAATGTAGGGTTTCTATCAACTAGGAATGCACAGAATCTACTATTTTGGATTTGGCCGAACCCCCGAATCCTTCATGAAAGATTTGGTCGAATACCGAACCGAATCCTAATTTGTATATGGGAAGGGGAAAATATTTTTTACTTTCTTGTTTTGTAAGAAAAAGTCAAGCAATTTCCCTCCCTGCCCCTAATTTTCATATGCATATTCGGAATCGGTTCGGCTGGGCATAAGGATTCGGCCGGAAAAAGGCCGAAACCAAATCCTGGATTCGGTGCATCCCCACTATCAACATTTATGGGGTTATAAATGTATGTAACACCTACTTTACACCATGGTGGCACTGTGATTAGCTTTATTGGACAGGACAGTATGTACAAATGCAGTCATAAATTTTAACTGATATAGAACTTCTTAAAAGCATGTAGGTGCAACTTGTACACGTCTATGTTCTAGTGAGGAAGGACCTCACTACCTTAATCTCCTTTCCAACCCCATGTATCAATGAGTAAAGTCCAGGTTGAGTGAGGTCCTTGTTCAACATTGGTGCCAAACAAATGGTTGTCATGCACCTTTCTCTGAGGAATATTCCTGAAGGCCCATGTTGATTCAGTTTTATGTTTACAAAAGTTATCTTGAACTATGCTGGACCAGATAAATGGCTTAAGGAAGGTGTAGGAGCTAGATGGTTATGTCTGAGCCTACGCCTAAGACGCCCTTCCCTGAAAGAAAACATTGTCTTAGAAAGAGATTAAAATAAACTATACAGCTTTAGCCATGTAACCCTTCATATACACCTGAATGAGTGTCAATCTCGTTAGACATTTGCACAAGAAAGAGGTAAATCTTTGATTATTCCTTGACTGAACTTGACGTGGATGTGGTCTTGGCACAGACCTAAGCTTCAATAAACATTTTGGTATTAAGTGCTGCCTTGGCCTTTCAGCGCAGATTATGCCTTGTGAATTACATAAGGACTTGGGTGTGAGAAAATTAGTATTTGTCTTGGAACAAAACTATAGTCACAGTACCTTACTGAACTTTAAAGGGATACTGTCATGGAAAAACATGTTTTTTTCAAAACACATCAGTTAATAGTGCTGCTCCAGCAGAATTCTGCACTGAAATCCATTTCTCAAAAGAACAAACTGTTTTTTTTATATTCAATTTTGAAATCTGACACGGGGATAGACATTTTGTCAGTTTCCCAGCTGCCCCAGTCATGTGATTTGTGCCTGCACTTTAGGATGGAACTACTTTCTGGCAGGCTGTTATTTCTCCTACTTAATGTAACTGAATCAGTCTCGGTGGGACTTGACTTTTACTAAGTGCTGTTCTTAGATCTTCCAAGGAGCTATCTTGTGTTAGGGAGCCGCTATCTCATAACCTTCCCATTGTTCTGTTGTTAGGCTGCTGGGGGGGTGATGTCACGCCAACTTGCAGTACAGTAGTAAAGAGTGATTGAAGTTTATCAGAGCACAAGCCACATGACTGGAGGCAACTGGAAAATTGAGAATATGCCTAGCCCAATGTCTGATTTAAAAATTGAATATAACAAAATCTGTTTGCTCTTTTGAAAAATGGATTTCAGTGCAGAATTCTGCTGGAGCAGCACTATTAACTGATGTGTTTTGAAAAAACATGTTTTCCCATGACAGTATCCCTTTAATGGCAATCTTTTACTTCTTTGAGCAGCCAATTACAATGAACCCCTTGCAATGCTGGCTTAAAGCTCAAGCACTATGAGAGGGTCCAAAGAAACCCCCATAGCCATGTCTCAAGACAAGTGTATTCCTGAGATTGAGCCCAAGTCTTGGGCAGCTCAAATTTATTGTAGAGCTCATAGGGATCTAGTTTTCTTAAAGTAGGTTGCATTTTTATAGATGACTGAAGGAGTTGTTTTTAATGCTTATTGGCGGGCACCACTGAGGGGTCTGTTATAGACCTTTCCATCAGATGATTTCCATAGCATCAGATGCCTTGGGAAAAGTAGATAAAAGTTTTCTGTTGGTTTCTATTGTGGACAACTACCATTGTGGACAACTGCCATTGGTAAATGTATGGTGAACTTGCATGGTTGTCACCTGCTGGCAACACCAGTTGTATTGCCATATCCGTTGTCCACAATAGGAACAACTAGTGACCATTCCATGATGCTGATGACAAACCAACTGGTGACAATTCCACGATGACAAACCAACTGGTGACCATTCCACGATGATGATAACAAACCAACTGGTTACCATGCAATGATGACAATGACAAACCAACTGGTGACCATTCCAAGATGACAAACCAACTTGCAACCATTGCATGATGACAAATCTCCTGATGTGACATGAACCTGCGGCCTTGGGATTTATTTTTTTTTCATAAAGGATAAGACAACTAAGAGTTTTCCAATGTAAACAGAACATTGGCACAGGCCGTGGATTGTATAAATACACACCTTATATCAACGGACTACCCGCTTATTGTAAGGCGAGTCTTGCAGCAGATGATAATTCACAAGCAACCCAAGAGCAGATCCGGTTTGGTGCTTAAGCAGGATGCTAATATTTACTTCATAAATGTTCAGTAAATAAGGCTTTACCTTATTAAATGAGCTTTTATATAATCATAACCTGGCATAGTGTCTAAGGCTGACAGCTGTAGCAACCAGTTAGCAGCATTTTGTATTTCCAGGTTGAAGAAATTCGGTATATAAAGTGAAATATTTCCAGGTACCTGTAAATATTCTAGTACCTAGTGCACCTGCTTTGAGACAGTACAGACACATAGCCAGCAATTTATGCTACCGTTCCCTACCAGGCAACTGTTCCCGGCATCCGAGTATAATAATATTTCATGGACTTATGTTGTAAATGCTTTATTCTTCTTGTTAGGATGTAAATTGTCTTTCCGTGAATTTGTTTTAAAGTTCCCCTCCTAGCAGGAGGGGTTCATGCAATCGGCTGGAACACTAACTAATAGTAATATGCTTTGGGAAATTTATGGAGGTAG
Organism: Xenopus petersii; assembly: GCA_038501925.1. Lineage (NCBI taxonomy): Eukaryota > Metazoa > Chordata > Amphibia > Anura > Pipidae > Xenopus > Xenopus petersii. The sequence goes on from CM076684.1 coordinate 132,203,610, forward strand.
GCTGTTATTAGAATCCTGCTGCTATTGACTCTGCCCCATTCAAAGCAGCGAGTACAAGAGGCGTCTGTGAACAAAACCGCATTCTTGCCGAAAGTTACATTTATCTGTTTAACAAGCTGTGTATTATAGGAATTGATATTAAACAGCCAGGTGTAAGAATGTAGAAATTTAAGTGCATATTCGTCTTTTGCCTGTAGGTCTATAATGTCCTTTCTGACAGCTACGAAACGCAAAACCAGCACTATGGGAGGAGCTTGACAAAGGAGACCGTAAAAGAAGGTGGGTTTTGTTACTAATCTAACAGTTACGAGTAAACGTTGGTTAATTATTGATGCATGTGTTTTTCCACCAGCAATTTACATGATCATTGATAGGAAAGCGTTTTGGGGAAATTAGTTGCCTGTGGTTGTGCAGATTTATGACGGGCTGCTAATCTCCCCATTGGCCTTTACCCTAAAGCTGGCCATACACTTCAAGATCTGCTGGTTTGGATCATTGGCACATTAAGGTGGTCCTCCTCTGATGAATCTGTAGGTTCTGTGTGGGTAGCCAAATTGGCCTGATGGCCATTGATCAGATAATATGGTGGGGCCTATAGACTCTTCATCAATGTGTCGATCTGGTCCTAATCACACTTCTCAGGATGGTTGCTCCGATTTACTTCTCTAGAATGCATGGGACAACTGTTTTGGTTACATCCTTCTCATAACCCTCAATGTTCATATACAAAGACTTTGTTTTGAAATTCAGATTTCTCTTGTGGAAAGGTTATGTAGAGTCCAACACTAAGGGGGTTATTTATCAAAGGTCGAATGTTAGATTTTTTTTTATACCTTGAATGAACTCACAACTCAAATGGTTTCTGACATGGAAAAAACCTGACTCTGTGAGTTCGAATTTTGAAACGCGAAAACTCTAATTAATCGAGTTTTCCGCGAGAATAAACTCAAATCGTTCTAATTTTGTTTGAATTTTTAAGCAAGACCCTCTGAAAAAAAACTCGAACATCATGCAGACTATTAACATCTTCAAAAGGGCCACCTGCCATTGATTTCCACTTGACCTCGACAGGTTTTAGATGGATCAATGGAACCTCAAAAAATTTCCATGGTCGAGGTTTAATAAACCCCTTAAATCATTTTGCTTAGATTATTTTGGATTTCCTCTTTTTTTCACTTGTAGATCAGAGATGTGGCAATTCTGTGCCCTACATGTTGCAAAACTGAGCTCAGACCATTGCCATCATTGTCTTTCTTCAACATCTGTGGGCCTTCTCCTGCAGCTCATTGTCATTATGCTTTTATTTTGTAGGGGTGTCGAAATTCTTTCAAAATGGTACTCGCTTGAGAAAAGATGCTGTGGCTGAATGCGTACAGAAAGTTCAGAGCATTTTGCAGTGGTTCGAACTTCAGGAAAATTATCATTTTTATGCAAGCTCCTTGCTCTTTGTCTATGAAGGCTCGTCTCTGCACACCACAAAACGATTGATCGATGGCACTGTGGTTGAGAAAAGAGCAGTCCCGAAAGGACAGTTTACAGACGGCGAGTGTAACAATAACATTCCCATGTTTAGCTCAGTAACAAATGGAGGGACTGAAGAATCTGTAGAAAAAAACATGGCCGAAATCTGTGCCCTTCAGAAGAGAAAGCCATGTGCCAAGAGGCACCACAGCCAAGTGTCTCAAGAGGGTGAAAGTAGAGACCACGGCAGCACAAAAAGTCAAAATGACCTTTCCCATGAACACCTGAATGGAAACCTTGTATCCAAACTGGAAAACGTACATTGCCATATTCCGACTGATCTGAAGGACGGCCCTCAGGTGGATGTGCGGATGATCGATTTCGCTCACGTGTTCCCGAGTAACGGAAAAGACGGGGGGTACATTTATGGTCTCAAAAGCTTAATTTCAGTGTTGCAAAGTATTTTGCGCGACTGAAAACACATCTTTAGATTTTTGTTTTTAGTAGGTGGCCAATGACCTGATAATCATGGACAATACGCCGTTCAGAATATTTGCACTTGTAATTGTGGTAAACTGGGTTTTTAATCGTAATTCTGAAATATATTCTAACTTTTTTTTTTTTTCTCCAATCTTTGGTGGAAGGGTTTTACCTTTTATAATATTACTCAGGAAAAATGAACTGGTTTGTATTCGTCAAGAAAAGCAGCTTGACCTGGACTTTGGAACGGTTTCCGATGGGCTGCTGATTAAAACAAAGAGGAAAGACTGGAGTTGAAGGGACGTTATGGAGAGCTCTGCCTTTCTGACACGTAAGATAAATCGCTGTTTGGGACCACTCTTCTAACTGAACACAATATCGGTGATCAGAAGTACCACGTTTAGTTTACCACTCGGAATTAGCTGTTTTTGTCTTTCCCCAGGGGAAACAAGCTGTGCCTTCATTCATTTTATTTATATTTATAAAGGAAAAGAAATCAGTAACTCTCATTTCACCGCACCAAATGTATAGGTGTCCCACTCTGTAAGGGTTTTCTAACCTAGTAGCTGCTGGAGAATTCTGGGAAGTGTCTTACAACAATTGTAGGAATACCCCAGGATAACAATCTCTGCTCTTTGCTGACAATAGTATTCTTGTAATGAAATTGACCACATTTATACTGAGCCATTAGGAACCACTGTACTTTTTGTTTTGGGTTTCCTCCTACTGTTTACAAGACTTCTAATATTACTGGAAAATAATTCAATAGTTTTGCATTTGTCTGTACTTTATAGCTCTATATAGAAGTCCAATCAAGGGGATCCTAAAGCCACTTCAAGTTTTGGTCGGTTAGCTTAGTTCCCACTTCTCCCCCAGTTTCTTGGAGCCCACCAGCAGGGACATCCAGGAGCCTAAAACCCCACACAACATGCTGTGCTTCTTGGCACAAAAATGATGCCACAGTCTGAACTTGAGAAACGGGGGTGCATATTTTAAAGAGGCTCCAAATATGGGAATACCTAGGCTATTATAACTACCACTGAGGGGCTCTGTTTGACCCAATTTCCCCTGACATCGGACCATTTTTGTTATGCCACTCATCTATTAACTCGGCTATAAGCAATGCTAACACAACCGAAGCATTAAGAATGTCAATAAATGACTATGGCATGCAACAATTTATTTATTCTGCTCAAAATACAACATCTGAGCCCTCAGACTGCACCCTCATAGTTGGGCATGCAAAGGCGGAAATGCATGAAAATGCCAAAAACTGAAACCAGGTGAGAATTGTTCCAGAATCCCTGTGCTACTGTGATTCTCACTGGTAGTTTAATTGGGGTGGTTTCGATGAAGAGACTGTTGCTTTCATTATACCAGAAAGGGTTGTGTTTCATAGGGCGTACCGAGCCACTAAGCTCATCATAGAAGCTTGGTGGATTAAATCAGAGAATGATATATACATCGGCTCTTAATATTTCCAGTAGACAAATAAATAGGGGAAAATAAAACATGAAGGCAGGGTAACACTTTTTTAGGGGTAATGCCTACTTGCCTTCCCCCATCCTTCCCACTTGAATACAGTGCTGTGTCCATCAGGGTGTCCACCATGTGCTCCAAAACGGAGACCTGTAACAAGTTATCAAAGCAAGAGAGTGAAGTGCAAAACAATGGTGGATTGCTCACATTTTTTAAAAGGTTTTCTTTTTTGCACACTGCCTTCCTGCTTGTAAACTACCCCTTTTATGTTGCAATTGAAGAGATTGCCCATTGGAGCTTTAGTTATCCTTGACGTTTGCTTGTGCAGGTATGGGATCTGTTATCCTGAATTATCTGTGGGTTTCCAGATAAGGGATCTCCATACTTGGTCTACTTTAGGTCTAAGGATTTAAACATTATTTAAACTAAATAGGATTGTTTTGCCTCCAATAAGGATTAATAATATAGTTGGGATCAAGTACAAGGTACGGTTTTATTATCATAGAAAAAAAGTAAATCATTTTTAAAAATTCTAATTATTTCGTTATAGTGGAGTCTACTGGAGAGGGGCTTCTCGTAATTCTGAGCTTTCTGCATAATTGGTTTCTGAATAGCTGATCCCATATCTGTACCAGCAAACCAATGCAACAAAATTCATGTTTATGTTCCGAATAGGATCATGGACGCCAAAGTTGCTGGAAAATGAATGAGGGGTTCATGTATTATAAGGAGCTTTCATAGTCGTGCAGACGGCCTTGGGCAGCGCGGTGCACAATTCGGACAAATTAGTCTTCTGTTTCCAAAGAACAGATACCCGTCTGCCTTTTCTCAATAGGCCTATTTGCCGTCATCTCAGTATGATATTCCAAAGAAAATAAACGGTGACTTTGCATAGGCACAGATTCTATATACCACAGAGGCGAAACAATGGAGCATCTGTTCTCTAATCCAGCCCTACATTTTTTTTTTTAGTATGAGTTGTACTTGAATACAGGCTCCCCCCCCTGCTTCCTCCCTGAAAAACTGGAGCAGGGAATTTCTACCTCTGAAAGAGATTAATGTTTAATAGTCCCAGTTCATGAATGATAAACTTTGCATTTCTGTGTTTTATTTTGTTTTCATTAATTAAATGTTTATTTCAATGGGGACTAAAACATCAGATTTAAACTGATGTCCAGATGAAGCATGCTATAGGGCAGGGGTCCCCAACCGGTTTTTAACCCATGAGCCACCTTCAATTGTAGGTTCCCGGGTGGTTCAAATAAGGGCTGTGATTGGCTGTTTGGTAGTCCTTTGTGGACTGGCAGCCTACAGGAGGCACTGTCTGCCAGTACATCTATTTATATACAACTAATACTTGCCTCCATACCAGTAATTACAAAAATAAGCATCCGTTTTCATGCCACTGGGAGCAACATCCAAGGGTTTGGAGAGCAACATGTTGCTCACGAGCCACTGGTCGGGGATCACTGCTATAGGGGCATCTAATACATGGGGCATGCAAGTGTGACCTTGTATAGCAGAGCTCTGTCTGAATACAGGTTAAACTATAAGATAACATATATGGGCAGAAAAGCATTGACTACAGAGCAAACTATCTATATGCATTGTAAATATATTCTGCCATGTTTGTTTATTTGCTCATTGTTAAAAGAGAAGGAAAGCTACCAAGGCAGTTTATTTCCAATATATTAGCAACAGCAGTCCAAGCTAGAATGCCATTTTTATTCTTTAGAATGCATTTCCATACCTGAAACAGCTCTAGACACTGTCGCTGTGTGTTTAGGATAGCAGCTGCCATATTAGCCTGTTATGAAATTACTTCCTGCCTGAGTCTCTCCCTGCTTAATCTGAGCTCAAATTAAAGGGAGGGGAGGAGCAAACTGAGCATGCTCAGGCCCAAGCCCTGGAGGTTTAAGATGAAAACAGGAAGTCTGATACAGAAGCCCATGAGTACACAATAGAAGGAAAGAAATGTGGGGTTTCTGTAGACAGAGGACTCAGAGCAGCATTACTTTGAGGGTTTAAAGGTATATTTAGATAGACCTTTCTGATGAAGCTTACTTCATTTTAGCCTTTTCTTCTCCTTGAAGAAGGAGATGATGATGTTAATCTTGAGGGGTTTTGCATGTTCTTCCACTATTTTATGATTTGAGATTCTTCTTAAAAACATGTCTTCCTGTCTGGGGAAATTACTATCGAGAATCATTTTCCAGAGTTTATAATGTGGTAACACGATAATGGTGATCTCTGATCTTAGACTCACGATAGGTCAGAGGAAATGATCTTTATAAGGCCGAGAAACAGTTTTATTTTTTAAGATGTAAAAAATGTATATTTCTACCTTTTTTTTTTTTTTCATCTTTTTAGCCGGTACTTTACACTACAGTGATCGTTTTTCTGCAGTCATGTTTGAAAAGATGTGTTGCAAATAGGAGCACAGAGGGGATCATTTTAATGTGTTTCGTTGGATTTGGATGTCCATTTACAAAGGGATGCTACTTAGGAATTACTTAGTTCTAAATTATTTAATTTTTTTCTGCGTTAACTGAAAACAAGCCCTTTTTATCATAAAACGAATACTTGGCCTATTAAAACGTTTACTTCTACTTTAGTCGGCCAAATGTGAAGTCTTAACTCGTTCATTTTAATTAGCTTTTTATTTTGCCAGATACCAACTGCTGCCCATTGAGTGGCCAGTCACCAGCCCTTTGTCAGACATATTGCTTTCTTCACATAAAAATACTCATTAACTACAAATAGGGTAAAAACAACTATAGACCACTATTATGTGTATGATACTAGCACATGCCAGTGATATGGGGCAGGAGTCTGTAGCCAAATCAGCTAGATCCTCCTATGGGAGTCGATTGGCTGGATTTCGGAGAAACATGGCCAGATTTATGTACAGTCTATGCCTAAAATATTGCGTGAACCATGTCTTTAGATGGCAGGTTGTGTTGGACAATGTATTAAATATTTACTAATGAAAATAATACTTTCATACAGGCTTCATCTCAAGAAAATAAGAAATAAATAAAATATGTTAAGTTCTATACTGTTTCTAAAATCATAAAGTTACATTTCTCTTTCCCTCTTTCACCAATATTTGTCTTTATATCCAGGCTTTGTGCCGGAGTCGGTTTTTAATGATAGACAGTTAGATCTGATGCATGCGGTCTTAAAGCCTGCATATAGAGATCTGTTAAACATTCTATTCTGTTTCTAAAATCATAAAGTTACTCTTCACTTTCCCCCTTTCACCAATATTTCTCTCTACATTCAGGCTTTGGGCCGGAGTCAGTTTTTAATGATAGACAGATCTGATACCTGTGGTCATAGAGCCATAGGTGCAAATTCACGAAGCGCCGAACGCTAGCGTCAATTCGCTAGCGTTTGGCATTTTCGGTACTTCGCAAATTCACTAACGAACGCTGGCGTAAATTCGCTAGTGTTACTTCACACACTTACGCCAGGCGAATTTTCGCTAGCGATCTAACTACGCAAATTCACTAACTTGCGCAGTGTACTGAACGCTACCTTTTACGCTAGACTTCCTTCGCCACTTTAGACCTGGCGAAGCGCAATAGAGTAGATAGGGATTGTTTCCAAAAAAGTCAAATTTTTTTCTAAGTCCCAAAAAACGCTGGCGTGTTTTCTACATGATGGGTGATAGGCTGAAAAAGATCGAAAAATGTTTTGGGGCTCCCCTTCTTCCCCCCTACAATTCCTGACTCATGGCAACTTACCTAGACAGTGGGCACATGTGTAGGGCAAAATAAAATTTATATTTGCTGATTTGAAGGTTTTCTAGGCATTTGTAGAGCTAATACGTGTTCCTCCATTGAAATTTTAATTTCGCGCCGTATGCAAATTAACCATCGCTAGCAAAACTTCGCTTCGCTTGGCGAATTAACGCTAGCGAAACTTCGCAATACGAAATACGCCTGGCGAAGCGCGGCAAAGTTGCGCCTGGCGCAACTTTGCATCTTAGTGAATTTGCCCCATAGAGAGAAGTTAGTACATAATCTATTACATTTAGAAAGATTCAGCTCAAATGTTCATTGTCGTCCCATTAAAAGGTCATCTTTATTTTGGATCGACTCTCTTCTAGGCACTGTATGTTTTTGTATATATTTACACCACCTAACAGTCTTGTAACCAAAGGACGTGTTCCAAAAGAGAGTGGAGCAGAGTTCTTTCCATGGGTGCCCCATCTCTGCTCATTGTTATAGTATTTTTTTGCAGAGCCATAAGTACTTTAGAAACCGGAAAAAGTTGAAAAGACCAATTTTTGGACAACTTTTTGCGATGTGAATAGAATCTGTTGTCACACTATGGGTCAGATTTATCAAGGGTCGAAGTGAATTAGAGTGAATTTTCTAAGTAAAAAAATTCGAAATTCAAAGTAATTTTTTTGGATGCTCAGACCATCGAATAGGATACTTTGACTTTGATTCGAAGTAAAATCGTTCGAATATTCGACCATTCGATAATCGAAGTACTGTGTAAAAAAACTTTGCCAAAATAAACCTGCCGAAGTGCTATGTTAACCTAGGGGGACCTTCTTGAGCATTTTTCTAAGTTTTGGAAGTCGAAGAAAAATCGTTCGATCGATGGATGAAATCCTTCGAATCGTTCGATTCGAAGGATTTCAGGGTTCTATCGAACGATTTTACTTCTACCGCAAAACGGTCAAATTCGGTGAAAAAACGTAGACTTCGATATTCGAAATTGAAGTAAAGCCATTCGATGGTCGAATTTCGAAGTATTTATCACTTCGAAATTCGACCCTTGATAAATCTGCCCCTAAGTCTCTCTTTAAACCTAATTAAAGGTCAGACCTATTTTGTCTTTTAATTAGCACAATGCCATCCAAAAATTCTGCGTTCTTCCACTTTTCAGTGTCTTCTGGTTTGTTATTACCAAAACTTAACTCAAATGATGTTGCGTATCTCTTACTTGATACAAGTAGTTAATAGAAAAAAAAAAGCCCCTTTACCTAATAAAATATCTTTTCTTTCTTTCTATAAGCTTCAGAGGTATTGCAGTTCATCATTTTTGATGAATACAATGTCCAAAGTAGAACAAATCTATAACTTTTTAGTAATGAAAATGAAGACGAAGGTATTATTTTCCTTTCTGTACAGGAACTAACTAAACTATACCTAATGTTTAATGATGGCACAAAGTATAAAAAGTCATTTTACTTTATTTATTTAAACACACAATTCCAAATATATGCAGTGATCCCCAAGAGCCTTTGTTGTGTTGCTTGTATTGGCCAACACATTTCCAGGGTCAGTTGCAACCTTGAGGTCTACTGCAACAACTTGTTTTGAAGCCCCATACCACCAAGTTGATCAAACACTTGCGTTTAGTTTGAATTTCTAATTCTAAGGCTACTCAACAGAGCTGTGAAATGTATCCTGCGAACCATGGACCAATATGGCTCTAAATAGTAGCGGTACTACAGCTCTAGCTGGAGGTTGTGTTAAGGATTAGAGGACTGAATTTTTATAGAACATCAATGAGTAATTATCTTTCTTATATGGATTCTGTTTATCTCTGGCCATGCCTGGAGTAGGCTCAACCCTACAATATGTTGTAAGTCCCCTCTTACTTGCTTTTGTAGCATCATGTTTTTTCCATTTCTCTAGGGCGCTTTGATCTGCTGGAAACATAAGAACAGTTACCCTTTATTAAATTCAATCTTCGATTTTTAAGCAAAAAATGCTAAAATCGAATTGTTTACTATAGAACTCTCGTGAAAAACGATTCAAGGTTTATGTTTGCACCTAAACGATGAAATTGCGTGCACACAGACACTTTAATACTCTGGGACATGTACTGGAAGTTGTATGAAAGAGATGGGAGCTGCACCGGAATCTTTCTCCGAAACTGTTCATAAAACTGCAGTACTAAAATATGTCGTACTTGATAAAAGAATGTACGTTGTGTACTTTACCTTGGTGTAATATAATTTTTTTTTTTGTGATCTCTTGATTTTTTTTCGGGTGACGTTTCTTTATTGCCACTACATGTACCTATATATACACGATATTAGCGTATACTAAACGGATCATTTATTTTTCGAAAGGAATCTTTAACAGACCACGAATCAACTTTTGTAATGTACGTGATATTTAGGCAAAAAAAAAAAAATAGCTGTATATTTGGCATATCTACATTGCTATTAAAGGTTTTTTTTTTGTCTCTGAAAAAGCCTGGATTCTTCTGTCATTAATAAGGTGTATAAACACAATGTATGTCAGAGGATCTATAAAATAAACCTTGTCCTTGATTTTGTTTGGCGTTTGTATGGTTTTTGGGGTTTCTCCAACAATTTCGGATTTCAAAAGATTCACAAGTTTTGGTTAACTGGTAGCGTTCCATCTACTTGAACATGGACATATATGGCCACCTTTACGGCTCTGCTGGGATTCAAACCAGGAACCTCTTGATTTCTGGCTCTGTACTCTGGTCCCAGTTACCTTATTGGATAGGGTCAGCCAATCTAAATCCTATATAAGACCTCCCTCATCACTTCCTGGGCCTGAGCATTGGCCTATGCACATGAGCATTGTGGCAGGTCCCTATCGCTCTGTTTTTTTTGCTTTGTCTCCACCATCACCTTGTTTTTGACCTGTTCCCTACTCCGAATCCTGCTTTTGTTCTATTCTTGCTCCATTCCAGTCCTGTTCCTAGTCTTTCCGGTCACCGGTTCTTCACTCGCTCTGTCCCTTTTTCCACTTAAACATGTTTTGATTCTCCACCCACCGCATCCCTATCCTGCCAGACCTAGACTCTTTGTCATCATCACCCTGATCTTGCTCATGTACCCCTTTTCTGCACCTGTTGGCACGATTGTAGACCTCCCCTGAAGGATTCCTCTATGTACACATCCCTTATGCCACCTAGTTATCCAATAGGAGATACCATTGTAAAAATCCCTTACACCCTCTAGTTATCCAATAGGAGACACATTGTAAAATCCCTTACACTTGTAGTGCCCAACCTTTTTTGCACAACAGACCTGTTTCAAGCAAGACGATGTTTGCGATTTTTTTACAATTTTGACTTTGCACAGCTGTTGTCATGGCAATGACGCGTCAGGAAGCTGGGATTGCAGGTAATTAGGGCCTTTTTCATTGTTTTTGCAGCTATTATAGACTGCAGCTGTGACTAGTGGGGGGCCAGTTCGGGCAAAGCCCGCTGCCTCCACTGGTCCACAACCTGGTGGTTGGGGACCCCTGCCTTACACCATCTAGTTATCCAATAGGAAACACCATTGTAAAAATCCTTTACACCCCCTAGTTATCCAATAGGAGACACCATTGTAAAATTCCCTTACACCACCTAGTTATCCAATAGGAGACACCATTGTAAAATTCCCTTACACCTCTAGTTATCCAATAGGAGACACCGTTGTAAACATCCCTTACACCCCCTAGTTATCCAATAGGAGACACCATTGTAAAATTCCCTTACACCACCTAGTTATCCAATAGGAGACACCATTGTAAAATTCCCTTACACCCCTAGTTATCCAATAGGAGACGCCGTTGTAAAAACAGTAAATTATAAAGCATGACAGGTTCCTCTTAAAGGACTACAGAAAATTATTTTTTAACAGTGTTTTGGGTTGCTGGGTGGTAAGGTTTCTTCCTGGACATGCCTATGGCAGATTCACCCAATTCATTATTAATTGAATGGTAATGAATGAAATATAGCAATCTTCTCTTCTTCTGGGAAGGTTCCCATTAGATGTTGGAACATTGTTGGTGGGATTTGCTTCCATTCAGGCCAAGAGCATTAGTGCGGTTGGTCACTGATGTTGGGGATCACAGTTGGCTTCCAGTTCATTCCACAGGTGTGTTCCATGTATAGGACATCAGTGCTTTCTGTAGACCAGTCAAGCTTTTTGACTTCCATCTCCTCAATCCATTCTGTATGGACCGGACTTTGAGCATGGGGGGGCGTTATTGGGCTGAAACAGAAAAGAGAATTTGGTGCCGCAGAGTATAAAACACAAAATTGCCAAGAATATCAGATTCTGTAATGTTACCATAACCTGGTGTCCCAGCCCACTGACTCCTAACTCCACTTTTACAAATTTCCTTCTATGTTGGACAGATTTATAACATAAGTTAAAAGCCAAGCCAATCCTTCTCTGTTTATTTCACTAGTATCTATGGCAAACAGATAAGGGAATGCACGTCTGCTGGGTTGAAATCAGTTCAAGGCCTGAAGCTCACTAAATCAGTTACACAGACGTGCAAGTAAGAGAACATCTGGGTAATAGTGGCAATAATAGTGTCCTGTTTATTGTTTGTTATAAAAAAAAAAACTTGACTGAGAAACAACTGACTAGCACCTTAAAGAAGTGACTTCAACACATAAGGGCTGATTTATCAAAAGTCGAAGTGAATTTTAGATTTAAAAAACGTCGAATTTCGAAGTAATTTTTGGGTACTTCGACCATTGAATAGGCCAAATTCGACCATTCGAAAATCGAAGTACTGTCTCTTTAAAAGAACTTTGACTTTGACACTTCGCCACCTTAAACCTGCCGAATTGCTATGTTAGCCTATAGGGACCTCCTAGAACCTATAGCCAGTACTTGGCTAAGTTTTGAGAAGTCAAAGGATTTTTTTGTAAAATCGTACGAATCATACCTTCTTAAAAATCCTTCGACTTTGAATGTCGGACTATTCAATGGTCGAATTTTGAAGTTTTTTTCACTTCGAAATTCGACCCTTGATAAATCTGCCCCCTTGATACGAGGAGCAGGTATAAACTTTCATACATAAATATACGAGGAGCAGACAGTAAGAGAGAATGAATGGGCATTTCTGAAGCCATTGCAGACTGCAGGGAGATTATGTAAGGCCAACGGCACATGATTCCCAGTTCAACAAGTGTTTGTTAAATATTGGCAATTGCCCCTTCCTTGACTTGAATACTAACTAGCAGATCAGGCAATTACTGCACAGTCCTAGTTTGGCTGTAAGTCTGTCATCTGTAGTAGGGACATTATTAAGCTTATGATAATAATGTGACTGTTGGATAGCAGGTATAGTAGGGAGAGATGGTGTCTATAGTAACAGTGGATAATAGTCTCTGGGAAGGGAGTGTGACTGTGGGATAACAGGTATAGTAGGGAGAGATTGTGCCTATAGTAACAGTGGATAATAGTCTCTGGGAAGGGAGTGTGACTGTGGGATAGCAGGTATAGTAGGGAGAGATGGTGCCTATAGTAACAGTGGGATAATAGTCTCTGGGAAGGGAGTGTGACTGTGGGATAGCAGGTATAGTAGGGAGAGATGGTGTCTATAGTAACAGTGGATAATAGTCTCTGGGAAGGGAGTGTGACTGTGGGATAGCAGGTATAGTAGGGAGAGATGGTGCCTATAGTAACAGTGGATAATAGTCTCTGGGAAGGGAGTGTGACTGTGGGATAGCAGGTATAGTAGGGAGAGATGGTGCCTATAGTAACAGTGGATAATAGTCTCTGGGAAGGGAGTGTGACTGTGGGATAGCAGGTATAGTAGGGAGAGATGGTGTCTATAGTAACAGTGGATAATAGTCTCTGGGAAGGGAGTGTGACTGTGGGATAGCAGGTATAGTAGGGAGAGATGGTGCCTATAGTAACAGTGGGATAATAGTCTCTGGGAAGGGCGTGTGACTGTGGGACAGCAGGTATAGTAGGGAGAGATGGTGCCTATAGTAACAGTGGATAATAGTCTCTGGGAAGGGAGTGTGACTGTGGGATAGCAGGTATAGTAGGGAGAGATGGTGCCTATAGTAACAGTAGATAATAGTCTCTGGGAAGGGAGTGTGACTGTGGGATAACAGGTATAGTAGGGAGAGATGGTGCCTATAGTAACAGTGGGATAATAGTCTCTGAGAAGGGAGTGTGACTGTGGGATAGCAGGTATAGTAGGGAGAGATGGTGCCTATAGTAACAGTGGATAATAGTCTCTGGGAAGGGAGTGTAACTGTGGGATAGCAGGTATAGTAGGGAGAGATGGTGCCTATAGTAACAGTGGATAATAGTCTCTGGGAAGGGAGTGTGACTGTGGGATAACAGGTATAGTAGGGAGAGATGGTGCCTATAGTAACAGTGGATAATAGTCTCTGGGAAGGGAGTGTGACTGTGGGATAGCAGGTATAGTAGGGAGAGATGGTGCCTATAGTAACAGTGGGATAGCAGGTATAATGAGATGTAGTTGAATAACTACAGGTTGGACAGTTCTATCTATCTATATATATATTTTTATATGTGAGAAAACTAGTTCTCAGGGATAGTAGAGAATATATTTCTGTGTATGTGATGATGAGAAGATTAAAGCTGGTGCACTGAAAGCTCAGTAGTCTGTGCAGATATTTACAGAGGCTCAGGTTACAGTGATTGTTTCTCATGCTAAATATGTATTTAAGGCAACATATTATCAGCTTAGATCAGACAAGCAATTTGTATTTATTCAGTTCAGTTCATGGACTGTTTGTGCGCAGTGAGAATTCTGTAACCGCATTCAAATGGATTCACTTGGCTGGCGGGGGGGGGGGGGATGTTACACCACTTGCCTCTTATTTGTTACATTAAAGGGCCGCTAAAATTTTGGATTAAAGTGCTGTGAGGTTTATCAATCATGTAACAGGCCCTGGCAGTAAGCACGGCATCTATGGGGCTCCTCCGAGTAGTTACATTACAATCAGATTTTGTTATTAGTGGTTTCTGAGATTTTAGTTTTAGAATGAACATAACTTCAAAGATGAGCAGCGGAGAAGACATCGGTAAGAATCTCATGGTATCTCTAAGGGTTCATGGTAAAAACTCAACAAACAAGTTCCCAAAAAAATCAAGGGAAAAAGTAATTATAACTATAAAAAAAATGTATTAGGACATAGAAATAGAAATAGATGACCTAACAGTTTTCTTGCCTATTGAGGCACTTACTCTTTGCCTACTAACTCATACCCTGCTTAAAACCCAAAAGATGGCGTAACGCGTTTCAAGCCTATTGGAGAGCTTTCTAATAGCCTACTTTGAGCCTATGAGTAAGTGTCCAAAAGATGGTTTAATGCTGTGACTATTGGGACACTTACTCATAGCCTACTTATAGCCTATGAGTGCTTCAATAGGCACAAAATGTGTTAGGCCGTCTAATGCATTTTGTGACTATTGGGGCACTTACTCATAGCCTACTTACTCATAGCTTACTTATAGCCAACTTATAGCCTATGAGTAAAAGATGGATTAATGTGTTTTGTGACTATTGGGGCACTTACTCATAGCCTACTTATAGCTTATGAGTAAGTGCCTCAATAGGCACAAAATGTGTTTGGCCATCTAATGCATTTTGTGACTATTGGGGCGCTTACTCATAGCCTACTTACTCTTAGCTTACTTATAGCCAACTTATAGCCTATGAGTAAAAGATGGATTAATGTGTTTTGTGACTATTGGGGCACTTACTCATAGCCTACTTATAGCCTATGAGTAAGTGCCTCAATAGGCACAAAATGTGTTAGGCCATCTAATGCATTTTGTAGGTATTGGGGCTCTTACTCATAGCCTGCTTATAGCCTATGTGTAAGTGCCTCAATAGGCACAAAATGTGTTAGGCCATCTCATAGCCTATTTACTCATAGCTTACTTATAGCCTACTTATAGCCTATGAGTAAAAGATGGATTAATGCGTTTTGTGACTATTGGGGCACTTACTCACGAGCTACTTATAGTCTATGAGTAAGTGCCTCAATAGGCACAAAATGTGTTAGGCCATCTAACGCATTTTGTGACTATTGGAACAATTACCCACAGCCCAATTATTCATAGATCACTTATAGTCTATAAGTAAGTGCCCAAAAGATGGCCTAACACATTTTGTGCCTATTGAGGCATTTACTCATAGGCTGTAAGTACGTGAGTACTGTAAGTGCCCCAATAGTCACAAAATGCATTAGTCCATCTTTTGACCACTTAGTCGTAGGATATAAGTAGGCTATGAGTTAGTGCCCCGATAGGCACGAAATGCATTTGGCCATGTTTTCCTATGTCCTAGTAAAAATTATCTTTACTTTTAATTACTTTTTGGAACCTCACACCTTTCTCCCAATTTTTGAGTTTTTAGAATGCACATACCAGGTTTTTGGCTCAGAACCTTCCTTTATCATGAGTCCACAACCCTGGGGTGCCTGAGCAAGTACTGGTAACCGTTATAGTGTAGGGGAGAGGTGGCCCCCAGTTTCAAGAGAGGTTTATAAAAAAGTATAAAGAGCATATCATCCAATCCCCTCGCCATGCATGCATTTTAAAATATTTTTTCGGGAAATAATTTTCTTTTATCCCACTTAAATGACGTCGGTTACAAACCAGCGTCTCCCTGCAGTGATACAGGACATAATTCCTTGTACAGAACTAGTCACGGAATGATGATGAGCTTTACAAGTGCGGCAGAGAATTCCATTCAGAACTGACAGACGACAGGTCAGATGAGGATATTCATTATTTCAGAATTCTACATTTAACAAAACAGAACCATGTTTTTTCCAGGCTGTTGCTGTCAGTTACCACTAGGTGTCACTGTGTCTCCATTAAGGACCATTAACTCCACCATCCCTTATGTAACTGTATTTTCTGCTTTACCCTGCGCTGCAATGATACAAATCCCCCCCCCACCTTTAAAATTGATAAATACGCCTCTTAATAACACTTCACAATCTCTAATAAATTATCATAAAAAATATTTCCCATTCAAACTGATCTGATTTAATTTGTTCCTTTGGATTTTTCTAATCAGGGTGAATTATAGTCGTTGGATATTGATGTCTATTTAAAGAGACGATACGTTATGTGGCCGTTAGGCTACGTCTGTGGCAACATTTAATGAGATCCAAGATTTTTAGCTGGTGTGCCAAATGTATTACAAGATCTGCCAAATGTCATCTAGAAATATTCTCCTGCATGGGCTGAATGTAATTTCTTGTACGTTGTAATGTATAGGGTGTTGTTTCTTGGTCCTGGCCGTGGGCAGTGATATCAGTAGTTTACTGCGGCAATTTGTTGCTAAACTACAATACCCAGAATCCTTAGCTGAGAGCTTAGGAACAATAAGGGTTTGTTTTAGGTAATGGTGGGCGTCATTCAATCAATGCCTATAGCACAGTATTATTTTGGGTGCCCAGAATATGGTGAGTGTCCAGGTCCCTGCAAATTACCAGCTCCTAGTAGGTTGAGGGTGAAACAGTAGATAAGATCCCCCCCCCCCAAAAATAGAATTGAAGTAAATTCACTCAGGTTTGCAGTTTACCTTAATTTTCTCTTTCAAGCAGTTTCTTAGATATTTGCAGTTTTAAACTTATTCTACTTATTCTGGCTCAAGTAAGAGTCAGCAACCCAAAGGTTAACTGAATTAAGGAAGTGCCTGGACAATTCGGGTCGCTGACACTCTGACCTTCGACATGCGCTATAGGGCTGGGAGCCTAGTAATGGCAGTTTAAAACTGCTAATATCTCACAAACTATAAGAAAATTAGAAAATGAATGTGAAGTGGTTTTGATCAGAGTCTTGCAGCAGGTCGGGTGCCTGCAGAATTCCTGAAAAGTAGTCGGGTTTTGGGCAGAAAGTTCAGATTACCTTATCCTATTGCCACACAGCGGGTGATGCACCTGGTTATCTGGCTAAGGTCCCTTCCATCTCCCCCTGAGGCACAATTTGTCCCCTTACCCATCTTATTAGGCTCCGGTGTGATGTCACTCCCAGCTCACAACGATGTTACGTCTGGCTTTGTGGGCTCCCAGGTCCGAACGTCAGTTAACTATTTGTGGGCCAGGTCAGGTAGCGGGTCTAGGTAGTGGAACATATTGGGTACAGGTCAGGATGCTGGTCAGCGGGTTTGGGTCAGGCATAGGTCTGCCTGCTCAGAGCTGTAGTTTAGATTCCCTTTAAATTGGATGTGAAGTGCCCTGAAGATTAGGACTAGAGTGGAAAAAAGAGTCACTAGGAGAAGCATGGTGGGAAGAGGACAAGGAGAAGCCTGTGGTGGGAAGAGGACAAGAAGAAGCCAGGTGGGAAGAGGACAATCTGAATCTTGATAGGAAGAGGACAAGGAGAAGCCTGGTGGGAAGAGGACAATCTGAATCTTGATAGGAAGAGGACAAGGAGAAGCCTGGTGGGAAGAGGACAATCTGAATCCTGATAGGAAGGGGACAATGAGAAGCCTGGTGGGAAGAGGACAAGGAGAAGCCTGTGGTGGGTAGAGAACAAGAAGAAGCCTGGTGGGAAGAGGACAATCTGAAGCCTGATAGGAAGAGGACAAGGAGAAGTCTGTGGTGGGAAAAGGACAAGGAGCAGTCCGTGGTGGGAAGACGACAGGAAGAAGCCTGAAAGGAAGAGGACAAGGAGACACCTGTGGTGGGAAGAGGACATGGAGAAGCCCGTGGTGAGAAGAGGATAAGAAGAAGCCTGGTGGGAGGAGGACAATCTAAAGCCTGATAGGAAGAAGACAAGGAAAAGCCTGTGGTGGGAAGAGGACAAGGAGAAGCCTGGTGGGAAGAGGACCATCTGAAGCCTGATAGGAAGAGGACAAGTAGAAGCCTGTGGTGGTATCAACGCAGCTTCCATTGACTTCTGTTGGACCTCGACTAATTTTACATGGTGATGTTTTGTGGTGCCGTTTTTCGTGGTTTTTGTACATTTAATAAATCTAGCATTTTAACAGTTTTAGAGAATTTAAAAAAAACAGAAAAGTACCATTTGTAAAAAACAAAGGAAAGAGAAATAGGTCCCTTACTGAGTGATTATTGCAACAGGAGAATGGGGTGAACAGACTCTTGGGGTGCTTTAGTTATAGAGTATTCTTGACCCTTGTTGGGGAGGGTGCTGGTAATTGCAAGATAGAAATGGCTACAATGGCTTAATTTATGTTTGGGATTGGTAAACTATTGAGTTAACTTTTAGTATTTTGTAGAGAGGCATATTCTGAGACAATTTGCAATTGGTTTTTAGTATTTGTGTCTTTTCAATTATTTAGCATTTTATTTAGCAGCTTTCCAATTTGCAACTTCAGCAATATGGTAGCTAGGGTCCAAATTCCCCTGGCAACATTGGTTGATTTGAATAAGAGACTGGAATATGAATAGGAGATGCCTGAATAGAAAGATGAGTAATAAAAAGTAGCAATAACAATAAATTTGTAGCCTTACAGAGCATTTGTTTTTAAGATGGGGTCAGTGACCCCCATTTGAAAGCTGGAAAGAGACAAAAGAAGAATGCAAATTATTCAAAAACTATAAAAAAAAAACAATAATGAAGACCAATAGAAAAGTTGATTACAATTGGTCGTTCTATAAGATGCTTAAAGTTAACGTAAAGGGGAACCATCTCTTTAAGAAAGGTCAAGTTAACCCCTATTCCTTTTTCAGCAAGGAATCACTGCCCTGGAATATTGCCTGCAGGTTGCTGTTGGTTCTAATTCAGTTATAGTTCTGCAACAGCATTAGGAGTCCCCCCCCCCCCATATGAATGTATTTTATTTCCACTAACAATGTCCTGCCCAATGTTCTCGTTCTCAGTGTGACATGCATTAGCCGCTCCTCGCGAGCTACAGTCGAGAATCTCTCGGTGGATAAATAAACTCCTCTGCTCTCCATCCCTTTCATTTGCCGGAATATTTTTATTGATTAACCTGATTTTTGTTCCAGTCATTTAAACCTTTTGATGCCGTCCCTCGGTAAAATGCCATCCCCGCAGGCCCCCTTGTCCATCAATGAGGCGAAACAAAGTGTCCTTTACGACACTGCGGGAAATCGAAGGGAATAAAAGCCGGCGTGAGCGGGGCTGACATTTAGGAAGGCCTTGTTAGCTCTCTGATCAGTGGGCTTTACAAGTAGTTACTTCCGAGACACTTGGTGACGAGCTTCACATACTAATGATGAGCCTGATGCATGCGCTGATGTTCTCTCTATTGATTGCTTAACCCTAATGATACAACTGGCAGCAACAGTCCCACATCTCAACACTCCTTAGTCTTAATCATCCTGTCTGCACTTGCACACCCCTGCCTTCTGAGACCTACATATATATATATATAAATATAATTCATATTTCTCTGTCAGCCACAAAAACATCTCTAGTAGTGAGTCTGCTTATAGAAAATCATCATCTTTCACAGCGACCTACCTGCTCATGGCAAGATTTCTACATGTCATTCTGACATTTATACTCAACTCAAGCTACGCTTTATATCAATCATAATGCCCCCCCCACCCCTTTACTAACACACAACTGTCTTAAGGGGGTCCCAATATGGGCAACAGCCCAGGGGTGACCACATGGTAGGAAAATATAATCAAGCAGGTATAATTGGGCTAAAAAGTGACAGTAGGACCAGATGGCAGCAATAGAACAAGATAGTGACAAGCAAGTTGTTGACATTAGGGCAATATAGTGACAGTAGGACAAAAAGATGACAGTAGCGCAAGGTGGTGACAGTAGAGCAAAAACATGACAGTAGGGCAAGGTGGTGACAGTAGGGCAAAAAGTTGACAGTAGGGCAAGATGGTGACAGTAGGGCAAGATGGTGACAGTAGAGCAAAAACATGACCGTAGGACAAGGTGGTGACAGTAGGGCAAAAAGTTGACAGTAGGGCAAGATGGCGACAGTAGGGCAAGATGGTGACAGTAGAGCAAAAACATGACCGTAGGACAAGGTGGTGACAGTAGGGCAAAAAAAAAATGACAGTAGGGCAAGGTGGTGACAGTAGGGCAAAAAGATGACAAAAGGGCAAGGTGGTGACAGTAGGGCAAAAAGATGACAGTAGCGCAAGGTGGTGACAGTAGAGCAAAAACGACAGTAGGGCAAGGTGGTGACAGTAGGGCAAAAAGATGACAGTAGCGCAAGGTGGTGACAGTAGAGTTAAAAGACAATAGTAGCGCAAGGTGGTGACAGTAGAGCAAAAAGATGACAGTATGGCAAGATGATTATAGTAGAGCAAAAAAAAAAAGATAGTAAGGCAAGGTGGTGACAGTAGGGCAAAAATATGACCGTAGGGCAAGGTGGTGACAGTATCCAAGCAAGATGGAAGCAGTACAACTGGATGTTAACTGTAGGGCAAGAAGGTAACAACAGGGCAAGATGGTGATGGTAAGGCAGGATATCCACAGTAGGGCAATAAGGTGAAACTAGGGCAAGATGGTGATAGTAGGGCCAGATTGTAACTGTAGGGCAAAATGGTAACAGTAGGCAAAACTGGCAAAACGGGGAAAGAAGATGACAGTAGGCAAGATTGCAATAGCTGGGCAGTTGCTGACCTTAGGAAAAAATGGTAACAGTAGGGCAAGGTGTTGACAATAGGGCAAAATTATGACAATAGGACAAGGTGGTGATAGTAGTGCAGGATGTCCACAGTAGGTGACATTAGGGCAATAAGGTGACAGTAGGGCTCGATGGTGACAGTAGGGAAGAGAGTGACAGCAGAGCAAGATATTTACAGTAAAGTACAAATTGACAGTACGGAAAGATGTCAAAAAGGGGAAAAATGTGACTGTAGGCAAAATGGTAACAGTTGGGCAGTTGTTGACAGAATCACAAAATGGGAACAGTAGAGCAAGAAATCAACAGCAACGTTATCCCCCATAAATAATACAAGGCACAACATTTGCCCAGAAGTACCCGTAGTAACTAATAAGGTGTTTGATTTCAGTCAGATGACTAATAAATTCTACCTGGTGATTGGTTGTTATTGGTTATTACACCTGTAGCAAACTTTGTACTTTTATTATTACATATCCCCCCTTATATCAGTGTCACCTAATGAGAATGTTGTTGTGCTTCATTGTCGATGCAGAGGGGACATGAGATGGGAATACCCCCAGCTTGGCCTTATGGAGGAGTCGATAGTTGTCCTATGATGGATCACATATTCAGTATACGCTGCTGTGTAAAATACATCAGTCACATGATCCTAATGAGTTCTAGAGGCCGGTGGGTAATTAGCAACTTGATATTACAGGAAAACACACAGAAGAATAAAAAGGTTGGAGCAGCGAGGGCCCTCCTGCTGTCACTCTGATATTACATACACTAATTCTCTCTATGGATGCGGATGTTGTTCTTATTGATATTGTATAACAAGTCCTGGATTCTGAGCCAGGTCTTTATGTGTTGCATTTGATTAATGGGCCAGCTTGATTGACAGGGGGTCCCCAGTGGGTGCAGGAGATGCTGCTGTGTGTGGCCTCATAGGAGTCGATAGCAACATAATAAATAAATGACGGAGCCTCCTCTCATACGGTCATGTATCATTCCAGGGCCTTAGTAACGTGCCTGGAAATGCTGGCTTAAAGGAGAAGTAAACCCTACAAATTAATGTGGCTAAAAATGCCATATTTTATATACTGAACTTATTTCACGAGGCTAAAGTTTCAGCTTGTCAATAGCAGCAATGATCCAGGACTTCAAACTTGTCACAGGGGGTCACCATCTTGGAAAGTGTCTGTGACACTCACATGCTCAGTGGGCTCTGATTGGCTGTTGAGAAGCTAAGCTTAGGGCTCGTCACTAATTATCCAGCAGAAAATGAGCTTCCCTGGCTGTAATATAAGCTGATGCTACAGGTTTGCTGATTATTCAATTCTGATGCTAATTGCACTGGTTTCTGTGCTGCCATGTAGTAATTATGTGTATTAATTACTAATCAGCCTTATGTTGTGACATTTCTATTCTATGTGTACTGTATATTGTGAGTGGGTCCCTAAGCTCAGTAAGTGACAGCAGCACAGAGCATGTGCAGTGAATCCGCAGAAAAGAAGATGGGGAGCTACTGGGGCATCTTTGGAGACACAGATCTTTACTGCTAAAGGGCTGTGGTTGCCTTGGGCTGGTACAGAAGCACAAAACATCATGTACAACATTTCTATCTACTTCTTTAGTTAGACTTTAAAAGATAAGTAGACCTTAAAAATAAAAGTGAATGTAAAAATTGCGATGGTGCAATTCTAAAAACCTTTGCAATGTACATTCATTATTTATTTATTTTTTTATTCCGAGATATTAACAGCAAGGGTTTTATTCCTTATACAGACTCCTGAACCACTGAAAGTTTTCTGACGTGTTCCTTCCTGAGATAAAATGTGATTTTAATGAAAATCTGAAACAACAGCGCCACCTGCTGTATATTTCAGTCAAATGCCCATAGTTGCCGGCAAATGAAGTTGGTCAGAAGAGGAACATCTAGTGATGTAGAACTGACTAGAGAAACATCAGATGACTCTTCTCTGCTCACTAAAAGAATTATTTTACTAATAGATCTTGGACTTGGGATCACCATCAACTTAAAAAGAGCATACTGTGGGTTATTTCACATACCGACTCCCTGAGCCCCTTAAAGGTTTCTGAGATGTTTCTTCCTGTAAAAAGTGATTTTAATGAGCAAAAAAATAGACCTTTTTATCTTACAGATTCAACCTGTATCCTAAATGGATAAGGATAAGTAAACCTTAAAGTAAATGTAAAATTGATGAGGGGGCTATTTTAAGCACTTTTGCAATGTACATTCATTACTTATTTTGTTTTAATTACAAGATATTAAAGGATACATGTGCTGTTAATATGAATGTACTTTTTTACAACAGAGCCACCTGCTGGTCATTTTCCCACCATTCTGATCACCAAGTGAGAAAGGTTTCTATTTTTTTTCCTAAGAATTAATTTTGTTACAACAGCGCCACCTGCTGGTCATTTTCCCACCAGTCTGACCACCAAGTAGTCAAGAAAGTTGTCAGGAGAAAGAAAGAGGCTGCTCTGATGTTCTGCATAGGAAAGATTTGAGGAAGGTTTCTAATTGTTTTCCTAAGCAGAAGAACATCAGAGCAGCCTCTTTCTTTCTCCTGACAACTTTCTTGACTACTTGGTGGTCAGACTGGTCAGAAAGGTCAGAAAATGACCGGCAGGTGGTGCTGTAACAAAATTCATTCATATTAACAGTACATGTATCCCTTAATATCTTGGAATTAAAACAAAATAAATAATGGTTGTGCATTGCAAAAGTGCTAAGAAGAGCACCCTCATTAATTTTACGTTCACTTATTTTTAAGGTTTACTTATCCTTTAATTCACGTGTAAAGAGTTAAAGTCTTGGTTCAGTATATTACAAATATAACAGAACAGAACTTGAGCTTTCTTTATTATTATTTTATTCCATGGTACCAGCAGTAATTCATCAATAAGAAATTCTTTTTTATTGGGGGGGGGCAGGTGGTATCTATGGCAACTCAAGCCAGTTCCATTAGTATAAGGAGGTGAAGAATTCCGTCTCCGCCTCACCTTTCCAAGCACAAATTCATGATACCAGACAGTAAAATAAGTCCGCAGGGCCTCGCAGCAGTGTTTTTTTCCCCCCTTAGCCTTTTCCGTTGCTTCTAATCAGTAATGAGTCTCACAATAGCACAATGTGCCTTGCTGAACATGTATCACTTTACCCCAGGAAGGCTTTGTCAGTCTCAGACATATCTTCCATTTAATGAGAGGCCGGTGTTTCTGATAGGTGACAGGGTGAAGTAGTTCAAGGAAGCAAATGTAGACGAGTTTTGTCTGCAAGGCAAAAAGCCCAATTTATACTGTCACATTTGCTCCTGCCGAGTGCGCGTCAGCTCTTTTAGTTTTTGCTCGCTGAACTGAACGGCAAACTGGAGGTGTGGAAGGTCTTCTGAGAATATGACTTCAGAGGAAGGTTAAAGGCCGGGAAACCGTTGTAAGTGAATAAATCACCTTTGTGATCACGTGGAGGAACTCATTAGGTTCTCCTTGAGTATTTCAGCTGCTACAAATAACCAAAAGCCCTGGAAGGCAAGAGGGAAGCAACTGAAGGGAATGGAACCGATCTACGTCTTGGAGCAGTGATCCCCAACCAGTAGCTCATGAGTAATATGTTCCTCACCAACCCCTTGGATGTTGCTCTCAGTTGTCTCAAAGCAGATGCTTATATTTGAATTAATGGCTTGAAGGCAAGTTTTGGTTGCTTAAAGGAGAAACAAACCCCTTATTTAACAAAAAAACTAGCACCCACCCCCACATAGACCAACCTCCCTCCTCCCCCCCAGCCTAGCTGCTACCTCGGGCAAATGCCCTTACCTTTTTACTTACCCCTCTGTGCAGATTCAGGGATCGGAGTTCACTGCGGCCATCTTCTGGGTCTTCATGTCTTCTTCCGGCGATTTGGCAATTTCCGTCCATTTCGGTGCACGCGCAGTTGTCACAAACCGGGAAATTGTGGACCTTGGTGGACCTTGGATTGATGCCAGACTAGTCTTCTCATTGAACAATAGCTTAGGTCAACAGCCCTTTGAGTACACTTGGGCATACTGATCTTTCTGTTGGCACTACCGAATAATATAATCTTCACAGCAGATATGTTGACTATGAGCTATCTATCATACTCCTGTATTGTAATGTAGCCTTACAGATCATTTGTTTTCTAGATGGGGTCAGTGACCCCCCCCCCGATTTGAAAGCTGGAAAGAGAAAGAAGAAGAAGGCAAATAATTAAAAAACTATAAAAAAATAGAAAATAAAGACCAATTGGAAAGTTGCTGCCATTCTAAAACATCCTAACATTTAACTTTAAAAGGTTGCAATTCTGCACCTAATGTATATGAGCCCTTAACAGGGAAGTAAAGTCTAAAATAGAATCAGGCTAGAAATGCTGTATTTTGTATACTAAACATAAACATGAACTTACTGCACCACAAGCCTAATCAAACAAATGATTTATGCTTTCAAAGTTGGCCACAGGGGGTCACCATCTTGTAACTTTGTTAAACATCTTTGCAAGACCAAGACTGTGCACATGCTCAGTGTGGTCTGGGCTGATGCTTAGTCATAAATGATTAAAACAGCACAAATCCAATAATTTCTGACAGAAGCTGATACAACAAGACTGATTAATAATCAGAATATACAGACTGCACTGGGTCCTGTGTTGTCATGTAATCTAATGTGGATTTTATAGTTTTTGTATTGTTTAATACAAACTTTCTCCAACTCTACAGAACCAGTGGCTGCAGCAAAATAATCCTCCAAATAGAATCCCAGTTTATCTGTTTAAATCTGGCTCCATGATCTTTGTCCCTGCAAAAACAGTAAAGGGGATGTAAAGGCAAAAATAAAATCCAATACAAATCTCTACACAGTCGCCGACTGCTCCACAGGGAAACAAACAAAGCTGCTTGAGTTCTGCATGGCTGGGAAGTAAGGCGGGGGCTCCCCCTGCTGTTCATAAGTATGATTGTTTATCTGCAGAGCAGTTAGGGACCATCTGACAATTCCTATCCACAGCAGTAAATGAAGGGAGAATTTCACTGCATACAGTCAGGTTTGTACACATGTTTTAACTAAAGCATATTAGAGATAGGTTTCTTTTTCATTAAAGAAAGTAAAAATGGGATTCTGTTTTTTTTTTGCCTGAATGAATAAGGCACCTTTACATTTTAATTATTTGAATAGACCCTTAGGAAACCGAAAAAGCAGATCATCGCCAGTCTATGCATCTATATAGATAAACCAGAACCGATGTTAGTCCTCCAATCAGCACTTTCCTTTCCTATAATGCTGATTCCGAAGTACAAGACGGTAACACAGAACAGAGCATCAAGGCAAAAAGTTGTGCGCTGCACGAGAGGGAAGGAATAATAAAGGATCCTATTGTGAGCTGCTGTCGGGGGAAGTCAAGCAAGAAACATGGAGATTAATTCACACTCTGTGCATAATGCGGCAATCTAAATTCTCAGGCCTAATAAAGATGGCAGGGGATGTCATAATAATAAAAGTAATAGGTGAGATAAACATAATGCGCTTACCATGACATGCGCCAGGCTGATCAGGGTTATTTAGTAATGAAATCAATTATAAAAAGCCCAGACAGGTCGTTAGGGAGAAGTTTCCTTTAGTCGTTACAGACAGATGTGTGTGTACGGCCTTTACTGTAAGAAGTGGAAATATTCACAATCATGGGATAGGGCCACACTTTTATTGAAAAGAGCTTCTTGCAGGGAGGCAGGTTACAGACCGGGGCATTTGTGGGATATTGACTAAACAAATGAACAGTTCACCATAATTTCTCTACAATTCTATACTAACGTTAGCCGTTCCATGGACTCTTTTCCTTGGGTTCTGCTCTTCGCTGTTGTGTCCACATACAACACTCAAGCTTCCCCAGTCTGTCTCACTCCAACCCCATAGGCTCCCTCTAACCTCCACCTGAATGTTATCTTTTTGAGTGACAAAAATGTGCATTGATGTAAAATGTGTGTTTAAAATGTTTGGGTGTAATTTGTGTTTAGAGTTTTCGTTTAGTTTAAGTGTAATTTCTGCCCCAGCCACTAGAGGCCATTGTAGGACACAGAAGGGCTATAAAAGGAGGTGCACCACCCAAACTGAGCTGTCTTAATGGGAGGGCGTGGCTGAAGGATCATCAGCGGGTCTGTGAGTGGAGAGTCAATGGCAGATAGGAAAAGATAGATAGTGAGATCTTAAAGGGATACCGTCATGCAGGGCCGCCATTAGAAATCACGGGGCCCCGTACAACAAAATTTTTGGCCCCGCCCACACTGACGACCAAGCTCCACCCCATTTCCCGCCCACTCCACATCGCAGTTAAAAGACCACACAGACATCAGCGCTAAAAAAGTAACCCCCCCCCCCA
The DNA here is from genome assembly GCA_038501925.1 of Xenopus petersii. Classification (NCBI taxonomy): domain Eukaryota; kingdom Metazoa; phylum Chordata; class Amphibia; order Anura; family Pipidae; genus Xenopus; species Xenopus petersii. The sequence continues at coordinate 132,230,739 of CM076684.1, forward strand.
CACAAGTTGTAAAAAGCTATTGATGGTCAGGGCCCCCTTATAAAAAATTGGGGCCCCAAAAAAAAAAAAATTAAAATTTTTTTTTTTTTTAAAAAAACATTGGTGGCAGGGGCCCCCTTATAAGTTAAAAAAAACTTGGGGCCCCAACAAAAAAAATGTAAAAAAAATTAAAAAATAAACAAACATTGGTGGCAGGGGCCCCCTTATAAGTTAAAAACAAATTGGGGCCCCAAAAAAAAATTTGAAAAAAAAAAAAACTGGTGGCAGGGGCCCCCTTACAAGTTAAAAACAAAAAAAAAATTTTTTGAAAAAAAAAAAACATTTTTTTGAAAAAAAAAAAAAACTGGTGGCAGGGGCCCCCTTACAAGTTAAAAAAAAAAAAAATTAAAAAAAAAAAAAAAAATTTTTTTGAAAAAAAAAAAAACATTGGCGTCAGGGGCCCCCTTATAAGTTAAAAACAAATTGGGGCCCCAAAAAAAAATTTAAAAAAAAAAAAAATTTTTTTGAAAAAAAAAAACATTGGTGGCAGGGGCCCCCTTATAAGTTAAAAACAAATTGGGGCCCCAAAAAAAAATTTAAAAAAAAAAAAAATTTTTTTGAAAAAAAAAAAAACATTGGCGGCAGGGGCCCCCTTATAAGTTAAAAACAAATTGGGGCCCCAAAAAAAAATTAAAAAAAAAAAAAAATTTTTTTGGAAAAAAAAAAAACATTGGCGTCAGGGGCCCCCTTATAAGTTAAAAACAAATTGGGGCCCCAAAAAAAAATTTAAAAAAAAAAAAACTGGTGGCAGAGGCCCCCTTACAAGTTAAAAAAATTTAGGGCCACCAAAAAGAAAATTATTATTTTTTTTTTTTTAAAAAAACAATGGTGGCAAGGGGCCCCTTACGAGTTAAAAAAAAAATTGGGGCCCCAAAAAAACATGTTTTAAAAAAAAAGATTGGTTGCAGGGGCCTATAGAATATTAAAATAATACATTGGTGGCCAGGAGATTAAAAAAAAAAAAATACACAAACTGGTGTTCAGTAGAATTGAACTCACGGCTTCAGTACTTCAACTTCACCTCCTTTCGTGACTTCAGGTCTTTGCGCTGCTTCAGGACTTCGGCTTCGGCTGTTTTCGTGACTTCGGGTCTTTTCGGCGCTTCGTGACTTCGGCTTTTTCCGTGACTTCGGGTCTTTTCGGCGCATCGGCTTCGGCTTTTCGGCACTTCCGCATTCGGCAGCACAGAGGCAAGACGTACGGCTCGGGCGCTCGTAAGGGGGGCCCGGATCTTCAAAAAATGCAGCGCTGCCGGGCCCCCCTTCATGCCCGGGCCCGATACGCTTGTCCCCCCTGTCCCCCCCTGATGGCGGCCCTGCTGTCATGGGAAAAATTTTTTTTTCCAAAATGAATCAGTTAATAGTGCTGCTCCAGCAGAATTCTGCACTGAAATCCATTTCTCAAAAGAACAAACAGATTTTTTTATATTCAATTTTGAAATCTGACATGGGGCTAGATAGACATTTTGTCAATTTCCCAGCTGCCCCTGGTCATGTGACTTGTGCCTGCACTTCAGGAGAGAAATGCTTTCTGGCAGGCTGCTGTTTTTCCTTCTCAATGTAACTGAATATGTCTCAGTGGGACATGGGTTTTTACTATTGATTGTTGTTCTTAGATCTACCAGGCAGCTGTTATCTTGTGTTAGGGAGCTGCTATCTGATTACCTTCCCATTGTTCTTTTGTTTGGCTGCTGGGGGGGGAAAGGGAGGGGGTGATATCACTCCAACTTGCAGTACAGCAGTAAAGAGTGATTGAAGTTTATCAGAACACAAGTCACATGACCAGGGGCAACTGGGAAATTGACAAAATGTCTAGCCCCATGTCAGATTTCAAAATTAAATATAAAAAAATCTGTTTGCTCCTTTGAGAAATGGATTTCAGTGCAGAATTCTGCTGGAGCAGCACTATTAACTGATTCATTTTGAAAAATTTTTTTTTCCCCATTACAGTATCCCTTTAAGTTAGCGAGCACTAGGTGCACGAGACAGTCCTGCTTTGCTTGATGTTCTTAGGCCAAAGAGGAAGTGCACAGACCCTGCCCAATTGCCCAATTATTTACACATGAAAAATAAAAGTTATTTTTCAACTCCTTATGAGCATATTTGTGGTACTTGTGGCCAAACACACTCCTTGCACTTCCACAGTTGGCGCTGAGCACCAATGCATCAGTCCTGCCTCATGCACAATTGCCTATTGACACTGAGGGACCCTGGAGCCACCACAACCATGGACTTGGCAGTAGAGTTCATTTACTTTCCAGATGCAGTCAGTGAGGTTTTTCAGACAAAGTTTGCCATGTTTACCTCCCCACAATGCAGTTTTTTCTCCCAGAAATCGCAGTTGCATGCGATGTGTCAAAATAACTGCTATCATGCCACCCCCACAGCCCACGCCCCACCTGCAACTCTTCTCTGCTCCCTTCCCAACCCCGCCAGTGAGTGCCTACTTATTTTTCCATGCAGCCATGATCGGTGGGGGACACACGGCAGACATTAGTAATCACGGGGCCCCGTGGGGTGCCCAACCCCAGATCCCGCCCACTGGACACCACCCAAAAGACCACACAGACATCAGTGCTAAAAAAAGGTAACCCCCCCCACACACGAGTTATAAAAAGCTATTGATGGTCAGGGCCCCCTTATAAGTTAAAAAAAAATGTGGCGCCAGGGCCCCCCATAAAAGTTTTTTTTTAAAAACTTGGTTATTAGGGCCTCTCTACAAGTTAAAAAAAACATTGGTGCCACGGCCCCTCTTACAAGCAGAAAAAAAAATTGGGGCCCAAGAGAATATTTTTTTTTAAAAAAACATGAGCTCCTGGGCCCCCCATAAAAGTTTTTTGTTTTTTTTAAAAAATTGGTGGTTAGGGCCCCCCTACAAGTTAAAAAAAACATTGGTGCCAGGGCCTCCGTTACAAGTAAAAAAAAAAATTGGGGCCCCAGAGAATGTTTTTAAAAAAACATTGGTGACAGGGATCTAATGGGTATTAAAATAATACAATGGTTGCCAGGGGATTAAAACAAAACACACATTGGTGTTCAGTAGAATTGAAGTCGTGGCTTCAAGACTTCAATTTTCGACTGTTTTTGTGACTTCGGGTCTTTTCTGCGCTTCGGGACTTCGGCTGTTCGGCGGTTCGGAGCTGTGAAGGGCCCCCCCTTCAGGTTGGACAGTTGTATCTCCTGTGCCCCCCTGATGGCAGCCCTGGGGGGAACATCAGGGGCCCATGGGGACGGGCCAGGGGCCAACTGGGTTTTTTTTTCGGCCCAGTCCGACCCTGTGTACAAACCTTAACTTACTTAAAGCCTAATGTGGACACAGATTTTATGAAGTTTATTTTAAAATATGGCTCCATGGTAGTGCCTAAAGTGAAATGGAGTGAGCCTTCTCTACAAGGGGTTGTTGCACATAACACTGAGCCCAACTATTAGTAAATGAGGCCCATGATGTTTGCGACGATCAGTTGGAAACGAGTGGTATCTATTCTTTGACATGAATCCAAGCTCTATACCGAGTGCTAGGTATGAATAATAAATACAACATAAAACAAACAGAACTAAAACAATTGGGAACTAAATAGCTTGTAGCCAGGGCAGAGAAGCGCTCGTTAATTCTTTTAACCTGCTACAACAACGAAGAATGAGGATTCTTTGGACTCCGTCCTAATGAGTTCTGTTGCTCCAAATTCCAGGTTCCCTGCCGCGGCTACCTGCCGCCATTGGCATTTATTTACTTTGATGCCGACGTATTGATGAATGTGTAAATGAGAGCAGCGCAGCTAGCAGAGTACGTGGAATTAATGATGCGCAGGAAAGATGAAAAGGGAATGAAACAAACAAATGGCTGCCTGTGCAATGAAAACACAGAGCTGATAAATGGCCATTAATCCTCCATTAAAGCGCCAGTTAACTCCTCAGCCCCCTACTTTATGTTTATCTGCTTCCTCGGACATGATGGGCTGGTCAGTCCCCAGGTTCACTCTAGGGAGGTTGTTTGGTACAAATTCCATATAAACAAGAAAAAAAAAATAATTAATTTTTGGGCAGAAATATTTGATTTGTTCCAGATTTGTAGGCAGACGTCAATTTATTCTTTTTCTTGTGTGCAAAAATGCATGGCACACACAGGGAGCATAGGGCAGACAGAGTATGGCACACACAGGGTAGTTTCACTAAAAACCACAAATTTTTTGACAAAAAAAAAACTTGAAATTTTCGAGATTTATTATACCCCGAAGCTGCTAACAGCCTGAATCCAAAAATAGACCTGCTAAAACCTGTCGAGGTCACGTACAAGTCAATGGTAGAGGTCCCTTGAACCATTTGAAAATGTTTTTTTACACTGGTTTGCACTTGAAAACACAATGGGCAAATTCACTAAGATGCGAAGTTGCGCCAGGCGCAACTTCGCCCCGCTTCGCCACACTTCACCGCACTTCGCCAGGCGTATTTTCGCCAGCGCTCCGCAAATTCACTAAAATCCGAAGTTGCGCACAGGGGTAGCGTAAGTTTTCGAAGTTGCGCTAGTGTTAATTCGCCAAGCGAAGCGAAGTTTCGCTAGCGATGGGTCATTTGCATACGGCGCCAAATACAAATTTCAATGGAGGAACATGTATCAGCACTACAAATGCCTAGAAAACCTTCAAATCAGCAAATATAAATGTTATTTTGCCCTACACATGTGCCCACTGTCTAGGTAAGTTGCCATGAGTCAGGAAATGTAGGGGGGAAGGAGGGGAGCCCCAAAAATATTTTCGATCTTTTTCAGCCTATCACCCATCATGTAGAAAACACGCCAGCGTTTTTTGGGACTTAGAAAAATTTTTGACTTTTTTTTAAACAATCCCTATCTACTCTATTGCGCTTCGCCAGGTCTGAGGTGGCGAAGGAAGTCTAGCGTAAAAGGTAGCGTTCAGTACACTGCGCAAGTTAGTGAATTTGCGTAGTTACGTCGCTAGCGAAAATTCGCCTGGCGTAAGGGTGCCAAGTAACACTAGCGAAATTACGCCAGCGTTCGTTAGTGAATTTGCACAGTAGCGAAAAATGCCAAACGCTAGCGAATTAATGCTAGCGTTCGGCGCTTCAGCGCTTAGTGAATTTGCGCCATTGAATCTGAGTCTTCAAGTTTTTTATAAATAAGCAAACATTCGAGTTGTGAGTTTATTCGAGGTAGAAAAAACCTCACAAACTCACCCTTTGATAAATAACCCTCTTATTCTTCAATATCCCCCCTCTCAGTATTCTGACTCTCTTCTTGCAGAAGTGTTTGAATGACAGGGAAGCGGAACATGATTATTTCAGAAATGGTGTAAATTTTTTAATTGATCATATTTAGAAAGTTTCTTTTTTTTCCCATGAGATGAAGCTTATATAATATTAAACGTTCAATTTTGAAATAGTTCCCCTTTAAAACATTTTCAAAATTGCTCAATGAGTCCAGTGGCTTTAGACTCTGTATAAATTCTGTATATCACAGTTTGCAATTTCAGCAGTCTGGTTGCTAGAGTCCACATTCCCCTAGCAACCAAGCATTGATTTGAATAAGAGACTGGAATATGAATAGGATAGGCCTGAATAGAAAGATGAGCAATAAAAAGAAGCAATAGCAATACATTTGTAGCCTTACAGATCATTTGATTTTTTATATTTTTTAGATGGGGTCGGTGACCCCCATTTGAAAGCTGGAAAATGTCAGAAGGAGTAGGCAAATAATTCAAATACTATAAAAAACCAATAATGAAGAAAAGCTGCTTAGAATTAGCCATTCTATAACATGCTAAAATTTAACTTAAAGGTGAATCATCCCATCCCAAAGCAAACCGTACCCACTCCAATAAACGGCCACTGATAGTAAACATATAGTAGCCCTACTCCATCTGGCTTTGGCCTCTCTAAACATGTATAATACAATAGGAGGCCTATGTCAGACAAGTAAGAGAGACAATGGTTGCTCAGAAAGGCTGAATCTGCAAATTGAAATACTAATTTAGTATTTTAATATAAAATATAAGCATTTGGGAAATAAATAGACATTTTGCTTTAATAGTTTGATATATTGAATTGAGTTCCCCAATTCATTGGGGAAATTAAATATGCATCAGGTCTAATCCCCTTTTAAAGAGCGTGGCTCCCATGGAAATAGAACAAAATGTATATCTTTAGTATGTTCTTTAATTCAGCTCTTTTCCTGCAGCGTAAAGGTGTACAAAGCGCATATATATCTTTTTTTTTTATCACAAAATCAAACACAGACAAAACAGTATGTGAAATCCCTGCTGAGAGGTCTATGAATTGCTTTTGACTTTGTCTTCTGTTTATCGTCGGAGGTTCTGTTCCGAGGCTTTTACGAGACCCACTTGTCCGGCTTCATTTCATTTAACCTTTTAGTTAGAATTGTGTTTGTATGTCTAGTGTGATCCAGGTTTGTTTCCAAGATCCTCTTGCCATTCTCTGTTACTCTCTCTTATTAATTGCTTCATTAAAGGAGAAGGAAAGCTACGGAGGCATTTTATTGCCAATAGATTAGCTGCAATAGTGCAAGATAGAATGCTATATTTATTCTGTAGAATGTTTTACCATACCTGAGTAATAAGCTCTAGAAACTCTCTGTTTGTTTAGAATAGGAGCTGCAGTATTAATGTGGTGTGACATCACTTCCTGCCTGAGTCTCTCCCTGCTCTGGGCTCAGATTACAGTAGAGAAGGGAGGGGTGGGGGGAGAGGAGCAAACTGAGCATGCTCAAGCCCTAGCCCTGGAGGTTTAAGCTGAAGGCAGGAAGTCTGATACAGAAGCCCATGTGTCCACAATAGAAGGAAAGAAATTCAGTATTTCTTTTGACAGGGGACTCAGAGCAACATTACTTGGGGGGTTTACTGGTATATTTAGATGGACCTTTCTGATAAGGCTTACTTAGTTTTAACCTTTCCTTCTCCTTTAATGCTTTCAGTGAGTAGCGATACCTTAGCTGCACAAGAGGGCTCATTTACCAATATTGTGCTCAATTACAAGTGCAAAGATTGCACCCACCAGTGCCCAGTTCTAATAACACTTGCGCCTGGAGCTGGTAGAGTTTTTGGATAGGTAATGGGTCATAAAGCAGGACAAGGGTTTCTTTTTGAACTGTAATTATAGCACCAGTAATGGTTTTAAAGTGATACTGGCTAAATTCCTAAGCACCTGGACCAGCGTCGTACTAGAACCGCAAGCCCCTACCCCCCCATGTGTACCTTAAGGTGGCCATAGACATAGCCGGAGCCCATGGCACATCGTAATCGGATCGTTCGGCCGGACGGCCGAACAATCATGTTACCCCCGATATAACCATGCTCGTTAATGGCATATCGGGGAAAGATCCGCTCGTTTGGCGATGTGGCCAAACGAGCGGATGTTTGCATCTATGGCCACCTTTATTCTTTTTGTGGCTGAGATCAGGGCCATGAGGGGAGTCCAGGGGACAGAGCCCAGGGGTTTCTGGTTAGCATGTGGGTCTGGGTCGGCGGGGCCCGCCTAATTTTTCCCAGTGTCCCACCGGCTCAGTCCAACCCCGGCTTTCAGTCAATAGAAACAATAAAATTCTATTGCTGGACCAGGTTTGGACTGGGCTGGCGGGACACCCAGCCTTCAGGGGGTCCTGCTGACCCAAACCTTCTCCCTGACAGATACTGTGGGCCATCAAGTCCGGTCTCGTGTGCAGACATTCGCCAAAAAGAAAGACAGATTCATTTTGTCAGAGCTTGCATCTGGGGTGGTGGACTCGTGACTGATGGGGAGCTCGTGACAGGAGGAGGACCCTCCATGGGTGTGGGGGGGGGCCCTGAGGTGGCATCCCTGGTTGAACCCACATACCCCAGTCTGATACTGTGCAGGGCTAAGGGCTATGGTATATGAACCTTTTTTGTGTCCTCTACAAGCAGTAGGGATCAACATGCAGACAACTGCTGCAAGTTTCTTCCCATTATTGACAAAGGGATGGACATCCTGGACCAATTAGTCAGCCCTACACTGATTACATTTATTATATGTTGACCATTATCTTCTGAGGGTTACTTGCTTCCTCGCACTCATAAGACGTGTCAACTTTCTTCTTGTTTCTATTCCTGTTCTATGACATAGAGACAGAGTGGTAAAAAATGCACAGGGGGATAGGGAATGGATGGAGTCATAGGAATGGATGGAGTCATAGGAATGGATGGAGTCATAGGAATGGATGGAGTCATAGGAATGGATGGAGTCATAGGAATGAATGGAGTCATAGGAATGGATGACTAAAGACAATAAAATGTAAAACCAAAGGGGGGAGGTGCCAATTTGTTGGGCACCCCCCAATGAGCCAAAGTGCTGACCTTCTTGCCTGTGCAGGTTCATCCCTTCCATGAAAAACTCACCAGCCCAGGGATGTGTAGAGCACTCCATGTTTTATCTCCTTCCAAAGTTCCCCTTGTGTAATTAAAGGGATTCAGCAAACTCACCAAAAGTATATACAGTACATGCCCACCTCCCAGGGCAATACTAAGGGTCAGTAGGAAGGACACACCACATGGGCTAATGAGTTTTTTATGGATGGGGCACACCTGCCTTGGCAATACGGTTATGAGTTTGGCACAATGTGTTGGGCCCAACAATAGGTCCCCTAGTGGTTTTAAATGTATTTTCCTTTATTAATTGGCAAGGCACAACAGGAATGGGTCAGTGCTTAGGTCCTATTGTAACCTTTGCTCGATGGCATTGACCCAGTTATCAGGAATGATCAGAAAATAGTTATAGAAGTCATATTTATCTCAAAACACAGGCATTTAAGTGTCTCAGACATTATTGCTATGATATTTATTATGGCATTTAAGTATTATAATGCAAAAAAAAAAAGGTTGGCATAAAGTCTCCAAAAATATGTAATCGCAAAGTGTGTGACAAGGAATTCAATTTTCCATTGAAATCAGAAGGAAATCAGTAAGTTTGTTATTAACTAATATCTGGTGATAAAAGGCAGTGGAACTATTATATTATTACAATGCTCTCTGTATGTTCTTCAATAAAATATTGTTTTTTTTTTTTTTTTACATAATTCTTCCCACTCACAGCTGTCAGAATGAAGCAACTAACTGATGGTAAATGAGATCAGAGTGTGCAAATCTGTGATCCTGTTGGTAAATCCAGTTGGAGACTTCTATAATGGTGTAGAGGAGATGCAATCAGGTGATGGCCTACACCCAGTTCAGTGCCTAGGTCTCCAGGTCTAGTAACCCACAGCAACCAATTAGATGTTTCAAGGAGAAGACAATTAAATGGTTAGTTACTATGGGCTATTTGAACTGAGAGCAAACTTAGATTACTACTACCAATAGAACTTAGATTACTGTTAGAACTGAGAGCAAACTGTAGGCCTGTACCTCTAAAATATGTTAATATTCTCTACACTATATTGCCTAAAGTATTGGATTTGGCTATATATAAAAGCCACAACCATTATTGCCAACATGGCTGCAACTACATCACAATGACATTTTTGACAATGCTGTGTTTCCTATCTTGTGGCACAGTTTGGTGAAGGTTCTTTCCTTATTTCATTTTACCATTTAATATGTTTTTCTGGAATCAATAGATGTGTAGGCAGCCTCTTAGGTTATTGTGCCTGGTCATGGGCTTTCAGAAAGAGCCAGCACTTCACAATGGAACTGCTTTCAGATAAGCTATTGTTTCTAGTACAGCATTAGGCAGGCACCAATCCGGAACGTCCAACAAATGTATAATCCAAGAGCCAAAAATTTTATATAAAATATAATACTTTATTTTACACTACATTTAAAAGGATAATGCCTGACGCGTTTCGTGTCATGCAGGGACATTTAATCATAGGCTAATTTTCTTGAAATACACACAAAGTATTTAAAGGAAAGGGAGCTTTGTGTGCATTTCAAGAAAATTAGCCTATGATTAAATGTCCCTGCTTGACACGAAACGCGTCAGGCATTATCCTTTTAGATGTAGTGTAAAATAAAGTATTATATTTTTATATTCAATTTTTGGCTCTTGGATTCTACTTTTGTTGGACGTTCCGGATTGTTGACTGCCTAATGCTGTACTAGAAACAATAGCTCATCTGAAAGCAGTTCCATTGTGAAGTGCTGGCTCTTTCTGAAAGCTCATGACCAGGCACAATAACCTAAGAGGCTGCCTACACATCTATTGACTCCAGAAAAACATATTAAATGGTAAAATGAAATAAGGAAAGAAGACAGAAGTGCCTGCCTAATGCTGTTTTGTTGTGAATTACTCCCCTATGCTGAAGGTCTGGGGCATGAGCACCCGGACCCAACTGGGAAAGCGGTAAGCTTATCCTAATGATTCAATAGATTTATGCTTTTCGTGATAATTTGGTTTATTGTATATTGTTTCTAGTACTCAATTTAACTGAAGGAGTTGCGATTTGGGTTAGCCAGACTTGGATTTTTACAATGGAGTGCTGTTCTGATATTGAACCACAAGGTGGTGCATGGGAGCATTTTTAGCAATGCAGGTGTTAGGGAGCTGTTATCTGGTTACATTCTCATTGTTCTGATGATGGTCTGCTGGGGGGGGTGATATCAGTCCAACTTACAGCACAACAGTAAAGAGCGAATAAAGTTTATCAGAGCACAAGTCACATGACTCAGGGCACCTGGGAAACTAACAGACTTATGTCAGATTTCAAAATTAAATATAAAAAATTCTGTTTGAAAAACGGATTCTGCTGGGGGAGCACTATTATCTTATACATTTTGTAAAAAAAAAATCCCTTTAAACTCTGCCTCTTTCTTTGCACATGAGCAGCAAAACCAGCCCAATATCCAAATACAATACAAGACTTACAGCCAACTATGCATCCAGAACACTGGTTTAATAGCACAGATACATCTAAACTTGTTCTCTTTAGGGTGGTGGCCCACGCTAAGATTTCGGGGTGATTAATTGACCAGCGACAAATCTCAGCTTCTTCGGCGACTAGGGTTGCCACCTTTTCCCAAATGTTTTACCGGCTGGTGGGGGGCGGGAACAAAAAGGGGCGGTTAGTGACATCAAAGGGGGCAGGCCTGTGATGCAAAAGGGGGCGTGGTTACGACACAGAGATTTGACAAAGTCAGCAAAGCTAAGTTTACTGGGGATTGGGGGCAGGCCGAGGGGTCTTTTTGAAGGGTATTACAAATTTACAGGCAGCTACATTGCCGGTAAATTTGTAATACCGGCCCCGGCCTTGGCAAGTGTATTACCGGCTAGGCCGGCAAAATACCGGCCGGGTAGCAACCCTATCTGCGACTAATCTCCCTGAAAAACCTTCCCCTCTGCTAGAATGTAAATCGCCGGTGGGATGGCACTCGGAGCGTTTTGTTTTTCGAAGTCGCCCAAAGTTTCCTCGTGAGGCAACTTCGGGCGTCTTCGGAAAACATAGCGCTCCGAGTGCCATCCCACTGTTGATTTACATTCAAGGCTTTTCAGGGAGATTAGTCGCCCGAAGAAGAGGAGATTTGTCATTGGGCGACTAATCTGCCCGGGAAACTTAGTATGCGTCACCACCCTTAGATGTCATCACCAGTGCAAGATACTGGAACATCGATTTTGAGGGGGTAGGACTTGGAGAGCGCTCATTAATATTTTAATTGGTTTAAAAGAACATTTTGGCCCAACATGTTGTTTAGGAACACTGTGATGTACACTGAAACAGACTAAGCCTTGCGGAATTACATGTACATTTAAAACCCACTCCATCTGTTGGAATCGATGCCTGTTAGAAGCCTACTCCATCTCTATAGTAAACTATTTGATTTGCCTTCAGCTGACAGTTTTACTGCTACAAGTAAGGGGAATCATTTGCAATGCAGTTTGCAGTTTTAGGTTAAAGTGAATATTTTTGCACTTAGAAAGGGAATTTTCCTTTACCAACACCGTTAAACCAGAGTGGAAATCGTGACGCGAAAGTTATTGTTCGATTCCTGTTTTACTAAATCAATAGTTGGTTGACCTGGGGTGAACTTGTTGGGACTTTTCTCTCTCTCTTGAAGAAACTCTGTAACTACACAACCCTAAGCTTTGAAATGCAACACGTTGGAATTGTTCTATGTTAAGTAGTGAACAGCAACTGTCATTCTATTGAGGAGTACTTGGGCGACAGATTAATTCCTATTGTTCAGACTCTAAACTGTCAACAAAAAGATTCAGGGAACGTATTCTTGTGCCCAAAGTAACTCACTCACTGCATCTTGAGCCATCGAGAGGGCCTTACAACTTATTATATATGACACTCACAGCCGGCATCATTTTTCAATAGATCAATTATCTATCTCAGTAGCAGAATCATTAAAAAAAACAAATAATGGTGGCCATACACAGGGAGATCCGCTCATTTGGTGATGTAGCCAAATGAGTGGATCTCTCCCCGATATGCCCAAATTGAGGTGGCTGATCCAATCGTGGGCCCTAGGGCCCAACAATCAGATCAGAATGGAGGCCATAGGGGCGGTTGGATCGCGGAACCACATCAACCAATGCATCAACAGATGCGCCTGCGATCCGAAGGTATTTTTGACCCTGCCCGATCGACATCTGTTCGACTTTGCCAGATATCGTTCGGGGAAGCCGTCGGAGGGCCCCACACACAGGCCAATATGCTCCTCCGTCTGTCGGCAGCTTTTATTGGCCCGTGTATGGGGGCCTTAAGACCAAGATATAATTAAGATATAATTAACCCCTATCGGTGGCAAAACAATCCTGTTGGGTTTAATAAATGTTTAAATTATTTTCTAGACTTAAGGTATGACGATCCAAATTACAGAAAGACCCATTATCCGAAAAAACCCTAAGCATTCTGGATAACAGGTTCTATATCTGTAATACTTTCTGCTGAATAACAAGCTAAGCAACTCAAAAACAACAAATAAAAAATAAAAACCAATTGCAAATTGAATATCGATCTCACTTCATACTAAACGTTAATTTAAAGGTGAACAACCCCTTTAATGACCTAGAATAGGTAGTGTTACCCATATAGACACAGACTCCTGTGTTTATAAAGCTAAATAACTGGGATTTTTCTATTTAATTCCTTGCAACTTCTATTCCGCCTGCACTGTCCTAGGACTGAAATTCCTGCCGGCTAATAACATTCATCATAGACAAGTAGGACATTTAACCTTAGTCCTCGTAATCGCTGATGTCATTACAGGCAATACTCCACTGTGTAAGAGATTAGCTATCGCAGCCAGTCTGTGTTATAATATGAAATAAATCTGTCTTTAGTTCTCGAAACATTATCTAAGATAATGTTGCCATTGTCTTACGCAAGAGATTTAAAGCCAAAAAAACTGCTGGAAGGCCAAGAATATGCAAAAATAGCAGATTCGGGCCTCAGCAAAGAAGGTTTGCATAGGACTCTTTATTAATGTCAGATCAGGGCCGGATTCATAATTAAACTGCCCTAGGCTATATCACAGGGGCCCAGAGAGATTAGGGACCCCTCTAATTCTTTCAATTATTATTTTTATTTTTGTCAATACATTTTTATTGTTTTTCAAACATATATAATACATACCGGTATTCTGTGTGATGGGTTATAGATTATAGAGTCATAAGTATATCCAGGGCCGTCATCAGGGGCGGCTAAAGGGCGGCCTGGCTGTGCTGAACTTTTTAGAATTTGCCTGGCCCCCCTTGAAAGTGCCATGAAACGAACCGCCAAAGACCCAAATCGCAGAAGATCTGAAGACCCCATGTACCGAAGACCAGAAGCGCCAAAGACCAAAATCGCAGAAGATTCGAAGACCCCATGTACCGAAGACCAGAAGCGCCAAAGATCCAAATTGCAGAAGATCCAAAGATCCAATGTACCGAAGACCAGAAGCGTTGAAGACCCGAAGCCACAACGGAGCAGAAGCCACAAAAACACCCAAAACAACGAAAAGACCCAAAGTTGAAGTTCTGAAGTTTCGAAGACCCGATGTACAGAAGACCAGAACCGCCAAAGACCCAAATCGCAGAAGATCCGAAGACCTGATGTACCGAAGATCAGAACCGCCAAAGATCCAAATTGCAGAAGATCCAAAAATCCAATGTACCGAAGACCAGAAGCATTGAAGACCCGAAGCCACAACGGAGCAGAAGCCACAAAAACACCCAAAACAACGAAAAGACCCAAAGTTGAAGTTCTGAAGCCAAGAAAAGACCCGAATCCAGGAAAGGAGCCTCAGGTGATTTCTGATGGAGGCCCTGAGTATATCCAGAATAATTTTACATCTCTTATAGATCATTAATCAAAGCATATCTGAAAACTTAACATTAATAACAAAAATCACACAATTATACATTTAAGGTAAATAACATAAAAGACAAAAATAAAAAGAATGCCAGTGTAACGTGTGAAGGAGTGGCCTGTCTCTGCCCACAATCTGTAATGACAATAGATTCGATGGAATTGTTCCTATAATTAATCCAGGGTTGCCAAGTTTTATTGAACTGGGCATGATTATCCAGGGTTATACTACTAAGTTTCTCATTAACAAATATCCAATCTATTTCCATTTTCACGTTGGGGAAATTGATTGTCTTTTGCTTCCAGAATTTGGCCATGGTTTGTCTTTATTTTATTCTATTTTTATTTGCACTTCTTGGGTTAGTGATGGGTGAATTTAATCGGCAGGCGCGGATTCGCTGTGAATTTCCGCGACAATTCAGCCGCTGGCCACAATTAAATGGATGCCCATTGACTTTAATAGGCATCAAATGTCGCTGGTGTTGGAATTGTCACCCGCGAATTGACGCCGGCGTCAAAATTCACGTTTTGACCATTTTTCATCCATTTCACGAATTTGGCGGCAAAGCAGTTATATTACTAAGTAGGGATGCACCGAATCCAGGATTCGGTTCGGGATTCGGCCAGGATTCGGCCTTTTTCAGCAGGATTCGGATTTGGCCGAATCCTTCTACCCAGCCGAACCGAATCCGAATCCTAATTTGCATATGCAAATTAGGGCCGGGGAGGGAAATTGCGTGAATTTTTGTCAGAAAACAAGGAAGTAAAAAATGTTTTCCCCTTCCGTCCCTAATTTGCATATGCAAATTAGGGTTCGGATTCGGTTCGGTATTTGGCCGAATCTTTCACCAAGGATTCGGGGGTTCGGCTGAATCCAAAAAAGTGGATTCGGTGTATCCCTATTACTAAGTTTCTCATTAACAAATATCCAATCTATTTTCATTTTCACGTTGGGGAAATTGATTGTCTTTTGCTTCCAGAATTTGGCCATGGTTTGTCTTTATTTTATTCTATTTTTATTTGCACTTCTTGGGTTAGTGATGGGTGAATTTAATCGGCAGGCGCGAATTCGCTGTGAATTTCCTCGACAATTCAGCCGCCGGCCACAATTAAATGGATGCCCATTGACTTTAACGCGCATCAAATGTCGCTGGTGTTGGAATTGTCACCCGCGAATTGACGCCGGCGTCAAAATTCACGTTTTGATCATTTTTCATCCATTTCACAAATTTGGCGGCAAAGCGGTTATATTACTAAGTAGGGGATGCACCGAATCCAGGATTCGGTTCGGGATTCGGCCAGGATTCGGCCTTTTTCAGCAGGATTCAGATTCGGCCGAATCCTTCTACCCAGCCGAACCGAATCCGAATCCTAATTTGCATATGCAAATTAGGGACTGGGAGGGAAATTGCGTGAATTTTTGTCAGAAAACAAGGAAGTAAAAAATGTTTTCCCCTTCCGTCCCTAATTTGCATATGCAAATTAGGGACGGAAGGTATTCGGCTGAATCTTTCACCTAGGATTCGGGGGTTCGGCTGAATCCAAAAAAGTGGATTCGGTGCATCCCTATTACTAAGTTTCTCATTAACAAATATCCAATCTATTTTCATTTTCACGTTGGGGAAATTGATTGTCTTTTGCTTCCAGAATTTGGCCATGGTTTGTCTTTATTTTATTCTATTTTTATTTGCACTTCTTGGGTTAGTGATGGGTGAATTTAATCGGCAGGCGCGGATTCGCTGTGAATTTCCGCGACAATTCAGCCGCTGGCCACAATTAAATGGATGCCCATTGACTTTAATAGGCATCAAATGTCGCTGGTGTTGGAATTGTCACCCGCGAATTGACGCCGGCGTCAAAATTCACGTTTTGACCATTTTTCATCCATTTCACGAATTTGGCGGCAAAGCAGTTATATTACTAAGTAGGGATGCACCGAATCCAGGATTCGGTTCGGGATTCGGCCAGGATTCGGCCTTTTTCAGCAGGATTCGGATTTGGCGAATCCTTCTACCCAGCCGAACCGAATCCGAATCCTAATTTGCATATGCAAATTAGGGCCGGGGAGGGAAATTGCGTGAATTTTTGTCAGAAAACAAGGAAGTAAAAAATGTTTTCCCCTTCCGTCCCTAATTTGCATATGCAAATTAGGGTTCGGATTCGGTTCGGTATTTGGCCGAATCTTTCACCAAGGATTCGGGGGTTCGGCTGAATCCAAAAAAGTGGATTCGGTGCATCCCTATTACTAAGTTTCTCATTAACAAATATCCAATCTATTTTCATTTTCACGTTGGGGAAATTGATTGTCTTTTGCTTCCAGAATTTGGCCATGGTTTGTCTTTATTTTATTCTATTTTTATTTGCACTTCTTGGGTTAGTGATGGGTGAATTTAATCGGCAGGCGCGGATTCGCTGTGAATTTCCGCGACAATTCAGCCGCTGGCCACAATTAAATGGATGCCCATTGACTTTAATAGGCATCAAATGTCGCTGGTGTTGGAATTGTCACCCGCGAATTGACGCCGGCGTCAAAATTCACGTTTTGACCATTTTTCATCCATTTCACGAATTTGGCGGCAAAGCAGTTATATTACTAAGTAGGGATGCACCGAATCCAGGATTCGGTTCGGGATTCGGCCAGGATTCGGCCTTTTTCAGCAGGATTCGGATTTGGCCGAATCCTTCTACCCAGCCGAACCGAATCCGAATCCTAATTTGCATATGCAAATTAGGGCCGGGGAGGGAAATTGCGTGAATTTTTGTCAGAAAACAAGGAAGTAAAAAATGTTTTCCCCTTCCGTCCCTAATTTGCATATGCAAATTAGGGTTCGGATTCGGTTCGGTATTTGGCCGAATCTTTCACCAAGGATTCGGGGGTTCGGCTGAATCCAAAAAAGTGGATTCGGTGCATCCCTATTACTAAGTTTCTCATTAACAAATATCCAATCTATTTTCATTTTCACGTTGGGGAAATTGATTGTCTTTTGCTTCCAGAATTTGGCCATGGTTTGTCTTTATTTTATTCTATTTTTATTTGCACTTCTTGGGTTAGTGATGGGTGAATTTAATCGGCAGGCGCGGATTCGCTGTGAATTTCCGCGACAATTCAGCCGCTGGCCACAATTAAATGGATGCCCATTGACTTTAATAGGCATCAAATGTCGCTGGTGTTGGAATTGTCACCCGCGAATTGACGCCGGCGTCAAAATTCACGTTTTGACCATTTTTCATCCATTTCACGAATTTGGCGGCAAAGCAGTTATATTACTAAGTAGGGATGCACCGAATCCAGGATTCGGTTCGGGATTCGGCCAGGATTCGGCCTTTTTCAGCAGGATTCGGATTTGGCCGAATCCTTCTACCCAGCCGAACCGAATCCGAATCCTAATTTGCATATGCAAATTAGGGCCGGGGAGGGAAATTGCGTGAATTTTTGTCAGAAAACAAGGAAGTAAAAAATGTTTTCCCCTTCCGTCCCTAATTTGCATATGCAAATTAGGGTTCGGATTCGGTTCGGTATTTGGCCGAATCTTTCACCAAGGATTCGGGGGTTCGGCTGAATCCAAAAAAGTTAATTCGGTGCATCCCTATTACTAAGTTTCTCATTAACAAATATCCAATCTATTTTCATTTTCACGTTGGGGAAATTGATTGTCTTTTGCTTCCAGAATTTGGCCATGGTTTGTCTTTATTTTATTCTATTTTTATTTGCACTTCTTGGGTTAGTGATGGGTGAATTTAATCGGCAGGCGCGGATTCGCTGTGAATTTCCGCGACAATTCAGCCGCTGGCCACAATTAAATGGATGCCCATTGACTTTAATAGGCATCAAATGTCGCTGGTGTTGGAATTGTCACCCGCGAATTGACGCCGGCGTCAAAATTCACGTTTTGACCATTTTTCATCCATTTCACGAATTTGGCGGCAAAGCAGTTATATTACTAAGTAGGGATGCACCGAATCCAGGATTCGGTTCGGGATTCGGCCAGGATTCGGCCTTTTTCAGCAGGATTCGGATTTGGCCGAATCCTTCTACCCAGCCGAACCGAATCCGAATCCTAATTTGCATATGCAAATTAGGGCCGGGGAGGGAAATTGCGTGAATTTTTGTCAGAAAACAAGGAAGTAAAAAATGTTTTCCCCTTCCGTCCCTAATTTGCATATGCAAATTAGGGTTCGGATTCGGTTCGGTATTTGGCCGAATCTTTCACCAAGGATTCGGGGGTTCGGCTGAATCCAAAAAAGTTAATTCGGTGCATCCCTATTACTAAGTTTCTCATTAACAAATATCCAATCTATTTTCATTTTCACGTTGGGGAAATTGATTGTCTTTTGCTTCCAGAATTTGGCCATGGTTTGTCTTTATTTTATTCTATTTTTATTTGTACTTCTTGGGTTAGTGATGGATGAATTTAATCGGCAGGCGCGCATTCGCTGTGAATTTCCGCGACAATTCAGCCGCCGGCCACAATTAAATGGATGCCCATTGACTTTAACGTGCATCAAATGTCGCTGACGTTGGAATTGTCGCCCGCGAATTGATGCCGGCGTCAACTGCGAAAAACTGGACAAATTCGCCCATCACTAGTCTGGGTCTGTTTGGACAGGTGCTTGGTACATGATGGGAGAAACCAGACAAGGCATGTGCCCAAGCTCTTTGGGCTCAGCTGATCGTACCCAGGCCCAGCAGGGCAGAAAAAAATAAATATAATACAAATAATAATAATAATTGAAAAAAGCTAGATGGGCCCATTGTGTCTCCAGGTGCATCCGTGACTCTGGTTAATTGTTGTATATTTCTAAACTTTTGGGAGTGAGAGTAGCCTACAAGGGGGGCCTGTGGGAAGTGTAATGTAGGGGCCTCACATCTCATTAATCCATCACTGTATCAGATGCAAAACTGGGAGCAGAGTTGCTTGTGTCTAGTTTTGCTCCTTTATTTATGTCGGTGCAGGGGTCAGATTTGCCGCTTGTGCTTTGGTGCATCGTTACGTGTAGAGAGTTACACCCTTGTTATCATTCCTCGTATTCAGCTACACACAAAGGCTAATAGAGGGCGATAACACTTGAGCTGTGGGGCTGAAAAGCTTTATGGGAAGAATCTTTTATATGTGTAAAAGAAATTATGTTTCACTGGTTGCAAGTCTACAAATCATATATCTATGAAAAAGGTCTAAAAATAGAGATCGCCTTAATAGTTTGTATCCAAGCAACTGAGAAAGGCGTTCTAAGGGTAAATGATCTTCAGTTGATTAAAGATTTTTTGTGTGTGAGTGTTTGTCATTGGTTATGTGGAAAGAACCAGCAGCAACTGTGCAACTTTAACCGAAATGGAAATATTCAGAGAGGAGGCCTGTACCACAGCAATAGAAGGTGATCCTCATTTCCTAAATACTTCCTGGCAAAGTTAGCACTTGTATTTGTTACTGATCTCAGGGTTTCCTATAGCAGTTCTTAACTTTTACTTTGCAGTAGATTTATTATTCTGGATTCCCGTAGGAAGCTTTTGAGAGCACCAAATAGAAAGTACATTCCGCAAGGTCTTTTTTGTATGTATTACCAATTTTCCTTTGTAGCAAAGAAGCCCAAAATTGCCCTGGATCATGCTGAGGAAGTAATGGGAAGTCCTTTCTTTAAGGTATATAAATATGTTAAATATCTTGTCTGGCAGCCATCAGTTGAAGGGTCATTGTACATCTCAGATTAACCCAGGAAGAGAAGGAGGGAGAGGCAGAGGAACAAACTGAGCATGCTCAAGCCCTAGCCCTGGAGGTTTAAGCTGAAAACAGGAAGTCTGATACAGAAGTCCATGAGTACACAATAGAAGGAAAGAAATGTGGGGTTTCTTTTGTCAGAGGACTCAGAGCAGCATTAGTTTTTTTACTGGTGTATTCATGTTGACCTTTCTTACAGCACTGGGTAGAGGGGGAGATTTCTTGCTGGTGTTGGAGGGGATTGATGTTCCCCTAGTTGGGTATTGGTCCCAGGAGTTAGGGGGTTTGGAGTGAGGCTTAACTTGCCAGCATAGCAGATATCCTGTTCTCTCCCATGGAGTTCTTGCAAGTATTCCTAGTGTGTTGGTTATTACAAGTGTGTTATTGATCAATGTGTTAATAAAGTTGTGGTCTTATAAATCCATCCTGGACTGCCAGTGTGTTCCTTTAAAGGGTAACTCCTGGGTGATTGGGAACTGGTTTGTTTGGTTATGGTAGTTTGGGGCGACCATCGGCCCTGACGCTGCGCTATTTAAACAAAAAAACAAAATAATAATTCTTTGACAGAATGGTCGAACATTCTGAACATGTGTCCTTGTCTCTTGCAGATACCAACAGAAAGCCTGATAATAATAGACCAGGGTTCAACTGGGCTGGTGGGACACCGGGAAAACACCCAGTGGGCCAGAGCCCTCATGGGCCCCCGCTGGCCAAGACCTGCTCCCCTGATTAGTGCAGTGCTGTTCACGCATGCATGCAGGTGGTATAGTTTAAAGGTCGGCAGGGGGCCCCCAGTGGCTGCCAGGAGGGCCCTTTTGGTTCTTGTGGACCCCCAATGCTCCAGTCTGACCCCGACAAAGACTGTCCATAATCATAGTTGTAGCTTAATTTCAATAATATTAAGGGTCAGGGCACTCGCCAGGCGACAAATCTCCTTTTCTTCGGGGCAATTTACCCCCCAAACTGCCTCCCGCCAGCTAGAATGAAAATTGCCGACTAGATGGCACTCGGAGTGCTTCGTTTTCCAAAGTTACCCGAAGTTGCCTCACAAGGAAGGCGGGAGGCAGTTTGAACAGATTAGTTGTCCCGAACAAGAAGAAATTTTTCGCCGGGCGACTAATTTCCCCGAACCTGGCCCTAAAGGGGCAACAACAAGCTGAGTGGAGAAAGAAAAGGGAAAAATATCATTAAAAAGAAAGAAAAACAACAAAAAAAAGCACAATAACTGCAGAAGTGATTGTAAAAAAAAATCCATAGGCGAAAGAATGATGAAAACTGAGAGCATCTAGATCGGTCAACCAACATGAGTTTACCTGCAGTTATCCACCTTCTCTGATAATTGTGACCGACTTCAAAATCATTCTTCTGCGCCCAAACTCCTATGTTAGTATATAAACTCCTATGTTAGTATATAAACTCCTATGTTAGTATATAAGCTCCTATGTTAGTATATAAACTCCTATGCTAGTATATAAACTCCTATGTTAGTATATAAGCTCCTATGCTAGTATATAAACTCCTATGTTAGTATATAAACTCCTATGTTAGTATATAAACTCCTATGTTAGTATATAAGCTCCTATGTTAGTATATAAACTCCTATGTTAGTATATAAGCTCCTATGTTAGTATATAAACTCCTATGTTAGTATATAAGCTCCTATGCTAGTATATAAACTCCTATGTTAGTATATAAACTCCTATGTTAGTATATAAACTCCTATGCTAGTATATAAACTCCTATGTTAGTATATAAGCTCCTATGCTAGTATATAAACTCCTATGTTAGTATATAAACTCCTATGTTAGTATATAAACTCCTATGTTAGTATATAAGCTCATATGTTAGTATATAAACTCCTATGTTAGTATATAAGCTCCTATGCTAGTATATAAGCTCCTATGTTAGTATATAAACTCCTATGTTAGTATATAAACTCCTATGTTAGTATATAAGCTCCTATGTTAGTATATAAACTCCTATGTTAGTATATAAGCTCCTATGCTAGTATTGTGCGAGTAATAGCAAACCTGGATTATTCAAGCCTCCCAAGGAGTTTTTAGAGGGACAGCATTTCCATTGACCTGCGTGCCTTTATCTCGCAATCCTGTCTATTCTCATTTAAGAATTCGCTCCTGCTCCGCGTGACGCTTAACACAATCGTGAAGTAAAACGCTGCAATATTTCGAACGCTGTTATTCCGAGCTTCAGCCAGGATTGCTCACTGAATACACTCTCTTCATCTAACAAGCATTTTTATTTTTTTTTTGCAGCCGGTAATTATTTACCTTTTTTTCCTTTACAGCACATCAATAATACCTGCTTGTAAATGCCTCTGTTTGGGGACGCCCTTTGAAATAACAGTTATTACCTGGCTTTCGGGAAACAATGGGAAATGGGGCGAAGGAAGATAAATAAAAAAAAATATGCATCTTTTGCCTTTTTTAATGCACCTCGTGGAGCAGCGGCTTTGAAAATCCTGCAGGACAGTTCTTTTATGGTTTTTAAATGACAAGCGAAAGAGAAAACAAAATAGCAGGTTCTATTGTCAAGAGTGCTTTTAAAGAAAAAAACCCATTTCAATATTTCCCAGGTTTGTCTGCGCCTCTGTCATTCAGAGTGCGCATTGTTCAAGCTTGTCTGCGGGATATTTTAAGAAAGGCCTCGTTGACACGTCAGACAGATGGAATATATTAATAAGCTCAAGGTGAAAGTATATTTTTTTCTTTAAGGCAAGAAACGACTTCACTGAGAAAAACTTATTCTGATGGCTCTTTTGATGGACTCTCAGATCTGATAATAATGTTTACTTGCTTATTTCCCCGAATGGCATTAGATTTACTGAGTTAAAGGACCCTCTGAAAGATCTGAGTGGAAATTGTCTTTCTGTGAGGCTGGTGGCGCCAGTTCTTTTTATATTATTTCTCGAGCTCGTTGCTTAAAGTAAAACTGTAGCCCCAAACAATGTGGGTCTCTATACAAATAATATTAGGGATGCACCGAATCTACTATTTGGGATTCAGCCGAATGCCTGCGTCCTTTGTGAAAGATCCGACTCCTAATTTGCATATGCAAATTAGGGTTGGGAAAGAAAACATTTTGAACATTTTTTTTCACTTCCTTGTTTTGTGATGAAAAGTCATGTGATTTCCTCCGTTGCCCCTAATTTATATATGCAAATTCGGAGCCAGACACAAGGGGGCAAATTTCGCCGCACTTCGCCACACTTCGCAAAACTTCGCCAGGCGTATTTTCTCCAGCGCTCCGCAAATTCACTAAAATCCGAAGTTGCGCACAGGGGTAGCGTAAGTTTTTGAAGTTAGGCTAGCGTTAATTCGCCAAACGAAGCGAAGTTTCGCTAGCGATGGTTCATTTACATACAGCGCGAAATTCAAATTTCAATGGAGGAACACGTATCACCACTTCAAATGCCTAGAAAACCTTCAAATCAGCAAATAACATTTTTATTTTGCCCTACACATGTGCCCACTGTCTAGGTAAGTTGCCATGAGTCAGGAAATGTAGGGGGGAAGGAGGGGAGCCCCAAAAAAATTTTCGATCTTTTTCAGCCTATCACCCATCTTGTAGAAAACACGCCAGCGTTTTTTGGGACTTAGAAAAAATTTTGACTTTTTTTGAAACAATCCCTATCTACTCTATTGCGCTTCGCCAGGTCTGAGGTGGCGAAGGAAGTCTAGCGTAAAAGGTAGCGTTCAGTACACTGCGCAAGTTAGTGAATTTGCGTAGTTACGTCGCTAGCGAAAATTCGCCTGGCGTAAGGGTGCGAAATAACACTAGCGAAATTACGCCAGCGTTCGTTAGTGAATTTGCGCAGTAGCGAAAAGTGCCAAACGCTGGCGAATTAACGCTAGCGTTCGGCGCTTCGGCGCTTAGTGAATTTGCGCCATGGATTCAGCTGAATCAAAATCCTGCTGAAAAAGGCAGAATCCTGAACTGAATCCTGGATTCAGTGCATCCCTAAAAAATATACATAGATAGTCCATCAAGTTCAACCCCTCCAAATGAAAAGCCAGCCTCCATGCACACACCCCTCCCTGCTTTTACATAAATGATATATACCCATTAGTGATGGGCGAATAAATTCAGCAGCGAATCTGCAGCGAATTTCCGTCTGCGTCAATAAAATTTGGTTGCGAGTTGGAAAAGTCGGTCGAAAAGTCGCACGTCAACACTATTCGGACACCCATTTACCTTAATGCCAGCGGCAAAATTGTGGCGAGCGTCAAAATTGACGCAAATTGATGCGGGCATCAAAATTTGAGTTTTGCTAATTTTTTGCCCATCACTAATATCCATATCTATACTAACTACAGAGTTTAGTATCACAATAGCCTTTGATATTATGTCTGTCGAAGAAATCATCCAAGTCCCTCTTAAAGGAGTATTCAACCCCCCAACTAATAAAAACCCCTACCCTACATAGTCCCCCCTCCTTGTTCCACCCAGCAGAGGTGTTAACACCTGTAAATACCCCTAATCCTGTAATTACCCCTCGTTGCAGATCTGCCTCCAGAGCTGCCTCCACCCCCCGTACTTTCTCCGAATATCCTTCCTACCAAAAAACAACTGTATTAACAACTTGAACAGTCAGTTGAAACTAAATATATTACACAATGATCAAATTAAAGCAGCATTTGCCTCCCTAAAGTACCCCAATAACTGGGTAATAGCAATTGGTCCTCAATTGGTCTCCTATGTTTTCTGCCTTTAGCATGAACTTGTGACCAAATGTAGAAGAAAAATGATGAGCATCTTCTTCAGTGGTACTCGAGACAGACACATGGGATGTCATCAAAATGTTTTGGGACAACAGTAGGCACTTCATCTTAAGGAAGTATCTGGTGCACTTTTGAGGAAGGGTTTACTGTTCTGCCAAAATGTTTGATCATATCCCATGTGTCTGGAGCACCTTAAAGGAGAACTAAAGTCTAACTAAAGAAGTTGGTAGAAATGTTGTACATTATGTTTTGTGCTTCTGTACCAGCCCAAGGCAACCACAGCCCTTTAGCAGTAAAGATTTATGTCTCCAAAGATGCCCCAGTAGCTCCCCATCTTCTTTTCTGCTGATTCACTGCACATGCTCTGTGCTGCTGTCACTTACTGAGCTTAGGGACCCACTCACAATATACAGTACACATAGAATAGAAATGTCACAATATAAGGCTGATTAGTAATTAATACAAATAATTACTACATGGCAGCACAGAAACCAGTGCAATTAGCATCAGCATTTAATAATCAGCAAACCTGTAGCATCAGCTTATAAGCTGATGGATGAAAATCCTTTTTGACAGCACCTTGATGAGGTTCAACATCACTTCCTCCTACTCACACACAAGTGCAGGGAGCCCATTGTACTGATGGAGCATATCTAAGACCTGTCTGTGGAGATGTTCATGCTCTATCCCAAGGATAGGAAGGAATGGCACGCACAGAGTTTATCTGATAAATTATTATCGGAATTATTATATTATTGAGCAGCTTCATTTTGAGTTAATTCTAACAAGTGCCATTCCTTGTCCTTAAATTTGGTTTTCTTCAGATTCTACTAAAATACGTTCTCTCTCTCTCTATAGCTGAAAGAAATTTACTACCTCCAGCTTGTGCTGACTTTGCTGTTGGTGTTGGTTTTCTTTTATTACCCCATAATAAATCAAAAGCCAGTTCTTTGAATTGATTTTCGCACAATGAGAAAACAGCCATACACCTCCGAAGAATCCTCACCCATCAACAAACAAACAAGAAGAGGACAGACCCACAATGGATTTTTTAGATACATTTTCTGACATAACGTTTCTTTGTTTGCCCCCCTCAAATGCAGACTTCAATGTTTTGGGGCAGTCTTAATATATCTATATATACAAAAAATGATCACTCTTCATTGATAACTCTTCGTTGACTATGTTCTTCATACTAAGGGGCATGTTTACTAACATTGGAGATAAATATCTGGAGAGATTTCTGGAGATGTTGCCCATAGCAACCAATCAGATCGTTGCTTTTGTTTTCTAACTTGGCTGTGGCTGTTTAAATCGAATTGCTGATTGGTTGCTATGGGCAACATCTCCAGAAATCTCTCCAGATATTTATCTCCAATGTTAGTAAACATGCCCCTAAATGATCTATAATGTTAAAATACTGTTTTTTTGGCCCATACTGAGGGAACACAGAGGAAGACATTAGTCAGGCTATGGTTAGGGGGCTGTCATAATAAAAGATTCATAAGATTTTTGTGATTTATTTAAATGTATTAATATATATCTTTTATAATACAGGAATGATACTGTTCCCTGTATAACTCAGCCTGCAGCCTTGTGCCTTTATATGGTCACAGAACCCCTCAATGACTTTGAACACCTTATTGTTTACAGTAGGGGGTACATTATCCCTTATAATACATGAGGGATACTCAGAGTTCCCTGTATAACTCAGCCTGCAGCCTTGTGTCTTTATATGGTCACAGAACAACCCCTCAGTGACTTCTAATATCCTTATCATTTACTGTAGGGGGCACATTATCCCTTATAATACATGAGTGATACTCAGAGTTCCCTGTATAACTCAGCCTGCAGCCTTGTGCCTTTATATGGTCACAGAACCCCTCAGTGACTTCTAATATCCTTATCATTTACAGTAGGGGGTACATTATCCCTTATAATACATGAGTGATACTCAGAGTTCTCTGTATAACTCAGCCTGCAGCCTTGTGCCTTTATATGGTCACAGAACAACCCCCCAGTGACTTCTAATATCCTTATCATTTACAGTAGGGGGTACATTATCCCTTATAATACACGAGTGATACTCAGAGTTCCCTGTATAACTCAGCCTGCAGCCTTGTGCCTTTATATGGTCACAGAACACCTCAGTGACTTCTAATATCCTTATCATTTACAGTAGGGGGTACATTATCCCTTATAATACACGAGTGATACTCAGAGTTCCCTGTATAACTCAGCCTGCAGCCTTGTGCCTTTATATGGTCACAGAACACCTCAGTGACTTCTAATATCCTTATCATTTACAGTAGGGGGTACATTATCCCTTATAATACATGAGTGATACTCATGTGATAATTTCATTCCAATTCAATAAAATTAAAAAAAAATTCTTGAAATGCTCCTTTAATGTCACATTTTGAAATTTCAAGGCAAGAAGCAATAGAACTATAAGGTCCTCCAGCATTTCTGAGCCCACTGTTATACAAGGTCAAGTAGACAGTCGTATCTAACGTAAGGTTAATGTAATACTCAGTTATATCTCTTTTATCCTGAGACTTTCCCTCTGTACATGTTCTTTGTACCTGCCATGTGACACCATATGCAATGAAATTCCAGCCGAACAACTACCATTATTTCTTATACTTTTCCCCTTCGAAGCATTTGCTGGATGACAAATAGAATCCCGGATCTGATTGTGATTGTGCAGCACCGACGTTCCTCAAAGACTGCGCCGGTAGCTTTATTTTTTTTTGTTATTAATGTTTTTTCCTTCACAAGGAGACGCGGGAAACAGAGCAAATGCTGAATTATCTGCAATACTGGAATTAATTTACAGCAGCAAAGATCGGCACTTTTTTATTCACCGTTTTCTTCTTTTTGACAATTTCTAAATGACACAGAAAAGAAGAACAAACCAGTAAGATAAATAGAAGAAAGGTGACAAGGTATTGTCTCTAGGCACATTCACACTATTAACAAGACATAAAGACACATTCACAAGACATTTTCCATTACATGGAAAATACTTTTTTTTTTTTATACCATTTCATGCTCAGTTGTGATGTTACCTAAGAAGTTCAGAGTTTATGTATATGGGTTCGAGTTCAGACGCAAAATCGTGTAGCTAAGCACGAGGAAGGGGCACAGACACAAGAACTGTAGTTACAGATAGTGATGGGAGAATTTGAGCCATTTCGCTTTGCCACGAAATTTGAGAAACGGGCGAAATCCTGACATTCGTGGGCATTAAAATTGATGCTGGCGGTAATTCCGATGGCGGCATTTGACGCGAATAAAAGTCAATATAAGGCTGATTAGTAATTAATACAGATAATTACTACATGGCAGCACAGAAACCAGTGCAATTAGCATCAGAATTTAATAATCAGCAAACCTTTAGCATCAGCTTATATTACAGGGGAAGCTCATTTTCTGCTGGATAATTAGTGACGACCCCTAAGCTTAGCTTCTCAACAGCCAATCAGAGCCCACTGAGCATGTGAGTGTCACAGACACTTTCCAAGATGGTGACCTCCTGTGACAAGTTTGAAGTCCTGGATCATTGCTGCTATTGACAAGCTGAAACTTTAGGCTGGTGCAATAAGTTCACTATATAAAATATGGCATTTTTAACCATGTTCATTTTTAGGGTTTAGTTCTCCTTTAAGGGGTTTATCTACTAAACCTCAAATGCATTGTTCAGGCTTTTTTGCAAAAACTCACATTTTTCAAAATGTATTAAACCCCAATGCTTTAAAAAGCCAGAATCCGAAAATCCGCCATCTCAGAGTCAGAGGCACCAATCTCAATTTGAAGTTATCATGGTCTGTGCTGAGTTTAGGCCAAAAATCTGAAAATTCTGGGTTTTTTGGGCAAAAACCTGAAAAAATTGGGTGATTTTAAAGAACTCCTGCTATCTGTCTATAATGCCCTCTAATGTTCCTTTATTCCTTCAAATATCTAATATTTTGCAACAGGGGGTTATTTATTTATTATAATAAACAGGTTTCAGTGAGTCATGTGACAGAAATGACATCACTACTCACAGTTTATAAGGATATAATTTACAAGATATTCATGGCCTTTGTGTATTATATAGAGAATAAAGGACTCTTTGCTGTAAAATATAGGAGTATTAGACATCGGTTTGCCACCTGTCTGGTTTTCACTCAGATAGCCAGGTTTTTGGAAGGGCTGTTCGGGTGAAATTAGGAAACCCCGACAGGACATTGCAGTCAATGGCATGGCAATCAGCCAATTGCTGACCAGCCCCGCCCCTGATGTCAACTGCCCCACCCACAACATCATCAGTTCCGCCCCGACATCACCCGGCCCCCTACATCACCCGTCCGGTGTTAATTGGAAGTTAAAGTGGAAACCCTAATTAGAAGTCAAGTTTTATCACCATATAAAAGCATGAGACTAAAGGCACAGTGCTTTTATACTGAGCATGGAGCTCCAAGGTGACTTTTTATTATACAAGAGGGGGATAGTGAGGGGTGAAACAATTGTAACAGGTGCAAATTTGCTGCGAATTTCCACCAGCAGCCCAAAAGTTTGGACACACATCAGGAAAGTCGATCATGTCAAAACCGGCGTGCGTCAACATTATTCTGATGCCCATTGACTTTAACGCCAGCGTCAAAATTGACGCGAGTGTCAGAATTGATGTAGGCATCAAAATTCGCATTTCACGAATTCAGCGAAACAGGACAAATCTGTCCATCACTAGAGGGGGAACATTCATTTCTATGAGGCACTATTTTCATTGAGTCATATGGAAATCATCTCTATTTGTTACCCTAAATACTCCTAGAAGACCAGCTTCAATTAGGGTATGACCATTATAAAACTATGATTGAATTAGGACTGAATTACAGCAATGTATATTTATATATTTATGTCAATTTGTTGTAAATTGAGGGGGTCCCTGTCATTGTTCAAAGGGACTTGAGCTTAGAAAGTCCAGAAACCACTGCTCTAAGGGCAGCTTTGCCATAAAATACATATTATTTCCAGTGCAGCTTCTAATTTATCTCTCGTTTTTCTGTTTTAGACAGAAGAAATGGAAAGTGTAAATTTCCTTCCGTGTCTTGATCTGCGGTCAATTCTGATCTATCTATTAAGCTTGTTTACTGAAGGAGCCATTGATATAGTATCGTGTCTTTCTTTGACTCAAAGATCTCAATTCACGCGCACTTTACTTTACTTTCCGATCTTTCACATTCCCGTTCGATTCAAGGCTGACATAAAAGCCTCTTTGGATTCTCCTATTATATATCATATTTCCTTAACAACAAATTACATTTTTTGTGAGCGTAGAAGGCAAAATCATTGATCTTAGGAAGACTCGCATACAAAACAAGCCACTTCATCAATAGGATGTATTTTGTCATTTGAAAAGTCTGATGGTCATTACGGGCGAATACTATATCCTTGACAACACTGTACCGGAGGAAGCTCTTTCCATGTTGCTAAGCTGCTATATAATTCCCAACTAGTGTGAGACCATTAATAGGAATATCTCCTAGCATTAAAGCATTTACAAATCAAAATAGCCGCTATTGTGTCAGAGCATATTAAGGTTAATGTCAACTCAGGTCAGGTGAACAAAAAATTGTTATATGGGGAAAACAGCAAGAAAATCTGGATTGGAGTTGCAGAATTAATACACGTAAAATGGCATATCACTAGCGATGGGCGAATTTGACCCGTTTCGACAAAAATTCGCCGGGGGCAAAATGTCACTGGCGGGCATTAAAGTCTATGGGCGTCAAAAAATGTTTGTCGCACGAGTCATTTTTTTTTTGACGTGCGTAATTTTTTTGGACGCAAGACGCCATTAAAGTATATGGGCGTCATTTTCACCGCGCGACAATTTTTTTGAAGCCCACAGACTTTAATGGGCATCTGCGACATTTTGCTGGTCAACGAAACGGGTCATATTCGCCCATCCCTACCTAACAGTCATTGATATCATTCACCAGGCCCCAACCACACTGCCTTGCCGAATCCGAAAATCCGCCATTTCAGACCTGTTGAGGTCATGTCTAAGTCAATGGGAGATGTCCCTGTCCCAATTTGAAGATATTGTTATTTGTGCCGATAATTCGATAAATTTAGGGGGTTTCGGGCAACCCCCCCCAAAAAATTAGTGATTTGGGAAAAAAGTCTGAATGTGTGTGATTTGGGTTTTAGCTGAATTTAAACATTGTTTTTTTTTCCAGATCTGATTTATTCGAGTTATTTTATTAATAAATAAGGCAAAATCGGGCATGGGAGTGTGGTAACCTGCCAAATTGCTGTTTTAGCCTATGGGGGACCTCCTGGAACCTATATGGAGTCAATTGGTGGACTTTTTTTTTTCTTGGGAAAAACTTTGAATCGAATTCGATGGAATGCGTTATTCCTTCGGTTCGATTTGAATTCGGCCAAATACAGACATATTAGATCGAAAACTGACATATTTGACCCAAAAAAATTCAACTTAATTTCGGTTGGTCTTTTTGAATTTTTTTCAATTCAAAATTCGACCCTTGATAAATATACCCCTTAATGTTGAAGCTTACTTTGACCACACTTGGTTCTGAAGGACTTCGCAGCAGAGTTCCTCCAGGTTTGTATCTAGGATCAGTCTTTGTGCTATTCCTTTTGCGGCATCTTTTATGCTCTTTGGTGAAACAATGTCTAGTATATACCTAAAGGCTCTTCTAAAACTGGAGGATCAAAGGAAAAAGCCTTAGACATGTATTCTTCTAGTATCTTCCTGGACTTTCAAAAATGAGGATAACCAGGGTTTGAAAGTGAAAGACTTCATAGATGCCCCAGTGGCGATTGTATCTTTTGATTATAGGATCCAAAGGAAAAAACTCTGCTACAAAGTCCTTCATAGTTCAATGTGGTCAGAATTTCTTAGCTCAAAAACATTCAGTTGTCAATGTAATGAGAAAAAGACATTTTAGTTAAGTAGGGTTATTATTTTTGCTCCCAGTGGCAAGTGTTTACTTATTCTCATTGGCTTTGTGTAGATACAGGTGGAGACTTGTCTACCAAGGACTTTTTCATAACCTTTTTCTGGCACCCCATGACTTGTAGTCTATAGAAAAAGGGTATTTTGAAGGAGCAGGTCCCTGGCAGCAATGCAGGTTGATCACAATATATGGAATATTAGGCAACTTCCCAAGACTTTGACAAGACGTCATTGGAGCTGACACCAAGAACAGAATCAGAAGCTGTTGAATTAAGCATCTAGTTATCCTTTGTCTTCTGGATTCAAGCCACCACATTACATATCTCACATTCCAATTACAACTGGATATTGATTGCTAATGCTAAGTGGTAATGACAGAATTGGGCAGGCAAAGTCCCGCTTTCCATTTTTACCAGAAGCCAAATTAGGATCATCTTAGCTGTCTTCACCAGCGAGGAACTCCAAAATAAACATTTCATTTTTCATTGTCAGGCCGACATAAAAGGGACGTAAATTCTCTTTGAAAAATATGTTGACATTAGAGGAAAAGTGACTGATTATTTCTCAGTGGAAAATGGCCATAAATATTCCATTTATAGCTGGTTATTCTGTGAATTATTTATGGTGTTGCACTTTAAGTCCACAAGAGGATGTATTTGAAAATGCAATGCTTCAGACAATTTTTGCTGAATAATTTCTTTCTTACAATCCTTTCATATGCTTGAAACAGTTGTAAACTTTACTCTTGAGCAATGGGATGTTGCTTCTGAGATACTGTAAAGGCAAAGTGCTTTAGGCAGTTAAAACACGTTTTATAGCTAGGGAAAAAAATCTTGTTATGCAAAAGCAACAGCAAAACCCACCAGCACTTTGCATCAAGGCCAATTTCAGAAATATTTCAAGAGCATAATAAGATCTGTTATGTCATTCATTTTAACTGATGTTTATGGTTGTTTTCACAACATTTTAAAAGTGCTGCCTGGTTGGAAAAAGAGTGAGAGCGTTGAGAAAAAAAAACATCAATATCTAATATGTTTATGATTTTAACTATAGGAATAATAAGGATTCAATAGGTTTATTATGGGATGAGTCATCTTCATCTCATCGGAAGGTTTTGCGTATCCTTCAAATTGTTGGTCAGAATACAATATATTTTAAGTGTATTTAAATACTCTAACCACTGGTTATATTACTGAGGATTACAGCTGGGGGCGACAGAGACATTGATTGCAGTTTGTGCTTGGCAGTCCAGGAACAAAAAGAGACAAGTGGAAACCCTAAATGATGGGCAATTGCCATCAGTTGTGTTTAAAACAAAATGGAGGTGGGGACAAGAATACTGCCATGGAACATCTAGCAGAAGTAAATCTAGAGTAACTGGAATTGCTGAGTAATCAATGAAGACGTTTCACTACTCATCCGAGCAGCTTCTTCACTTCAACTGACTGGTGTGGGAAGTCCTTGGAATATAAACTCTTCTGATAATCCAATCAGAGTTTATGTGCCAAGGATTTCCCACACTAGTCAGTTGAACTGAAGAAGCTGCTCGGATGAGTAGTGAAATGTCTTCAATGATTACTCAACAAGTCCAGTTTTTTTAGCTTTACCTATACTAGATATACCATGAACTTGGATGAATGAAAACCTTCATAGATGCTGCCATGGAACCAGAGACGGAACTAGGTGGGGGCGGGCCCTGGTGCGAGTTGTTCAGCTGGGTCCCGCCCCCACCCTCTTCCGTACGGTGATGCAGCCACTGCAGTGGGCGCGTGACTGCCGGGGGGTCCTGCGGCGGTGCGGGCCCTGGCCCAATTGCACCCCCTGCTCCCCTGGTAATTACGCCACTGCATGGAACATTCTAGTTACTCGCTGCCATTCAATGTACAAATGTGGGTTGATCGGAAAAATAACAGTCTGATCATTCAAAGAAAGATTGGTTACAAGCCACTCCCGACAGATGAAGAATTTTCCTGGAATATGGTAAAAGACAAGAAAATCATAATCAAACTATGACTAAAGGTGCATAGATATTTTTTCCAACAACAATTTATGTGTAGAAATTAACTGTGCCATACCTCCATAAGTCCCCAGTTATTAAACTGTAGGGGGGAACTATTTTGATCAGTGGTTTTACATGTTCCCTAGTGTATTGTATAAAAGGGGTGGGAACAAGTGTTCATTCTCTTTATGACATGAGTTGGATCTGCCAGAAGGTCTGAGGTGGAGGTAGCCCTCAGTACAGGAGTCCTAGACCAAGCTCTCCTTAGAGAAGCTGGGGTGTACCCTGTGAATGTGATTGAGTAGGTAACTAGCTCCTGTGATAGTATAGTTAGGGCTAGTGAGCAAGAGCAGTACTGTGCTCCACCAAGTAGAAGTAGAGTAGATACTCCAGGCAACACACAACTTAGTGTAGGGACCACTGGAAGGGAGCTCCAGTAATATTTATTCCTTAGATGCTTCCCCTGAAAGGGTTGATTCTCATTGTGATATCCATTCCATTGGTGATACTCAGTGATGGGCGAATTTGTTTTGTTTCGCCGGTGAAAAATTCACGAAATTTTAATTTTGCCGCCTTCGTCAATTTTTATGGCCACATTAAAGTCCAAATAATGGACGTCCAAATAATGTTGATGCGCAACAGTTTTGCCATGAACTACTACTCTGATGCGCGTCCACATTTTTTTGACACCAGCAACATTTATTCACCGGCTGCGGAAATCTGCCCATCACTAGTGATACTACCAATCCGAATCAATACTGCCTGATATTATATGACTGGTTTTATTGCCTTAACCCTTTGTGTTCAATAAACCTTCAGCTCATGGCTAAGAACCACTAAATGCACCAGTTCACAAAAAAGGCCACCAGGGCCCACCATAGAGAACTGGAGATGAGAACCACAGAAAACAGAACGAGCAACGGTTTTATTCAGTCTAAGGTTGTCCACTCCTCCAAGCACTTACTTTTAACACTTAACTAGTTGTATCCTAACCTCTTATTTATAACTTCAAAAGACCATAAAAAGCTAAGGGCTCTTTGATTGTCCATGTTTATCAGACTGGAGCAAAATATCTCATAATGCCATTTAACCCCATTTTTTGTCCCTGATAGCAGCTGCTTAGGGCAAATTATAAAACTGTGAAGTTAGTGCATCAAAACAACAATTAATGAGCAAAGGGGTTAGATTATCTTTTTAATATTTAGAAAGCAAGTCCTATTTGAGATAATAAACTAACAGCTTAAAAGTGCTTTTTTATAGTTGAAAATGAAAAAAGATTATGTAAAACAAAAGGAAAATCCTGAAATTTCGATTTTTTTGTACTTATCTGTGCCAAGCGGGATTTATAAGATGCTGTGAGATTAGTGCTAGCCTGTTAGCCTATACTGTTCTGCAGCAGGTAGATAAGGAAGAAAGAAACATGATTATCAGATGAAGAAAGCATTTAACCAAGCACTATACCTGAGCAGCAAATATACCTCATATAAGAGCCACTTACTAAGTGATTTCTAAAAATCGTGTCCGCCTCTAGCTTTGAGCAATACATCTTGTTCTGCTGTTAGCTGCTTTGTTCGTTACATCCCTTTAAACTAAAGGCTGATTATATTTGAAATGTTTGTGGTTAGACCAAGGGAATACTCGTAATAATTCCATCTGACAAATGCAAATAAAATTAAAAAAAGACATAGTTGCCCTTTAAAATGCCTGGAGTTGTTCCTGTAGTCTCACAATACAACAATGGTTAAAGCTGGCCTTTAAAACCATGTAGCAAAATGTTTTCATTATACATTTATGAAATGAAAATTCAAATTCAGCGTGTCTTTGACCTTTTTGTTGAAACCGTGATTTTCTAGTTCATCCAATGCATTACAAAGGCGACAAGATAGAGAAACGGCAAAAAAAATATTATTTGGCACATGGATTGGGGGAGTAAGAACTATAATGTTGCAGCTTCACCCTATTTATGAAGAATGGTGAGATCCTCATTGATCAAGCCAGACCTGATAAAACCCCAATATGTCCTGTGGGAGGATAAGAGAACTGATTTGGGATCACCAAAAGAGATCTGTTTGGTGACCTGAGAGAACAATATTTTTTTATCAATTGAAATAATGGAATTTGAATAATTTCTGATTACTTGGGCAATTGTGACCTGGAGCAAAGTATTCCTGGAACAAAAGGTGAAGATGGCCACCTGCCCTAAGGACAACTACCCCAGGCCATTGTGAATTATTAAGAAAAGGAGGTGTATTGGTTAAGTGATTAAAATTACTGGGGGAGGGGTGCTTAACAAATTGGTGTAGAGTAAATATGACAGCTTCAACTCTTTAGAAATAGGGTGTATAGAGTGTTGAAGACATGAGTTGGCAACTATAACACGCAGCTGATCTGAGCTGACCTGAAATGAGAGTGTCTTGTATGGTGACCCAAGTGAGTGTTGAATCCAGTCCAGATCTTGAGTGTATTTTTTACTTATAGCAGACGACTTTCGCTTCAGGAGGAACCTTCAGCTTCTGCTGAAAAGGGGTGTGCTTCAATACCTGGGGGTTCTGGCTGTTCCCAGTGTGTGAGAGCCAGAGAGAGAACCAAAGGGCCTGTGATACCTGAGACAAAGAGACAGTACCAAGAGGCCTGAGTCAAAGAGAGAGTGTCAAGGGGCCTGAGACAAGAGAGAGTGCCAAGAGTCCTGAGACAAAGAGAGAGTGCCAAGGGGCCTGAGACAAGAGAGAGTGCTAAGAGGCCTGAGTCAAAGAGAGAGTGCTAAGAGGCCTGAGTCAAAGAGAGAGTGCTAAGAGGCCTGAGACAAAGAGAGAGTGCCAAGGGGCCTGAGACAAGAGAGAGTGCTAAGAGGCCTGAGTCAAAGAGAGAGTGCTAAGAGGCCTGAGTCAAAGAGAGAGTGCTAAGAGGCCTGAGTCAAATAGAGAGTGCCAAGAGGCCTGAGACAAAATGAGAGTGCCAAGAGGCATAAGACGAAGAGAGAGTGCCAAGAGGCATAAGACGAAGGAGAGTGCCAAAGGGCCTCAGACAAGAGAGAGTGCCAAGAGGCCTGAGACAAAGAGAGAGTGCCAAGAGGCATCAGACAAAGGTAAAGTGCAAGGGGCAATTGCAATAGTTTCTGGCTATTTGACACATATTTTACTGCATATTCTTTCTTTCTTCTTATAAATAGTGTGTGTAGAGTCTGGTAGAGTGCTTGGATTACATTAAGATATGAGTTGGTGTCTATAATTGCAGCTGATCTGACCAGAAGGAAGAGTGTCTTGTATGATGGCGCAAATGAATTTTTGACCCATTTCAGATCCAGACTGTGTATTTCTACTTATAGCAGCCAACTTTGACTTCAGGAGGAACCGTCAGCTACTGCAATGCCCCCAGAAATGTTGAATTATGGAAAGGATTCCTAATGAAAGGCAGAAGGAAAGAGAGAGTAGGTCTTATTGTAATGAAAGGAGAGTCAAATCAATTAGACAAGGCTCAACAAGGGGCCACGGTAGGAGGATACAACAAGCAGTTAAGTAATAATTTTCTGTTCATTCCTTGTCCATAAAATTCCCACCCACCTCGCAGCTCTTTGAGGTGTTTCTGAAAGTTTGGTTACTGAGACACAAGTATAATGGTAATCTACAAACCCACAATAAATTACAAAAGAAAATTAAAAGCTAAAATTAAAACATGTGGGCCACTAACAAAGTAGTTTGGCAGATGTTGAAAGGTCAGGCTGTTGCACAGTCAGTGTTGCAAGTGTTGATGTATATCACTTAGATACAGGGACTGGTGAGTAGGAAATTATACAAGTTTGGTTTCAGACTTCAGCTCATATAACTAACAATGTGCGCCATGAAATAAATGGAAACTAAAGTCTAGCAGGCGGAAGAGAACTTTAGGAGCAGGTGGCTGCTCTGCAGGAAGTTGTCTGGTTTCTAAACTGATTTTGGCTGCAGTCAGGAAAGAGTGGCCAAACTAATGCGAAAACCTTCAGAAGACATTGTCTTGGCTGAATCCTGAAATTCTTTAAGAGACAGCAGGGCCTATATGTAATATAGTGATATTTTATGCATGAAATATGTCAATATTTACATTTATGTACAATTGTATGGTTGTATATGTATCTGTATATTTATACAAATATATAACATATACAGTATCCCCCTTATAATACACAAAAGCCATGAATATCTTGTAAATTATATCCTTATAAACGGTGAGTAGTGATGTCATCAGTTATAAACGGTGAGTAGTGATGTAATTTCTGTCACATGACTCACTAAAATTTGTGTATTATAATTAATAAAGTACCCCCAGTTGTAAAATATGAGGATATTATAAGTTACCTCGGAGTTCCATGACCTGTATAAAAACACTCGGCCTTCGGCCTCGTGTTTTTATATGGTCATGAAACTCCTCGGTAACTTATAATATCCTTATATTTTACAAGAGGGGGTACTTTATTCACTATATAATACATGAGTGATACTCAGAGTTCCCTGTATAACTCAGCCTGCAGCCTTGTGTCTTTATATGGTCACAGAACAACCCCTCAGTGACTTCTAATATCCTTATCATTTACAGTAGGGGATACATTATCCCTTATAATACATGAGTGATACTCAGAGTTCCCTGTATAACTCAGCCTGCAGCCTTGTGTCTTTATATGGTCACAGAACAACCCCTCAGTGACTTCTAATATCCTTATCATTTACAGTAGGGGGTACATTATCCCTTATAATACATGAGTGATACTCAGAGTTCCCTGTATAACTCAGCCTGCAGCCTTGTGTCTTTATATGGTCACAGAACAACCCCTCAGTGACTTCTAATATCCTTATCATTTACAGTAGGGGGTACATTATCCCTTATAATACATGAGTGATACTCAGAGTTCCCTGTATAACTCAGCCTGCAGCCTTGTGTCTTTATATGGTCACAGAACCTCTCAGTGACTTCTAATATCCTTATCATTTATAGTAGGGGGTACATTATCCCTTATAATAAATAAGTGATACTCAGAATTCCCTGTATAACTCAGCCTGCAGCCTTGTGCCTTTATATGGTCACAGAACCCCTCAGTGACTTCTAATATCCTTATCATTT
Organism: Xenopus petersii; assembly: GCA_038501925.1. Classification (NCBI taxonomy): domain Eukaryota; kingdom Metazoa; phylum Chordata; class Amphibia; order Anura; family Pipidae; genus Xenopus; species Xenopus petersii. The sequence continues at coordinate 132,269,565 of CM076684.1, forward strand.
ATAGTAGGGGGTACATTATCCCTTATAATACATAAGTGATACTCAGAATTCCCTGTATAACTCAGCCTGCAGCCTTGTGCCTTTATATGGTCACAGAACCCCTCAGTGACTTCTAATATCCTTATCATTTATAGTAGGGGGTACATTATCCCTTATAATACATAAGTGATACTCAGAGTTCCCTGTATAACTCAGCCTGCAGCCTTGTGCCTTTATATGGTCACAGAACCCCTCAGTGACTTCTAATATCCTTATCATTTATAGTAGGGGGTACATTATCCCTTATAATACATAAGTGATACTCAGAGTTCCCTGTATAACTCAGCCTGCAGCCTTGTGCCTTTATATGGTCACAGAACCCCTCAGTGACTTCTAATATCCTTATCATTTACAGTAGGGGGTACAATATCCCTTATAATACATGAGTGATACTCAGAGTTCCCTGTATAACTCAGCCTGCAGCCTTGTGCCTTTATATGGTCCCAGAACCCCTCAGTGACTTCTAATATCCCTACTGTTTACAGTAGGGGGTACATTATATCTTATAACAGATGAGCAATACTCAAAGTTCCCTAACCTGGAAGGAAGAAGTGACCTGTGACAGATTATTATCAAGGTGAGAAGATGGAGAACAGAATTTGGAAATCAATTTTAAGTTACAGACAAAGTACTCGGCACAGACTCGGTGTTATCCAGTTTATCGGCAGCCCTCTTCAAAAATCAGAATGTTCTCCTTTATATAATGACAGTGAGAGGAACGAGTTGATTTAAACTTAATTAAAACAAAGATCTAGATGTCGATAAGGTTCCTTGTCTGTGTTTTTTTTGTTGTCTTTTTAATAAACTTATTAAAATGAACTTGAGGACTTGCGGCTGAAGAAAAACCTTGAGAAATTAATTACCAGACGCTCGTTTGGTTCAGAAATGTCACTTTATTCGGTGTAGCGGCTGAGACGCTTTATAACAAGTCCCACTGACAAATGTCATTATTTACTCAGCTATAAAGGACAAATCGAAACCACGCACAGTGTGTTCTAATTGTCAGAGGCTGTTACAGGAGGAGGCTTTTTTTTAATGGTCTTTGTAATGTAATAATAATTAAAAAGCTAAAGGATGGGGGTAAATAATGCTCAAAGTTTATTCACTTGAGGTCAACCATGATCTGATTTGACCCTTATTAATGCACTGTGCACTGTGTATAAGTTTTTCATAAAGTACAAGTGTGGGATCCGTTATCCAGAAACCCGCTTTCCAGAAAGCTCTGAATTACAGAAAGGCCGTCTCCTATAGACTCCTATAGACTCCATTATATCCAAATAAGTCAAATTTTTAAAAATGATTTCCTTTTTCTGTGTAATAATAAAACAGTCGCTTGTACTTGATCCCAACTAAGATATAATTAATCCTTATTGGAGGCAAAACCAGCCTATTGGGTTTACTTAATGTTTACATGATTTTCTAGTAGGCATGAAGATCCAAATTACAGAAAAATCCGTTATCTGGAAAACCCCAGGTCCCAAACATTCTGAATAACAGGTCCCATACCTGTAATAATAAAACAGTCGCTTGTACTTGATCCCAACTAAGATATAATTAATTCTTATTGGAAGCAAAACCAGCCTATTGGGTTGAATTGAATTTTCTAATAGACTTAAAGTGATTCTGACACTAAATTAATATTTTCAAAATATTAATCTACATTGAAAGTTGCCTATAGGTCACGTTGATCGTTTTTTGCTGATAGTTCTGCTTTTGTAATTATTACTTGAAGTTTCTAAACCTGACTGTTTTGCCAACCTGACTGTCACATCTCAGACTGACAGTTAGAGTTTCTAATGCTAACGGAGTCCTGCTGCACCAACATGGCAGCCCCCTCATAGAGGAACATGGGGTTAAGAAAGGTAACGTAAAAGCATCAGGCAAATACTTTTATGGCAAAATTATAAATAGCATTCAAAGATAATGTTATGATGGATATAAAAAAAGGGTTATTTTCTGGTGTCAGTATCTCTTTAAGGTATGAAGATCCAAATTACGGAAAGATTCCGAAATCCCCAGGTCCCGAGCATTCGGTGTAACAGGTCCCATACCCATATATGGCGATGGAGCAAATTTTGCAAACATTGTACAGAAAAGTTTAGATGATGATCATGATGAGTGGACAATATTCCCCTTGTTCAACATGAATAAAGTGAATAGGTCTTGTGCTGAACATAGTTTTTAGCTGTTGTTTTAATCACCAAAAATCTATGGTTATTTATTAATAGGACAAACATTGAGATTAAGGGGCAAATTCACTAAGATGCGAAGTTGCGCCAGGCGCAACTTCACCGTGCTTCGCCACACTTCGCTGCACTTCGCCAGGCGTAGTTTCGCCAGCGCTCCGCAAATTCACTAAAATCCGAAGTTGCGCACAGGGGTAGCGTAAGGTTGCGAAGTTGCGCTAGCGTTGATCCGCTATGTAAAGCGAAGTTACGCTAGCGAAGGCTAATTTGCATGCGCCGCGAAATTCAAATTTCATTGGAGGAAAACGTATCAGCACTACAAATGCCAAGAAAACTTTCAAATCTGCAAATATAAATTTTATTTTGCCCTACACATGTGCCCACTGTCTAGGTAAGTTGCCATGAGTCAGGAAATGTAGGTGGGAAGGAGGGGAGCCCCAAAAAATTTTTCGATCTTTTTCAGCCTATCACCCATCATGTAGAAAACACGCCAGCGTTTTTTGGGACTTAGAAAAAATTTTGACTTTTTTGGAAACAATCCCTATCTACTCTATTGCGCTTCGCCAGGTCTGAGGTGGCGAAGGAAGTCTAGCGTAAAAGGTAGCGTTCAGTACACTGCGCGCGTTAGTGAATTTGCGTAGTTACGTCGCTAGCGAAAATTCGCCTGTCGTAAGGTTGCGAAGCAACACTAGTGAAACTATGCCAGCGTTCATTAGTGAATTCGCGCAGTAGCGAAAATGCCAAACGCTAGTGAATTAACGCTAGCGTTCGGCGCTTCACGGCTTAGTGAATTTGCCCCTAAGTGTAGGACACCTGCTCAGATTTGGGAAGATTAGTCGCCTGGCGACAAAACTCTTCTTCGGGGTGACTAATCTCCCAGAACTGCCTCCCCGTCGGTTAGAATGAAAATCGCCGGTGAATGGCACTCGGAGCATTTCATTTTCCAAAGTCGCCTGAAGTTTCCTCGTGAGGCAACCAAAGCGCTCCGAGTGCCATCCCACCGGCGATTTACATTCTAGCTGGCGGAAGGCAGTTTCGGGGAGATTAGTCGCCCTGAAGAAGAGGAGATTTGTCGCCGGGTGACTAATCTCCCTGAATCTGAGCGTGTGCCCTGACCCTTAATCTACTCCATATTTGTTTTTTGCAAGGCAGATAATTAGGTTACCAGTGCAAACATAATCCCCCTGCATAATGAGTTCCTGGTAACAAAACAGTCAACACAGAGGGTTGTTTACTGCTGGTAATCTAATTATCTACCTTGGCAAAGACCAAACCCTAAATTAGTTTGTTCTAGTTTGTCTGTTGCAGCTGACTGGCCACAGACAGCAGAAAATTAAATTAGTGAGAAAAGGAAGGTCTTGTGACATTGCTCTTTGACGTTTTGTCAGGTTAGTTCTAAACAAAGCAACACCTATCTATTCTCACTATTTTCATCTTAAGTCTCACCCTAAATGACCTTCAGTTTGGGCTTTCAGGGTATCTTAAAGGAACAGTAACGTCAAAAAATAAGTGTTTTACAGTAATGAAAATATAATGCAGTGTTGCCCTGCACTGGTAAAACTGTTGTGTTTTGATTCAGAAACACTACTATTGTTTATATTAATAAGCTGCTGTGTAGCCATGGGGGCAGCCATTCAAAGGAGAAAAGGCTCAGGTTACACAGCAGATAGCAGATAAGCTCTGTCTGTCTAATGGTGTTATCTGTTATCCATTAGTTAACCTGTGCCATTTAGCCGTTTTTCAATTTCCGCCATTGCTCCACAGCAGTTTGTTTATATGAACTATAGTAGTGTTTCTGAAGCAAACAGATCAGCTTTACCAGTGCAGGGCAATGCTACATGATATTTTCATTACTTTAAAGCACTTTTATTTTTTTGTGTTACTGTTCCTTTAAGCAGTGCCTTTAAAGGGGCAGTTCACCTTTAATTAACTTTTAGTATGTTATAGAATGGCTAATTCTGAGCAAATTTTAGTCTTTATTTTTTTTATAGTTGTCTTTAATTATTGGTCTTTTTCTTTTGACTTTTTCCAGCTTTCCAATGGGGGTCATTGACCCCATCTAAAAAACAAATGCTCTGTAGGACTACAAATGTATTGCCATTGCTATTTTTTATTACTCATCTTTCTATGCAGGCCTCTCCTATTCATATTCCAGTCTCTTATTCAAATCAATGCATGGTTGCTATGATAATTTGGACCCTAGAAACCAGATGGCTGAAATAACAAACCGAAGAGCTGCTGAATAAAAGGCCAAACAACTCAAAAACCACAAATAATAAAAGATGAAAACCAATTGCGAATGGTCTCAGAATATCACTCTCTACATCATACTAAACGTTAACACAGAGGTGTACAACCCCTTTAATTATTTTGTTCAGAAATGACTAAAGCAAACCAAAATTTAATAAATTCCTGCAGCATTTAGAAACACATTGACACAATTACACACACCCTGAGCTTCAGTCTGTCAGAGGAAATACCGAACGTGCACTTGCTGGAAGAATTTATTCAAAAAGCAGAAACGTGGTCTGGGGATGGGAAGGTTGGCAGCACAGATAAATTAAACAAGGTCTCTTGAGCAGCCTGGCAGCACAGATAGATTGAATATACTTTAATTAGGAATTTGTCCTTACGATTTAGGTAGACAGTCAGAATCCATTATATTGCTTTATGCTAGCATTTCTTCCAGCGCATCTCTTACAGCATCATCTCTATTTCAGGCTATACAGCCTTTTTATAAGCTGCAAATCAGCCCCTCGGACTCTGGAGAGTCTTGAAATGTGGCCAGCACCTTGCAAAGTATTCTTAGAGAAAGCATAAGGCAAAGATAAGCCAGGGGAAATGATATGGTTATTGGTTTTCCAGTAAGGGTTCATTCAAATTTCTCACACGCAATTCTCTGGCAATCCCCTGGTTGAACAGAGATGGACACCACCTGGAGGCCACCATGCCACCAACAGAATCCACAGCCCCATCAGTGATGTTCTTGTAATGTGAGGTGGTACCAGGGAATCCTGTCCAAAAGAGTCTGAGATGACACCATGAGACATCCCAGCCAGAACATACAGATGCAAGAACCCCAATGAAGCAAAGAATTCATTTGAATTGCCTGAAGACCAAGGAAGCACGAGTAGACATATTAGAAGTGCTCCCAAGCACTTGGGAAGGCTTGAAAATTCAAAGAGACTGAAGGGCGAGGACACCATTTAAAGGTATTTGATCGTTTGCATGTTCAATTTGTGTTGTTTGTGAAGTTAAATAATGAGCACCCAGTACCCAATGTTAGGATTATTATTTCCTAATATTATATGTAGTTTATTGGACATTGGTATATTGGACATTGAGTAAGAGTTATCATTTTTTCAAACAGAGTCACCTGGATGTCACAAGTTAAAGCCACCACACTAAAAGTCTTACGGTGCCAATACGCAGCCGATAAAAGCTTTCGACAGACCACGTCGGCAACTTAATGGCCATTGTATGGTGCCCTCCAATGGGCTTCCCTGACCAATATCTGGCTGAAAACCGTCCAGATGTCAATTGGGCAGGTTTCAAAAATTCATTCAGATTGAGGTCTGCTCATTGATGCGTCCCCCGCACCGACCTCCTGCATTTATGGCATTGTGATCCAATCATTGGGCCCAGGACCTACATCGGATCAGCCCAATGTCACCCACTCAAGGTGGGCATATCTTGGCAAGATCCGCTCACTTCCAAAGGTGACTGATACTGACCAAAGGTGCTGTGAGTATAAGCCTATCCAACTGTTGCTGTATCATCCTGTTTGCTCTGTATGTACACTCCACTGTGGATGTTCCTGGTGAATAAATATGTTGTCTGGTTAAGTTATAAGAACTACTGGCACCCAATTATTGTACCCTGCACCAAGTTACAGTTGTACTACACCCTGCCTCTACACCGTTTGCGAGAGCTTACCCTTTCATCTGCAGCACAGTATAGGGGTGAAGCCTATAGATAGAGAACGGTGCACTCAATTTACTATAGCACTTCACTACAATTCAAGGGGGTACTAATAGAGTTACATGTTTAAAATGTTGAGATGAACAAAACACTTGTGCTGCACAGAAACATCGTAGGGCACATTTACTAATTGGTTGAAATAATCAGGGCTAAATGGTGTGAAGAGCTTCTGCCAACATGGTCTTGGTGGTTTATTTATTTAATCAACTCATGCCAGATATGGTAGGGCAGCATGTTTGAAAGCAGCCAATCTGCTCAACCATGTACAACAGGCTTAACCTAAACTGGGCTCACCCTGTGTATTGACATATAGAACAAAAGTAAAGAAATGTCCACTGGTTCACCCAACTATGAGCTATTACCTGAACCTCCTCTACATCCAACTTCAGCTTTAGTGCAGTTCCATTGTAGGGGGCTCATCTAACATTGTATTTTAGTTTCTTGCTGCTTCAGACTACAGATGGCTCAGCTTAAAGAAACAAGAGAGTGCTTTACTGGAATGAACATGAAAAGGTGATGTTGACAAGTTCTAATCAATGGTAGGAAGTCAAATAAGAGGTTTCTCCTCCAAATAAGAGGTTTCTCCTCCAGAAGAGAACCGGTCCATGGGGCGTTAACCTAACCCACTCCCCTGGCCAATTACACTGGCTTAGGGGTGGTGGGATACTCTGGAATACTGAATATATTATATTGCCCCCCTCAGCCCATTGTAACTGACAGTGTCAGAAGAAGAAGGCAACACTTTATACTTGTGAGGATACCCTTAAAACCATGTCTAGAAAAGAAAAAGTCGAATAATTCATCACTTGCTTTGTTTAATATTCTCTGTTATTTCTGGCCATTTGTAAAATCTTGTGTAATTGCGGCTAAACAAAATCGGTGATTTATATATCTTCCTTTTTTTTCAATTAAGCATAGAAAATGAGCTCGTTTTTCGTCTCCAGTATGTGACAGCTATGTACAAATTGTGTCTGGGTCACTTATGAATCTTTTAAAATGTACCACCAGATGGAAGAAGTGTAGGTAGTCATCCGGAGCAAATTGACAAAAACAATATAATTTCTGCTGGGTTTTCAGCAACGGCATCCCTGTTGCCTTGAATTAATATCTAAATCAGAACATCTTGAACATGAATATATTGAATGTAACTGCATACCTGGCCTGCTCACTGTAATATATTCCATGTGTCATGTACCAGGACATTTACAATGAATTTGTCTCTAATGCTTCATTGACCCGTTAATCTTTGCTTAATTGTCTCCAGTTAGAGTTCCCAGGAGTCTGGCAGGTCTGAACCCTAAATTTTACTATTTTATTCAATCATTTGTTTAGGTGAATGGAAAAGACTTTGTGGAGGAGAGGTGAGATAGGGTGACATTGCTACTGTAGCTACAGTAGTTTGACATATTTTAGAGGCATACCTTGTTTCTGTGGGGTTCCAGAACAAATGATCTGCTTGACTTCTATGTTCCATGTATAGACTGAAGTCCTTGAGAGTCAACCTAGAGGGCCACTGCCCACTATACCTCCATTCTTGTCACTGTGGGAGTAAAGGGCAAATTATATACTTGGATTCTATGTTCCATGTATAGTCTAAGTCCTGGGAGTCAACTTATAGAGCCACTATACCTCCATTCTTGTCACTGTAGGGTTCAGGAGCAAATGATTTTTCCATTTATAAACTGAAGTCCTTGAGAGTCAACTTAGAGGCTCAATATACCTCCATTCTTATGACTGTTGGTTTCCAGACCAAATTAATTGCTTGAGTTCTATGTTCCGTGTATAGACTGAAGTCCTTGGGAGTCAACTTAGAGGGCTGCTATAAATCCATTTGTAATATAGTATAGTCCAGTGGAAATAGTTACAGCTGAATATTCATTTCCTCATTTCCTGAAATTTCTCTGAATATATTTCTGTCTGAACTGAGCCTTTACTAAGCAACCATTGTAACTCTGGCTTCCTTACCACCTCACAAAGGGTTATGGCCTTGTAGTACAGATTCCTAGATCAACCTAACATGACCATAATCGAGCTCTCCATACCCTAGAGTCCCCAACCTTTTTTTACTCGTGAGCCACATTCAAGTATAAAGTGTTGGGGATCAACACAACAACTAAGGGCCATGATTGGCTTTCTGAAGGCCCTTATGTGGACTGGCAGCCTACAGAATGCTCTACTTGGTAGTACACATGGTTTCTATGCAACCAAAACTTGTCTCCAAGTCTGGAATTGAAAAATAAGCACCTGCTTTGAGGCCATTGAGAGCAACATCCAAGGGGTTGGTGAGCAACATGTTGCTCATGAGCCACTGCTTGGGGATCACTGCCCTAGAGACACCATAAACCCATGCCTGCGTAGGAAGGAAAATTTGGGCCTATGTGGACCACAGAGACATTAGCTGGGGTCCACAAACAAAAGCCAATAAACAAGTGAAGCAGTACAGATTAAAGATGTACCTGGAAACACAAATTCTACAGACTGAGAAACAGCCTGGCATGACAATAGCCTTAAAGTATAGAGCTTCTTGTGTAAGCCACAAGGGCTGATGCCTTACAGGGCTGATGATCATTTGCTGAGGAGCCATTGAACACACAATTTCTCGAAGGTCCTCCTGCAGCAATAGGTGCCCTTGTATGCAACTCGGTACAGGAATGATTGCTTCTATTTTTATATTTTTAAGCAACCACAATTGAGGCTGCAGTTCTAAATTAGTTTATGGTCTTAACTATCACCCTGCCACAAATCCAATAGCATCCAAGATAGAACATTCAACTCCAAATTTCATACTAATTAACCACAAGGTTCACCACCTCGATATCTTTTGAGAACATCCTTTAAAGTGAACCTCTTGACTTTCTGCAGGAATGACCTGGGGTAGTGGGTAAGGTGAGTTAATACAAAGCATCATTGTCTTCAAAGGGATTGTTATGGGAGATGGTTCATTCAAGAAGTAATTGATCCTTATCAGTTCTTTTGAGGAAATACTTACCTTTGTCCATGCATTGTTGGGCATACGATTGATAAGTTCTCACTCAGCATTTGATGACTTTGCCCCATAGAGCCCCAACTTCTAAGGACAGACACACATGTGGAGATTCTGGGAGATTTAGGCGCCCGGTGACATGTCGCCTCTTCTTCTGGTGACTGACTTCCCGCCGGCTAGAATCATAATCACTGGCGGGATAGCACTCGGAGTACTTCCTTTCCCGAAGTCGCCCAAAGTTTTCCCCCATCCCGCCGGCGATTTAGATTCTAGCCGACGAGAAGGTCGTTCAGGGAGGTTAGTTGTCCGAAGAAGAGGTGAATTGTCGCAGGGCAACTAATCTCCCCGAATCTCCACGTGTGTCTCTGCCCTAAAAGGTTTAGAAGATTGAGCAGATATTGTTAATATTTCATTGGCATGTGGCAATCACACTATACCTGGGCATTTGTTTTTCTGTATGTAACTCCTAACTGACAGTTAGTAATAGTAAGTGTTATATGGCAATAAAAGGTGAGAGGTTGCTGATTGCTAAAATAATTAATCAGCTATACTGTAGATAACACTATCACACGGAAGCATCTGGCTCTATAATCTTACCTAGCAGATATATAAACAGCCCTAGTTCTTCGACAATATCTTACGCTACATCTGTATTAGACATCTCCTGCTTGAATTCACACGAGCATAGATACCGGTCACCCTGTTTTCAACTTTTCCTTCTTTGATAATTGTTATAATCCTTTGCTGGATGGGAGATTCCTGGAACCGTGACTCACCAAAGTGCAGAAAGGAAGCCACTTATCTTTCAGGTCAATATAAATCTTCATAGAATAAATTGCAGATCCAATTGAACAGACAAACATTCCAGGAAAGGGTATGCAAGGCAGACAAAAAGCTCCAGCACAGAAAGTAGCATTTTTGGCTCAAAGTGTGTTCCTCTGAGATCATATTATATGTGCCTGGAAAATCCTTGCTGACACCACTGCAATTTAATGGTACAAAGGAAAGTGCTATACAGTACGTTTCAATACATTATTTCTTTTATTTCAATTCCATTTATACAGCTAACAGCACCTCAAGTTACTTTAACAGGTTCCGTGACTGTGTTTTATTCACAGCAGGGTTTTCCCCACATAACAGGAGACTTATTTCATGTAGCAAAATTAAGATAAACAAATTACAGTAAATTTGTCTGAAACAATGTCAGACCATGGTCCTGAAAATCTAGGAGCCTCCATTAATGCAACTACTATTTAACCAGAAAAAAAAATCAGTTTCACTCACAGTCTTTAAAGGGATTCTGTCAGGATTTTTATGATGTCATTTTTATTTCTAAATGACACTGTTTACACTGCAAATAATTGACTCTACAATATAAAATGTCATTCCTGAACCAGCAAGTGTATTTAGTTGTAATATTGGTGTGTAGGTGCATCTCAGGTCATTTTGCCTGGTCACGTGATTTCAGAAAGAGCCAGCACTTTAGGATGGAACTGCTTTCTGGCAGGCTGTTGTTTCTCCTACTTAATGAAACTGAATGTGTCTCAGTGGCACCTGGATTTTACTATCGAGTGCTGTTCTTAGATCTACCAGGCAGCTGTTATCTTGTGTTAGGGAGCTGCTATCTGGTTACCTTCCCATTGTTCTGTTGTTAGTAGGGATGTATCGAACTGCCGATTTGATGTTCGCGAACTCCGCTCGCAAACACCGGCAAAAAACGCTAAAATCGTTCCATTCGAACGATCGAAGGATTTTAATCATTCGATCGAAGGGTTTTCGTTCGATCGAAGGATTTTCATTCGAATCGAACGATCAAAAACCATTCGATCGAATGCTTTTCATTCGATCGAATGCTTACAATCGTTCGAACGAATGGAAATCGTTCGATTTTTAGCGGTCGAAGGAATTCGAATGGTTGAACGAATCGAACGCGAACCCAAATTGGCGAACGTTGCGCGACGTTCGCGAACATTTGGCGGACGCGAACGGTCGAAGTTCGCGCGAACAAGTTCGCCGGCGAACAGTTCGCTACATCCCTAGTTGTTAGGCTGCTGGGGGGGGTAAAGGGAGGGGCGTGATGTCACTCTTGCAGTACAGCAGTAAAGAGTGACTGATGTTTATCAGAACACAAGTCACATGACTTGGGGCAACTGGGAAACTGACAATATATCAGATTTTAAAATTAAATATAAAAAAATCTGTTTGCTCTTTTGAGAAATGTATTTCAGTGCAGAATTCTGCTGGAGCAGCACTATTAACTGATGTGATTTGAAAAAAAAAATTCCCATGACAGTATTTGCTTTAAAACTCACAGCATATAGCCCACTTCTAACTTCTTGGACAGAGGTCTTACTCACTGTTCCCTCCTCTTTTCCAAAGGTAATGACTCCCAACACCTATACTGGATTTTCAAAGCCTCAGTGATGACAGGCCTATTATTATATCTTAGAAAGCATTAAGGGCTTCCATTTGATGATCCATTCTGGTGGCACCATCAGCTGATCCTTCAAGAGATGGGACAGGGCATCAGTGCAATTGCATCATCTTTGTATGTGGAAAATTATCAATTTCCTGGGTGGCTGGAGCCCTTTCTTTACTTGTATTTCCTCACTTGCTAAAAAGTCTCGATTCACCATTAGCCCCAATGACAAATGGTGAATCAGAAAGTGCATATTGTGATCTCCTTGCTTTATAGGGGCTGGTAGAAGAGACCACACCAATTATTGTCTCCAGGGAGGTGTAATCCCACACTTTTGGATAACAAAACCTCATAAACAATATGAATCTGTCTGAATTTAAGTCAATGGGATCAATGCCTTTCTTAGGCATTTTCCTGATATTAATTGTGATTGTTGACATTGTAATTATATTTCTAGAAAGGTCTGGAAAATAGCACAGGACAGATTTGCAAAGTGCTACTCATAGGGAATGCCAAGTTACAGGCCATTGCTTTGCTGTTGCTTGCTTTTCCTTTGAATTACACCAATGCCATACACTCCATTTTAATCAAATAATTAATTTTTTTATAAACGATTTCCTTTTTCTCTGTAATAATAAAACAGTATATTGTACTTGATCTAGACTAAGATATAATTAATCCGTATTGAGGGCAAAACCAGCCGATAGTGTTTTTAGAAGACATAAGGTATGGAGATCCAAATTACAGAAAAAGCTGGAAAAGCCCAGGTCCTGAACACTCTGGATAACAGGTCCCATTAGAGAATAAAATGATCTACTACTTTTTTTTTCGCTGCTGGAAGTTTCACGAGTTCTCAACTTTTGCCATAGTTTAATTGCTATTTATTATCCGATCTTGACTCTCTGGGCATTTTTTTTTTTTGTAATGTCATTTTCAATATGAGAGGGGGAGCGACTGTGTGATCTACGCCATTCGTCTAAGACATTATTCTGATTTAAGGAACACTTGGGTCAGCTTCTTGTTTCATTGTGGGAATTACATTATCTCCTACTGCCTCAGGCATTGAAAATTAGATTGCAAACTCTACAGGGAAGGGACCTATTGTGTCTGAAGCAATTCCGTTTGTGCTGGTGGAACTGTAGAAATTAATTGTGTTAGTCCGACCGACAAACAATGTTTTAGCTGAGTATTGTTTCACTGCAAAACCAACTTCTGAGCCACCTTTTCGATAAAACTCTTTCAAAATGGATATTTATTGAATTGAGGGTATCCCATGCATATATGGGATCTGTTATCCAGAATTCTTGGGACCTGGGGTTTTCTATATAAGGAGTGTTTCCCTAGTTTGGGTCTCCATACCTTAAGTCTACTAAAACATAATTTAAACATTAATTACCGTATATACTCGAGTATAAGCCGTCCCGAGTCTAAGCCGAGGTACCTAATTTTACCTCCAAAAACTGGGAAAGCTTATTGACTCGAGTATAAGCCGAGGGTGAGAAATGCAGCAGCTTCTGGTAAGTTTCAATCTAGTTTTTGGATGACTATTCTTAGGCGCCGGCTACTATTCTAAGTGCCGGCGAATATTCTTAGGCGCCGGCTACTATTCTAAGGCGCCGGCAAATATTCTTAGGCGCCGACTACTATTCTAAGGCGCCGGCGAATATTCTTAGCGTTTTTGCGCTTGACCCGAGTATAAGCCGAGGTAGAGTTTTTCAGCATATTTTGGGGGCTGAAAAACTCGGCTTATACTTGAGTATATACGGTAAACCCATTAGGATTGTTTTGGAGCCCTAAATTGAATTTGCTATGGGGCCCCACAGCAAATTCAATTTAGGGCCCCAAAATATGTTGGTCTATTCTTCCCAGATATATTACATTTTCTCATTAATTAGGGCCTCACAGGACCCCCTTCACTGGGCCCCTCTGCAAAGACAGGGTCTGTTTCCTCTGTAGTTACACCCCTGCTCACCAGAGTTAACTGCTGTCCGAACAGGCTCTTGCTCCTCAGTCAGAGCCTGGGAATAGAGATCTGTTTAGTGAGTCAGTCAACCCACACTGGGACTAGGGTTGTCACCTTTTCAGAAAATTTCAACTGGCCGGATGTGGGGCGGTAACAAAAGGGGCGGATCATGATGTAAAATTGGCGGGCTGTGATGTAAAAGGGGGTGGAGCCATGTTACACAATAGCCAGAAGGCAGAGAAAAGGTAAGTTTCGAGTAGAGGGCCATGGGCTTGTGTTACGGGTATTACAAATTTACCTGCAACTACATTGGGACACCACTTCAGCTCACATTTTTATCCTCCTCCGCCCACCTTTTTCTTAGAGCTACACATTGCAATTGTTGGTTGTCAGCTGCTTAGTTGTTATCTGCTAATCTTAGATGAATGTAACTTGGAGGAGCTCCGCTAGCTAGAATCATAATTATTACATAGTTCTCTCAGCTGATGCGATTGTTTTGCTTAGTTGATACTTGAACAATCTAGATCAAATAGTAACCACTGATTTGGCCCTATTCATGGACCAATCAGCTGCCAGTTTAATTTGCTGAGGCTTAATCAACAGCTTTGTTTGGCCAAGTATGACCACAACTGCCAGACACTAAAATGATATTGTATGGTGGCAAAGTTTTAAAGAGATGATTTACCTTTAAGTAACTTTAAGTATGTTATAGAATGGTTAATTCAAAGCAACTTTTCAATTGGCCTTCATTCTTTTTATATAGTGTTTGAATTCTTTCCTTCTTCCTCTGACTCTTTCCAGCTTTCAAATGGGGGTCACTGACCCCATCTCAAAAACAATTGGCTACCAATTTGTTTTTGCTACTTTGTATTTCTCATCTTTATAGACAAGACTCTCCTATTCATATTCCAATCTCTTATTCCAATCATTGTATGGTTGCTAGGGTAATTTGGACCCTAGCAACTAGATGGCTGAAATTAAATAATAATCAAATCATAAAAAATGAAAAGCAATTGCAAATTGTCTCAGAATATCACTCTCTACAACATACTAACAGTTAAAGGTGAACAACCACTTTAACCGGGCATTCATGCAAAATATAATCATGTATAGCTTACTTTAGATCTGCACAATATTTGTTGTACAGGTATAGGATCTGTTATCCGGAAAGCAGTTATCTAGAAATCTCCAAATTACAGGAATGCCATCTCCTATAGACTCCATTTTATCCAAATAATCCAGATTTTTAAAAATGATTTCCTTTTTCTCTGTAATAATAAAACAGTAGCTTGTACTTGATCCCAACTAAGATATAATTAATCCTTATTGGAAGCAAAACCAGTCTATTGGGTTTAATTAGGGGCCCATTTACTTAGCTCGAGTGAAGGAATAGAATAAAAAAAAACGTAGAATTTCGAATGTTTTTTTTTGGCTACTTCGACCATCGAATTAGCTACTTCGATCTTCGACTACGACTTTGACTTCTAATCGTACGATTCGAACTAAAAATCGTTCAAATATTCGACCATTCTATAGTTGAAGTACTGTCTCTTTAAAAAAAACTTAGACCCCCTACTTCGGCACCTAAAACCTACCGAAGTGCAATGTTAGCCTATGGGGAAGGTCCCCATAGGCTTTTGAATGTTTTTTTGGTCAAAGAAAAATCGTTCGATCGATGGATTAAAATCCTTTGGATCGAACGATTTTTTGTTCGATCAAACTATTTGCGGTAAATCCTTCGACTTCGATATTCGAAGGATTTACATTCGGCAGTCGAATATCAAGGGTTAATTAACCCTCGATATTCGACCCTATGTAAATCTGCCCCTTAATGTTTACATGATTTTCCAGGAGACTTAAGGTATCAAGATCCAAATTGCATTCTGGATAACAGGTCCCATACCTCTGTTTAATTTTATGCAGATGTAAGTTTCACATATAAAAAAGGTAGGTATGTTTAACAGTAGCAAAATGGAATAATTTCCAAAATGGAAACTACTGGACTCCACACCTCTGATGAAGTGCCAGAAGGAGGCATGAAACGCGTCAGGTGACCTAACATGTCATAGGGTAGGAGTACATCTGTAACAGATGCCTGTTTGTTGTTTTATTATTCCAATAAAGCTGGACAGTGATTTTTTATCTCATGTGTGAAGAATGGTTTTCTCACCTACCAAACCCCCTACTCCACAGTCAAAAAATAAATAAAATAAATTGCATTAAATTCTTATTATTTAGGAACCAAATCAGACCCCTTATACTTCTGGTCTCCCCTGTGGCAGCTGTCTTAGTTTGTTCATGAAGTTCTGATGGGCTGGCTAATATCGACCAATCAATTTTGTTTGACCCTCCGTTTTTCTCTGTTGCACCCCTTTTTATTCCATATATGGTCCATAGCCCAGTGCCATCTTCCATACGTGGAAATTCCCTATTAAACGAGTGAGACAGATTTATAGATGACAAGCAAAATTTCGAATCCCTCGTGACATGACAGCCAACTCCTTTAATAAGCTCTCAGCAAGTCTGAAATAAATCAGAGAGCGTTAATCTCCACTAAGGCTCATTTTAGCAAATAATTAATTTCTGGTGCGTTATAATAGATCGTTCCATTTGATCATTGCAGTAAAAGTGCTGAATTTGAAACGCTTGTACTTTTTGTCCTTTGTGTTACTAAAAAAATGATTATCACGCAAGCGATGGGAAAGAAAAGAGTTACTGACAAAGAACGAATACGTTAAATTAAATGGAATGAAACAAAACTAATCTACTGACATTACGAGTAAAAGCCACTTTTCAAAGCGCCAATGAAGTTAGAGATTTTCAATAAAAGAGCTAATATAATATTTCTAGTCACTGGATATTTATAATATGTTACTTCAAAAAAAAAAAAAAAAAGATGGGGAAAAAAACTAATTTTAATCTTGAGGACTTCATTGAGTTAAAAGAAAAAATCAACTCCCCCTACTTTCGCAAGAGTGCATAAAAGGTTAATGATAATAATAATCACAGCCACCAAATTATAAATTACAATTTTTTGATGAGTTGTGTAATGATTAGGGAAGCACTCTTTAAACGATACAGATAGTGAGTAAAATTTCACTTAAAACTACGAATGTCATTTCCCAAAAATTAGAATAAAAAAAGTTTGAATGGAAAATAATACACTGAACAATCTGAAAATAATATGAATTCCTCTAAAACCTCTAGTTTTTTGGACAAATATTAGCGAAAAAAAATCTGAAAACCTCTAAAAGTCAGAATTGATTTAAAATGGTCCAATAAGATCAGCGTAGCTCCCACTGGCTTCTGTAGAATCTTGACAAGTTTTAACTAGTGAAGTTTTGTATTAGAGATTTTTGTGGTTTCTACACTTAATACATTTCAAATTTTTAGAGCTTTTCTTAAAAAATGGGAAAACCACAAATTTTTAGAGATTAATGGACAAAAATTAAATTTAATTGTGCTTAAATGGGCCCCTAAATTTACCCTCCATTTTAGTACATTTTTGATTTTGCAAGGAAATTTTTGGTGAAAATACTTCAAATATTCACTTTCACCCTGTGGTTAAAATGTTTAATAGAAGCCCATCTAGTGTTTGTTGCCCAATTTATTTCATTTGAATTTTTGAGATGTATTTATTGATAAATGACAAAGATTTA
This sequence comes from Xenopus petersii, assembly GCA_038501925.1. Lineage (NCBI taxonomy): Eukaryota > Metazoa > Chordata > Amphibia > Anura > Pipidae > Xenopus > Xenopus petersii. Next base: position 132,286,795 of record CM076684.1, read on the forward strand.
AGTTTAGAAAACTCAGATTTAAATAAATTATTGTTGTTTTTTGAACCATTGGATGTTTTGCCAACATTTTTATACATATTACAGGCCATTCTACTTTGTCTACATTTTTGAATATTTAGGAAAATCGACATTGATCTCTGTTTTTATATCTTATTTTTTTTTATGTAGTCATAGAAAAAAACAAGAATAAGCGGGCAATTTACTAAATCTTGAGTTCAACTTTATTAAAAAAGGTCGACTAAACTCCCATCCACGAATTTAACTCATTTATCAATAATTCTCAAAAAAACCAGAGCGAAAAAACGCTGCAGCAAAATAGGCCGTCAAAATTGGACAATTGACACTTCAAAAACTGGACTTTATTAAACTGACGCTGCAAAAACTCAACTTTATCGGACAAAAACCTTACTTTTTCATATTGTACAGGGCAGATCACGATGTCAACAAACAACTTCAGGGACATCTGTATTGACTTCTACATGACCTCAATAGGTTTGAGATGAAGTATTTTCAGATTTTTAGCAGCTTTGGGGTATAACACATCTCTAAAAATTCAAGTTTCCCCTTTAAAAACTTGACCAAATAAATTTGATATCCAATAAACGGACCCCTAAGATTTTCAGTCCAGACTTGAAAAGGAAAAGGGGAAGAGACTATGGGGCCAATTTACTAAGAATTGAATTTAGATTTTTCCCACAAATCTCTAAAAAATTGTGGTTTTCCTATTTTATTAAGAAGCTTTAAAATTTTGAGACTTATTATGGGGCAGATTTATCAAGGGTCGAATTTCGAAGTGTAAAAAACTTTGAAATTGACTATCGAATTGCATTACTTCGATATTCGAAGTCGAAGTCAAAGGTTTTTCTAATCGAATTTGACCATATTCGGTTGAAGTAAAATCGTTCAATCTCACGATGAAATAGTTCGAATTAAACGATTCGAACGATTTAATCGATCGATTTTACTTCGACTTCTAAAAACTTTGCCAAATGTTATTATAGGTTCTAGGAAGTCCCCATAGGCTAACATAGCAATTCGGCAGGTTTAAGGTGGCGAAGTGTCGAAGTCAAACTTTTTTAAAGAGACAGTACTTTGATTTTCGAAGTCTAACTTTTGTACTTCGAATCGAAGTCGAAGTTGAATTTAGGCCTATTCGATGGTCGAAGTACCCCAAAATTTGTTCGAAATTCGAAGTTTTTAAATTCGAAAATTCACTTCAACCCTTAGTAAATGTGCCCCTAAGTGTAAAACCACAAAAACCTCTATTGTAAACTTTGCCAGATAAAAGTTGTATATAAGTCAATGGGAGTTGTGCTGATTCTATTGGCCTGTTTTAAAACATTTCAGACTTTTAGAGGTTCTTGGATTTTTTTTTTCACCAGGAATTGTCCAAAAAAACATGAATTTTAGAGGTATTCTTATTATTTTCTGATGATTCTGCATTATTTTCCGTCCTAACTTTTTTTTAGTCGGATCTTTTAATAAATGTAATTAATGTAATCTGAACTTTAATAAATAGGCCTCCACGTGTTCCTGAAAATAATTTGGGGCAGATTTATCAAGGGTCGAATTTCGAAGTAAAAAAATACTTTGACTTCGAATATCCACATATTCACAGAATTTGGCCATCGAACGATCGAAGTAAAATCGTTCGATCGAATGATTAAATCGTTCTAATCGAACGATTCAAACGATTTTTTTTACTTCGATGTGTAAAGACATAAATACTGATGCTAATTGCACTGGTTTCTGTGCTGCCATGTAGTAATTATCTGTATTAATTACTAATCAGCCTTATATTGTGACATTTCTATTCTATGTGTTTTTTTTAATGAGACAGTACTGCAAATTGAATTCGAACTTTTGAAGTCATAGTATCCTATTCGATGGTCGAAGTATCCAAAAAAATTACTTTTCATTTTGAATTTTTTTACTTTGAAAATTCCCTCGAATTCACTGCGACCCTTGATAAATCTGCCCCTATGTGTTGAGTACTTGATAAACTGTGTTTTCCTACAAAATATAGTGACATAACTCGTGTGCAAATATCAACAGTTTCTAATCAGAAAGCTACAGGCATCAGATAAGATATAAAAAATAAAATAATATAGTACCTACTTTTTTCACGTTAACAATTTTAAAAAAAATCGCAATTGCAAATTTTATCAGTCAAGGGGTTAAAATGCAGCTCTATTTAGAGATTATTTGACTGGTATGATTAAATCCACCATATGACTGAGGTTTCCATAATTCTCTTATTGGCCCGACATCAAAAACTGCATTAATGAGCTTTCGAGACCACAATGATCTTTCCATTAAATCACGGGCTATGACAAGTTAAATGTATGCACTACATATTCCTAATGGTTACACGCGTACTCCCGCTCCTCGGCTGAAATAATTTATAGCACAAATGGAAACCGGTGAACTTTGATAAACAGGGTATTTCATTAACACAAAGTATATTTATTAAGAAATAAGAAGACATAATGGCCCTAGGAAATGGCATTTATGCAACAATTAGATGAATCTGGCCTCTTTCAACGCGTAAATCATTCCAGGAAATATTGTCATGTGCTGTAGAAACAAGAAATTATACTTTATTCCATGGGGCAGATTCACTAAAGGGCGAAGTTGCTAAGGCTAGTGACTTTTCGCCAGTGTTGCCACCAGCAGGGACTTTGCCAATTCGCTATCGAACGGGACCGTCACTAGTGGTCATTCGCACTCTATCGCCTGGCGAACTATCGTTAGTCCGCAAATTCACTAAAGTGCGTATTTTACTGAACGTTACCTCTTTCGCCAGAGTTGACTCAGACCAGACGAAGTGCTAAAAAGCAGCCAGAACTTCCTCAGTCTTCTGTCACTTACATCATATCCTGTGAGCCGAAAATGCATTAAAGTTCCAAAAATGCTGGCGACTTTTCCTTTTTTTATGCGGGATTGGCTGCAAAAGTCCTAACAAACTTTTTTTGGGTAACAGGTTTTCTCCAGACATTTTATTACATATATTATATTAGCTCTCTTGTCTTTATTAAAGGAGAAGGAAAGGTTAAAACTAAGTCAGCCTAATCAGAAAGGTCCTAAATATACCAGTAAACCCTCAAAGAAATGCTGCTCTGAGTCCTCTGTCAAAAGAAACATCACATTTCTTTCCTTCTATTGTGTACTCATGGGCTTCTGTATCAGACTTCCTGTTTTCAGCTTAAACTTCCTTGCCCCGGGCGTGAGCATGCTCAGTTTGCTCCTCTCTCCCTTCTCTGCTGTAATCTGAGCACAGAGCAGGGAGAGACTCAGGCAGGAAGTGATGTCACACCAAGCAAATACTGCAGCTGCTATCCTAAACAAACAGAGAGCTTCTAGAGCTTTTTACTCAGGTATGGTAAAACTTTCTACAGAATAAATATAGTGTTCTGTCTTGCACTTTTACAGCTAATCTATTGGCAATAAACTGCCTCCATAGCTTTCCTTCTCCTTTAAGGTTCCTTGGACATTTGTAATAAAAAAGTGTTAACTTCAAGCATTTGCACCAACATTTATAATAAAGACGTCCATACAACTTTAAATTTCCCGCCCTATGCAAATTGACCTAAGCGCACGATCACTAGCACATTTTCACTAGGCACAAACAAACTGTAGCACATCTTCGCTATGAAATCCTCGCACTGTCGAAGTAACGCTAGCAAAAAGTTGCCAGCGTTCGGCACCCAGGACGCAACTTCGCATTTTTGTGAATTAGGGTAGTAGTAGCGAATTTGCGCCTGGCAAAGTGGTGCGATGTGTGTGAAGCGGACGCTGGCGACAATTCGCCCTTTAGTGAATCCGCCCCCATGTATCTTCTGAACCTTTCAACACTGTGCAGGACTTCTGCTGTACGAATGGACATTGTTGGCCAGTAGTGATGGGCGATTTTATTTGCCAGGCGTGAATTCGTGATTCGCCGCCACAAAAATCAGTTTTTTTGAGACGCTGGCGGTGTTTCCCGAATTTTTCGCCGTTCGGGAATTTAATTTTTTGGCGAATCGAAATGGGACAAATTCGCTCATCACTATTGGCCAGCATTCTAGAGAAGGAATCCTCTTGCGGAACTCACCATAATACTGTCCGACCATTATACAGGTGTGGGATCCCATATCTGGAAACCCATGATTCAGAAAGCTCAGAATTGGTGGAAAGTCATCTCTCATAGACTCCATTTTAAATTTTAAAAAAGTATTACCTTTTTCTCTGAAATAATAAAACAGTAGCTTGTACTTGATCCCAACTAAGTATAATTAATCCTTATTGGAACCAAAACCGGCCTATTGGGTTTATTTAATGTTTATATGATTTTCTGGTGGATTTAAGGTATAAAGATACAAATTACAGAAAAATCTGTTATCCAGAAACTCCAAGTCCCAAGTATTCTGGATAACAGGTCCTATAGGTATATCCTGAGGTTAGAGCAGTTGGTGGTCATACTGTCAGTTTTTAGTCTAAAGTGCTGATTTCCTGGAGTTGTGATCTGAAAAGGCTGTATAAAAAGTGGTGGTCAATCTTCAGTATTGACCAATTAGCAACTAGAATTCATCGGTACATGTATGGGAGCTGTTAAAAGAAAGCTATTAAAAACATGAACAAAAAACCCTCTAAACTTTGCCCTAAAAAATACAAAAACCTTTAAAACATCTAAAGTTTAGGGTTTTTCAGACCATTACAAATTAAAAAAAAATCCCTTGAAAACTTCTAAAACCCGACAGGTGAAAAAAATTTCCAATAGGATCAGCTCAGCTCCCATTGACTACTATGGGGCCATGACGGCTTTTTACGTGAAGTTTTGTATTAGAATTTTTTGTGGTTTTTACACATAATAAATCTAGATTTTTTAGCGTTTTAAAGAGATTAAAAAAACCATGAGTTTTTACAAATACAATTTATGAATAAAAAGAAATCCAAATATTAGTAAATAGGCCCCTTATTCTTCAAAAATCATGTGAACATTAAATAAACCCAATAGGCTGGTTTTGCCTCCAATAAGGATTAATTATATCTTAGTTGGGATCAAGTACAAGCTACTGTTTTATTATTACAGAGAAAAGGGAATCAATTTTTAAAAATCAAATTATTTAATTAAAATGGAGTCTATGGGAGGTCTGCCTTCCCGCAATCTGAGCTTTCTAGATAACAGGGTTCTGGATAAAGTATCCTATACTATTTGAAAGCAAATTGTGAGAATCCCTGCTGGTCTAGTGATAGCACATCTGGGACGCCTGCAGTGTCCTTCTCCGTCGCTCGTTGCAAATGACGTGGGCGCCTTGCCGTTGATGACGTTATTGCGCATAGCCGCGAAATTCAAATATTTAAAGGGCCTGCCTATACTAGGTCATTGCCAAACGTAGGTCTAGTTTTGGTAGTTCCTGCGTGTGATTTATACTGTGTATCTTTTGTGTTTGACCTTGTTGTCCCTGTTCCTGCCTTGTCTGCTGCCTGTCCTGACCCTTGTCTGAACTTCGACCATTCTCTCGAATCCTGTCTTGAACCTGCTTCCTTGGTATTCTGACCCGGTCTGTGACCCCGACAACTCTTTGTCTCTCGATTTTGCAACTGACTGTTCTAGGCTTCTATTCTCTGTTCCAGTAGTACGTATGTTTCCCTTGCCTGCCTAGAACATTCTCCTTGGTCCTCTCACATTAAGACCAGGGGTCCCCTGGTCCCCGTCCACATTGGTCAGGGTCCCATTGGAAATTAGAAAAAAAACATTACTGGTCAGTAGTGATGAGTGAATAAATTCACCAGGCGTGAATTTTCGGTGAAAAATCCGCCACGTCAAATTTTTTTTGGCGCATCAGAATAGTGGCGTGCAGAAAAATTGACGGGGGTCAAAATGATCTAAGGCTCATTGCCTTTGATGCATTTGGACAAAATAGGCGTGCGCATAAAAATTGTAACGGACGTCTAAATAGACGCACGTCAAAATAATTTTGCGCATATTGACCAATGCGTTTCGCAAATTTTTCTGGGACAAATTCACCCATCACTAGTGGTCAGGGCCCCCCATACAAGTAAAACAAAAACATTGGTGGTCAGGGCCCTCCATAAAAGTAAAATTAGTGGTCATGGCCCCCCATTAAGAAATATTGGTGGCTAGGACCCCACACAGTAAAGAAAAAAAAATGGTGGCCAGGCCCCCCACACATTATAAAAACATTGGTGGTCAGGGCCCCTCTTAAACATCCATGTAAAGAAAATTATGGCCAGACCCCCCCCAGAAGTTTAAAAATAAATGAATGCCATTATTTTACCAAGCATCAATTTCCAAATGCCAGCCACCACAGCCGCAGCGGGCATGTAGGTTACGCCAAATTCAGCATGTATAACAAATGGCAAGGGCACTCTTTTTACCCCTCTGTGACAAAATAGCTGTATCCACTTCTTCAATTTACATTAGAATTTTTTTTATTTTATTTACAAAACGTGCAAAAACTTGCTCCACCAGCGCTCCAGGATCCGGAGGGAAGAGGAAGCAGGTAAGGAATTCCCTGTATATATAACTGCCCTCCACCAATCTGCTCTAGCCTACCATCCCTGAGATCCAGTCCCCTGGCCTGCCATCCCTCCTCCCAGTCATTGGCACCCTCGCTAAACCCTTTGGTGCCCTCCAAGAAGCATTTGTGCCCAGAACATGGCTGTGAACTGAATGTCCAAATTAGGGAATGAGAAGGGAGTGGGTAGGGTTGCCACCTTTACTGAAAAAAATAACCGGCCTGTGGGGGCGGGTACAAAAAGGAGGCAGTTCATGATGTAAAAGGGGCAGGGCTATGCAGCAAATGGGGCGGAGCAACATTGCAGTGATGTCAAGAATAGGGATGGGCGAATTTTTTCGCCTCGATTTGCCGAAAAAATGACGCCCATAGACTTGTATGGTGGTGGGCGTAAAAAAAAAAGACACGCGTCAAAATAATTTCGCCGCGCGACAAAATTTTTTTGACGCCCATACACTTTAATGGGCGTCTGCGACATTTCGCCAGCGGCGAATTTAAGGCAAAGCGAAACGGGTCAAATTCGCCCATCCCTGGTCACGAACACTACATAAATTGTAAGTTCTGCGCAAATGGGGGCAGGCCAAGGCCTTTTTTTAAAGGGTATTACAAATTACCGGCAACTGCATTTGTAATACCGGCCCAGGCCTTGGCAGGTGTTTTACTGGCTAGTATGGTAAAATATCGTCCGGGTGACAACCCTAGGAGTGGGGGAGGGGGCAATACTTATACCTGCAGGGAAAAGTGCAAAAAACATGGCAGACTGAGCTTATTTGTTGCACTTTGCACCCTGTTCTGCAAGTAGCAAGTGACCCTATTGTATGTCTAATGACATCATAGTTTTAAGGCTTGGGCGCCCCTAGGCTTGCTGGGTCCTAGCTCCCTTGCAAGCGCACACTCCCCCTGCATGCTAGAGCGCTGGGGATTATACGTTCAGGAGTAAACTTCCCCGGTGATCCATTTGGCCCCTAAGACTTGCAGCCCTAGGCCCGGGCCTTTGTGACCTCCCACAAATCTAAGCCTGCATTTCTAGTGTAAAAGCAAAAGCTCCCATAGCTACATCAGTATAAATACAAAGGATACAGCAGCAGTTGAATACTTTATATTAAGCCAATAATAACATTCGCAGACAGATTGGGTTTGGGTTGAGATTGTACATTAGTAGAAAGGCGATGCCTGTGATTAGAGAGAACGATTCAGCTCTTTGTGGGTTATTCCCGTATGCTGCCTTCAGAATCAAAAGACTTTCTATTGCCAGAATTATTCTGAAGGTGCCTAGCTGAGGCCGATGCCACTTTGGAAATACAATTTCCAGTTAATTAGAACCAGGGGGAACAGTGTGGCTGCTGGAGAGATTTGGACTGCCTTGTATTTTACCTTGGAAGCTGGCAAGACTGCAGGGAAATGTGCTCTTGTTCAGGTCTGCTGCAATTTGAGGGAAAAAGGTTAATTCCTTCTAAGAAAAATATGTTTTGCATTTCACAATGAATCAGTGGCAGCTTTCTGCTCTTTTTGTATAGGAAATAATGTCCCCACAATGATATGATAAGTAGGTATATATATACAGTACACACACACACAGGTATAGGACCTTTTATACAGAATGCTCAGGACCTGGGGTTTTCTGGATAATGCATCTTTCTGTAATTGGGATCTTCATGCCTTATGTCTCGAAAATCATGGAAATATTGGCTTCCACTATGAATTAATTAGATCTTAGCTGGGATCAAGTACAAGCTACTGTTTTATTATTAAAGGTATAGGACCTGTTATCCAGAATGCTAGGGACCTGGGGGTTTCCAGATAACAGATCTTCATACCTAAATTCTAACAGAAAATCATATAAACATTAAATAAACCCAATAGGCTGGTTTTGCTTCCAATAAGGATTAATTATATCTTAGTTCCTTTTTCTCTTTTTTCAGAGAAAAAGGAAAATTTCGATTATTTGGATAAAATGGAGTCCATGGGAGACGTAACGTAATGTAATTTTGAGCTTTCTGGATAACGGTGGTCCAGATAATGGATCCCATAGCTGTACAGAGAAAAAGGAAATCATTCTTAAAAATTTGGACTATGGGAGACATATTTTCCTTGCTTTGTAGATATCTGGATAACAGGTTTCTGGATAATGGTTCCCGTGCCTGTATATGTGTAATGGGAGATTATAGGAACATTCTGCTTAGCTTTTCTGGTACAGGAATAGGATCACTTATCCGGAAACCCGATATCCAGAAAGCTCCGAATTACGGAATGGCTGTCTCCCATAGACTCCATTTTATCCAAATAATCCAAATTTTTAAAAATGATTTCCTTTTTCTCTGTAATAATAAAACAGTAGCTTTTACTTGATCCCAACTAAGATATAATTAATCCTTATTGGAAGCAAAACCAGCCTATTGGGTTTATTTAATGTTTAAATTAATTTCTAGTAGACTTAAGGCATAAAGACCCAAATTACAGAAAAATCCATTATCCGAAAAACCCCAGGTCCCGAGCATTCTGGATAACAGGTCCCATACCTGTAGTAGTTTTTGCTGCATTCAATGGCCCCAGGCTGCAGAAAAATAATAAACTGCTTAAATAATTGTCTATTGCAATGACTAGGAACCAGACCTTTTAAAGGCGAGTTCTAAGAGATTTTTGTTTTTTATTCTTATTTGCTAAGTGATTAGGATCGGCTTTATTATCATTAAAATTCTGCCAGGCCGTCGATATGAATTCCAGAAAATAAATAACAAGGGAAGACTGTTTGTTCCATGAATGAGCAACGCCGTGCTAGAAAAAATATAATCCTGGAACAAAGGTTTAAGCCGGGACTGGAAAGGTCAGATGTTGAGAGACTCCAGTATTGAATAGCGGAATTGGTGTTATTGTTTGTTTGTGTGTTTGTGTAAAACAAATATAGACCCTAAATGTTTCATGTTTTGCTTCAAAAATAGAATCTATCTATCTATTATCTATCTATCTATTATCTATCTATCTATCTATCTATCTATCTATCTATCTATCATCTATCTATCTATTATCTATCTATCTATCTATCTATTATCTATCTATCTATCTATCTATCTATCTATCTATCTATCATCTATCTATCTATCTATCTATCTATCTATCTATCTATCTATCTATCATCTATCTATCTATTATCTATCTATCTATTATCTATCTATCTATCTATCTATCTATCTATCTATCTATCTATCTATCTATCTATTATCATCTATCTATCTATCTATCTATCTATCTATCTATCTATCTATCTATCTATCTATCTATCTATCTATTATCATCTATCTATCTATCTATCTATCTATCTATCTATCTATCTATCTATCTAATCTATCTATCTATCTATCTATCTATCTATCTATCTATCTATCTATCTATCTATCTATCTATCTATCCAGGCACGTTTCAGGGGCTGCTGCCGCCTGAGGCAGCAGCCCCAATGCCGCCCCTCCTCCTGCTCCGCTCTTCTAACTACCAGCGTCGGAGCGGGTGGAGGAGGGGCCGCATCGCTAGTGCAGTGAGCGCTATTGCGCTCGCTGCGCTAGAAGAGCCGAATTTCCGTTTTAAAAAACGGAAATTCGGCTCTTAAAGTTACTAGAGGCGGCTTTTTGCCGCCCCTGGTAACTGGCCGCTCCGTGCCGCCTGAGGCAAGATTCTCACCTTGCCTCATGGCCGGAGCGGCCCTGTATCTATCTATCTATTATCATCTATCTATCATCTATCTATCTATCTATCTATCTATCTATCTATCTATCTATCTATCTATCTATCTATCTATTATCATCTATCTATCATCTATCTATCTATCTATCTATCTATCTATCTATCTATCTATCTATCTATCTATCTATCTATCTATCTATCTATCTATCTATCTATCTATCTATTATCATCTATCATCTATCTATCTATCTATCTATCTATCTATCTATCTATCTATCTATCTATCTATCTATCTATCTATCTATCTATCTATCTATCTATCTATCTATCTATCTATCTATCTATTATCATCTATCTATCATCTATCTATCTATCTATCTATCTATCTATCTATCTATCTATCTATCTATCTATCTAACTATCTATCTATCTATCTATCTATCTATCTATCTATCTATCTATCTATCTATCTATCTATCTATCTATCTATCTATCTATCTATCTATCTATCTATCTATCTATCCATCCATCCATCCATCCATCCATCCATCCATCCATCCATCTATTATCTCTCTCTCTCTCTCTCTCTCTCTCTCTCTCTCTATATGCTCTGGCATCCACACACACTAAGCATTCATTTTCAACTTCCGGGTGCTGCGTCAAGGTATTTTTTGCATTATGTTTTGCATTTCACAATGAATCAGTGGCAGCTTTCTGCTCTTTTTGTATAGGAAATAATGTCCCCACAATGATATGATAAGTAGGTATATATATACAGTACACACACACACAGGTATAGGACCTTTTATACAGAATGCTCAGGACCTGGGGTTTTCTGGATAATGCATCTTTCTGTAATTGGGATCTTCATGCCTTATGTCTCGAAAATCATGGAAATATTGGCTTCCACTATGAATTAATTAGATCTTAGCTGGGATCAAGTACAAGCTACTGTTTTATTATTAAAGGTATAGGACCTGTTATCCAGAATGCTAGGGACCTGGGGGTTTCCAGATAACAGATCTTCATACCTAAATTCTAACAGAAAATCATATAAACATTAAATAAACCCAATAGGCTGGTTTTGCTTCCAATAAGGATTAATTATATCTTAGTTCCTTTTTCTCTTTTTTCAGAGAAAAAGGAAAATTTCGATTATTTGGATAAAATGGAGTCCATGGGAGACGTAACGTAATGTAATTTTGAGCTTTCTGGATAACGGTGGTCCAGATAATGGATCCCATAGCTGTACAGAGAAAAAGGAAATCATTCTTAAAAATTTGGACTATGGGAGACATATTTTCCTTGCTTTGTAGATATCTGGATAACAGGTTTCTGGATAATGGTTCCCGTGCCTGTATATGTGTAATGGGAGATTATAGGAACATTCTGCTTAGCTTTTCTGGTACAGGAATAGGATCACTTATCCGGAAACCCGATATCCAGAAAGCTCCGAATTACGGAATGGCTGTCTCCCATAGACTCCATTTTATCCAAATAATCCAAATTTTTAAAAATGATTTCCTTTTTCTCTGTAATAATAAAACAGTAGCTTTTACTTGATCCCAACTAAGATATAATTAATCCTTATTGGAAGCAAAACCAGCCTATTGGGTTTATTTAATGTTTAAATTAATTTCTAGTAGACTTAAGGCATAAAGACCCAAATTACAGAAAAATCCATTATCCGAAAAACCCCAGGTCCCGAGCATTCTGGATAACAGGTCCCATACCTGTAGTAGTTTTTGCTGCATTCAATGGCCCCAGGCTGCAGAAAAATAATAAACTGCTTAAATAATTGTCTATTGCAATGACTACGAACCAGACCTTTTAAAGGCGAGTTCTAAGAGATTTTTGTTTTTTATTCTTATTTGCTAAGTGATTAGGATCGGCTTTATTATCATTAAAATTCTGCCAGGCCGTCGATATGAATTCCAGAAAATAAATAACAAGGGAAGACTGTTTGTTCCATGAATGAGCAACGCCGTGCTAGAAAAAATATAATCCTGGAACAAAGGTTTAAGCCGGGACTGGAAAGGTCAGATGTTGAGAGACTCCAGTATTGAATAGCGGAATTGGTGTTATTGTTTGTTTGTGTGTTTGTGTAAAACAAATATAGACCCTAAATGTTTCATGTTTTGCTTCAAAAATAGAATCTATCTATCTATTATCTATCTATCTATTATCTATCTATCTATCTATCTATCTATCTATCTATCTATCATCTATCTATCTATTATCTATCTATCTATCTATCTATCTATCTATTATCTATCTATCTATCTATCTATCTATCTATCTATCTATCTATCTATCTATCTATCTATCTATCATCTATCTATCTATCTATCTATCTATCTATCTATCTATCTATCTATCTATCTATCTATCTATCTATCATCTATCTATCTATTATCTATCTATCTATCTATTATCTATCTATCTATCTATCTATCTATCTATCTATCTATCTATTATCATCTATCTATCTATCTATCTATCTATCTATCTATCTATCTATCTATCTATCTATCTATCTATTATCATCTATCTATCTATCTATCTATCTATCTATCTATCTATCTATCTATCTATCTATCTATTATCATCTATCTATCTATCTATCTATCTATCTATCTATCTATCTATCTATCCAGGCACGTTTCAGGGGCTGCTGCCGCCTGAGGCAGCAGCCCCAATGCCGCCCCTCCTCCTGCTCCGCTCTTCTAACTACCAGCGTCGGAGCGGGTGGAGGAGGGGCCGCATCGCTAGTGCAGTGAGCGCTATTGCGCTCGCTGCGCTAGAAGAGCCGAATTTCCGTTTTAAAAAACGGAAATTCGGCTCTTAAAGTTACTAGAGGCGGCTTTTTGCCGCCCCTGGTAACTGGCCGCTCCGTGCCGCCTGAGGCAAGATTCTCACCTTGCCTCATGGCCGGAGCGGCCCTGTATCTATCTATCTATTATCATCTATCTATCATCTATCTATCTATCTATCTATCTATCTATCTATCTATCTATCTATCTATCTATCTATCTATTATCATCTATCTATCTATCTATCTATCTATCTATCTATCTATCTATCTATCTATCTATCTATCTATTATCATCTATCTATCATCTATCTATCTATCTATCTATCTATCTATCTATCTATCTATCTATCTATCTATCTATCTATCTATCTATCTATCTATCTAACTATCTATCTATCTATCTATCTATCTATCTATCTATCTATCTATCTATCTATCTATCTATCTATCTATCCATCCATCCATCCATCCATCCATCCATCCATCCATCCATCTATTATCTCTCTCTCTCTCTCTCTCTCTCTCTCTCTCTCTCTCTCTCTCTCTCTATATGCTCTGGCATCCACACACACTAAGCATTCATTTTCAACTTCCGGGTGCTGCGTCAAGGTTGTGTAGTAGAACTGGACTGTAGCGGCACGCACTTCGGTTAATTAAGATTTCGTTCTTTATTTAAACATAGATGATACAAATAAAAGCATCAATGTTTCGGTCCATGGTCTGGGACCATTGTCAAGATGCATTACCATATTAAAAGACTGACAATTAAGTTACCAGTTATAAAGTAGGGATGCACCGAATCCAGTATTTTGGATTCGGCCGAACCCCCGAATCCTTCGCGGATGATTCGGCCAAATACCGAACCGAGAAGGGGAAAACATTTTTTAATTCCTTGTTGTGGCAAAAAGTGACGAGATTTCCCTCCCTGTCCCTAATTTGCATATGCAAATTAGGATTCAGATTCGGTTCGGCCTGGCAGAAGGATTTGCTAGAATCCGAATCCTGCCGAAAAGGGCCGAATCCTGGCTGAATTCTGAACCGAATCCTGGATTCGGTGCATCCCTATTATAAAGATTTAAAATTCCCACCTTGCCAGTGACATCACCCTGCTATGCTAATGAATATTCATAGAACTTTTGCTTAAAGGGAACATGGCAGCAACAAAATATCAGTTATAAAAAACAGTGCTACAAGATATACAAAATATACAAAACTCTAAATATATATAAATAATTTATCTTTTACCTAAGAAACAACTGTGGACCAACACGCGAACGGATCTTCCGGCTAGTAATACAATTAAAGACATTGGTAAGGAATTGATGTGATTAAAACAATGTGTAGTAGATCTTGATTTCCATGGACTGTTCTTGTCCGACTACTACCGGGCTTAAAAAATCCCTTGCCCTGTATACTAACCAATTACTTCCGTGTAATCTTGAAACATGGGAGGGTAGGGTGTCACCTGTGGATCCCAGGTAGGAAAAGGAAGTGCCCTCTCCCACCTTTCCTATTTATCCCCCCCCATACCCCTATCTCCCCCCCCTTTCTAAACTTGCTTTTCCTTTTTCCTGTTTGTGTGTTTGTGTAAAACAAATATAACTATCTATCATCGATCTACCTACCATCCTAACCTTTCAGAAGAGGCATATTTGGCAGGCTCTTTTGCAAAAGTCCTTTTAATTACATCAGGGCCATCGAACTGAAGGTACAATGTGGAACTCACCAGCACACCTTGTCCACTCTTCCACAAACACCAGGTGTATAGTATGCCTTAAGGACCAGTACTCTCCTCAATGAAGTGGCATTCCACCAAAATGTTATACTTGCCACAATAAGAATACAGGGGTGCATCACTTACATTCGTGACAGCATTTATTCTTCTTCTATAGTCACTATCCAACTGGAGACCTGCAGGTCATAGGTGACCATTTATGGTATGACTATGGTTTGCCATCTGTCTATAGATGCCATAGACTGGTATGTATCCTCTGGATGTAACCTCTGGTGTGTACTGTTAAAATTTCAATAGTTGGCACAAGTTTGCTTCACTTATTGACTCAGCCCACTGTGGGAACCCTGGAATTAGCAATACAGTAAGGGTGGTGGAAGCTCCATGATTCCCCAGCACTGCATTCAGCAGAAAGGCATGGGATAGATGCAATGGCAAATAGTGCAAATATACATAAGTGCATTGAGTGTTCTTGGATGCAAGAGAGTAACACTCTCAATAAGTGCAGCAAGTGAGTACATTTTTAACATGACTGTATTTGTGACTACATACATAAATGACCCTTTACATCAGATAATCGGATGAATACATGGAAAAAGTTGGATACCGCTGTCTTAGAATCTCGTTGGAATAAGATATTTCCCTCAAGATCTACCTTCAAGGTGTCTTTGAGGATATATATATATATATATATATATATATATATATATATATATATATATATATATATATATATATATATATATATATATAATTAATGTTTATAGATACATGATGGGCCACTGCAGAATTCTCTTAAGGGAAATCATTGTTCTCAGAGCAATGCCCTTGAGAGTGGTGGAAAGAAGAATTTGGCTGCAGAAACATAGGGGGGTCTTCACAATCAGGTCACAGGGGCTATGGAACGTATCTTACTGTGGTTGGACTGTAGTTCAGCTTATTTATTATATTTCTTTTGTTGGGGGGTGTATAAGTATATATATCAGAGGCATTTTGGTAGGAGGACCCATTACTTGTGATATATGTTCTCAATATTTTAATGACAGTGGTAACATGGCAAGAAATGATCATACAGCTTTGTAATTCAGAGTGAACTGAACTGTGGGTGTACTGCAAACCAATTTACTGTGAGTAACATTGATTCTGATTAAATTGTACCACACTTGTAGTGCACACAAGCCTCCAGCAGGGACATCTTTGAGTCCACGCATTCCTGGAGTAAAACCAAATGCCATGTATTTGTTAAAATAGCACTATGGGGGTTTAGGTAGAAAGTAGGAGATCATTTACTTCAGTACTTCTATTTCAAAGGAGACATATTATTGTATGTAAACTATTATGCATTAAACTATTTTAGAAATAGAAGGGATGTGCTTTAAAAAGTTGTGTTTTTGGTTACTTTATTGGATATTTCTACAAAAACTGTACTAGTCCCCCCCATTTCTTCCATTTGCTGCTGCCTCCTTTCCCAGGCTGTGCAGGGGAGCCAGCAGCACCCAGCTCACTGTGCTTCCGGCAGGGACAGATAGCACACGCCCACCCCTCATTTGAAACATGGAGGTGACAGTAGTAGATCTATAGGGAGCTCCAGTAAAAGGTCAATTTTTAAAAACAATATTAATTGAATTTAATTTATTTTGGCAATTTTTTCTACCAAAGCATTGATATTTTTTTCCCTAGTTCCAATAGGAGGATGAGAAAATGAGGACCAGAAAAGACATTCCCTGCCTCTGGGGAAATATGCAAAAAGCTATTTTAATTTTTTAAATAAATGTAAAATATTAATTACATTTTTTTAAGAGAAAAAAATATCTAGCTAACTATGACAAAGGAGAAGGAAAGCTACCAAAGCAGTTCATTGCCAACAGATTAGCCACAATAGTGCACTATATAACACTATATTTATTCTGTAGTATGCTGCCATACCTGATTAAACAGCTCTAGAAACTCTCTCTGTTTGTTTAGGATAGCAGCTGCCATATTCGCTTGCTGTGACATCACTTCCTGCCCGAGTCTCTCCCTGCTCATTCATAGCTCTGGGCTCAGATTACAGCAGGGAGGGAGAGAGGAGCAAACTGAGCATGCTCAAGCCCTAGCCCTGGAGGTTTAAACTGAAAACAGGAAGTCTGATACAGAAGCCCATGAGTACACAATAGAAGGAAACAAATTGGTGTTTCTGTTGACAGAGGACTCAGAGCAGCATTACTTTGAGGGTTTACTGGTGTATTTATTTAGACCTTTCTAATAAAGCTTACTTAGTTTTAGCCTTTCCTTCTTTAAATGGATGTGGTTTAAATGGGGAGTGGTGAAAAAGTATATGTGATATAGACTTTTTTTTTCCTGGAGTGCTATGCATCTACTCTAATTTCTGGATTTCACTTTTAAATTCTGGCGCACTTATTCTGACAATGCGGGTTCTTTACTAAACAAATATTAGATTAATACAATGTATCTTTGCTCTTAAGCTTTCTGCCATGTATAGATATATCTATATATATATATCTATATGTCCAAGGGGGGCCGGCACGACTCGTCTGTAGGGTATACAGTGCCTGGGTGCTACGCCAAAAATGGTAGAGTATACAAAAAAGAAGGTAAGCACTCACAGGTCTTAAGTTGTTCAAACTGTGAAAATTTATTGTAGAATTTTTCTGACGTTTCGGCTAAACCTATAGCCTTTCTCAAAGTAACAAATGTGAATCTGACCAAACAATTTAAACACTCAAATGGCGGGAAAGTGATGTGATGACGTCATCACGTGTCAGGGGGGAGTGAATACATCAATACAGTGCGTAGAAAACATATAGTGCTATACAAAAATGTGTTTATATACAAGAAATGAGCATAACCTCTCTTGGTTACACATAACATCACTCGGCAGGCATTTAGTAACTGTGTAGCAACGAAACCAAAATCTGATATATCTGTAATGTATTTAAAAAACGATACTAAGTGTAAACTTTGTTACAATCCAAGGCCTGTGCCGATTTAAAGATTACAGTCATTTGTGAAGAAAAGCACTAATAGCGCTATCGCCAGGCTCGCAATACTTAGACATTCCACATACCATCTAGTTCAATGTACACAGTCCTCGTTCAAGGGCTTATCTGTCAGTGGCGGATCGCTACTCCGGTCCAGCGTATAACCGGATGTCGGTTTCTGTAGTCCTTATTCATTATCTATATGGTGTGGGAGACAGTATCCAATCTTCGCCAGGCTGTGCGGTGTCCCGATTAAAAGCAGGTCTCACACCGGCCGGTGTGTGTAGATTGTAGAACCGGATCAGGGGGCGGGACTCTACCGGTCTGTGTGGGCGTGTCTCCCGTGCGTGTATGAGTGTGTCAAAAGTTCGGTTGCCTGTAGAAATATCCCGTGGCAACCGTTTACACTCAATATGAAGACTGTCACAAACGATTTATGGGCTGTGCGGCTAATAGTGATTGATAAAGATAATACTGTACGGACATAAAATTCGTAACATAAAATACATATGACACCTGACACAGCCCCAGTATAGAAAAGGAAAGGGAAAAATACAGAAGGAGCACAAATACAATCACTTTGTGGGGTCATAGTAACGATACTGGCCGCGTATGTACATGTATATATAATATCATCCCATCAAAGGCGCATTTCAGGGTAAGACACTACTCTTTGAAGGAGGGTACTGTCTCCCTGGTGTGCAGCCCAAGGGGTTGGCTAAGATTATAAGCTGGTCATTAAGAGAGCTGTGATCACACACTAGGTACAGGTTAGAGTAGACCACCCAATAACGCTGGGGGTACGCAACATCAAACCTGTCCATATCTCTGTGTGTTAGTGTTACATGACATTTTATAAACGGGCCATAAAATTATGTAATAGACATACTCCCTCCAGTTAGACTCTTGGTCATTATTGTGCATAATGGGGATATGGGTGGATAAGACGGTTAGGACCCACTGTGTGCTCAAGGTGGCAAAGGGATACAGAAACAGTATGGAATAAGATAATTAGAAGAGACTATAAGAGACCAACCAAGGCTGCGCTTGTCAAAGTGGCTATGTTACAGAGTCCAGGGGGCCCGTTAATAAAAGGCCGCATAAGATAGTAGTTCATTGAGTCCTCTGGGGTTCAGTGTGTCTAGTCTGTGGATCCACCTGAGTTCCGATTGTAGAAGTAGTCTCTCACGATCGCCCCCACGTGTTGGTATTGGAGTGTGATCAATTATCATGCTTCTGAGGGAGGCTAACGTGTGTCGGTGTACAGCAAAATGGTGAGAGATTGGAGTGTCGCCTGTGCCTTTAAGGAGGGCTGTACGTATGGCTGAGCGATGGTTGGCCATCCTTTCCCTAAATGTGGTGATGGTTTTACCCACATATACAAGTCCACAGGGGCACTTTAGGATATAGATTACAAATTTTGATGTGCAGGTGACTCTGTGTTTTATCTGAATGGGTTTGCCTGAATGTGGGTGGGTAAAGGTGGAACCAGTCATTAGTTGTCTGCATGTTGTGCAATCTGTGCACTTATAGCAGCCGTTCTTGCCTGTTGTCAGCCATGTCTTAGTGGTGGTGGACAGGTAGCAGTGTTGGGGATCAGTCTTTACTAATTGGTCCCGAAGGTTAGGACCTCTCTTGTATGCAATCCGTGGTGGTATTTTGAAGGAGTATGGTAAAGTTCTGTCATTTTGTATGACAGTCCAATGGTTACGTATAGTCTGGACAAAAGATCTGGTACTGGGCGAATAGGAAGTGAGGAATGTTAGGCGGTCGTCTGTTACTGAGGTAGAGGAGTCCCTGATGAGGCCCTCGGTTGTTTGTAGGGTCTGGATAGCCCTCCCTCTGCTTTCAAGGAGTTCATGTAGGGGGTATCCTCTTTGTAAAAAGCGGTCTGTAAGTTCATCCAGTTGCATGTCCCTACGATGTTGTTTAGTGTTATTACGAGCCACCCGTAGCATCTGGGAGTAGGGAATGCTTCGTAGTAAGTGTGGAGGATGACACGAAGTATGATGTAGCAATGTATTCCGATCTGTGGTTTTTCGATAATTCGTAGTATGGATTTGTTGTCCTTCTTTGATCAGTAGAATATCCAGGAACGGTACTTCAGTTTCATGGATATATGCTGTGAACTTGATGGTAGTTGGCAAGTTATTCAGTTCAGTTACCATCTGTAAGAACTGTTGTTTGGACCCTGTCCACAAGAGTAGGAGATCGTCAATAAAGCGCCACAGTTTATGTATATGCAGGCCATAATTGGGGAGGATGTTGTGTTCCTCAAAGTTTGCCATGTAGAGATTTGCAAATGAAGGGGCCACGTTAGAACCCATACTTGTGCCACTGGTTTGTAGGTAATAACACTGTTCGAATTTAAAGTAGTTCAATCTTAGGCACAGACCCAAGAGATCCGCTAGGAATTCTGTATTTGGACGTGTGGGGTCAGGGTGTTGTAGTAGAGCTCTGGAGACTACTTTTATCCCTTCATCTGTGGGGATAACTGTGTACAAGGAAGTTACGTCCAATGTGGCCAGTAGTGTATGTTCGGGTATAGGTAGACAGGAATTAATCTTCATTAGTAAATCCCCTGTATCTTTAATGAAGGTGGAAGTTGCCTGGACCAAAGGTTGTAAATAATAGTCCACAAAAACAGCAAGGGGTTGTAAGATGGAGTTTCTTGCACTCACTATCGGTCGTCCAGGTGGATCCTTTAAACTCTTATGGACCTTGGGCAGGGTATACAGGATTGGACAAACAGGATGCGCTTGTGTGAGGAAGGATAATGTAGATTCAGAGATAAATCCCTGCAGTAAAGCCGTTTGAAGTGTGATCTCAACCCGTTTTTTGTAATTATCAGTCGGATCTCTATCCAAAAGGTGGTAGGTATTAGTGTCAGCAAGTTGTCTCAGGACCTCTGCGCGGTATGTCGAATAGTCCATAATAACCACACCGCCACCCTTGTCGGCCGGACGTATAATAATGTTCTCATTCTTGGATAATGCTGTGATGGCTTCTCTTTCTGCTCTTGTAAGATTGGGTCGATGGTTATGATCTCTGGGTTTAAGAGATTCATCAATCAATAATCTAGTGAAGGCCGCTATTGCTTTTGGTGTGTTGGTGGGTTCGAATGTACTGGCCGCACGAAAAAGGGCAGGCTTTTGTTGTGTTTTAGTCCTAAAATGGTCCTTAAGCTTCATTGTTCGTTGAAAACGATGAATATCTATCATCAGGTCAAGGTTGTTTAAAGTGTTTGTGGGTACAAATGTTAGTCCTTTACTCAGAACTTGCAGTTCTGTGGGGCTCAAATTGTGGGAGCTGAGATTGTACACTACTTCCTCCTGTAAAGGTTTGGTGGTCTTGCGTCTGAGCCCTCCGCGCCTCTTATGGGGACGTCCTTGGTTTTTGAGCGTGTTACCGATCCTAAAAAATGTGCGCCGGAATTGTCAGGAGTGGCAGTAGAAAATGGAGTGGAGGATGGCGGGTAACGTGTCCGGGCTCTGCCTCTGCCCCTACCTCTGGTGCTGGTGTCTATGTCAGAGGGTGAAGAAGTATAAGGTGAGGAGTCGAAGCCACTGAGTCCTCCTCGATGTCTCGGGACTCTCTGGAATCTGGGGCGGGTGGTGTCGCTTCCTGTTAGCCAACCATATACGCGTCGATTCTGGTAATCTGATTGTACAATTTGAACTTTGTTACGTTTAAATTTATGCAGTTCTGTTGTATAGTGAATTAGTTGGTTTTCCAGTTTCTCCAACCACTTCGGGTCTTTTTCGGTCCTAAGTGTGTTAAGGTTCGCTGCTTCATATGAAGTAATCTCTGTACGTACTACTGTTAAGTTCTTGGTGACCTCCTCTATAACCAACAGGATTAGATCCAGTGAACATTTATTTAGGATTTGGCACCATCTCCTGCAGAAATCTGTGTTGTTCCGACCGATAGTTGGTATGTTCCTGATTCGAAAGCCTCTTGGAATGTGCTGTCGTTTGTACGTCCGGCCGACAAGGGTGGCGGTGTGGTTATTATGGACTATTCGACATACCGCGCAGAGGTCCTGAGACAACTTGCTGACACTAATACCTACCACCTTTTGGATAGAGATCCGACTGATAATTACAAAAAACGGGTTGAGATCACACTTCAAACGGCTTTACTGCAGGGATTTATCTCTGAATCTACATTATCCTTCCTCACACAAGCGCATCCTGTTTGTCCAATCCTGTATACCCTGCCCAAGGTCCATAAGAGTTTAAAGGATCCACCTGGACGACCGATAGTGAGTGCAAGAAACTCCATCTTACAACCCCTTGCTGTTTTTGTGGACTATTATTTACAACCTTTGGTCCAGGCAACTTCCACCTTCATTAAAGATACAGGGGATTTACTAATGAAGATTAATTCCTGTCTACCTATA
Organism: Xenopus petersii; assembly: GCA_038501925.1. Lineage (NCBI taxonomy): Eukaryota > Metazoa > Chordata > Amphibia > Anura > Pipidae > Xenopus > Xenopus petersii. Next base: position 132,308,921 of record CM076684.1, read on the forward strand.
CCCGAACATACACTACTGGCCACATTGGACGTAACTTCCTTGTACACAGTTATCCCCACAGATGAAGGGATAAAAGTAGTCTCCAGAGCTCTACTACAACACCCTGACCCCACACGTCCAAATACAGAATTCCTAGCGGATCTCTTGGGTCTGTGCCTAAGATTGAACTACTTTAAATTCGAACAGTGTTATTACCTACAAACCAGTGGCACAAGTATGGGTTCTAACGTGGCCCCTTCATTTGCAAATCTCTACATGGCAAACTTTGAGGAACACAACATCCTCCCCAATTATGGCCTGCATATACATAAACTGTGGCGCTTTATTGACGATCTCCCACTCTTGTGGACAGGGTCCAAACAACAGTTCTTACAGATGGTAACTGAACTGAATAACTTGCCAACTACCATCAAGTTCACAGCATATATCCATGAAACTGAAGTACCGTTCCTGGATATTCTACTGATCAAAGAAGGACAACAAATCCATACTACGAATTATCGAAAAACCACAGATCGGAATACATTGCTACATCATACTTCGTGTCATCCTCCACACTTACTACGAAGCATTCCCTACTCCCAGATGCTACGGGTGGCTCGTAATAACACTAAACAACATCGTAGGGACATGCAACTGGATGAACTTACAGACCGCTTTTTACAAAGAGGATACCCCCTACATGAACTCCTTGAAAGCAGAGGGAGGGCTATCCAGACCCTACAAACAACCGAGGGCCTCATCAGGGACTCCTCTACCTCAGTAACAGACGACCGCCTAACATTCCTCACTTCCTATTCGCCCAGTACCAGATCTTTTGTCCAGACTATACGTAACCATTGGACTGTCATACAAAATGACAGAACTTTACCATACTCCTTCAAAATACCACCACGGATTGCATACAAGAGAGGTCCTAACCTTCGGGACCAATTAGTAAAGACTGATCCCCAACACTGCTACCTGTCCACCACCACTAAGACATGGCTGACAACAGGCAAGAACGGCTGCTATAAGTGCACAGATTGCACAACATGCAGACAACTAATGACTGGTTCCACCTTTACCCACCCACATTCAGGCAAACCCATTCAGATAAAACACAGAGTCACCTGCACATCAAAATTTGTAATCTATATCCTAAAGTGCCCCTGTGGACTTGTATATGTGGGTAAAACCATCACCACATTTAGGGAAAGGATGGCCAACCATCGCTCAGCCATACGTGCAGCCCTCCTTAAAGGCACAGGCGACACTCCAATCTCTCACCATTTTGCTGTACACCGACACACGTTAGCCTCCCTCAGAAGCATGATAATTGATCACACTCCAATACCAACACGTGGGGGCGATCGTGAGAGACTACTTCTACAATCGGAACTCAGGTGGATCCACAGACTAGACACACTGAACCCCAGAGGACTCAATGAACTACTATCTTATGCGGCCTTTTATTAACGGGCCCCCTGGACTCTGTAACATAGCCACTTTGACAAGCGCAGCCTTGGTTGGTCTCTTATAGTCTCTTCTAATTATCTTATTCCATACTGTTTCTGTATCCCTTTGCCACCTTGAGCACACAGTGGGTCCTAACCGTCTTATCCACCCATATCCCCATTATGCACAATAATGACCAAGAGTCTAACTGGAGGGAGTATGTCTATTACATAATTTTATGGCCCGTTTATAAAATGTCATGTAACACTAACACACAGAGATATGGACAGGTTTGATGTTGCGTACCCCCAGCGTTATTGGGTGGTCTACTCTAACCTGTACCTAGTGTGTGATCACAGCTCTCTTAATGACCAGCTTATAATCTTAGCCAACCCCTTGGGCTGCACACCAGGGAGACAGTACCCTCCTTCAAAGAGTAGTGTCTTACCCTGAAATGCGCCTTTGATGGGATGATATTATATATACATGTACATACGCGGCCAGTATCGTTACTATGACCCCACAAAGTGATTGTATTTGTGCTCCTTCTGTATTTTTCCCTTTCCTTTTCTATACTGGGGCTGTGTCAGGTGTCATATGTATTTTATGTTACGAATTTTATGTCCGTACAGTATTATCTTTATCAATCACTATTAGCCGCACAGCCCATAAATCGTTTGTGACAGTCTTCATATTGAGTGTAAACGGTTGCCACGGGATATTTCTACAGGCAACCGAACTTTTGACACACTCATACACGCACGGGAGACACGCCCACACAGACCGGTAGAGTCCCGCCCCCTGATCCGGTTCTACAATCTACACACACCGGCCGGTGTGAGACCTGCTTTTAATCGGGACACCGCACAGCCTGGCGAAGATTGGATACTGTCTCCCACACCATATAGATAATGAATAAGGACTACAGAAACCGACATCCGGTTATACGCTGGACCGGAGTAGCGATCCGCCACTGACAGATAAGCCCTTGAACGAGGACTGTGTACATTGAACTAGATGGTATGTGGAATGTCTAAGTATTGCGAGCCTGGCGATAGCGCTATTAGTGCTTTTCTTCACAAATGACTGTAATCTTTAAATCGGCACAGGCCTTGGATTGTAACAAAGTTTACACTTAGTATCGTTTTTTAAATACATTACAGATATATCAGATTTTGGTTTCGTTGCTACACAGTTACTAAATGCCTGCCGAGTGATGTTATGTGTAAGCAAGAGAGGTTATGCTCATTTCTTGTATATAAACACATTTTTGTATAGCACTATATGTTTTCTACGCACTGTATTGATGTATTCACTCCCCCCTGACACGTGATGACGTCATCACATCACTTTCCCGCCATTTGAGTGTTTAAATTGTTTGGTCAGATTCACATTTGTTACTTTGAGAAAGGCTATAGGTTTAGCCGAAACGTCAGAAAAATTCTACAATAAATTTTCACAGTTTGAACAACTTAAGACCTGTGAGTGCTTACCTTCTTTTTTGTATATATATATATATATATATATATATATATATATATATATATATATATATATATATATATATATATATATATATATATATTACTGCAAGGAGGGCATTCACTTTAAAACATCATTACAATAACGAGATTTTCCAATATTTCAATTTCATGTTATTTTACAGAAATATTCACATCCACAGGATGTCACCGTTGTACAGTATCCTTGAAAAAAACAGCCTCCCGTAGTCAAGGATATCACGTCAATGTTCATTCCATTGTTTCATTTCTTACATTTTTGAAGATAATCATTATTCTGGCTCTATACGAATTCTCTTGGGATGTTAAAAATATTTAAAGTTTAAAGACAGATAATGAACTGTTCTCTGGGTTAGCCTCATTGGCGTGCACCATGATTAGTCACTGATTTATGTTTATGAAAAACAAGAGTAGTAGTGATGGGCGAATAGATTTGCGGCGAATTTACGCGTTTCGCCACGGGCGAATAAATTCGTGAAATTTCCCATGAAAATACGCCAGTGTCAAAAAAATTTGGATGCGTGTCTGAAAAGTGTCCCTATTCGTACGCCTATTGACTTTAACACTGAAGTCAAATTTGACGCAAATTGAAGCGGGCGGCAAAATTGACGCGGCCGTCAAAATTCGAGTTTCACAAATTTTTTGCCATTTCTCAAATTTTGCGGGAAATTTTTAAAGTGAAACGGGAGAAATTCGCCCATGACTAAAGAGTACCAAAACCATTAATATTCTAGACATGAAAAGGTGGAGGTCGGGCTCATTTGTTCTGATTTTAGGAACGATGTTTGCCGGGATGTTGTAAAACATTGATACAATCAAGGAAAGTTTAAATTAATGATAAGTAGAGCGCATTTCTTGCTTGGGGGATTGCATATATAATCTCATTTCTATTTGTAGATAAATATGTTTATCCAGAAGTTTTTTTTCTTTGTAGTTCTGTAATTAATAAGCTGTTTTCATTAAATCCCTACTTTCCGAAGTTACATTTCAAACTGTTTATGAAACGGTTCAAAGAAGTTAAGTAAAAAAATATTAATTGCTGTCGTTATTTTGTTAATTCTAGAAAAACTGTTTTCCTAAAGATTAACTCCAAAAGCTTACTACATTTACTAATAGTCTCTAAAAGTGGATTATTCTGCTCATGCCAAAATGAGGGAGACCCGAAGGATCCTTGATCCTACAACCAAGCTGGAAAGAATTTGGGCTTCCAAAATAATTGCCACAAAATAATAGGCAATTCATTATTCTATAAACACCTCTGTTATTTTGTTAGATTTAAAGGAGAACTAAACCCTAAAAATGAATGTGGCTAAAAATGGCATATTTTATATAGTGAACTTATTGCACCAGCTTAAAGTTTCAGCTTGTCAATAGCAGCAATGATCCAGGACTTCAAACTTGTCACAGGGGGTCACCATCTTGGAAAGTGTCTGTGACACTCACATGCTCAGTGGGCTCTGATTGGCTGTTGAGAAGCTAAGCTTAGGGCTCGTCACTAATTATCCAGCAGAAAATGAGCTTCCCTGGCTGTAATATAAGCTGATGCTACAGGTTTGCTGATTATTAAATTCTGATGCTAATTGCACTGGTTTCTGTGCTGCCATGTAGTAATTATCTGTATTAATTACTAATCAGCCTTATATTGTGACATTTCTATTCTATGTGTACTGTATATTGTGAGTGGGTCCCTAAGCTCAGTAAGTGACAGCAGCACAGAGCATGTGCAGTGAATCAGCAGAAAAGAAGATGGGGAGCTACTGGGGCATCTTTGGAGACACAGATCTTTACTGCTAAAGGGCTGTGGTTGCCTTGGGCTGGTACAGAAGCACAAAACATCATGTACAACATTTCTAGCTACTTCTTTAGTTAGGCTTTAGTTCTCCTTTAAGGCATAGTGCACACCATGTATATGTTCATCCTTGGGATTCAAACATTGGCCCAATGACTTTATACATAAGTATAAAATAAGGATGTCCACAATCACCAGTCACGTGACCTTATTTCTACTACATTATCGGATCTGTTATCCAGAAACCCATTATCCAGAATCTCTGAATCATGGAGTGGTAATCTCCCATAGACTCCATTTTCAATCACATAATATACATTTTTAAAAATGATTTCCTTTTTCTCTGTAATAATAAAACAGTCGCTTGTACTTGATCCCAACTAAGATATAATTAATCCTTATTGGAGGCAAAACCAGCCTATTGGGTTTATTTAATGTTTACACGATTTTATGGTCGACTTAGGTATGAAGATCTAAATTATGGAAAGATTTGTTATCTGGAGAGCCCCAGGTCCCGAGTATTATGAATATAACGGGTCCCAGACCTGTATTTCTAAAGTTGCTTTGAACAAATATTCCACACTTCGGATGATATACTGGAATGATTATTCCTCCGCTCTTTATTTTATTTCTCTACTGGTATTGTAAGCTTTCAAAGTTGCTTTATGTGAAAAAAATAAAAAAAAAATAAAAAAAAGTCGTAACCCTGGGTTTACAGTTTACCAACAAAGGTCTTGTTGCAGAAATGTACTGAAATATTTTCTTGTCTTAGAAATGATGTACTGTCAAAAGGATGAACACAGCCGAAGCAATTTATATATTAACAGAGATAAAAGCACCAACATTGTGTTTTGTACATCTCAAAAAAAAAAAAAAAAACAGAAGAAGAGGAATAATAGGAAAAAAAAACCTCATCCTCTACTTTTCACATTTCAATTTTATGTTTGCTACTAGACTAAGCCAACTGCCACATAATTAGACTTTGTAGGTTTAATTTAAACTCACTAAGCGTATCATTGCTGTTAAGCTCTCAATTCCGAAGTCACATAGCAGTGTCAATTTAATAACGTTCACAGTCGATACCCTCGCATTAGCACAGACAATGGCTTGATATTTTAGAACCTGGTTTTGAGTTTTTCAACTTTTACCACGAGCAGCGCTTTCGTGTAGCCGCGCTATAATAAAAAAGGCACGCGGAACAGCTGGCCGGTCATGCAGCTAGTATTTATTTTCTCTGTTTCCAGCAGCAGGGAGGATTCCAGGGTGAAATTCAAATTTTAATCTTGAAAACATATGAAACACAAAACACATCAGCTCTGATTTGATTTGTATTGAGCTACAATGGCTCACCGGGTTGCAAAAGAACAGCATGGATAAAATAAAGAATGTTTGCTATCGTTTTGTCTCCACTTTGAAATCAAATAAACGCTCCATGTCAGCAAGATTGAATTGCTCTACGTAGAAAGGAAAGGCGACAATTAGAAATATATCTACGTAATCACATTTCTACAAGAGAAATGTAGGAATATATTCTACAAAGAATTTCAAAGCTTACATCTCTTAGGGGCTGATTTATTTGACACCAAAAATATGGAAAAGTGCGACTTTTTCAGGATTTATTATGTGACAAAACTGCGACAATTCCAAATACGAAAAAACTCCAGCTAAAATCTGTCGAAATTTTCAGGAGCAGCCGTTGGCAATCCCTTCTCCGGTGGCGTCCCATCCAAGATGGCGGCGCCCATGAACCACGTGATGACGTCACATGCCTGGCGTGAAAATTGAAAATAAAAGGACTTCCATGTCACAGGTTCAATGTCTGAATATAGGAATTCCTGATTTGTGTTCCTGGGTTCCCTAAATTCCTAAATTGTTGTTTTCTGGATTCCTGACTTTGACCCTGATTCTGCCTTTGGAACCTTTGCCTGAATTTGACTACGATTTCGCCTGGCCCCTGTCGGATACCGCTGAACTACACGAGCTTCCTCCTTGGTCCGAACTTCTCCCACTGGAAGCCGATCGCCCCCCCCTGATGGAAATCATGTAAAAGTCAATGGCAGAACTGGAAAAACTTCCTTTGAGCCATGGTTTTGGAGGTTTTCGTGAGATTTTGCCACTGACTTTTGTGCGACAACTCAAAAAAGTCAAGTTTTTTTTTTGTTTACAGCAAATTTTTCCATTCATACTTTTTAAAAAAATGTTATTCGGATTTTTTTCATAAATTGCAGGACATTCGTAGTTTTAGACAAAGTGAGTTCAGTCGTGGATTAAAAAAACTCTAAAACAACTAAAATTAGATTTTTCATAAATAGGCCCAATTACCAACATTCTAATTTTAGTAGTTTTACAGGTTTTTGAAATAGGGATGCACCCAATCTAGGATTTGGTTCGCAATTTGGCCAGGATTCGCCCTTTTTCAGCAGAATTCGGATTCGGTCGAATCCTTCCGCCCGGCCGAACCAAAGCCTAATTTGCATATGCAAATTAGAGGGGGAAATCGTGTGCCTTTTTGTCACAAAACAAGGAAGTAAAAAATGTTTTGCCCTTATTTGCATATTTTAGGTATTTAGCCGAATATTTCGCATATTCGGGGGTTCGGCCAAATCCAAATTAGCGGATTCGGTGCATTCCTATTTTAAAGCCACAACTAAACTCACTTTCTCTAAAATTATGAATGCCATGGAAACCAATAAAAGATCAGAATATAAAAAGTACGAACAGAAAAAAATGCTGAACAATCTGAAAAAAACCCCCAATATCTCTTAAAACCTCTAAAAATTCAAGTTTTTCGGACAATTACTAGGAAAAAAAAAAATCTAATTTTTGATTCGCAAAAGCCATTTGTTTGCAAACTTTGCGAAAAAGTCATTGAGGTATCAAATTGGTCAAAAAGGACACAAACAACGGAATTCTTGGACGCTAATGCTCTCAGAGGGTGTAGGCAAATGTTTTTTGAGCAAGCCCAAAGTCTGAATGGTTAAACAAAAGAGAATGGTCCTGCACAGCTCTCATTGACTTCTATAGGACCCAGTGGCGGAACTACCGGGGGAGCAGGGGGTGCGATTGGGTGATTTTGTTTTTTGGTGATTTAGTTCGTCCTGCATCAAGATTGACCCATCTGATTTCCCTGCCACAAGATCAGCATATTCAATTTGTGCATTCCATTGGCGACTGTTAAGGGGCAGATTTATCAAGGGTCGAATTTCGAAGTACAAAAAACTTTGAAATTCGACCATTGAATTAAAAAACTTTGAATTTGTATAACAAATTTGGTAATCCTGCGGTCGAATCAAAATCGTTCGAACAAACGATTAAATAGTTAGATCCAAACGATTTTTAGCGATCGATCGAAGGATTTCTATTAGACCTAAAAAAAACTTAGAAAAGTGCTCTGGAAGGTCCCCATAGGCTAACATTGCACTTCGGTAGCTTTAATTTGGTCGAAGTCAACTTTTTTTAAAGAGACAGTGTTTCAATTATCGAATAGTCGAACAATTTTTACTTCGAATCGTTCAAATCGAAGTCGAATATAGCCTATTCTATGAAATTCGAACTTTTTGTACTTCGAAAATTCACTTGAACTTAGTAAATCTGCCCCTAAATGTCAGTTGGAGAGCAGGAAGCCTGTGCTAAACACAGCACACCATCCAAAACACCATCCAACTGATAAAAACACCTCCATCGCAATATAATTTTGCCTTCAGTTTGACTCCAATACATTTCACAAAATTTTGCAGTTTCACAAATTGTTCAGTAAAGTAGAAAGCGACATTTGCACTCATTATTGTGGTTGATATTTAACCACTAGGACACTTAGGGGCCGATTCACTAAGGGTCGAATATTGAGGGTTAATTAACCCTCGATATTCGACTAGGAACTAAAATCCTTCGACTTCGAATATCGAAGTCGAAGGATTTAGGGCAGATAGTACGATCGAACGATCTAAGGATTATTCCTTCGAATCGAACGATTTTAAGGATTTTAATCCAACGATCGAAGGAATATCCTTCGATCAAAAAAAGTTAGCCAAGCCTATGGAGACCTTCCCCATAGGCTAACATTGACTTCGGTAGCTTTTAGATGCCGAACTAGGGGGTCGAAGTTGTAGGGTTGCCACCTGGTCAGTATTTTACCGGCCTGGCTGGTAAAAATGATGGTTGATCCCACTGGAAAAAAGATAAATATATAGGAAGGCCGATATTTTTTTCCAGAAAAGGTGGCAAACCTAGTCACTAGCAGTCCCAGGGCAAAGATTCAAGGTCAGGAACAGACCAGGTCTATCAGAAACTCATGAACGTGGGTTCTGTGATCAAATGGGAGAAAATAACCAGGCTAAGTTCAAAAGCTAAAAATCTTAGCACAAAGCTTTTTTTTTCAAAATTCCAACCACTCTCCTGAGCAAATTCTTCTGGAAATCAAAAAGCCAAAGGGTTGAAGATTTAAAAAACTTGGAGACACGTAACAGACTGGGTGAAAACCAGGTTTAATTCACATAAAACAAGACAAAATTAGGGATTCTGTCATGGACATGGTTTTCTCTTTTCATTTCTAAATTACACTGTTTACTTTGCATAACATAATGCACTCTACCATTTAAAACTTTATTCTTGAATCAAAAAAATTATTTTTTTAGTTGTAATATTGGTGTGGAGGCAGCTATCTCAGTGCATTGTGCCTGATTATGAGCTTTGAGGAGGAGCCAGAATTTCAGCATGGAACTGTTATGAGACAGCTATTGCTCCTACCCTTCTCATTGTTCTTCAATACGACCCAAGTCTTGCTCCCTAGCCCCATCTAATAAACATGAGAATAGTGGGAAAAGCAGGAGCACTTGTAGCAATGCAAACAAATCCTTCAGCAATGGTGTCAGGTAGCTGCTATCTGGTTAACTGTCCATTGTTCTGTTGATATATATTGTAGACCTGAATTATCATAACCTCAGTCAACAGGAAAGTGCATGCAGCATGTGACTGCAAGATAAATATAATTCTTTAGATGCCTCTTCTATTGAGTCCTAAACCTTTTATTATTGGTTATTTATCATATCCTTATCTGTATGAGAGTGTTGGTCACCAGAATATGCCAAGATTAATATTAAGTAGTCTACTGTTGAGCCTTCATAAATAAATTAGACCCTGTAACCAGAAATTGCTGGAACATCATAATCTGCTCTTTGGTTATTTACTTATGTGTCTCTAAGCAAAGGGGCCAGGACCTGCTGAGGACCTTTAATCATAACCTGCTGTTTGACATCAATTGGCACAAGTATTAGCGAGTGACAGTACCATGCTGAGATCCTTTTTTTCCTGATATGCTGCTGAGCTTCAATAAATCATGATTTGTTGCTGACAGTCTGTAGGTTTGAGCTAGGCAGAAGGAACATTTAAGATCTTTCAAACCTCATCTACAGTTGACCTTAGGGTTGGCACCTCATCCTCTTAAGGGTCAGGACACACAGGCAGATTCGGGGAGATTAGTCGCCTACTCACAGGTTAAAATGTAAATCGCCGGCAGGAAGGCACAGCGATTTTTTTTCTGAAGTCACGCGAAGTTGCCACATGAGAAAACTTCGGGCGACCTCGGAAAATGAATTGTTCCGAATGCCATTCTGCCGGTGATTTACATTTTATCTGGCTGGAAGGCAGGGGAGGCCGTTCAGGGAGATAAGTAGCCCCGAAGAAGAGGAGGAGATTTGTCGCCGGGCGACTAATCTCCCCAAATCTGCCTGTGTGCCCTGACCCTAAAGATGAACACATATACTGCTTGAATACAGCATTATGTCCTTAATTACTATGCCTCACACATCTAAATTTAATATATTTCATAAGTGTTGGCTTTTAAAGATGAGTTGGCAAACCTACATGGCCCTCAGTAAAAAGTTTGAGCGAGTATGAAGAAAAACAGTGTTTAGAAAAATGAATGTGTACTTAAACTTGCTCTGTTCCTAATGTTCCTAATACTCACATTTTGCCAACTGCCTGTCGGCTTGTTCTTTTGTTCCCGAACAAAGCTTCAGTTACGGAGCCCTACTTTATAAATAAACTTGCTTTGTTTAATGTGTCGGCGCAGTTATTTTGCCTGCAGTCTGTGTATGATGTTTTCAGCAAGTAATCACTTTAACAAACTCTATATCAACACAATTTTTAATATTTTTATAGACACCTGTAGCCTTACAAGTAATGAATCCTACCAGATGTAACTATATTTTTCAGCTATTGGCGACATATCTTTCCAAGGGACACGTAATTATTTTCGGCAGGTAAAGCAGATGGGGCAAAAGGTAGAGCAAAAGGTGGAGCCAAGTGTTCAGTTTGCTGTACACGTCAAAGACAGAACGTATTCATTTTCAATTTTTTAGACCATAACAGTTACTTCTCACACTATTCTGCACCTTTATGTTGACTTTTTTAATGACCAACTGCCTCCTACTCTATAGAAAGTCTACCTGATAAGGACTGATACTTTAGGCAATATTGCCAGAATATTTTGACCCTCTGTTTGGTGATTGGGAAACAAGGATTTACTCTTGTGCAAACTGTAATATCATTTGTTGTTTCATAGAAACTGTACAAATTTTGTGTTTTCCATAAAAAATGTCATTGCCATTCTTTCACTTTCTTTCTGTGTTTCATTTGAAATGCCTCTTCAAACTATTTATTAGATCTGAGGGTAGGTTTATTCATTTTGAAGATTAAAATTTAAAAAATAAAATACTGGATTGTGAAAGTAAAACGAGTGGTGATCCTGTTTTTTTAAAACTCAAATGCAGCAAATTTAGGAAAAAGTTAAAAAATTGGATTGGATTTGTTTGAAAAAAAACCTCAATTGCTTCTAAAATCACTTCAATTCAATTTAAAAATCAGACTTTTTAGAATAACTGATTGTAACGAACATACCTGGTGGTCTGGGGGGGGACGACAGGGACGCCTGTCGCCCCCTCGGCGGGGACGCCCGCATGCAGGCCGCAGGCGCTGGCATCTTAGGGCGCGCGCGGTGCGCTCTGCAGTTTCTTAAAGTCGCAGGCGCGCTGACGTAGTGACGTCAGCGCGCAAGGGCACGCAATTCAAACAGTATTTAAAGCCCATTAGGGCTGTGGGAATTTGCCCGTGATAGGATTAATTCCTGGTGCTTTTGTGCTGTTTATTCTGAAACCTGTCTGATTCCTGTTTTAACCCCTGCCTGTCTATTTGACCATTCTGACTTCTGGATTCTGACCCTTTCCTGATTATCGACTACCCCTTCTGATTAACCCTCTGATTGACTTCCTGGTTTGACCCTTGCCTGCCTGACTACGTTTACTCTCTGCCTGCCTCGACCCGGCCTGTTCTGACTACTCCTTTGCCTAACGCCTTGTACTGCGATCTTCTGTCCAAAGACTTTGTTTTACTACAGTTGTGCCCCTTTGCTTGCCAGAACTCCTCGCCTTGCTCCTCTCGAAAAGTCCAGGTGGCATCTGAGTACGCTGAGGGCTCCTCCCGAAGCCAAAGGCGGTCACACTAACTGGTGAAGCCGAGCCGAGACCAGGGAGCTTGGCATTAGTTCTGGTTTAGGGTGCCGACCGTGACACTGATGTTGAAAATATACCTCACATCGGCTTATACAGAAGCATGCCAGGTTTTGGTTGCCAAATTTTTATCTGATTGATACATTTCAAAAAGAAAAGTCAAATTTGAATTCACTTTCTTTTTGGCAGGAATTTTTGTGAATTACGGTAAAAAAACTCAAACTGGAATTGTAATAAATAGAAGCCTATTTGTGGAGTAGACATGCACATATTACTGTCAGCTTCCAGGATACTGGGGTCCCTTCTTCAGTCAAAGTTACTTGTTCATGTAATAAAAATCCAGAATTGGTTCCTCAAGTACTCATGATGACAAAGCCTTCTTTTGTCTGCTAATCATCAACCAAATGTTTAAACTCATAGGTCTCATATCTCAGTCTGCTTCCTAATTTAACTGGTTCTTACTTGAGTCTTTCTACTGAATGAATTGACCTTAGTCTGAAGGATGTGAATTGGTTACCATTGGTTTAGTGTCATTGGGGAAAGAAGAGTAGCAGTAGGCATGGCTAAAGGTGGCCATACGTGCATAGATCTGCTCATTTTGGAGAGGTCACCAAATGAGCTGATCTTGTGCCAATATGCCCACCTTGAGTTAGCAATATCTGACTTATCTGATCGTGGGCCCTAGGGTCCAATGATCGGATCACATTGCCGGGAATGCAGGTGGTCAGTGCTAGGACCACATCAATTAAGTTTTGTGGTCCTTGATCTAACGGAATTTTTAAAGCTGCCCAATCAACAGCTGGCCGATTTTTCCAAAATGGCCATAATAATTCAAAAAGCAGATATTTTGAACATTGGCTCAATTAGTTGAAATTTTCTTGGAGAGAACTTATTTGTTAGAATTACCACTTTATCCATGTCAGTTGCCTTGGTTGTACTTATGCCCCATTCCAACTGCAAACTGATATGAAACTTGTTATCCAGATAGCTATTAAAGAAAGATGTCCCTCAAAGACCCCATTTTATCCAAATTATCGAAGTTGCATAATGATTTCCTTTTCTCTGTAATAATAAAACAGTAGCTTGTACTTGATCTTAACTAAAAAATTATAAATCCTTGTTGGAAGCAAAACCAGCCTATTGGGTTTATCTGATGTTTATCTGATTTTTTAGTAGACTTAAGGTATGAAGATCCAAATTAAGATCCGAAAAACCCCAGGTCCTGAGCATTCTGGATAACAGGTCCTATACATGTATTAATTCTATTCTTGGGTTGTTTAAGGCAACGGAAGACTCACCGATCGAGCATAAGATTCTCTTATTTACATACTAAAGATCTCTTTGAAAAAGCAGCATGAAAGTCAGTGTTCCCATAATCCTCACCTGCGGGGTCGTTCTAGAGGTAATTTAGAAATATGCAACCTGTCAGGAGATGTCTTGGGCTCTTTCTGCTGATTTGTGTACTTTACGTTGGCTTTTTTGTATATTACATAATTTATGGGCTGTGAAAACTCGGAAAGACTACAGTGATACAAACCAACATAGCGTTATTAAAGGTCACCTTGCGGAGAAGCATTAAAAGAATAACTACTAACTAGTGTTGATATATACTCACTGTGCATTATTTTGTCAGAAGCTGGACTTATATGTTCCTATTAAAGTGTAAGGATTTATGTGATCAACTACCATGAAGGACACTTAAGGAAACAACTGAGAGCTTGAAACATAAATTAAGCAGAATGTATACATCAACAAGGCTCCAAGTTCAACTTTACATGTCATTGAAACCTATTTCTCAACAGTTATGTTTGTCAGTGGAGTGTCAGGTCAGTAATGAGCTCAGGTTGCTTAAAGTCAAGACGGGCAATAGATTAGTATGTTATATATGAGCCCAAGACTCCCTCGTGTAGTGTTTATGTGCAAAGAGATTTGTGCTCTCAAGATACTTAGTTAAGTAAATATTAGATGATATTTTGATCATGAATGAAGCCATTTGTCTGTACAAATCAGGATTTAGCCATAAAGTCAACTGAATAGCCTGATTGAGCACCGTATTTTTAACACCCATGGGCTCATTCATCTTGAAGGCATGGTGTAAAGTAGAACATATGCTCATAATACAGGTATAAGATCCATTATCCAGAAACCCGATATCCAGAAATCTCAGGATAGCCATCTCCCATAGACTCCATTTTAAGCAAATACTTAGTGGGTTTATTTAGATTGTTATTTACTAAAACCCAAATTTTTTGAATTATTTAAATAAAAAAAGTACGACCAAATTAGAATCCACGATTTCACCTTATTTATTATTAAAAAAAGGCTTAATTTAATCGGTTCGAGTAAAAACTTGATAAAATCAAGAGAAACCCTGAATCGTACCATTTCTTCTGAAATTTTTGCTCAATTTTTTCGGGACTTTTCCTGAAAAGCCAGAATTTTTAGTGGCTAATTCCAGCACAGACCACAGAAATGTCAAAATAAGATAGGGACCTCTGCCATTTATTTATACACAACCTCGGCAGGTCTGAGATGGAGGATTTTCGGATTCTGACTTTTTGCTGCATTCGGTTTTAATTGATCTAAAAAAATTCGAGTTTTAAATAGAGACCAGAAAAAATTTAGTTTTGCCCCCAAAAGCCGACCGGAGTTTAGTAAATAAGCCCCTTGGGGCATATTTATCAAAGGTCGAATTTCAAATTGAAAAAACTTTGAAAATCCTAATTAAAAAAGACCAACCGAAAGTTGAAGTTTTCGATCGAATAGGTCCGTATTCGGTAGAATTCGAATTGTACGAATCGAAGGAATAATGCATTCGATTGAATTTGATTTGCAGTTTTTCCCCATAAAAACGTTGATTTTTCAAAGTCCACTAATTGACTCCAATTCTAGGAGGTCCCCCATAGGCTAAAACAGCAATTCGGCAGGTTTTCGATGGCGAATGGTCGAAGTCGAATTTTTAAAGAGACAGTACATGATGAATTTCGATATTCTAATTTTTTAATTTTTTTTTAATTCAAATCAAATTTGGACTATTCCCTAGTCGAAATACACAAAAAATAGCTTGAAATTCAAATTCAAAATGAAAATTCACCTCGACCTTTGATAAATCTGCCCCTTAATGTCTTAATGATTTTTAGCATATTTAAAAGCATGGTTCACCTTTCAGTAAACTTGTAGGGGGTTATTTACTAAACCTCAAATTTATCTGCTTGGGCTTTTTGGTGTAAAAACTTATGGGAAAAAAAAAACCTCAAATTGTTCAAGATTTATTATACCCAGATGCTGCAAAAAGCTCAAATCCGAAAATCTGCCATCTCAGATCTGTCGAGGTCCTGTATAAGTCAATGGGAGATGTCCCTATCCCAATTGGAAGATATAGTGGTGTGTGCTCGGTGAAGCCTAATAATCTGATAAATTCGGGGTTTTATGGCAAAAATCTGAAGAAACCTAGGAGCTAGTGATGGGCGAATTTGCGCCGTTTCGCTTCGCCGAAAAATTAGCGAATTTCGCGCGAAATTCGCAAAACGGCAAAAAATTCGCGAAACGGCGCCGGCGTCTCGTTTTTGACGCCAGCGCCCGTTTTTCGAAGCCGGTGCCCGTTTTGGATGCCGGCGCCCGTTTTGGACGCTGGCGTCCATTTTTTCGAAAAAATTTTTTTTGACGCCGGCGAATTTTTGACGCAAATTTTCGCGGGAGTTTCGCGAATTTATTCGCTGGCGGCGAATCGCGCAAATTCGCCGCGAATTCGCGCCTGGCGAATAAATTCGCCCATCACTACTAGGAACATGGCAATAAAAAAAAAGTCTGAAAAAAATTATACCATTCGCAGTTTCGTTCGATTTTATCAGGTTTTTTTACCGATCTGATTTATTTAAGTTATTTTATCAATAAATAAGGCAAAATCGAGTATGGGAGTTTGGTCAAGCTTATTTTTAATTTAAATGATGCGATAAATACAGATTTTAGTATATGACCCCCTTAGTATGTTATAGAATGGCCAATTCTAAGCAATTTTTAAAGCTTTTTTAATTGGTCTTCATTATTAATTTTTTAGAGATTTTGAATTTACTACCATCTTCTTCTGACTTTTCCCAGCTTTCAAATGGAGGGTCAGTGACCCCATCTAATAAACAAATGATCTGTAAGGCAACAAATATATTATTATTGCTACTTTTTATTACGCATCTTTCTATTCAGGCCTTTCCTATTTATATTCCAGTCTCTTATTCAAATCAATGCATGGTTGCTGGGGGAATTTGCTAAACCACAAATAATAATGAAAACCAACAGCAAATTGTCTACATCATACTAAAAGTTAACTCAAAGGTGAACAACCCCTTTTAAGGTTTAGTGTTCCAAATTAAGCAAAGCTCCTTTATCTGGAAAACCCCAGGTCCCGAGCATTCTGGATAATAGATTCTATACTAATAGCGCACATCACACTTGTGTCAAAATGTTCTTCTTTTTGGAAACTTTTTAGAGATGAATTTTACAAAATGCATTTTTCTATTGGATCAAGGTGTATTTCCACTTTATTGCCTTTCAAAGAAATACGTGTAGTCGTTCTGAACATTCGTCCAAAAACTTATTGAAAAATAATAGTTGCTCTGTGCTGCGCGGTGCTGAAAGTTAGGAGATCAGCACATTTATTTAGAAAAAGAAGGGAAACGCTAAGTAAAGCTTTTATTTAAAACTATGCCAGATTCTTTCATTCCCGCAAGTGTATTTTGCTACTGCATCTATTTTCATTGCTTGGAATGATAACAGATGCGCCTCGGAAAGTGAGGAATATGCTATAGCAAAACCCTGTATGAATCTACAATAATGTTTGAAATTTTAGGTATGAATAAAATATTCTTTTGGGTAAAAGGAATTCTTTTCTTCTATCATCTGTGATCGTAATTTGCCTCAAAAACACAAATGCACCCAGACACACACAGAGATGCACACACACAGGAGTTTATGTCTTTTAAAGGACATGAATGTTTACCATACCTGAGTTAAAATCTCTAGAAGCTCTCTGTTTGTTTAGGATAGAAGCGGCCATATTAGCTTGGTGTGACATCACTTCCTGCCTGAGTCTCTCCCAGCTCACTCATAGCTCTGGGCTCAGATTACAGCAGGAAGAGAAGGAGGGGGGGGAGGAGTTAACTGAGCATGCTCAAGGAGAAGGAAAGGTTAAGGAAAGGTTAAAACTAAGTAAGCTTTATCAGAAAGGTCCACCTAAAAATACCAGTAAAACCTCAAAGTAATGCTGCTCTGAGTCCTCTGTCAAAAAAAACACAGCATTTCTTTCCTTCTATTGTGTACTCATGGGCTTCTGTATCAAACTTCCTGTTTTCATCTTAAACCTCCAGGGCTAGGGCTTGAGCATGCTCAGTTAACTCCTCTCCCCCCCCCCTCATTCTCTTCCTGCTGTAATCTGAGCCCAGAGCTATGAGTGAGCTGGGAGAGATTCAGGCAGGAAGTGATGTCACACCAAGCTAATATGGCAGCAGCTATGCTGCAGGCCAGGCTTCCATGTGGTTGTAGCACCCCCACACCTGTCTCTTTAAATGGTGGAACAATTCCTTTGGAAATGGGTGTTGGTCTGGGCAGTTTCTCTCTCTTAAAAGACGCAAGCGGGGGAGGATTAATCTCATGGAACCAATGCTGGGGTCTAGGTTATCTCTCCCCTTTGAAAGCTAATGGTGGGGGAGGACTAAGCCCTATGATGAAAACCAATGCCCAGGTCGGGAGACCTTATTTTTCAGGTAATGCTCTTATGCCGGGAGGCTTTAGCATTTGAAATTATGATCAGAGGTAAATAGTTAGGGACCGCCATATGGGTTTTACCTTGACGTGGTATGGTGGCTTATCAATCTTATGATCATAATTTTGTAACTAAAAAAACCCCTGTCTTT
Organism: Xenopus petersii; assembly: GCA_038501925.1. Taxonomy (NCBI): domain Eukaryota; kingdom Metazoa; phylum Chordata; class Amphibia; order Anura; family Pipidae; genus Xenopus; species Xenopus petersii. Next base: position 132,327,078 of record CM076684.1, read on the forward strand.
GTAAATACATGCATCTGCATAGATTACTGATATGACAGGGGACAAAGGAATGTGCATTGATCACTTTTTCTTTTTTTCTATGTTTGTAGTTAATTTGGCCAGATCAGTAGCACTTCCAATGTATTTTAGTACATTTTTATTAAGCCATGGAGTGCTCTCACAATTTTTCCTTTTTGTATGGCAGCTTCTATCCTAAACAAAGAGAGAGCTTCTAGAGATTTTAACTCAGGTATGGTAAACATTCTGCAGAATAAATATAGCATTCTAGCTTGCACTATTGCAGCTAATCTATTGGCAATAACATGCCTCCGTAGCTTTCCTTTTCCTTTAAATGTGGCTCAGGACCTATCACTAAAGAGGGGGCAGTGTTGACTGCACCTTGAGAGGTCTCATGGTAAATGCTCCACATGCTCTGATTATAAGGTTCTCTAACACTCTCTCCAGCTACTCTCCAGGGAGAACCCAATTACATTTGTGATCCTCTCTTTCAGCTGGGTCTTTGAAAAGTACTGGAGCAAACGTTTTTGGGAGCTGTAACTTTGAAGGTAAAAAAATAGATGTAGAAAAATTGAGATAAAGGGGTATAACAAGAATTACTCAGTGAACAGTCATCTATACACCCATACACTCCGGAGCAAGAACTTGTGAAGAATTAGTCACACCACTCAGGAACTCCACCCTGTAGTGCATTCCCTATGGTGGAAGCCTCTCATAGATAATACTATTCCTTTCAGATCCATGTTCCCTACATTTAGGCGAAGTCGTCTTGAATAAATAATTCCACACTACTAGTCCTCAGAAGCACAACTCTAATGAGTGTGCTTTGATCGAAATTGTTATCCACTATGGAAGTTAAAGAATTTGTTCATGGGGTCCCTGTTTCACAAATTCCTTAAAGATGCTGATCTTCTTAGGGTTCAAAGCTTGATACTTGGGTCTTATACTCCAGACTCCCTATAATAATAATTGGGGGTGGCAGGCGACCTTTTCTGTGCCCAGCTGGTGAGTGTCACTTACGGGTTTGATGCTTCCTTGGAATGACACTAGTGCATGCATTTTTTTCCTTTGGCGCGCTCCAGGACATCGCACTTAGCAGGTCTATTGTACATAGTTCCTGGGTGTGCTTCTAGTCTGGTTTCTTCATACTTGACCCTTGCCTTGTCCCTCACTTCTGCTGATTTGCTGCCTGTACTGACCTCAGCCTGTTACCGACCATTCGTCTGGACCCTGACTTTGTACTACAAAGAACTCTCGCATTGGTTCTCTCACGTTAAGACCTGGCAGCATCCGAATAGGGGAGGGCTCTTCCCAAAGCAAAAGGTGGCTGTTATAGGTGGAAACGTGATGCGTGACGGGAACCTTGGTGTCTATTCTGGGTTTTGGAAACCATAAGTGACGCTCCCAGCACATCCACCTCGGCTATTAAGTGGAGACCAAATTAGAAGTGCCATGCGGTCAGGAACTAATCACAAGAACTATCATTTCCTGAGAATAAATCCCAACAGTTCCAACCAGTGTAACTTCAAGATAAAGAAAGTTCATTGCCTACTTGGTTCTAAATAAAGATTAAATATGAAATATGTGTGTACTTGCATTGCGGGTCGGGCCAGCCAGGTTCCCCAGGCAACCCGGCCGCCTTTATCGCCCTCTCCACCAAGGATGTGTAGGAGCGCGTGAACATGCATGCTGACCAGCTGCGTCATCCTCCTTTAGGCACGCATGCCCCCTCCCCTAATGTAGGCGTGTGTGCATACTTGCAAACAATCATAGGACAAGTGCAGGACTCTGCAGACCAGACTAGTGTAGGCAGCAGTAAAAGGTACGTGCCTGGTTCACCCCAAACTTTGCGCCCTAGGCACGTGCCTATTCTGCCTACCCCTAGTTCCGGCCCTGCTTGCATGCACTCTAAGAAGGTGAAAGAAACCCAAAATCCAGAGAGAGGGCTAAGAAACTGGTCACAGCTTGCCATATTAGTAAATTTGCCTTCTGGGTTGACTCTCAGCTGCTCAGCTACAACTATGTCTTAGTTGTACATTTTTCAGGGGTCCCACAAGGGCAAACAGTAGTACTTAATCTACACCAACTAGGAAGGTAGCAGTGAGGTAGAACTCAAACCAGATGTGTCAAATCCATACTGGACAATATATAAGCTCACAGATCTAGAGAGAAGACATTAAACAAGCTGGAGGTCCAGGCTGGCAGCAAGGTAGGGAACGGGAGCAGAAAGGAGTCAACTGAATAGGACAAGGCAATGGAACCTGAACAAGAACAACATCATCACATCTACAGAGTTTGCAATGATAGTAGTAACACTAATAATAAGTTACACTAGTGAGCAGCACTTATTGAAGTTCTGAATTTTCTTTCAAGCTGGAAGGGTGACTTTAAATTCTAAACTAAATGTAGTTGACGTTTGACTCTTTCTGCCACTAAGTTAAAGACATTTACAGTAAATGTGTCTCCTTCCCTGTGATAGTCAGTGGCAATAGACATTTCTAGGGGAGAAATCTCATTAGGCAAATGAATTAACTTCTGTTCTAAAGGATTATGGCAACAGGTATAAAAATGTATGGGGGTCATTTATGATGTGTGGACAATCCTCCATGATGCCTGTATTTGCTGTATTCATGAGGGGTGGCTGGGGTGGAACATAGACTTAGAGCTGCATTTTATAAATCAATTTGGGGCCTATGTAATCAGCCCTTTATAAGTATGCTTTTGGCAACTCCTCTGGAGCCATTTTCCTAACTCTGATTAATATTTGGGTTTTTTACATTTGAACATCTGATACAGTATGATGGGATACAGAGTTGGACTGGGCCGGCGGGACACTGGGAAAAAAACCTGGTGGGCCACTCCTTGTGTGAATGCATAGTCACTGCTCCCTGACCTCACTAGCCCCCTGACCCTGGTCTTGGCCGTGAGAAGAAAAAGGTACACGGGGGAGGGGGGTTTGTGGGGGCATGCGGTGTGGGGGCCCCTGCCTCAGTCCTTGTGAGCCCCAGGCCCCACAGTCTGACACTGATGGGATAATGGTATAACATTCATAAACCGTTCACCAGATCTAGCAACCCAAACCCAACCAACCAACCAATCAGCAGGTAGCACTGACTGACCACCTGTTTGAGGGCAAGCATATGATTGGTTGCTTTGGATTTCAAAACCTGGTGCAACCTTTGCAACCATCATTACATTATTACCCATTTTCCCCATTGTTACACCTTCGGTGGTGAGCGGGGCGGTAACATAAGAGAAAGCATCATAACAACTAGTCTAATATTTGCTTCTCCAGTTAATGCTCCTTGATTTTTAAATTGCTACTTGCCCAAACTTTGCATCTCTCACATTCAAGGTAACGCACGCCGGGTCATTAAATCACTTATACCCACATTTTAACATTTATTCTTCATTTTTTATCAAAGTAAATATCCATCCATGTAAGGCAGTGGCAGCATTCAGATCATTGTTGCTATCTACAAAATAAATACATTGTCACAATGGCACAGCAAATACAATATTTAAAAATAAGGTTTTCCTCCCAGATTGCCAATTATTCTATCTGCAGCTCTCTCGCAAACACAATGTTTTCTCACTAACTAACTGAATGCGGCTGCTTCATATGTCTGATAAAAGTCTTTTGTCTGGACAAAACATCCACCAAACCTGGAGTGAATAATAACACAATGTCTATACACATCGCCGAGTCATTAGACTGAACTGTATCACATCGGACAGCCCACCCCGTGTGCATGCTGCAATATGATAGCAAACACATGGTTGCCTCCTATTGCTCTGTAGTACAGGTATGGGACCTGTTATCCAGAATGCTCTGGACCTGGGATTTTGCCACAGGAGGGATCTTTTTGTATTTTGGATCTCTATGTCTGCTAGAAAATAATTTAAACCTTGATTAAACCTAATAGAATTGTATTGCTTCCCATAAGGATTAATTCTGTCTCAGTTGAAATCAAGTACAAGGCGCTGCTTTATTATTACAGAGGAAAGGGAAATCATTTTCAAAAATGTGAATTATTTGATTAAAATTGAGTCTATAGGAGATGGCATTCCGTAATTTGCTTTCTGGATAACGGATCCCATATCACTTTGAAACACCCACACTCGCAGGTGCATTCGTAAGTGAAACCTTATGCGTGCCTTTATGGTTTTTGACGTTCAACTATGATGATGTGCTGATTACCTACCTACTGGTTTCACTTGTATTAGAGCTCAGAGTTTTGCAACTCAAGAAGGGTGGACAGAACTGCCCAACAGGCCTGGACTGAGAATTAAAATAGGCTCTGGCATTTCAGGTACACAGAGGCCCACTCAGCCAACACAGAGGCCCAAACAGCCCCCACCAGCCCACTAAATACTGACTTTCTATGGCACATTATAGCAGCCCAACTGGCATTTGCCAGAACCCACAGATTGCCAGTCCGGGCCTGCTGCCCAATTACATCTTCTAGGGCAGTGATCCTCAACCAGTGGCTCATGAGTAGCATGTTGCTCACCAACCCCTTGGATGTTGCTCACAGTGGCCTCAAAGCAGATGCTCATGACTGAGTTATGGGCTTAGAGGCAAGTTTTGTTCCATAAAAAACAGATTTACTGCCAAACTGAGCCTCTTGAGAACTGCCAGTCCTCATAGGGGGTTACCAAATAGCCAATAACAGCCCCTATTTGGCACCCCAGAAAATTTTTTCTTGCCTACATTGCTCCCCAACTCTTTTTACATACAATGTTGCTCATGGGTAAAAAAGGTTGGGGACCTCTGTTCTAGGTCAATGAAACACACGTGGGTGATAACGCATATAAAGTTTGCTCTAGGTCTAGTAAGCTATAGCAACTAATAGCAACTAATCAAACAGTAGACCAGTAAATGCTACTTGCTGATTGGCTGGTGCAAACCTTGTAACAGCTTTAGTTGTGTACGATTCCAGTTTGTGCATCTTTCTGGTCTAGGTCTGGTCTCTTGGGAACCCATTAAATAAAATGTACATTTTAAATAGTTGCCCTTCTAATAAGTTATTTGCGGACCTGTCTTTGTAGAAAACAATATCTCTAACTAGGACGGAATATATTTATTGGGTAATTGTAAGATGCACCGGGAGATTGGTGTGTTCTCTTACCTCCTGGCGCATCTCTCCTCGCCGTGTGGTGCGAATGCGCAGTTGATGCGCGGTCCCGGTGTCGTCATGGGCATCTGCTGTGCGGAAATGACAATCAGCGGAGCATCGCGCTGCTCATGTTTTGCCTTGCCGCTACCTCTTCACAAACTCTCACACTTTCAAATACACAAACCCCCTGTTGGTTCCGCAGCAGAAAGCCCGGGGCCCCAAAAGGGTGTTTGTGCATCTGAGAGGGCCAGCTGCCATTAAGGTTCCAGATTGACAAGTTTGTTACAGTAATAAGATAGTAAAAGAACATTTACTGTATCTTATTCTGTTTTCTCCTGTTTTTTTATTCTGTTTTCTCAACGAGCAACTTGCTGGTTAATATTGGTTATATTATCCCCTTTGTGTTTCACAAATAACTACAGATACAGGGTTGGATTATAGTTATACAATGAGACCATTCAAAGTTTTTGTCCATTACTGACTTAGAGGTTTTTGAAAAGGTTATTTAAGAGAAGTTAAGACATGGGCTGATTTTCAGCAGACCCAAGGGAACATTCTTTTGCCTGCTCATTTCTTACTTTTCTCCAAAGGAACAAGAACATATGTGCTTTACACTGAAGTAAAAATTGCAGATCAAATTGCTTCCAGCAAATTGTGGATAAACTGTACTTGCAATAATAAGTGCCTGAATTTTCTTTTAGAAATATATCTGAACATTTCAGAATGTTCTTTTATACAAGAGTGACATGTTCTTTAGCATTAGTGCACCCACGACACTACGAGTCAGTCTGATAATCTGCATGTCTCCAGCGATAAGAACAATTTTACTACACTGGTGATCTTATTAAGTAATGAGGTGGAGAGAAAATTGCATCTGAAAATAAGCTGCCTCTCAGGATAAGATCTTGATATTTTAGGTAATACAATGATTTCCTGTGGGTTGGAGACGAGGCACTAATATGGGTCAAATCTTTTGGTATCGGTCATCTCGTTGATTGGCCAAGACATACAATTTTTATTTGAAAGTGTCCGAACATTGGCCATGGGTTGCTACTGAATCATCAGATAAAGGTAAAACTATACTGTTTCAACCTGTTTATCTGACAAAACAGAAACACTTATAAACTCTAATGCTGGGCTCCCCAACCTTTTAGTCACGAGAGCCATATTCAAGTGTAAAAAGTGTTTGGGAGCAACATGAGCATGAAAAAAGAAAGTTCATTGGGGTGCTAAAGATATGATTGTCTATTGGTAGCTATCTGGTAGCCCTTATGTGTTCAGACAGCCTACAGGAGACTTTGTTTGGTCATAAATCTGATTTTTATGTAACTAAAACTTGCCTGGAATTAAAAAATAAGCTCTCGCTTTGAGGCCACTGGGAGTAACATCCAAGGGGTTGGTGAGCAACATGTTGCTCCTAAACCACTGGTTCTGGACCACTGCTCTAATGCTCATCACTATTCATAGGCTGTTCCACATGTCAAAGTTGGCACAGTGTATGTACAGTAGGACAGACGTAGAATGAGAATTTACTTTTGTCACTTCAAACGCTCACTTCCCTTTCATTGGATGGCCTTTTTTGAAAAAATGGTGTCTGGCAGCTGATTTATTAATAATATTAATGTAATTATTTACAGCATTATCTCAACCTCAAGATGTCTAGCCATTTGTTCAGCTGGACACACTCGAGCTAGCTTTCCTTTTCTAATAAATGCATGATGGTTTGTTGACTGGTAGCTGGGGTTCTTCAATGTTTGACTTTGGAGGTACTTGGAAAATTCTAATGAAGAAGTGGAGAGCCATAAATGGTCAATTTATCAACATCATCAGTAGCAAGAACAATGGCTAAATGTTAAAGCACACAATTGCCCCATTTTAATATGATTCTCAAAGCTACTTGAACTTGTACATATTTTTTACAACTCGCACCTAGTGTCAATGGCTGGTTCAGCTTGCTTTGATGAAGTAGTCACAACTGAAAATTATAGGTCTTACCAAACAGGAATCCAGAGACTCCCACAAAGGCAATGTGGATATTTAAGGAAGTCCAATTATGCAGTTTTTAACTTTGTCAGCTTGAAAAAGGACCAGGTGGTCCGAAACGTTGCTGTGCCAGATGAATATCTTGAAATAAAGGCGTTTTTAATGCTATATGGGAGTGCTACTTTGGAAACTCCCACAAAGGCAAGCCAAACGTATACTTAGAGAAGTAGCCAGTAAGGAGAGAAATAAAGGGAGTCAGGCAGGTCGGGCCAGAACCTTAAAATTAGGTGGCAATCTTGAAGAGAGGAACTAGCTAGGGTCAAAACCACGAATAAGACTTGCAATGGGCAAAGTGAGCTCTGTTCTCCTGTGGCCATGCCTGCCTGAATACTCAGGGATATTAAAGCATCGAATAAGGACAGATAGCCTGTACTGTGGCTTCCTCCTCGGTCCTCAGTAAAGCTTTTTCACAAGAGGACTCAGAGTTGCTGGCCTTTTCTTGAAAAAAAAAAAAAAATATATATATATAGATATTTTTTTTAAATGTATGCTGACGAAATGGCCTAAATACTCCATTTATCCTCTGTGCACACAAGAATGATTATGAACAGTAAATGAACAAAAATGACGTCAAAACCAATTTTTTCTCTCCACCGAATGTGTAGGGAGGATGAATAAGATGGATTACTACAAGATAAATACTTTAATGAACAAGCTACTCTACACAGATGCAAGGGGAAGGTTTGAATTACAAGGTCAAATCCTGGCTGTGAGCAGAAAGAAGCCCTGGTGTAACATGTTGAAGCCAGTTGGTATCCAAAGAGAAGAAACGTTGAGCCAAAAGGTCAAAGAGTATAAAGATTAAAGGTACAATGTCTCATTTTGTCTTATGAAAGAAGAGAGGGAACAAGTAAGGACCTCTATGATTAGTCACTGTGCAATAAATGTTTTAAATATTTTGAAATCTGCATCATTGCCTCAGGGGTTTTATACAGCCTCTTGTGGTTTCCGCCATATCACAAAGCAAAAGACGAGTTCTTATCCATTCCATTGGTTCCAAGGTGTCTTCAGAAACTGCAGCTTTGGAGTTTTTCATTTTTTTCAGCACACCAATTGTTTTTTTTTTTTAAACCAGTCTAAAAGTTAGAGTGAGCTCGTATTAAAACTGAATTTTTTTATATTCTCAATATTGTAGTCAGTGTCTCCTTGTGTTTGTGTACAGGGTGGAATATGTAAGATACTTTAATAAGAAACTTTGCTCATCCCTTTTTTCAGGCATCATTTGCACTTTTCTAAACTTGACTTGGTTCGCTGAAGCAGTAAATATGTTTTACCTCCCACACAGGTCTGACCTTTGATGAACAGCTGAATATTTTCCCCTTTATTTCTTCCGTTGAGCCCACACCTAAGCTGCAAATACAGTACGTGAATGATAGAAAGTCATTTAAGAGGAAAGGAATAGAGGTGTGTGGGGGAAATTTCACGGCTTTGAAAGATTTCCACCTACATCAACGCAATGTGATTGAAATATTGCAGCATCTGGAAACGCCAACTTCATTACTCATAACTGTTTAAATAAAGTTAAATAATTAGCTTCATGAATGAGAATGAATTATAGGATCATTATTACTACAAGATCATAAATAATATAAAATGTTAACATATTAGATTAGAGGGACCTGATAAAATTACATCCAGTTACAAACATAATGAACTTCGGTAGAGATCCCTGTAGCAAGATAAAAAAAAATATATAAAATGGAAAAGAATAATGGGTAATGCAAAGATTTTGAATTCTAGCAGAACTGTAAAAAAGCATTCCCCAGAACACAGCACAGCAGAACTATGCCAACCTTTTCAAATTAAATATCAAGTCTGGTAAATCACAGGTTCCAGTTGAGAATGAACAAATTTTATGTAAAAGTCATAAATCCATCCACTGGTTCACTAAATATGTATGACCATTGTCATGATGTAGTTGGTGACAAATATGACAATACAACAGGTCATTTCCAATATGTCTTGAAACTGTTAAAACTCTGATAATGTCCAGGGTTTAATTTAGCTTTGCTTAGGGCAATCTCAAGCCACTTTATCAAGACTACTGTTAATGCTTGCTGGCAATGAAATATAGCCTGTTAATTAAAGGGATAATGACAATTAATTAGGATGTTTTCTGTCTGACCTCTACAGGGGGCTCCTGCATAAGCTCCATCGTCAAGAGCAGAAAGCTTCAATTGGCCGGCCATCTAGAATGCAAGGGAGAGGAAAGAGCCGTGAAGAAGGTCTACCGCCAAAAGCCTGAAGCATGGCGACTAACAGGATGACCAAGACCATGACATAAAAACCATGAGAATACATAACTGGTGGTGGTGTGCATATGGAACAGAAAGGGTGGATTGTAATTGTAAAGGAGGCCAGGGCTCTGCAAGGGCCGTAAAGCCATGGGGTAAGGTAAGGTAAGTTGTCTGTCTGAAGTAGAATAACCGCCTATGCCGATGCCTCTTACTTTTCCTCTGCACTTGAAAAGCAGTTATTTAAGTTTAAATCTCCTACTGTGGTGGCTATTTGTGTCCTCTCCAAAACTGCTGCCCATGGAGAGTTGCTTGCCTTGCATATAGACTAGACATTGATCAATGCCTATATGGAACATCTGCTGGTCTCCCAAGTAGGAATAATGTCTGGGACACTCTTCCTTTGCTCTCTTCTTTGATGGTCTTGTCCATGGGGCAGATTGTATCATACACTTATTCAAAGTATTGTTATTTATATTCCCATGGTTTTGGCTGAATCTACCAATAAGAAAACCTTAAAAAGACCCTTCAGTCTCTCTTGTGCTCTCCAATAGAGGAACCCACTGGCTGTTACTTTGTTCTTCATTAAACATGGAGGCCCATTTATTAGAATTTTAGCGGTATTAGAGCATTTTGAAACCACAATCAAACTCTATGGGGCACATTTACTATTGATCGAATATCGAGGGTTAATTAACCCTCGATATTTGGCCGTCTAAGTAAAATCCTTCGACTTCGAATATCGAAGTTGAAGGATTTACCGCAATGATTAAATCCTTCGAATCGAACGATTCAAAGGATTTTAATCCATTGATCGAACGATTTTCCTTCGATCAGAAATTGCCTAAAAAGCCTGTATTCAAAAAAAATTATGAATATCTCTAAAACCTCCAAAAATTCCTAGCAAAAAAAAATTACTTAAACCTCTAAAAATCAGAAAAAAAGGTCCAATTGTATCAGCGCAGCTCCCATTGACTTCTATGGGACCTTGAATACTTTTAGTTTAGTAAGAGATTGTTTCGTGATTTTTAAACTTAATAGATTTGGAATTTTTCGATTTTTATAGAAATTTTAAAGAAACCATGAAAAGAAAAGAAGGAAATCTGAATTTTAATAAATCGGCCCATAGACATTGCCCAGGCAAGGAAAGGAATATCAAGGGGAGTTAAGGGCCCAAATATCTCTGAAACATCAATAAAAGAATAGCAAGGGTGGACCAACTGGTTCTTTTTGGTCTCCTACATACAAATGTACTTTTGACCATTAAATGTGCATGATTATTTTTTTACCAAACAAATTTTTAACTAAAGAAAATCTCACCACCTAAAACCTGTCGCGCTTGATATTTTTGATTTTTTTTAAAAAAAATTGTAGAAAAAATCCAGCAATAACAAACACGAGCATGATTAAGAACGTTTGCTTTTTTTTGAAGAATTAAATGAACACAAATAATAAATCTGCCCCTAACTGTCAGTGGTTTGTGTCTTAGAATTTCTTGAAAAGCTATACATTTGAATGTCTAGATTCTGTTCTCTTCTATTTTTGATGCATTTTAATAATGCGTCTGTTTTTTTATCAGCCATGACTTTACGTACCACAATCAGCACCCAAGATTTTTGTAACCAATGATTTAATGCCCCAGAAACGCAGATTTTAAGCTCTTCAGTATGAAGAGTCAGTGATTAGAATATTCTGCAGAAAATATTTCTTTCTTAGAAGGCAAATAATGATTTTTAAAAATGACCTTTTAGAAATAAAAAGACTCTGCCGACCATAAAAAAAATAAAACAAAAAAATATTTGAAAAGTTACAGCCATATTGTTGCTATAATTTCATTAAAGTTTAATTGCTTTATGAAATGCCAGAACAACCTCTGCAGCAATTTCTCTCTAATTATCTGGATATGTAAGCCAATATTCTTAATGGATTTGAGTGGCATTTCGGGACATAATAATCGAAATCACCTTTTACAAATCGTTTGTCTTATTTGTCTCATATAAAGGAAATGATACCGAAGACTACGGGCTACGATAGGTAAAAAAAGGTCAGTGGTATCTCATAATTTGCCCCTGATGAAAAGAAATATATATTGTAATTTTTAAATTATTAATGATAGGCAAATCCAAGAAAACACCGGAAAAAAGAAATAAATAATGGATAGGAGAAACGAATAGATGGATACATGGCTGTATCTATTACAATTTACAGTTAAGCACTCAATCTGTGTGTGGCAGATGCTTCAATCTTAAAATGATTGCTATACCAAGAAATGTAATATATCAATTGTTCATGATCTTTTTTTAAAGAAATAGGTAAATGGGGAGGCCCATTTATTAAAGGTTAAATGTTAGGGTTATTGAAGCTTTTTGAAATCACCATAACGAATTTTCTTTAAAACATGAAAGCCATGCAAGTTATTTAACGATATGAATATAAAAAGTATGAACTGAAAGAATGCTCAATGATCCGAATTAAAATGTCTCCAAAAACCTCTAAAATTTTAGTTTTTTGGACAATTAGGGGCAGATTTATCAAGGGTCGAATTTCAAGTTTATGGGAGTTTCTAAAAAAAAACCATCAACTCCCATAAACTCGAAATTCAAAAAAAATGACCAGTCTAAATTTATTGAAAAAAAATAGATTTTTTTTTTTAAAAACGGGTGAATAGAACCTAGCTACAAATTCGAAGTGAATTCGATAGAATTCGATTTGAGTTTTTTCACACCAAAAAATTCAAAGTCCACCAAATGACTCCAAATTGGTTGAAGGAGGTCCCCCATAGGCTAAAACACAAATTTGGCAGGTTTTAGATGATGAATAGTCGAATTAGAATTCTTAATCAGATAGTACATGATAAATTTTGAAATTTGAATTTGTTTTTTTTTAAATTCGAATTTGTCCTATTCTCTAGTCTAATTACACTAAAATAAATTTGAAGTTCGAATTCAAAAATTCTAATTTTCAATTCGACTTTTGATAAATCTTCCTCTTACTATTAAAATAAATCCTAAAAAAAATCTGAATGACTAAACAGGATCAGAACAGCTCCCATTGGCCTTGACTGATTTTCCTTGAAGCAGTTTTGTATTTTTTGATTTGTGATTTTGTATTTTCTGATTTGTGAAAAAAAATTAAATCTGAATGTTAGTAAAGCAGCCCCATAGCGTTCAAAAGTGAGCTTGCTGAAGTTTTCCACATAATGGATCTTTCAGTAATCTGGATCTTCATACCTTAAATCTACTAGAAAATCATATAAATATAATTTTAAGGTTGATCCATATCTTATATACTGGTAGGTCCGTTATCTGGAAACCTGTTATCCGGGAAGCTCCCAATAACGAGAAGTCCATCTCCCATAGATTCCAGTGTAATCAAATAATTACATTATTTGTACATGATTTCCTTTTTCACTGTATAGGTATAGGACCTGTCATCCAGAATGCTCAGAAACTGGGGTATTCCGGATAAAGTTTTTTTTCTGTAATTGGATCTCCATACCTTAAATCTACTAAAAATCATTTAATCATGAAATAAACCAATAGACTGGTTTTGCTTCCAATAAAGATTAGTTATGGGTAGGACTACACGGACGTTTTCGCACAATCAGATCCAACGCGTTTTGTCGCAGCGTGACGGATCACAATGAAAACGTCCGTGTAGTCCTACCCTATATTTTTTTGCCGGCACCTGCAGCCACTTCAAATTTTTATTTTTTGCGATCAGCTTTTTATAAGGTTCACCAGCAGTTTACACGGTATAATCATTTATTTGCCAAAAGTGCCTTTCTCCTATTTCTTTCAGGGGTCTTGTATGTTTGACAAGGGAGGTTTCTGGTGCTTTTATTGGTTAAATGAAGACTTTCCTCAGTGCAGTAGAATAAGAGATTGTCAGGTGTTAGACTGGTATAATTCTGTTTCTCCGGAGGTTCCCAAACATTAGCATTATGAGAACAAATATTCAGTGTTACACAGCCAACAAACACATTTGTCATAGCTAAAATGCAAATGAAAGCTAAATTGCTTTGTTTAAGACAACTTGGTACCAAAAGCTGCATATAAATAAAGCAAATATTACTGTGTACAACAGATGTTTGTTGGCACTAAATGTAATTGTTATTCGATAGGGATGGAAAAAAAAATGCGACAGATAAAAACTGGTTTCTCTTCTCTTTACTTACCTTATGTTAAATTGAGTTTAGTTACAGATGAGGGTGCATATGTTTTTTGATTGTGAACAGCTCTTGGATGTTACTTTGCTTTGAATTTAATGTTTTAAAATGCTGTTCTTGTGATGAGGTACAACTATGGGATCTATTATCTGGAGTGCTTGGGAACTGGGATTTTCCATAATTAGAAAATAGATTTATTGAACATTTGGAGCTTTCTGGATATTGTGGGGCAATGAGCACAATAACATCTGGGAATGGCAGGTATAGTAGGGAGAGATGGTGTCTATAGTAACAGTGGGATAATAGTCTCTGGGAAGGGAGTGTGACTGTGGGATAGCAGGTATAGTAGGGAGAGATGGTGTCTATAGTAACAGTGGGATAATAGTCTCTGGGAAGGGAGTGTGACTGTGGGATAGCAGGTATAGTAGGGAGAGATGGTGTCTATAGTAACAGTGGATAATAGTCTCTGGGAAGGGAGTGTGACTGTGGGATAGCAGGTATAGTAGGGAGAGATGGTGTCTATAGTAACAGTGGGATAATAGTCTCTGGGAACTGAGTGTGACTGTGGGATAGCAGGTATAGTAGGGAGAGATGGTGCCTATAGTAACAGTGGATAATAGTCTCTGGGAAGGGAGTGTGACTGTGGGATAGCAGGTATAGTAGGGAGAAATTTATAAAAGGTGATATACAAAGTATTTAATTAACATTTCCTTCAAACAATCCTCTTTCTTTATGGACATCAAAGGATCCTGAAGGTGGCATCATTTCTTTGCTTAACAAAGAGTATTACAAAACTGTGCACTAGAGCAAACAACGCAACTCCCTCTCCATTTGTAAGCTCCTTTGACAATTACACTGTGCAAATCAGCTACTTTCGCTGTGAATTTCTTCTGTGATAGGTGTAGGGCCATAAACACTGAAATTCGTGTATGGACATAAGGTTGCCAGTGGCATCTCTGCAATTAACTGAAATCTTGTTAAATACAGGCATGGGACCTGCTATCCAGATGGGGATTTCCAGATCAGGGATGTTTCTGTAATTTGGATCTCCATAATTTAAGTCTGCTAAAAAAAAATTTAAACATTTATGCCTCCTTTATACTGTATCTTAGTTGGGATCAAGTACAAGGTACTGTTTTATTATTACAGAGAAATCATTTAAACAATTACTTGATTATAATGGAATCTATGGGAGATGGCCTTTCAGTAATTTGGAGCTTTCTGGATAATGGGTTTCTGGATAAAGGATCCCATACCTGTATAACTGAACCTAGATCTGTTATAATCACTTATTATATGACATCAGCACAGAGAATAAAGCTAATGTACAGATACTGCAGAATCTTCTTAAAGGGGTTGTTCATCTTTGAGATTACTTTTATTATGAATTAGAGGGTGATATTCTGAACCAATTTGCCATTGATTTTTTTTATTATTTGTGGTTTTTAGCTTTTCATTCAGCAGCTCTCCACTTTGCAATTTCAGCAATCCAGTTGCTTGGATCTAAATTCCCCTAGCAACCATGCACTGATTTGAATAAGAGACTGGAATATAAATAGTAGAGGCCTGAATAGAAAGATGAGTAATAAAAAATAGCAATAACAATACAATTGTAGCCTTACAGAGCATTTGTTTTTAAATGGGGTCAGTGACCCCCATTTGAAAGCTGAAAAGAGTCAGAAGAAAAAAGGATATAATTAAAAAAAACTATAGAAAATAATTAATGACGCCCAATTGAAAAGTTGCTTAGAATTGGTCATTCTATAACATGCTAAAAGTTAGGGGCCGATTCACTAACTTCGAGTGAAGGATTCGAAGGTAAAAAACTTTGAATTTCGAAGTTTTTTTTGGGCTACTTCGACCATCGAATGGGCTACTTTGACTACGACTTCGAATCGAAGGATTTGTAGTAAAAATCGTTCAACTTTTCGACCATTCAATAGTCGAAGTCCTGTCTCTTTAAAAAAAACTTTGACCCCCTGGTTCGCCATCTAAAAGCTACCGAAGTCAATGTTAGCCTATGGGGAAGGTCCCCATAATTTGCCTAACTTTTTTTGATCGAAGGATATTCCTTCGATCGTTGGATTAAAATCCTTCGAATTTTATCATTCGATCGAAGGAATTATCCTTCGATCGTTCGATCGAACTATCTGCGCTAAATCCTTCGACTTCGATATTCGAAGTCGAAGGAGTTTAATTCCTAGTCAAATATCGAGGGTTAATTAACCCTCGATATTCGACCCTTAGTGAATCGGCCCCTTAACTTAAAGGTGAACCAACCCTTTAAAGAAGGGAAGGAAAAACTCTAATTAGTGAAGGGCAAATAAATTTGGCAGGTGCGAATGCGCAACAAATTTCTGCCTTTCGCCATCGACTAATAAATTTGCCAGTGTCGAAAAAATTTGGACGCGCGTCAGAATAGTCGCTAGCGTCAAAACTTTCAAGCATCAACATTATTCTGACACCCATTGACCCGGGTGGCAAAATTCGCGTTTTGCTAATTTTGCTGGAAATTTGCGAATTTTCCTGCAAATCGAAACGGGACAAATTCGCCTATCACTGGCTCTAATCCAAGGGGGTGCCAAATTTTAAGTCAACCGCCAAGGATTGTAATAACTTACCTGATACCCCGGCAATTCTTATTAAATGAGGAAAGTCAGGCAACTAATAGAATGTAATGACCAATGAACAGAAATTTTCAGTAAAACTCACTTTTTTTTGGCTCAATAAGTTTTGAAGACCAGAAAAAGTACTTTTACTGCTGATATATGTTCCCGTAAGTCTTTTGGGATTGATTTGTTTCCCCGGGATGCACACGCTCTCCATGTAATCCGACAGAAAAAGAACTTCTCTACATATAAAGGAGAATAACAAAAAGGACATGTTATTGAAGACAAGGAAATTGACATATAAACTGAAGAATCCTTCATATAAAGCAATCCAGCCTTGTACACAAAGTACATATTTCAACTGTCAGAGTTAATTCAGTCTCCTTTGCTGGCTACTCCAAAGCCACTCAAACTGTCATAAGAGTGAAGAATCTCCTATAAAGAATACAAATTTATAGACATCCCTAAACAACGAAGTCAGATAGCGAATCCCAGGGGAATAGAGTTAACAGAGACAGACAATGGGAAGGGGAGATCTATCATGTTGCCAATTTCAAGCTCCGCTTCAACCAGTCAACCCTTTGCCTTTGTTTGACCAGTACGATCATTAAAATTCTGTACTTTTCCTATTTTAATATCTGCCCGGCTGTTTTTTTTTAACCCAGAATATGCCAGGCATACACGGATCATGTCTCCGAACAAGTGGCCTCATATTTTAAAGGAATTTTTATGTCTCCTGTGTATAGCGGGGAACAAGATATATATATATATATGTATATATTTATACATACTGTAAGACGATGATACTATAATAGAAAATATTGTGTTCTGTGTAATGTTTAAATAATTCGATTTAAGGTTTTTTTTCACCTTTGAGTTAACATTTAGGAGCAGATTTATCAAAGGTCAAAGTGAAAAAAAATAAGAATTTTTGAATTTATGGGGCCGATTCACTAACTTTGAGTGAATGATTCGAAGTAAAAAAAATTCGAATTTCGAAGTGTTTTTTGGGCTACTTCGACCATCGAATGGGCTACTTCGACCTTCGACTATGACTATCGAAGGATTCGAACTAAAAATCGTTCGACTATTCGACCATTCGATAGTCGAAGTACTGTCTCTTTAAAAAAAAATTCGACCCCCTAGTTCGGCAAATAAAAGCTACCGAAGTCAATGTTAGCCTATGGGGAAGGTCCCCATAGGCTTGCCTAAGTTTTTTTGATCGAAGGATATTCCTTCGATCGTTGGATTAAAATCCTTCAAATCGTTCGATTCGAAGGATTTAATTGTTCGTTCGAATGAATAATCCTTCGATCGTTCGATCGAATTTTCTGCGCTAAATCCTTTGACTTCGATATTCGAAGTCGAAGGATTTCAATTCCTAGTCGAATATCGAGGGTTAATTAACCCTCGATATTCGACCCTTGGTGAATCGGCCCCTTTGTGTACTTCGACTAGGGAACAGTCCATATTCGATTCGAGTTTGAAAAATTGTACAATTCGAATGCGTTATTATTTTGATTCCTACTATTCAAATTGATCGAAAATTTACCTATTTGATAGAAAACTGACCTATTCGGCCAAAAAATACTTTTTATTTCAGTTTCAGTCTTTTTGAATTCGAACTTCGAAGTTTTTCAAATTCTAAATTCAATCCTTGATAAATCTGCCCCTTAAAAGGGCAGATATCTCAAAAGTCGAGGTGAATTTTCTAATTCAAAAATTTGAATTTCGAGCTGTTTTTTGTGTATTTCAACTAGGGAATAGTCCAAATTCGATTAGCATTTGAAAAAAAAATCGAAATTGTAATATTTGGAGTCAATTGGTGAACTTTGAAAAAATCTAGGTTTTTTTCGGGAATCGAATTTGATTGAATGCAATATTCCTTCGATTTGTATGATTCGATTTGGCCGAATACGGACCTATTCGATTGAAAATGGACCTATTCGACCAGAAAAAAAAACTTTGACTTAATTTCGGTTGGTCTTTTTGAATTCGAATTTCGAAGTTCTGTCAATTCGAAATTTGACCATTGATAAATATCATGATAAATTTCGATATTCAAATTTTCAAATTTTTTTCAAATTCGAATCTAATTTGGACTATTCCCTAGTCGAAGTACATAAAAAATAGCTCGTAATTGCCTCAGGAGGAAACTTCGGGAGACTTTGGAAAACAAAGCGCTCTGTGTTCCTGCCCCCAGGTGATTAACATTCTAGCCGGCGGAAGGCAGATCCTGGAGATTAGTCGCTACGAAGAAGAGGAGATTTGTCGCCTGGCGACTAATCTCCCCAAATCTGACCGTAGATCCATGAGTCTAATGATATATGGGGGTCTATGTGGAGGTGGAAGGAAAAGCTGGCAAGTTATTATCACCAAACTGCAATAAACTAGGAGGGAGAGGGCAGCGGAAAATACAATTTATTGTCCTTCTATCTAGGCAGGCCAGGTGGCAAGCACTAGACATGGCTTCTGAGTCTATCATTTGTCTATAATTTCCTACACTCCTATCTCAACTCTCACAGTATGTTTCCACATCAATGATGAATTAAGCTCTTGCACATGAAGTACAGAATTAAGCCTCCTGTCCCTTCCAGGTGCTCTCCTGTAGCCTCGGGCATAACAAAGGGTTGGGCAGGGACGCAGGGAACAAGTGATAAACACTTTCCTCAGGCCTCAATTTCCATTTCAACATTCACTTTTAAAGCTGCACAGTTATTTTTAAATACATATTTAATTTGTTCCAAAAGTAAAAGGTAGTTTAAAAAACTGCTATTTACATTAAATGACCAAAATTCAGCAATAAACTGAAAGACTACCTCTTTGTGCGCTTGCCTTACAAAGGGGGGGATTATTTATCAAAGTCCGAATATTTCACATAAATTTCGGAAAACTACTCCAACTTAAATCAACACAGATTTTTTCAGTTTATTTATCAATACCTCTGGGTTTAATAAATTCCTAAAATTTTTTTTTTTTTCAACTAAAAATTTGGATTTTATAGTAAAAAAAAAAAAAACTGGGAACTGGCACTTATATGGCAGTGCTGCCCACTGTAACCTACAGCCTTTGATATTACCCTATTTGTGTCTGTAAATTACCCTCCAATTAAGAGTGTAAATTCTACGGGGCAGGGACCTCCATCCTTTTGTCTCCTTGACACTAAGGGGGTTATGAATTAGTCTAAATGCTAAAAAAAAAAAAAATCAAAAAATTCTAATTTTTTTTACTATAAAATCACATTTTTTTGTGAAAAAAACCTTGAAGTTTTTGAGATTTATTATACCCCGAAGCTTCAAAAACTCCAAATCTGAAAATACTTAATCTCAGACCAGTTGAGGTCCTGTAGAAGTCAATGGCAAAGGTCCTATTTGCAATTGGAAGATATTATTGTCTGCGCTGGGTTTCATACAATAATCCAAACATTTCGGGATTTTCCACCAATGACTTTTCAGGTGTCAAATCCGAAAAATTCAGATTTTTCACTCGACAATACGAAAAAGTCAACTTTTTATTGATAACTAATGGTAAATCGTGGATTCTAGTTTGGTCTGGTTTATTTAAAAAAATCTGTAAAATTCTGATTTTGATAACTAACCACATAAACTCTCAAATCATTAAAAGACATAATTCATCCTCATTGGAAACAAGACCAGCATCCAGAGTGTCCACAGGTCCCGGGCATCGCACCTGAAGGAAAATCTGGGTTTGGCAGATGCCAGGAAAATTTTACCTGCATGAAAAGTTTGATTGAGGAGGAATAATGACCTGTGGCACTTTTTTATGGTTTGGACTAGTGATGGGAAAATCTGTACAGAAAAAAACGCATTGAAGTCAATAGGCATCCAAAATATTTTGTTGCAAGTCAATTTTGATGCGAGCAGCAATTGTTATGCAAGCCCCAATTTTGACGCAAGTCAATTTTTTAAAAATTTTTTAATGGATTTTTCGCCAAATTCCTGGCTGGCGAATGTATTTTCCCATCACTAGTTTGGACCCCCTGGCACCACTGAAAGCAAAAAAATGTTGACAATTCCATGCTTTCTATTTACTGTCTCACAAAGCCAGAAATGTACAGAAATGCTGAGATGAGAGTGGAAGAACTTGAATAGCCTGTAGAGATGTCTCAACTCAACTGTGGGAGCTGGAGCGTTGACTGATCACCAACACCAGGGCCCAAACTCACTGATATTTGTATACAAACGTGTGACTAGTGAAATGCAACAAACTGCACAGAGACAAAGGGGCAAATTCACTAACCTCCGAAAATTCACCAATGACGGCTTCGCTCACAGCGCAACACTTAGACAGGCGTAGATTCGCCAGGACAACGCTAATTCACTAAAATCCGAAGTTGCGTCCAGGGCGCCAGACGCTGGCAAAGTTGCGCTAGCCTTACTGCGCCATATGAAGTAAAGTTGCGCTAGCGTTGGCTAATTTGCATATGGCGGGAAGTTAAAGTGGAATGGACGTATATGTTGCAGCAAATACATTACATTACACACGTCCAGGGAACCTTAATAAAATGAAATAAAGTTGTTATATTGCCCTACACATGAGCCCAGTGTATAGTTTATGTGCCATATGTTAGGAAATGTAGGGGGGAAGCTGGGTACCCTAAAACAATTTTAAGCTCTTTTTCAACCCTGAAAAATGAAATGTTGCCAGCGTTTTTCAACTATTTTTTGAGGAAGTCCTATCTATTCAATTGCACTTCGCCTGGTCTGAGGTGGCGAATGCAAGTCTGGTGCAAGAGGTAACGTTCAGTAAAATCCGCATCATAGTAAATTTTTTGTTAGGAGTCTATCTCCTTCACTAGCAAAGTTACACCAGCGACCATTAGTAAATCATCGAAGTTCCTAGATAACGTCACACTGGAAATTTTCGACAGCGTTAATCACTTCGCCCCTTTAGTAAATTTTCTCCAAAGAGGTTCATTTTTGAACCCTGAGCATTGAGTGCAATAGAAAAATAACTGCCGTTTTTTCCCACAATGCACATCTTTTCTCCCCAGAATTCCAGTGTCATTGTGGCCATAGAGGCAGTGAATCTGCAGAAAAGAAGATGGGGAGCTACTGGGGCATCTTTGGAGACACAGATCTTTACTGCTAAAGGGCTGTGGTTGCCTTGGGCTGGTACAGAAGCACAAAACATCATGTACAACA